>JAWHQI010000006.1:15862500-16462500 GCA_033032865.1 Dactylorhiza incarnata | reverse complement strand
CGCATTTGTGCTCCTCCCATCCATGATTGGACCACAACACCTTGACGAGGGGGACCTTCTTCTTCCATAGGACTCGTACGACTGTATCGTCGATGCTGATGGGCTCCAAGCAAACTGATCTGTCGGACGCTATCGGGATTGCTATAGTCGTAGATTACTGCTCTGGCCAAAGTAAGGCTCTACGAAGTGAGGAGACATGGAAGACGTCATGCAGGTTTGCCAACTCCTGTGGCAGCTCCAGCCTATAAGCCAAGGGTCGATTCGCTCTAGGATCACATAAGGCCCCATAAATCGTGGGTTGAGCTTCTTCTGTCCTCGCACTCGCGAGACACCATGTACCGGTCATATCTTCAAGAAAACCCTGTCCCCTACTTGGAACTCCACCTTCTGATGCCTCACATCGTAATACTTGGCCTGCCGGCTGTGAGCCTCCAACATCCGGTCACGGATCATTCGTACCAAAGCATCTGTATCGTCTATGTACTCTGATCCAAGTGCCCTTGGATCGTCATCCTAGACCCAAGATAATGGCGCCCGACACTTCCTTCCATAAAGAGACTCATATGGTGCCATCCTAATGCTTGTCTAGTGGCTGTTATTGTACAAAAACTCTATCAGTGGTAACAGCCCTCCTAAAGTTTCCCCATATCTAGAATGCATAAAATAGTAAATCCTCTATTGTCCCGTTGGTGCGCTATGTCTGGCCGTCGACCTGTGAATGGAAAGCAGTGCTAAAGGTGAGTCGAGAACCTAGATATGCCTGCACTGCCCTCCACTCCCTCAAAGTAAAACGACAATCCCTATCTGAGATAATCGTCCTGGGCACGCCGTGGTACCCGACGAACTGCTCCACAAATAACCTCACCAATATAGTCACTAAAGCGTCCTTCCGGACTGGAATGAACCTGGCCACCTTGGTCAATCTGTCCACAATGACCCAGATGGAATCGTGCCCAGAATGAGACTGCGGTAGCCCGTGCACAAAATCCATGGCTATGTCCTCGAACATCCACTCTGGGACTGGTAGCGTCTGTAGCAACCCTCTAGGGCTCTTGCACTCTGCCTTCACCCGCTGGCAGGTCTCGTAGTGCGTCACCTAAGATATGATCTCCCTCTTCATCCCATGTCAGTACATAGTCTTCTGTAGGTCTGCCATCATCTTTGTAATCCTAGGGTGCACTGAGTATCGAGTGCAGTGTGCCTCCCTAAGTATGTCCTCTCAGATCCCACCTCCTGCGGGTATGTATATACAGTCCTAAAAATGAACAAGGTTGTCCCGTAATGAGTAGTCTCCTGAGCTGCCCACTCCCAGGGCTCTAAATACCGGCCCCAGTGCAGCATCCTGTCTCTGTTGTGCCTTGATGCGGTCTCAGATATCACAATTAATGCTCAGGGCAGCTAGGTACTCTCTGTAGGCCTCAGGCTTGGCTCTGGATACCAATGTGATCTCCATGTCCTCTAACATCTTCACCAACTCCATAGCCATCATTCGGGGCTCCGATCCAGATGTACCGGCTCTCCTACTCAAGGCATCCGCCACCGAATTTGCATTCCTCAGATGATAGTGCATGGTGTAGTCATAATCACATAGGAACTCTAGCCACCTCCGCTAGCGTAGGTTCAGATCCTTCTGAGTATCTATATACTTGAGGTTCTTGTGATCAAAAAAGATCTCACAATGAACCCCATAAAGATAGTGCCTCCAAATCTTCAAGGAGAAGATCACAACCCCTAGCTCTAAATCATGCACCAGGTAGTTCTGCTCGTGCTTCTTCAGCTGCCTCGATGCATATGCTATGACGTGCCCCATGCTACATCAATACTGCACCCATCCCCTGGTAGGATGCATCAGTGTAGATCTGAAATCCTTCCTTCCCAGATGGAAGGGCAAGGATCGGGGCTGAGGTGAGTCGGTCCCTCAGCTCCTGGAATGCTGCCTCGCACTATGCTGTCCAGGTGAATGTAGCGTCCTTCTTCATCAAAGATGTAAGCGATAAGGCGACCTTCGAGAACCCTTATACGAACTTGCGGTAATAGACCGCTAATTCGAGAAAGCTACAAACGTCCGATGCCGACCTCAGATGCGGCCACTCCCTAACTACTTGCACCTTGGCCGGGTCTACCACCAAATCGGCTCCACGAATGGCGTGTCCCAAGAATGCTACCTCCTGCAGCTAGAACAGGCACTTTGAAAACATGGCATACATCTGGTTCCCCCTCAGCTTCCCCAATACCAATGTCAAATGATGGGTATGGTCCTCCTTAGTCCTAGAGTAGATCAAGATGTCGTCGATAAAAACTATGATGAAGATGTCCAAGTAGGCTTCGAACACACGGTTCATCAGACTTATGAATGCAGATGGTGCATTCGTGATCCCAAAAGGCATCACTGTGAAGTCATATAAGCCATATCGCGAGCTGAATGCCGTCTTTGGTATATCCTCTTCCTGGATCCTCAGCTGATGATACCCTGACCTCAGATCGAGTTTGGAGAACCAGTGGGCTCCCTGAAGCTGAACAAATAATTCATCGATCCTCGGTAGTGGATAAGTATTCCACACAGTCAGTCGGTTCATCTCCCGATAGTCTATGAAGAGTCGAAGCGACCCGTCCTTCTTCTTCACAAATAGCACTGGAGCTCCCCATTGTGATGAGCTTGGCCTAACAAATCCTGACTCCACTAGCTCCTAGAGCTGAGTGCGGAACTCAACCAGCTCCTTGGGTGTCGTCCAATATGGTGCCCGAGACACAGACCTGGCTCTGGGCACTAGCTGGATATGGAAGTCCACGTCTCGTCGTGGAGGTAGCCCGGGCAACTTTTCCGGGAATACATCGGAAAAGTCCCAAACCATGGGGATGTCGACCATGGAGGCTTCCGCCTCTACCATCTCAAAGCAAACCATATACACCTCATCTTCCTAATGATGGGCTTTAACAACCTGAGTAGAGGATAATAAAATACGGGAGACATGTCTGATACCTTCTACTACCAGCTCGAAATTTTCATGCTTCAGTACGATCTTCTTTGTCGGGCAATCGATCCTGGCATGATTCCCGTGTAGCCAATTCATGCCTAGGATCAAATCAAAGTCTGTCATCTTCACGCGTGTTGCCGGTGCCTCAAATGGCTTCCCTCCAATCTCCACCACCATGAGAACTTGGTGCACGTCTCTATCTCTGACCCTTCTGGTAGTCGCACCTTCCGGTGGATGCCCTCTAAGTGCTGAACTTGATCCGGGTCGTGTACAAACTCCTCCGAGATGAATAAGTACGAAGCACCCGTGTCGAACAAAGTGTATGCAGGTTTGCCGTAGATAAACACTATGCCTGGGTTGGTTTTGTTGTTTGGGTTATAAGTCAAATAAAATAAATATTTTGCAGGGTACTATGCAATTGTAAAGACAACATTAAATTACCTGTGATGACTTCCTCGGGGTTCCTCTCCTGGGCTAAATCCAAAGCATACACTTGCTCTAGCCTTGTACCTCTTCCATGATGTCTCCGACCCTGACCTCGTCCTCTGCCCCGACCCTGGTGTGGTGGTGCTGGAGGGGCTGGTGGAGGGGGAGGAGGAGGTGGACGAAATAGCTGGGGGCAATTTGCTCTGATGTGCCCTGGCTGGTGGCGTCAGAAGCATATCACAGGGCAGAATCCTCTATCACCGTGCCTCAATGGCTCCTGAATCTGCACCGGTGGAGGAACTGGCACTGCAGGAGGCTGCTGCTGATCCGACCTGAAGTTAGGACGAGGGTGTCCTCTGCCTCTCCTATGCCTCATAATCCTGCCCCGCTGCGGTTCCCTGCTACCCTCTCTAGAGTGTGTCCCATCCACTAGTCTCTTCCCCCTGATCTGCACCATCAGATGATTTGCCTCCAGCTTCTTCGCCGTCTCTATGATCTTGGCAATACTATCCTCGACCACAAGCAATTATGCCTTCCTCAGTGGATCTCTAAGTCCCCGGTAGAACCTCTTGGCATAACCTCTGTCATCCATTGAGTGCATCCCCGCAAATCTAGCCAAATGAGAGAATTCCCTCTGGTACTCTATCACCGACCGACTCCCCTATTTGAGGTTCAAAAACCTCTCCTCCAACTCATCCCTGTCCTTCGCTATCACAAAGTGCTCCAGAAAGGTGGCACTGAACTCCTCCCACGTAGTCTCTGAGTAATCCATGTCTTCGTAAGTGGAATCCATCAAGGACTTCCACCATCTCTTGGCATGGGCATCCTAAGTAGTAGTCGCCAAAGAGACTGCCGTGCTGACTGGGCAGTTGATGCCTGCGAGCATCTCTTGTATAGTGTCCAGCCATTCCTATGTCCTGACCACATTCTCTATCCTGTGGCACATCGGAGGGGACAACTTCTTGAATGCGCTCAACCAGTTAAATCCTGGGTTCAACTGAGAGGCCGGAACCTGCTGTGCCATAAAGGCCTCTAGAATGACTGTCAACGTCTGACCGAGCTCCGACTGTTGGAAGGGAGTGGAAGACGGAGGGAAAGGAGCGGTATCTCGTGGGCCGGTACTCCTCGGGGGCTACACAAATGTAAGGAAATTATTAAAATCAACCTAACTCATTGTTTAGATGGACTATATATGTGATTTCACACATGGGCACACCATTGCTTCCGCTGCATAGTTTGTCCGCAAACTAATGCTCGAGCGGGGCACCCCAGTGTTTTGTGGACTTCTTTCTGTTATGATCGTTGATGAGTAGTATTTATGTGCATTTTAATTATAGTATTTAGTTTAGTTTTAATTTAAAATTGCAAATATTATTTATATTTTAGTTTAAAATCACTTCTTTTATAATGTCTATTCCAAATGTAGTTTTACTTTTGTTTTGCAGATTTTCTGGTATTTTTGGACAAATTTCATAGTACACGCCCTCAGTCATGCCCGTGACCAAGGGCATGTAACCTAAAGATCTGCGTTTGACGAAAGTCGAGCTGAGTTCGACGAATCCACCGCCACACTGCAAGTCACGCCCCAGTTCACGCCTGTGACCCCAAGTCATGCCCGTGACCAAAGGCGTGTAAACATTGAATCTTCCCAGCGGGCTGCCGTCGAGATGTGGATATGCTGTCGAGGAGTTGACCCAAGTCACGCCCGTGACCAAAGAGTCATGCCCGTGTCTTCCCGCGTGATCCCTGCTCCCTGCCGCACTGAATTCAAGCTCATGCCGCATTAATGGAGTTGACCCCAGTCACGCTCGTGACCCATGAGTCACGCCCGTGACTTTTCACGCGTGATCGCTTTTCGCTATAGCGCCGTGATGATTTTTTTTGGACTTCTTCTTTTGTTTTATAAATAAAAGATAACCTTTATATTAAGAGTTTAGAATTGGCGGATGTTTTTGAAGAGTCTCGCAAGTACTCCTACTTTGAGAAATTAACCGTTATCCTATTGAAGGATAGAAGTAACGGTCTTTTTCTTCTTTCGGAATATTGACAATTACGCCTCGGCTACAACGCCGAATTCTATTGAATTGAAAAGTAGAAAAGGAGAGTTTTGCACTAAATGAGTTTGGAAAGCTGTGTTTGAATTCTTAGTCCAAATTAATCATTTGATAAAGGCAAGTATACCTTATCGCAAGTAATACAAGATATTTTTTTTGAAAATATCGGGATCGTATATTTCCGCGGGTCGTGTTGATTATGCTACTTCGAGGAACGAACTATTATTTTATCAGAATAATATTTTTAGTTGGTTTAACTAGAGTTCTAAGTGATAAAATGCGAAAGACGATAATAAGCGATTAACTAGAGTTCTAAGCGATGAGAAAGATAGCGCGCGACGTCGAATTACCTTGAGACGAAAATAGATTTTTTCGTAGAATTAAAAGTGATGACTTTTCAAAATATTAAAATGACTTGGCCGTGGAGGTTCCATAATTATGAACGCTCCTCTCTCGAGGGTACGCCCACCTGAGATTATGAATATTCGACCGAACTCTCATTCTACAATCGAATCTTCTTAATACTCGCTTTATGTTGTGAACCCCGCTATTGGGTTTTTATTTCCAATTCGGGAGAATTACTTCGTCCTCTCTCGAGGGTAGAGCGCAGTTCTCTTTACCCGTGAGCGATCAATCCGTACGCACGAGCCTCTCGGCTAACTAGGTACGAAAACGGAAATGAAAACCACACATCGATTATGTGGCTCCACTCAACGTGATTCTCGGGTAAACCTTAAGCGTTAATTATTTTAGAAAGAGATGTTTTAATTTTATAGAAAAACTATTTTTGTGTCCCAATGCTCTTCGACGTCGTGTGCTAAAGGAAATTAGCCACTCATCGGAATGGAGAAGGCATTATCGGTTGAAAAATACATGTTTAATAATTAAAGCGGATATAAGCGGATAAAAAGGAAATAAAAAGACTTATATAAAAACAGTAATAGTATCCGTCCCAACCACCTTAAACAAGCGCTAAAAAGTTCTTAGCCTCTTATTCAAGAAGGGGGTGGTATAGAAATGAAAAGACTTATAAAGGTGCAGAACTAATATCCGTCCCAACCGACTTAAATAAATGCTAAAGTTAATTAGCCTCTTATTCAAGATGGGGGTGGTATATAGCAGTTATATGAAGACTGAAATAAAACTAAGTTACAAAAAAGAAAAATATAATCTCATACACGCACACACTCTAAAAAAAACTGAAAAGAAAGCGTTTAAAATGAAAGCGATAAAATAAAGCGAAAAAGAAAACGATAAAACTATTTTATGAAAGCTTGTAAATCTAAGCTATGAAAACAGTAAACCTAGATTATGAAAGCAATAAACCTAACTATAAAAGCAATAAAACTAAATTATAAAAGCAATAAAGCTAAACTCATACACGCACACACGCTAACATTAATAAAAAGAAGATGATCCAAATGAGAAAAACATCATTTTATTTCTGAAATCAGCATTACAACTAGATTAGGAAGACGAAAAAAACTACAAACGAACTTAAACTGAATTGCATAAGAGAAGCTCACAATCACTCAAAATAACTCACAATACCACAAGAACTACTCAAAATTTGGATGAAAAATACTTCAGCCGAGCCCCTCTATTTATAGGGAAAATTTGAGTTTTACACGCCCTAGGTCACGGGCGTGACTTGAATGTCACGGCCATGACTTAGGGCGTGACATTTGCTCGGCTGTATTCGCCGCCTTCTGGAAGGTCTGGCCGTCAAACATGGCTGCACACGGGCGTGACTTGGTATGTCACGGGCGTGACTTGGTATGTCACGGGCGTGACTTTGTGAGTCACAGGCGTGACTATGGGTGGCTGATGTCGGCAGCATGGGCGCGACTTCGAGACGTGACGCGCTGGCGGCTCACGGGCGTGACTCTGCTGGAACACGGGCGTGACTTGTAGAGTCACGGGCGTGACTTGAGCGATTTGTCGGGATTTGATCTGAATCGAGCCGTCCCGTTGATATTTGATCTTTAAAATTACACGCCCTTGGTCACGGGCGTGACCGAGGGCGTGACCTGGGAAAATTTTGCAAAAAAATGCAAAAACAAAAATAAAACTAAGTTAGAAACCAGAAATAATAAAGAAGCAATTTATTCATTAATTTACATAGAAAATTCACAATATTAATTAAAACTATACTAATAATTATACTAAAAATACATATATTTTATTACTTATCAAATACCCCCATACTTAAGCTTTTGCTATTCCAGAGCAAAAGTAAGAGAGATCTATATGGGATTAACATAAGTTCTAATTTTTGGCTATCGATTTATTTTAATCATAAGAGACTGAAAAATAAAAATTCAGAGTAATAAGAGTTAACTCCTAAATTATGCAAATGATTTAAGTAGAAAGAAATGTCCTAGCCAAAAGACTTCTTAATTAACCAAATAGCAAACAAAATTGTAATCATTAGTAAACGAGATTAGATCGGAATTATAATAACCTTTGTTTAAAGAAACATGAAGGAAAAATATAAGTTACTAATTATGCTCTCAAATGATTTTTTGAATTAAAACTAGAAACAATAATGTGGTTAAGGGAAAAGCGGGTACAAAGTCATGACAAATTAAAGAGTACTTGAATTAGGGGTGAAGAATTTTATTTTTTCACCCCTCTTAAATAGTTTCCTTTGACTCCCATCGTTGGTGTTCGAGGGAAAATTGATCTTTTTAATTAACCCAATGCCTATGTTTACAGAATTTTTCAATTCCCATTGACATAGGATCTCTTTTAACAAATATTGGGTGCCTATGTTTACGGAATTTTTGTATTCCCATTGACATAAGATCTTTTTGTTTTCTTCTTTTGTTTTTGCCATGCTAAATTGGTGTATACAAGGGGTTTTCAAGAGAAATTCTAGAATAATAAAAAAAGTTTTGAGAGCAACCTTAGTAAGTTGAATATTCCTAGATTCCTGAAGACATAAAGTAGGGATAATTGCAGTCTAAAGTTGTTTTGCCAACATAATACACATGTCTCTATTTTAGCTAGTAGAAGTAGTGCTTGATAACAAAGCCTCTATTTAAATTAAAAACACAAGATATTCTTTAAAACTTAACCCCGAACGTTTAAATCTATCGATCTTAGATAAACAAACAAATAGTAAAACTAGCGATTATGAAAATCCACAAACATATACTCTCGAAACTAAATGCTTTTAAGAATAAAAGTAAAGTAGGGTATATTATTTTGGAACTTTTTTTTTTGGGTTTTGAGGTTTTGCTAAATATTTTTTTTTTGTATTATGACAGTGTAATTTTTTTTGATTTTTTGTAAAAACAAGCCTTTTTTTTTGTTTTTTTAAAATGAAAACGGTAAATACACCCCCATACTTAAAACCCAACATTGTCCCCAATGTTGTAATGTAAGTATGAATGAGATAAAATAACATTGCAATATATACAAAAGGAAAGAGGAAGCAAAAAGGCTTCCCTGAATTAAAGCTGGCGGGGTCGTAAGAAACCCTGCAAAAAGAGATAAAAAGCATAATAAAAATATTAGATAAATATGGGGTGCCTCCCACGAGCGCTTTGTTTACCGTCGCGTAGCTTGACGCATTTGGCGTGGTGAGATTATAAATTGGGGAGGGTTAAAGATTCCGTATGTCCGTCCACCGGATCGCCCGCAAGATATAGTTTTAAACGGTGGCCATTGACTTTAAAATCGCCTTTTTCAGGGTGAGAGATAAGAACGGTCCCATACGGCCAAACCTCTTTGACTTCAAAGGGGCCAGACCAGTGGGATTTGAGCTTACCCGGAAAAAGACGAAGACGTGAATTATAAAGAAGGACAAGATCGCCCGGCGCGAAAGTTTTTGGAAATTTAATTTTTCGATCGTGGTAGAACTTAGAACGCTCCTTATAAAATTTATTACTCTCATAAGCGTTCGCACACCATTCAGCGAGTTCATTTAGTTGGAATTTCCTATTCTCGGAGGCTAAGTTCGAATCGAGATTTAAAAATTCTAAGGCCCAAAAAGCGCGGTGTTCTAACTCTACCGGTAAATGGCACGCTTTGCCGTAGACTAATCGATAGGGAGTACAACCGATAGCGGTCTTGTATGCCGTACGATACGCCCACAACGCGTCGTCGAGTTTTGAGGACCAATCCTTCCTATTTAAAGAGACGGTTTTTTCCAGAATGTGTTTTATCTCGCGATTTACTACCTCTACTTGGCCGCTCATTTGGGGGTGATAGGCGGTGGCGAGCTTATGCGTGACGCCGTACTTAGATAAAATTTTTGAAAACTGGGCGTTGCAGAAGTGCGTGCCCCTATCACTTACTATTGCACGGGGCGTGCCAAAGCGAGAAAATAATTTTTTTAGAAAATGGATGACGACTCGCGCATCATTGGTGGGCAGAGCTTGCGCTTCCGCCCACCTAGATACGTAGTCGACCGCCACTAAAATATAGCGATTATTAAAAGAAGGAGGTAGGGGGGCCTACAAAGTCTATGCCCCACAAATCGAAGATTTCACATTCTAAATAAAAGTTTTGGGGCATCTCGTCACGACGAGAGATGTTACCCGACCGCTGGCAGCTATCGCATATACTCACAAAAGTGTGAGCATCCTTAATGAGAGTGGGCCAATAAATGCCTGACTCTAACGCTTTCCGCGCGGTCCGGTTGGCTTGATAATGCCCTCCAGCCGGCCCCTCATGGCAGTGTCGCAATATTTGTGCACCCTCCTTGCTTGAAATACATCTTCGTATCACTTGGTCTGCGTAGACGCGAAAGAGAAAGGGGTCCTCCCAAAAGTAGTTTTTCAAGTCAGAGAAGAATTTCTTCTTCTGCTGAGTCGAAAAATCTTTTGGAAGGACCCGCGCGACTAAATAGTTCGCGTAATCTGCGAACCAAGGGGTAGAAGAAGTTTTTGTATTATTTATGATTAAAAGGCGCTCCTCAAGAAATCGATCATCTATTTCTGGTTCGACGAGCGCTTCTGCGACGGGGTGTTCTAAACATGAGAGGTGGTCGGCTGCTAAATTTTCAGCCCCCTTCTTATCCCGGATCTCTAAGTCAAATTCCTGTAAAAGGAGGATCCATCGAAGTAAGCGAGGCTTGGCATCAACTTTGGCCAAAAGATATTTTAGGGCGGAGTGATCAGTGAAAACGATCACATGTGAAAGTGTTACGTAAGGCCTGAATTTATTAAAAGCAAAGATGACGGCAAGAAGTTCCTTTTCCGTCGTTGTATAGTTAGCCTGTGCGGCATTGAGTGTGCGAGAAGCGTAATATATTGGATGAAAATATTTATTTACGCGTTGGCCTAAGACAGCTCCTACCGCGATATCGCTCGCGTCACACATAATCTCGAACGGAAGGGACCAATCTGGCGCCACCAGAATTAGAGAATTGATAAGTTGCTTTTTTATAAAATCAAATGCCTCTACGCAGGCCGTGCCAAAAATGAATGGGGAATCCTTTTCCAGGAGGTGAGTTAGCGGTTTGGTTATTCTTGAAAAATCTTGAATAAACCGCCGATAAAAACCTGCGTGGCCAAGAAAACTTCTAATTGATTTGACGTTCGAAGGAACAGGAAGTTGTTCAATTATAGCGAATTTGGCCCTATCGACCTCCATCCCCTTGGAAGAAATTTTATGGCCGAGGACTAAGCCCTCTCGGACCATGAAGTTGCATTTCTCCCAGTTCAAGACTAAGTTCGTCTCCTCGCACCGTTGGAGGACTCTATCTAAATTTTTTAGACAATTTTTAAAAGAGTCTCCAAAGACGGAGAAGTCATCCATGAAGACTTCCATTATGTCTTCTACTAGCTCGCCAAATATTGCCAGCATACATCTTTGGAATGTAGCTGGCGCGTTATAGAGGCCAAACGACATCCTTCGATATGCGAAGGTGCCGAAAGGGCAAGTAAAAGTCGTTTTTTCTTGGTCCTCGGGTGAAATAGTGATTTGGAAAAATCCCGAGAGACCATCAAGGAAGCAATAAAAAGGATGACCGCAGAGACGTTCTAAGATTTGATCAATAAACGGTAACGGAAAGTGGTCTTTTCTGGTGGCATCATTTAGTTTTCTGTAGTCGATGCACACCCTCCAACCCGTAACAGTGCGAGTTGGGATTAATTCATTATTCGTGTTTGCCACGACCGTTATACCGCCTTTTTTGGGACGACTTGTACGGGGCTTACCCACGTACTGTCGGAAATAGGATGGATAATCCCCGCGTCGAGGAGTTCAATAATTTCAGTCTTAACGACTTCCCGCATGTTCGGGTTAAGTCGCCTTTGAGGCTGAATTGTTTTGCGGGGGTTTTCTTCGAGAAAAATTTTGTGGGAGCAGAATGAGGGGTTAATTCCCCTGATATCGGAAATTTGCCATGCAATTGCACGGCGATGTTTAGATAAAACTTCAACCAATTCGGATGTTTCCGAATCGATTAAAGTAGACGATATTATAACCGGAAGTTTTTAGTTCGCGGCTAGAAAAGCATATTTTAAATGGTCGGGGAGTTGCTTAAGCTCCAAGACCGGAGGTTCTTCATAGGAAGTGGAGATTTTTAAATCTTTCGAATCAAAAGGCTCGAAAGGCGAATTTGGTGGTAATTCATCTAAAGGAGGTTGATTCGCCAGATCTGAATCGTCTATCATTAAAGATAACAAATCCGAAAGAGAAGAATACTCGACCATAAACGCGGATTCCAAATTGAAACAGGAATCATCATTCGATAGTGAGTTCCGCATGGAGGGGTTGATATGTAAAGTAATTTCGTCGTCTCCAACTCGAAGGAGGAGGCGACCGTTACTAACATCGATTAACGCACGGGAGGTTGCGAGGAAGGGGCGACCGAGGATGATGGGTACCTCGATGTCCTCCTCTATGTCCAGGATGACAAAGTCTACCAGGAAGATAAACTTGTCGACCTTGACCAGAACATCCTCCGCTACCCCTATTGGGTACTTTACCGAGCGATCCGCAAGTTGGATGCTCATTTTTGTTGGACTTGGGATGCCTAAATCGAGTTTTTTGAAAAGAGAAAAAGGCATCAAATTGATGTTGGCGCCTAAGTCCGCAAGAGCGTACTTTATTAACATATTGCCAAAGAGAAACGGGATGGAGAACCGTCCCGGGTCATTCAGTTTTGGCGGCAATTTGTTAAGGAGAACAGCCAAACATTCCGCGTTAAGGGAAACACGCGAAACATCCTCGAGTCGCTTTTTATTAGAAAGCAACTCTTTAAGATATTTTGCATATTTCGGCATTTGGGAGAGTGCCTCGCAGAAGGGGACGTTTATTTGAATTTGTTTTAAAATACGCAAAATTTTTTGATAATTTTCGTCCTCCTTCTCTTTATTAATTTTAGACGGGTAAGGAATTCGAGGACTCGAAACATTCGGCGCAACCGGAGAATCCGGAGCAATTAGAATCGAAGAAGAGGGTGGAGGGGTCGGAGGCGAAATGCATACCTTAGGCTCAACCCGCATTGGGGAGACGACCTCCTTGCCGCTTCGAAGGGTTATAGCGTTGGCATTTTCCCTGGGGTTCGGCTCCGTATTCCCTGGTAGAGCTCCGTATGGCCGCTTGGAGACCATCTTTGCAAGTTGTCCAACCTGGTTTTCCAAGTTTTTAATCGATCCGGTAAGATTCTGGATATTTGAATCGTTGGACGCGATGTATTTAGACAAAACATCTTCGAGCGGCGAAGGTTTTGGAGGAGGAGGCTGGAATCCCTGCGGAAATCCTTGCGGAAATCCTTGGGGATTCATATTTGGGGGCCTCTGAGCATTGTTAGGATTGCTCCAGGAGAAATTAGGGTGGGTCCTCCAACCCGGATTATAATTATTACCATACGGGTTGTTATTAGGGTTGAAGGGGGACCTAACCGGATTACCGAGGTAATCCACCGATTCTTCGATTACGTTATTATTATTATTATTATTATTCCATACGGGAGTGGAGGAGGAAACAGTCATCTCCGCCACCTGCTTACTTAGCCGCTCAACCTGTGAGGCTAAGAAAGTAGTGGCGTCCACTTCAAAAAGACCAGCCGGTTTATTAGGACGCGACCTGGGCACATTCCATTGGTACGCGTTCATGGCCATTTCGTCGATCAGAGCTTGAGCGGTCTCTGGGGTTTTGTTGTTTAACGTTCCCCCGGAGGCCGCATCAATCATCTGTCGCGTAGAAAAATTTAAACCATTATAAAACGTCTGGACCTGTAGCCAAGTTGGTAGCGCGTGATGAGGACACCTACGCAAATATTCTTTAAAACGCTCCCAAGTCTCATAAAGAGACTCGGTATCGAATTGTACAAAGGATGTGATATCCGTGCGTAATTTTGCGGTTTTTGACGGAGGAAAATACTTAGTTAAGAAAAATTCCGTCAATTGGGCCCACGTGGTTATGGACCCTCTCGGAAGAGAAGTTAACCACGATTTGGCTTTTAACCGTAGCGAAAATGGAAATAAGCGTAAACGAATGGCGTCATCAGTGACGCCATTAATTTTAAAGGTGTCGCATATTTCTAAAAAGTTTGAAAGGTGCTGATTTGGGTCCTCATCTGGCAAACCGTCGAATTGAATGGACTGTTGTACCATTTGAATTATGCTGGATTTTATTTCGAAATTATTATTATTAACTGTTGGGCGAGTAATACTTGATCCTGTATCGTCCAAATTCGGCTGGGCATAATATGCCATGGTCCGGGCCGGGGCCGCATTTGGAATTGGATCGCCCATATTTGTAGTATCTCCGATTGACTCTTCGGGGGTTTCGAGTAAGTTTTGATCACGAGATCGGATACGCTCACGAAGAGTGCGCTCGATTTCGGGGTCAAAAGGAATAGTCGAATCGTCCGACGAGCTTCCTCGGGTCATATACTAAAAACAATTTTTTTTTTTTGGAATTTTTTTGTTTTCTTATTATTATTAATTTTTTAAATATAAGTTTTTTTATATATATTTTTATATTACTTTTTTGTATATTTTGGTTTTTTAGTAAAAATATATAGATAAGGAATAAAATTAATAGCAGTTCCTACTTTCAAATAACAACACAAAGGTCCCCGGCAACGGCGCCAAAAACTTGATGATTTTTTTTGGACTTCTTCTTTTGTTTTATAAATAAAAGATAACCTTTATATTAAGAGTTTAGAATTGGCGGATGTTTTCGAAGAGTCTCGCAAGTACTCCTACTTTGAGAAATTAATCGTTATCCTATTGAAGGATAGAAGTAACGGTCTTTTTCTTCTTTCGGAATATTGACAATTACGCCTCGGCTACAACGCCGAATTCTATTGAATTGAAATGTAGAAAATGAGAGTTTTGCACTAAATAAGTTTGGAAAGCTGTGTTTGAATTCTTAGTCCAAATTAATCATTTGATAAAGGCAAGTATACCTTATCGCAAGTAATACAGGATATTTTTTTTGAAAATATCGGGATCGTATATTTCCGCGGGTCGTGTTGATTATGCTACTTTGAGGAACGAACTATTATTTTATCGGAATAATATTTTTAGTTGGTTTAACTAGAGTTCTAAGTGATAAAATATGAAAGACGATAATAAACGATTAACTAGAGTTCTAAGCGATGAGAAAGATAGCGCGCGACGTCGAATTACCTTGAGACGAAAATAGATTTTTTCGTAGAATTAAAAGTGATGACTTTTCAAAATATTAAAATGACTTGGCCGTGGAGGTTCCATAATTATGAACGCTCCTCTCTCGAGGGTACGCCCACCTGAGATTATAAATATTCGACCGAACTCTCGTTCTACAATTGAATCTTCTTAATACTCGCTTTATGTTGTAAACCCCGCTATTGGGTTTTTATATCCAATTCGGGAGAATTACTTCATCCTCTCTCGAGGGTAGAGCGCAGTTCTCTTTACCCATGAGCGATCAATCCGTACGCACGAGCCTCTCGACTAACTAGGTACGAAAACGGAAATGAAAACCACACATCGATTATGTGGCTCCACTCAACGTGATTCTCGGGTAAACCTTAAGCGTTAATTATTTTAGAAAGAGATGTTTTAATTTTATAGAAAAACTATTTTTGTGTCCCAATGCTCTTCGACGTCGTGTGCTAAAGGAAATTAGCCACTCGTCGGAATGGAGAAGGCATTATCGGTTGAAAAATACATGTTTAATAATTAAAGCGGATATAAGCGGATAAAAAGGAAATAAAAAGACTTATATAAAAACAGTAATAGTATCCATCCCAACCACCTTAAACAAGCGCTAAAAAGTTCTTAGTCTCTTATTCAAGAAGGGGGTGGTATAGAAATGAAAAAACTTATAAAGGTGCAGAAATAATATCCGTCCCAACTGACTTAAATAAATGCTAAAGTTAATTAGCCTCTTATTCAAGATGGGGGTGGTATATAGCAGTTATATGAAGACTGAAATAAAACTAAGTTACAAAAAAGAAAAATATAATCTCATACACGCACACACTCTAAAAAGAAACTGAAAAGAAAGCGTTTAAAATGAAAGCGATAAAATAAAGCGAAAAAGAAAACGATAAAACTATTTTATGAAAGCTTGTAAATCTAAGCTATGAAAATAGTAAACCTAGATTATGAAAGCAATAAACCTAACTATAAAAGCAATAAAACTAAATTATAAAAGCAATAAAGCTAAACTCATACATGCACACACGCTAACATTAATAAAAAGAAGATGATCCAAATGAGAAAAAACATCATTTTATTTCTGAAATCAGCATTATAACTAGATTAGGAAGGCGAAAAAAACTACAAGCGAACTTAAACTGAATTGCATAAGAGAAGCTCACAATCACTCAAAAGAACTCACAATACCATAAGAACTACTCAAAATTTGGATGAAAAATACTTCAGCCGAGCCCCTCTATTTATAGGGAAAATTTGAGTTTTACACGCCCTAGGTCACGGGCGTGACTTGAATGTCACGGCCGTGACTTAGGGCGTGACATTTGCTCGGCTATATTCGCCGCCTTCTGGAAGGTCTGGCCGTCAAACATGGCTGCACACGGGCGTGACCTGGGAAAATTTTGCAAAAAAAATGCAAAAACAAAAATAAAACTAAGTTAGAAACCAGAAATAATAAAGAAGCAATTTATTCATTAATTTACATAGAAAATTCACAATATTAATTAAAACTATACTAATAATTATACTAAAAATACATATATTTTATTACTTATCACGCCGCACTCAAGCCTATGCCGCATTAATGAAGCCGCCCAAGTACACGCCCGTGACCAAAGTTACACGGGCGTGTAATGTCCTTTTTCGCGACACTATCACGCAGGACCCACGCCGATGTCGCAGCCGTGCAGAACAAGTATTACACGCCCTAGGTCACGGCCGTGACCGAGGGCGTGTAACCTGGAAATTTTTCCTATAAATTCAGAGGCTCCACTCCAGCATTCGTCTCCCTCCCCCCTGCCCATTTGGGCTGTTCTTGTATAGTTTTCCTTATTTTCCATGTTTTAGTTAGTTTTTAATTAATGCAATTTCCTTTCTTATGCTTAGTTTAATTTTTGTTTTCATTTCATGCAAGCTAGTTTAGTTTCAATTTCATGCAATGTAATGTAGGGTTTATTTCATGTAATCTCTCTTTTTATGCAATGAAAATTTAAGCTTCCTTTAATTTTTACAAATTCTCTTTCTTCCTCTTAATTTAGTCTTGTCTTCTTTATTTTATTTTTGTTGTTCTCTTTTTAGTTAGTTATAATTATGCTTTCCTTATCAAATTTTATTTCCGATAAAATAATTGTTAGCTTTCTCGAAGTAGAAGTACTCGACAACCCCGAGTTTAAATACGACCTTGATATTTTCTTTAAAATATCATATGCTATTCGTGATAAGGTACACTTGCCTTTTCGAATGAGTAGTTTGGATTATATTAACAAAAACTTGCAAAAATTTTCTCCTTTTCTTTTTAAATATTTAGAGTTTTCGGCGCCGCCGCCGCGTCGTAAACGTCGATATTCCGAAAAAAGGAAAGACTATTATGTTTATCATCTCGATAGGTAGGATAATGGTTAGTTCCTCGAAGTAGGATTACTCGCGAGACGCCTCGAACGCGCCCGTCGAATTCTTATTGCATCGCAGAAAGGATTTTGCAAAACTTAAAATTTTTATCATCAAGTTTTTGGCGCCGTTGCTGGGGATTATTTTTTGTCGATATTTTGAAAAAGAGAGCGCTATTACTTTTATCCTTTTTTTATTCTTCTTTGTTTAGCTAAAAGAAAAAAAATATTTTCCTTTTTTTAGTAATTAAAAAAAAAAATTTCCTTTTGAATTTTTTTTTGAAAACACAAAAACATTATAAAACTAATCAAAACAAAAAATAAATAAAAAACAGGAACAATTATGTTTCATTTCTTTTTATTTTGTGTTTTGTTTTTTTTTTGTTTTAAAAATAATGTTGCAGGTAATCGTGGTGATCGTCCGTCTCCAAATCAGGGACGTCCTTCTTTCTCCCCTCCCTGTAATTTTTCTTTCATTAATCTTATGCTTATATTTTAATTTATTGTTCTTCATACTTAGCTTTCAACATTGGGGACAATGTTGAATTTTACGTATGGGGGTGTATTTTCCCTTTCTCTTAAATAATAAAATCGTAGAAAATTTCCAAAAAAATTTTAAGATCCCAAAATTCCAAAAATATTTACTGTGTACATAGTTTATTTTCGTTTTGTACATAGGTCATTTCCTTTTTTATTGTCTTTTTCAAAAGAAAAAATAGCTTTTTCAAAAAAAAAATAGAAAACCAAAAAATATTCAAAAAAACTAGATAATCGAAAAGTTAAATCTTGGAAAGGGACGTTTGGGCTATCATCCCATCACACTCCTAGTACCTTGCGAACCCTTCACTGGGTAGACCTCGGGAAGTCTAATAATTAACAAAAAAATTTAGTTTTTTTTAGTTTATGTTTAGCATTTTTATTATTTAGATAATATCAAAAATCCAAAAAAAAAAAGATAATATCAAAAATAAAAAAATTTATAATATCAACAATTTCAAAAAAAATTGAAATAACTTAGAAAAATCCCAAAAATATAATAAGCCCTTACTTTGGTTTTTGTTATTTCCGAAATCATTTAGAGTTTATTTATAAGCATTTATATTTTTTTTGCTAATCATTTATTCTATCATTGTTTGCTAAATCTAATTTTTGCTTAAGTGATTTAGTGTTAAGAAATATTTTATGATTTTAATTTGATTAGATATTTCTTTAGCACTTCTTCTCTTTTATTTTAAATAGTTACAATTTTTTAGTAATCTTGCTTAAACACCTTTAGATTTTAATTATTTCTACCTCAAGCTTTTAGAATCTTAGGAAAGTTTAAATTACTAAGATTTGCTCTCAAAATAATTTAATTTATATGCTAGAAATCTTTTCTCTACCCTACCCCTTTGATGGCATAAAAAAGTATTTTAAAAGATCATATGTCTTGGGAATAAGAGGATAAAATTCATTATTCCCTAAATATATGACCCAAAATAATTTTTAAAAGATTATATGGCATGTAGTAAGAGGATAAAATTCATTACTCCTAAACAAATACATTTTGGGTTTTTATTAGAAGAGAAGTTTATCATTTTACAAATTAGGAAAAAAAAACCACTTTGGTGAAAAGGATAAAGTCCATCACCTTCTTTTAAAGATTTCTTCTTATGCCAAATTTTATGAACCCCTCCTAACCCAATATCTTTGATCTAGATTTAAATTATGTTATGGAGAGAGCAATACTTAATAAGTTACTTTTTCCTTTAGTTGTTTCAAAGTTATGGTTTTTATAAATTTGAAATATAATTTTGTTTACTTATTACTCAATTTTGTTAACTAGTTAATATTTTTGAGAACTCTTGGCTAAATATTTTTCTCTTATTATTCTAATTTCATAATTTAGGACTTAATTCGTCAATCCTTAAATTTTCTTTTTAGCTTACTTGTGATTCAATAAATTTTTAGGCTTAATTAACTTTTTTATTAAATGTCTTATAAATATTTCTCATACTTTTGCTCTGGAATAGCAAAGCTTAAGTATGGGGGTATTTGATGAGTAGTATTTATGCATATTTTAATTATAGTATTTAGTTTAGTTTTAATTTAAAATTGCAAATATTATTTATATTTTAGTTTAAAATCACTTCTTTTATAATTTCTATTCTAAATGTAGTTTTACTTTTGTTTTGCAGATTTTCTGGTGTTTTTGGACAAATTCCATAGTACACGCCCTCAGTCACGCCCGTGACCAAGGGCGTGTAACCTAAAGATATGCGTTTGACGAAAGTCGAGCTGAGTTCGACGAATCCACCGCCCCACCGCAAGTCACGCCCCAGGTCACGCCCGTGATCCCAAGTCACGCCCGTGACCCCAAGTCACGCCCGTGACCAAGGGCGTGTAAACATAGAATCTTCCCAGCGGGTTGCCGTCGAGACGTGGAGATGTTGTCGAGGAGTTGACCCAAGTTACGCCCGTGACCAAAGAGTCACGCCCGTGTCTTCCCGCATGATCCCTGCTCCCTACCACACCGAATTCAAGCTCATGCCGCATTAATGGAGTTGACCCCAGTCACGCCCGTGACCCATGAGTCACGCCCGTGACTTTTCACGCGTGATCGCTTTTCGCTGCAGCGCCACACTCAAGCCCACACCGCATTAATGAAGCCACCCAAGTACACGCCCGTGACCAAAGTTACACAGGCGTGTAATGTCCTTTTTCACGACACTGTCACGCAGGACCCACGCTGATGTCGCAGCCGTGCAGAACAAGTATTGCATGCCCTAGGTCACGCCCGTGACCGAGGGCGTGTAACCTAGAAATTTTTCCTATAAATTCAGAGGCTCCACTCTTGCATTCGTTTCCCTTCCCCCTGCCCATTTGGGCTGTTCTTGTATAGTTTTCCTTATTTTTCATGTTTTTGTTAGTTTTTAAGTAATGCAATTTTCTTTCTTAAGCTTAGTTTAATTTTTGTTTTCATTTCATGCAAGCTAGTTTAGTTTCAATTTAATGCAATGTAATGTAGGGTTTATTTCATGTAATCTCTCTTTTTATGCAATGAAAAATTTAAGCTTCCTTTTGTTTTTACAAATTCTCTTTCTTCCTCTTAATTTAGTCTTGTCTTCTTTATTTTATTTTTGTTGTTCTCATTTTAGTTAGTTTTAATTACGCTTCCCTTATCAAATTTTATTTCCGATAAAATAACAGTTAGCTTTCTCGAAGTAGAAGTACTCGACAACCCCGAGTTTAAATATGACCTTGATATTTTCTTTAAAATATCTTATGCTATACGCGATAAGGTACACTTGCCTTTTCGAATGAGTAGTTTGGATTATATTAACAAAAACTTGCAAAAACTTTCTCCTTTTCTTTTTAAATATTTAGAGTTTTCGGCGGCGCCGCCGCGGCGTAAACGTCGATATTCCAAAAAATGGAAAGACTATTACTTTTATCATCTCGATAGGTAGGATAATGGTTAGTTCCTCGAAGCAGGATTACTCGCGAGACGCCTCGAACGCGCCCGTCGAATTCTTATCGCATCGCAGAAAGGATTTTGCAAAACTTAAATTTTTATCATCAATCGTTGTTAAGTGATACCAGTTGTAAGATACCCCTCCTCCTTACCAGAGAGTTTCCCGGATCTTATGCCCAGAACCGCCATCTTACGGTGACCCCAACTCAGGGGTTAGCTGTCACCGTTCAACGCCGATCCTGCAGGCTAAATCGATCATATCACAGGCCAATTGCAAGAAGTTATTGTTGGATCTGTAGGCGCCCTTAGAGGAAGGGGGGGGGGGGGGTGAATAAGGGTCTTACAACTTTTAATATATTTTGATATACTTGAAATAATAAGAGATTAAAATAGAGAGAAATCAAGTAAAATAATTGAAATAAAATAGAGGCAAGATTTTATTAATATGAAATATAAGATTACAAAACTTGACTTCTTATAACGCTAGAAATCGAAGGCGAAGAATTAAAATTTCTTTTCATTTTCTATCCTGATTCGTATCCCCATGAACCGGTGGCTTTTGCCTATCCTCCCCCGGATACGGCCTCAACCCGCTTTAGCCAATCCTTCCCCGGATACGGCCTCAAGCACCCCTAGATCTACACCCTTGACCTAGTCACCAACACGAGGCAAATTTCTGCCCTAAGTCCTACTAGACCTAGTCGTCAACACGAGGAGAATTTACTACGTGATTACAATAATAAGGAGACAACAATATGAACAACTCCCTCTATGTGGATCTCTTGGAGAAGTAGACGAAGACCCACAAAGTATGATCGTAGTCAATGCGGTATTTTTTCACGATGATGATGCACGAAGCTCTGGGATTTAGGGGTGTGAGGTGATGAAAAACTCGGAGCTAAGGGGTCTTTTTAATAGCCTTGGAGCTAGCGCCTGCGTATCTTCATTCCAAGGAAACCTTTCTAAAAATCCTCTTGTGCTTCGCGCTAGCGCCTGCTCTATCCGCTACCTCCTGTCACTATCGCCTTCTATACTTGCCGCCTGAACTTGCTTAATCAGAGCTAGCACCCGCGCTAGGTGCTACCACCGGCGCTAGTGGACATGTTGGAATTTTGGCTTCAAATTTGGGGGAAATCTTCTTATGTTATCCTTGAGTCATATGGCATTGTTTCCTGCACACTTAAACACACAAGATCAAATACACATAGGATTTGTTATTCTCAAACCTAGGAGATGCGGAAGACCATGTACCAACAAACTCCCCTTTTGATAATGACAAATTCATTAATGATTATTCAGAGCATTAATATATAAGCATGATGAAACCTACTTGTGTGTGTGTGTGTGTGAGTGATGACTTAGTATAATTATTGTTTTTAGTAATTAGAATTTCTCCCCCTAAATACATGCTCCTCCTATGTGAATGCTCCCTTTATATGTAAGCTATCATTTTAAGACTTAATCATGTTGGCTTTCACATTGGATAACGATTATTATTTATCATGTTAGTTCTCCCCCATTTGTTATTAGCAAAAGCGGGTTAAGATAACAAGAGACATAGAAAGAGGTTATTTGATAAGAAAAGATAAGGCATGATCGAGCTTTTAGAGGAAATGAGATGATGATGAGTTTTTAGCACAATGATTTTCATAGAAATAAATCGGAGTTTTTAGCATAAAAATAATATTCATGTTTAGAATAACCAATATAAATTTTACCAAGCAAGTCTATCACTTGTTGAAGGAAAGGAATTTTAAGATTCAAGTGATGATGCACAAAAAAAAGAAGACTTTAAATAAGCTTGAAAGCGCAAGGTAAAAATATATGGTAATGATGCGGAAGACTTATAGAAATACAAGAAACATCTTTTTGTAATCATGATGATTCATAAGAAGAAAATATGAGTTTAAGTTCCAAAAAGCAAGATGTTTTTGTAAATCATTATTCATTTAAAATCTGTAAGGTTCAACCAAGCATGAAAGTAAGATATCAAAATAAGACTAGTACAATGTTATTTCAATCCACAAATTCAAGACATACCAAACATTGTAGAGAGCATGTTAGGTTATCTAGTGCATTTTATGTATAAAGAGAGTATAGAATTAGCAATAGGATCCAATACTCATGTGAAGAAGTGTTATGGAAGATAATGATGTGCACATAAGTGTATTTTGAAGAGAGTAAACAAATGATTTAATCAAAAAATACAAGACATATGTAGAGTAAAGTGCACAATAAAACACAAATACTTTTACTTCCACACACTTCAATGCACAAAGAAAAAATGTACAACTACCAAGGTGCTCTGCACACACAATGCTCATTAAGACTTATCAGGGTGCAAAGTAGTGCTTGGGGGATCACACACTTTATTTTTCAATATTGTTATTTTGTGATCCGGTGTACTTAAGAATAATTAGTGTAAAAAAGAAAACTTATGGTTTGCACAAGACACTTTACTATTCTTTCCAAGGTGCACAACCTCACAATGCTTATTAAGACTTATCAGGAGGTTCAAGTAGTGCTTAGTGGAGTTATCTTTGTCAATTTATTTCATGATTTTTATTTTGTACAAAGTTCTCCGAATACACTTGATTTGCAAACCAATATAATTTTGAAAGCACAACCACTTTTCATAAATATTAAGAGTGCGAATAAAAGTAGTATAGGTAAGATACTTGTGCAATTTAAATTTATTGTACAATTACAATACATAAGTAAGCATTCTTAGATTAAAAGCACATGTAAACTATGCCAAAATAAGTGAGTGAATAAAAAGTCATTATCAACCAAAAACATTTAATCATACTCAGAGGCATGCTAAGCTTGGTTCTACACATTTTTTTAAAATAATTGATGCACATGTATAGATATATCAAAGCATGATAAAAATAATGTTCAAAGTATTTTGAAAAAGATGAATTGCGGCATTGTAGAGGGTCTAAATGATAGATTAAACCATGCTTGATATTAACAATAAAGTCCATACATTTTTTGGATTTTTTTTAAAATTTGTATTTGATTTTTGCATATAGAAATAGAAATCAACCAGATAAACAAGGAAGGAAGAGAAAACAAATATTTTTGTAATTTTGGCTTTTGCAAATTTGTATTTCAAATTTTCAAAAATCAATTAAAGACAGAAATGCAAAAATAAGTAGTACATATACAAGAACATATTTTGTGATTTTTTAAAATTTTAAAAACACAGAAAATTGGACACTCGAGCTAGCGCCGGCGCTAGCGCGGAAAACAGTACAACATTTTTTAAGATTTTGAAAATTCTGATTATTGATCTTGATTAAGTGTCCCAAGAGTAGTTTCATGCAGAAATTTCAGAATTTTTGGAGATATCTAGATAGTGCAAATTACATGAAACGTTAACGATTTCATATATGACTTTTCAAAATCAACATCGCATGTCATTTTGACTTTTCTAAGGCTTGTGTTAATAAAAATAATGTAACATGAAAGAGATGGGAACTGTAAACACAAGATATCATGTTTGAATAAGCTAAATGATTATAGTATGACATGATGTTCATGCAAAGAATAAGTATGCCCTAGATAAAAATACCTAGACTATATGTCTACACTCTATCCTCGTACTATGTGACGGATGGGCATGAGTAGTTGCACAAATGCCATAGGTTGGGGTGTTACTCCCATATACATACACTAGAGAACGCTCAACCTAGCACTCTTTCCCTCTAGTGCCTCGCAAGGCCCCACTGGAACCCTCCCCGGTTAAGGACAAGACATGAATTAAAGGTTAGGTCTCTAATGCATCCAATCCTACACCCCCTCTATTGTAAGACATACAATATTGGTATATGATCACAGACATACAAAATGTTCTAAGATTAAGAATGATTAATAAACTATGAGTTTGTTTGAATGATAATATAAAACCTCATAGATATAATGAATTCTATGCGTTGGAACACGGTTCTTCCGTGTCCCTTTGATTTGAGAATAACAAATTCTACTTGTATTTGATCTTGTTTACCATTGTGCTTTTAGTATGCAGGCTTGCACAGTGATGACACTAGTAGGTGGAATTATTGGTCTGGAACAACTCAAAGCTGAAGTATGGAAATTGGTCTAACGCCAGGCGTTAGAACTTAACGCTAGGCGTTAACGCACAACTCACCGGGATGATTATGGCAAGGAGGAAGCAGCCATGATTGCATGGGGAAGTTTAGGAATGATCTGACCTAACGCCATCGTTAGAATTAACGCCAGCGTTAGGATTCCCTAAAATAAACAATTCCTAAAGTGCAGAATCTCCTTCCTATTTTAAAGATCTGAGCCATCAAAACATTACTATACTGGGTCAACGCCCGATGTTAGCCTTAACGTCGGCGTTAGCTCAAGTTCTATAAATTGGATGATTTCATCTTCTTCAACAACTGATTGATTAGAGCCCTACTCTAGCACTCCAGAAGCTCAATCAGGGCCGTATTTTGCAGTCTTTCATCTCCCGCACACATTCGAGCGAAGAATTCAAGGAGGATCAGATCAATGCTTCCTTAATGCAAAGAATGCGCGCTTCGACTTCAAGAACTTTCAGCGGCCTTCGCCATCTCCAGAATTCTTCATAGGGAGTTTTAGACTTGTGTTCAAATATTTATTTGTAACCTTTTTATTATTTTCGTGAAAGTAAATTCGCCTCGTGTTGGCTACTAAGTCTGGGTAGGACATAAGGGGTAATTCACCTCGTATTGGCGACTAGGTCTAGGAAGTAGATCTAGGGGGTGCTCGAGGCCTTTTCTGGAGCTAGAAAGGCTAGAGCGGCTTGAGGCCGGATCTGGGAAAGATTGACTAAAGCCAATCGGTTCTTGGTGAGAAGAGTCGGCATAGAAAACAAAAAGAAGATTTCATATTTCGCCTACGATTTCTAGCATTATAGAAATCACATTTTTGTAATCATAAATTATAATGAAAATCATGTTCTTTCTAGTTTGTTTTAATTGATTCACTCCTCTTTAATTTTGATTCAAGTTGATTTAAAGAAAAACAACAAAAGTTTTTATATTAAATAATAAAGTTCTAAAAACCCTTATTCACTCCCCTCTAAGGGCGCCTCACGATCCAACAAGTGGTATTAGAGCTAGGCTATTCCAAATTGGCTTAACAACCGGTAATATACGTCTCTTGATCATGATCTCGCTTCTACTAGTGGGGAAAATTTTAATATAAATGAAAAAGTATTATCACCACCTTTATTTATGGGCAAAAATTATAAAGTGTGGAAAATATTAATGAAATTTTTTCTTAAATGTTTAGATAAAAAAGTTTAGAATATCACTATTGAAAAGCCACCTAGCGTATTAAATAGAAACGAAGTTGTTTTAAATGCTAAATCCATAAATAGTCTATTTTGTGCATTAGATCAAAATATTTTCAAACTTATTTATACTTTGCCTACCGCATATGGAATTTGGAGTTTTCTTGAAAGAACTTATGATTCTCCTTCTGCAGGTATGGAACAAACGCAAAACTTGGAGAACATACAAGCTTGCACAAATGTTCAAGAAAGCTCCTCATGTGATGGATCAATGGAATGCACATCAAGTGGAAGAGAAGAAGAAATCTTATCTTTGGAAGAGGAGTGCCAAAAAGATGTCAAAGGAACTATATGTTCAAATCTTGCCTCTTCCGATAGCAATGTAAGGAAATCAAATTTCATTTTTTGTACTTCTATTTCTACATTACAATTGTTATAAACTACTAAATGTAAGATTAAGAAATTAAAAAGGGATAATGCAAAACTATGTTTAGAAAATAAAACCTTGAAAGCAAATGTGTATGTAGAATCCAAAAATGATGTGTTTGAATCTCAGTCATGCTCTTCAAGTGAAAATATAAAACCTTATTTTGATTGTAATATTTTTAAAGAGAAACTCAAGGTATATGAAAAAGAGCATCTTAACGAACAAAATGAAAAATTATCTGTAGAAAATTCATCTTCTAAAAGTGATTGCGTTATGTGCAAAAACTATAAAGTTGAAATCAAAGAGTTGAATGAAACATTTGATGAATTTAGAAATAACTATCAAACTCACATTGAATCTATTGTCACCACTCTTAAAAATAGCACAACTGCTTATAATAAAGCTAGACATAATCTCAAAATTAAGAATAATGAATTAGAAACTAAAATCAACTTTCTTAAAGAAATCATAAAGAAAAATTCTCAAAACATACATTCACAATCTCAAGAAAAATTCAAAAGCAAGTTAAATATGAACTTTCTTAATTTGACTAAGCCAAACATAGGAAATAAAAAACATCAAAAGATTGTAAATGAAATTCCAAAACATTATCATCACTATCATTTACAATATCAATCCTCTCCCAACATAAAATTAAACGCAAACAAATTTCCCTTAAATAATAAATACAAAAGTCATTTTTATCTAAACATTCAAGTAAATGACTATGGAAAATTGAAAAATAAAAAGAACGTTCTTGCAAGGTATGAATGGTGACCCATACGTAAGAATGATGCACTAATGTCAATTGAATGGGTCCACTCATCCTTGTCTTCCTAAAAGCATACACGATGTATTTGGGTACCCAAAGGAACCACCCCACTTGGTCCTCTTTGGATACCTAAATCTCAAATTCATTAGGTATTATCAAATGCATGACGTACAATCCGTTCAAAATAGAGTATACAAATTTCTACTTCATGATATACTTTAACATTTTTTTAGCCATCATGCCATGGTCATCTAATATAATATTTGAAATTTGACTTTGCCCCCTAAAGCCTAAATGAAGTTTACAAATTAAATTAAATCAAAAGTAAAAGTCAAGTTTTCATTTATAAATGACCAATCTATTATCACTAAAATCATGCATATTTGTCTTGTTCAATCATAATTTTGTTGGAATATCCTATAATATTAAGCTTAAATGATTGTGCAAAACTCAATAATTAAAGTTGTTGTTGGGGACAATGATCTAAAATTTTAACTTCCGCAACTTTTTGTGATTTCTTCTCATTTTTTCACTTCATTAGACAGGTCTTACATTGTACAAATATAATTGAGCAAAATCAGAAGTGAAATCAAAGAAAATCTAGGCTATATGAGTAAAATATGCACTCTCTGTGAGCTAACGCAGACGCTAAGACCAAACGCCAGCGTGAGCTCGAATGTCCAATATTCTATGTTGTTTAAAATTTTGAAAATCACTAGAAATATTTTTTTTATATATACTACCTATCTTTATCTGTATGCCTTTGTGTGATCTTTGAAAAATCAAATACAAAATTATAAAACAATAAACTTATCAAAATTATTTTGTAAACTTAATTTTTCTATTTACATGTATCTTGAGAAAGGGAGATTTGGGATGTCACCCCATCACATATCCTAGTACCGGGAGAACCCCTCATAGGGTAGACCTCAGGAAGTCCAAGTTCCACTCTAAATTTCTAAGTCCAACCAAAGCCTAGCAAAGATCAAATTAATTATAGACTCATATGTATTCATGCAATGAATGAAAAAGAAAATTATCATTATATTGTGATCTCACAAAATTGTGTTTAAAAAGAATATCACAAAAGACACATTGAAAAAACTCAATATCATAACTCAAAAGAATGAATATTGAATTCACACTCGCCACCATGATCTTGTGATATCCCATGATAAAATTCTCTATAATCATATATCATAATTCATGATCTATCTAGAACTATCTTAAATCAACTACTTTTATCATACTTAGGAATTATGATTTATATGTTGGCTGTTATAACTTCATATCATGGTAGGAGTATTATGAATGCGCGCTTCGACTTCAAGAACTTTCAGCGGCCTTCGCCATCTCCAGAATTCTTCATAAGGAGTTTTAGATTTGTGTTCAAATATTTATTTGTAACCTTTTTATTATTTTCGTGGAAGTAAATTCACCTCGTGTTGGCGACTAGGTCTGGGTAGGACTTAGGGAGTAATTCGCCTCGTGTTGGCGACTAGGTCTATAAAGTAGATCTAGGGGGTGCTCGAGGCCTTTTCTGGGGATAGAAAGGCTAGAGCGGCTTGAGGCAGGATCTGGGAAAGATCGGCTACAGCCAACCGGTTCTTGGTGAGAAGAGTCGGTATAGAAAACAAAAAGAAGATTTCATATTTCGCCTACAATTTCTAACGTTATAGAAATCACATTTTTGCAATCATAAATTATAATGAAAATCATGTTCTTTCTAGTTTGTTTTAATTGATTCACTCCTCTTTAATATTGATTCAAGTTGATTTAAGGAAAAACAACAAAAGTTTTTATATTAAATAATAAAGGTCTAAAACACTTATTCACCTCCCTCTAAGGGCGCCTGATGAGTCCCATTTATATACACATTTATGGACTCATCTGGGCCGATTATCTAGTCTATGCACTACACTTTAGGCTTGTTTTCATTCATATTTGCTATTCCTTGCAAGGTGCACTCTTAGGCCCGTTTCAGCGTGCATTTGCGCTCCTTGTTATTGGGGGAAAGCACATGGTGTTCCCCTTGCATTTCTCTATGTTTATCTGGTGCTGGAGGTGTATTCCCAGCTATTTTATCTTGTATGCAGGTGGCCGGATTATCTTGTATCCAGTTTTCTCCCAGAATTCATGGCTGTGTGAAACGCACGGTCGTGCATTTTCCTTGACGCACGGGCTATTGCGGTCGTGCGCTCTGATCTGGGAAGAAAATGATCAATCTGAATTTACTCGTGCATTTTGACGCACGGGCAGAATCGCCTGTGCGTGAGTAAAACGCACGACCTCCTGTTTCTTCTGTTTTTAGCTATTTCTGAATTTACCCGTGCGTTTTGACGCACGGGCGGATTTGCCCGTGCGTGAGTAAATCGCACGGGCGGCGCAGCTTCGTCTTCATGCCAACTTTTATCTTTAATTAACGCACGGGCAACGCACGGTCGTGCGTTCGACCGTGCGTGACCAAAATTCTGCCTGTTTAGTATTTAAAGCAGGAATTGCTGCTGCCATGAAAGGAGAGATGGAGAGCTCGATCCCCCTCGTGAGAAAAGCCGGGAATCCCGCCATTTTCACCCCTTCCACCGTAGGAGACAAGAGGAGACCTTCTCCGGCGATCTCCTTCATCATTCCTCCATCCGGGAGCATTTGCAAGCTTTCTCCGCCACTAGCTCAAGCATTCCTCGCCGAGGAGACCATAAAAGCGCTGAAGATCGCTAGAGCTGTGACAGCCTCCTTCGAGTTAGCACACCATCTGAGGGCCGAGCCCGGAGAGAGCCCGACAACCTCTCATTCTGGCCGAGAACCCAAGATGTGGTGACATCTTCTTTGTGGTCCTCTCTAACCCTTGATGCTTGTACTTTCTTTGTGTTGTTGTATGATCACATGTTAGGTTAATATTATGTATTTTTGCTTGTGTTCATGTGCAATGATGATGTGGTGGCAAGAATAGCCCTTTTTGTTGTTGTGATTGCCTAGGTTGTTTGTGCGTGAAGACACCTAGCAATTTCTAGTGGTGATGTTAGCGAAGAGGTGAATACGACCCTCACAAAACCTCGCACTGTGGCCACTCCACCCGCTTACCGAAGCGCAGCATCGCGGCCGCTGCACTCACCCACACCTTGCGAAGCGGTGCTTTTCGACCCGCATTTCTCTTCATTTTGCAATAGCATAGGAACCCAAATCACAACCCCCCCGTTGTTACTTAGTTGTCCTTTTAACTAATTTCCGGTTTGAGCAAATCATACTACCCAACTTGCGGTCCTTTGAGAACGATATTCGGGGAGTTCCTCCCTATTTTATTACTTGAGCGACCGGTGCACTGCCATCGTATCACATTTCGTGCTTGCTAATTAGCAGTGCTGAAATGGCGCATCAAGTTTTTGGCGCCGTTGCCGGGGACTGCAAGCGTGTATGATTTGTTTTTCTTTGGAAATTCGTTTCAAGGTTTTTTTTTGTTTTTTTTATTATCTTCTTTTGTGTTGAAGAGGGTGTACGCATTCAAGAGATCCCGGTGAGTGCGCAGCATTTGACCCTAAAATAGAGCATACCCTCCGGGCGCGTCTCCGTGCTGCTGCCACCATGGATGTTAATGGAAATCAGGCTGAACCTGGAGTGGGAAATGTACCAGTCGTGGGTCAGGTAGCTGATGAGAATGAAGTGGCTAGGCCACGACCCAGGACTATGAGAGATTACACTACACCCACTGTTGTGAGTGTGTACCCTGGATTTGGCCCGGCTATCACCAACAAGAACTTTGAGATAAGCCGACCATCCTGAACATGATCCGCAACCAGGCCCAATTCTCTGGGTTAGCCAGTGAAGACCCCCATCTTCACTTGGTTGAATTCGCAGAAATCTGTGGGACATTTCGGCACGCAGGGCTGGCTGACGAGACGGTGAAGCTCAGGATGTTCCCTTTCTCTCTACGTGACAAAGAAAAGGCGTGGCTCCACACGATACCACATGGCACAGCTACCACTTGGGACGCTCTGCAAGAAAAATTTCTGGCAAAGTTCCATCTTGTCGATAAAGTTGTAAACTTGCGGAGGGAAATTGCAACCTTCCAACAGCTTGATCAGGAGGCTCTCTCAGAAGCTTGGGAGAGGTTCATGAACCTTCTCAGGAAATGTCCCCAGCGTGAGCTGCAACCATGGACCATAGTAGAAAATTTTTATTTTGCTATTGAGCCTAACTACAGGGCCATGATTAATGCTGCTGCAGGTGGAACTTTGATGAACCACACCCCCGAAGAGGCATTACGGATCGTCCAAGACACTGCCATTCATAGCTCCTTTTGGACTGCTGGAAGAAACGCTCCAAGGAACGCTCGGGGACTCTTTGAGGTGAACACGTCTGGTGCACCTGCTGAAAGTACCATACTACTAAAGAGGCCTACCATCCCTTCGGCCTCAGTAATGATGATCTCATGTCAAGGTTGCGGAAACCCAGGGCATCATGCATATGAGTGCCCCATAGGTGAGCAACCTACCGAAGTCTCTTTTGACGAAAGCGTTAATTACATTAATGATCAAAATCATGGAGCACCGTTTAATAATACCTATAACTCGGGCGTGAGAAGTCATCCGAACTTCTCATGGAAATAAAACATTCCAGTCCAACGATGGCAAGGGGGTTCGCATCAATTCGATGCTCAAGCATCCGGTAGCCAACCGCGGCCGCCTCAACCGAGTTATAATCAAGGTGCTCTAACTCCTAAGAGGAGCAACCTTGAGGAAATGATAGAAAGGTTTATGCATGCCGCGAACTCGAATATGGTTAACCAAACCACGTCCATGCGAAGCTTGGAGACGCAATTGGGCCAATTGGCTCAATTGTTAACCGAGCGTTCGCAAGGGGCCCTTCCCAGCAATACGGAAAAAAATCCTATCAATCAAGGGAAGAGTCTTACCGACACGGAAGTGGTTAACCCAAGTGAATTAGTAATCACTTGTTCTATTAATAATTTCCAAACTGCTGCCCAATGTGACTCCGGTTCATCCCGCAACGTCCTTGCATTGCAAGACGTTGCTAAATTGCAACTAGAAATGAACATGGATGATCATAAGTCTTTTGTGCTTGCTAATGGGACCATTATTCAGTCGGAGGGAGAAGTGAAGAATGTTGAAGTCATGGTTGAGGGCACGGTGGTGGTCTCTGACTTTCAAGTATTGGGACCCCAGGAGAATAAATCTATCCCCATCTTGGGAGTGCCGTTCTTGAAAGAGAGTGGTGCCACTTTGGATTTCTCTGCTGGGAGAGTTGGCATTCCTACTTGCCCCAAGATTGTGACCGAAACATTGTCTCGCTCTCCCCAAAGTATTTCTGATAAATCTCTTAGTGATGCAGGAATCAGGGTTGAAATAGCATCGTCGGAAGAAGAAAAGGATGAGAAGCAATCATGCGAAAAAGAAGAAGTAGATTTGCGAAAGGAATGTGACCCGGAGAGGAAGGGGAGCCTCGTTTCTGAACCCGCTAAGCAGAACTTAACTCGGGACAATGTCCCATTTTTATTTAACAAGAAATCTTGTATTAAGCTTCTTTAACAGTCGGTCTCTTGGGCTGACCCAGTTGCCACTGCGGTAACGGGAGTGATGCCAGCCACCACCAAGGTGGGAAAATCTGACGACTAACAACGCTGGCGCTCTCCTACCGTGGAGAAACTGAAACAAGAAAGAAAATTGCGTGGTGCACACTCCACTGCTTTCAGTGGCAAGATGGCAGAGGCTAGGGAAAAATTGGGTAACACCAATTTTGGCCCTAAAGCTTTCACCTCCAGCCTATGAGCCACTGGAGACTTGCACTACAAAAGCATGTATAGCTGATGTTCTTTTCTTATGCTGTGATCTGCGTTTGTGAAACTTTTCTCAAAATTTTCTGCTCTGTGAACAATGCTTAATACAAGTATTTGGTCCACCTTTAAGGACGTTAAACAAAAGGGCTTCTTGGGAGACAACCCATGGGGACCACCTGGTTCCGTTTGCCTTTTAATTCCTTTTATGTTTTGTTATTGCCTTTTTGCTAACATCATAGGTGGAAGCTCTCGCGTGGAGGATGAGGAAAGTGAAAAATTTAATGTTGGAACTACCACACTTCTGGCATGCTCTTCTATGAGCATAGGTCAACTCTACACCTTTCCTACTTATTTTTGAATTGTTTATTCTAGTTGGTGTTGATCAAGTCTGGGGGAGAGAGTGATCGGTGCACGTGTACACACTTTGCATGACATGTTAGAATGTGCTGAGTTAGGATTTGTATTTTGTTGCACACATTGCATACACTTGCACCTAGTTCACGCGCACTTGATCACGCGTGCTTTTTGGGTATCGCTGCGAGGTTCCCCACTCGTAAGAATTGGATTGTTAGCGTATGAGTGAGGAGTAGAGAAAAATGTTGACTCGAGTAGTGCTCTAGTCAAGTGCCCCTGTCACGCCTAGAAATTCAATTAGAGTAGAATAAAATTTAGAGTTATAATTTAATTATTTCTATTATAGTAGCTGCAATTTATTTTACTTTAGTGGTGAATCCGGTGAATCCGGTGAATCCAACGATAGCATAAGGTCGAGTGTAGCTAGACTAGTAGTAGCTTATTACTAGGGTCGAAAGGAAGGACAACCTTTCTCGGTGGCTAGAACTTGCACTAGGCGACTCTTGAAACGATTGCGTTGAAAGTACCCGTTATAAAATGTGATATAGGCCATTTATTGATCCGTTTTGTACTTTTGAAATCCTTACCTAAGTAATCACCGTTGCAAGCCCACTTGAGCCTACCTTTCCTCCTTGTTTAGCTCCACTAAAATTTCACCAAAGCCATACGGCCGAACCTATTTTCGCACCAACCTTTGAGTTGAAAGAAATTTCTTTTTCGATCGCATTTGGTGTCATCTTTGTTGTGCATGGCAGATTTGAATTAGCTAAAGGAGCCATTTTATTGAGCATACAAAAGTTATTTTGTCGAAAAGAGAAAAGAAAAGAATGAATAAAAAAAGAAAAAAAAGAAAAAAAAAAATATAGTTGTGCAAAAATAATATTCTCTCGACAAATTCAATTTATATTTGGCTTAGCACGCACCTAGTGTTTAGCTGAAGTCTGGGGGTGTTGTGTAATTCTTGAAAATATTGTATTGGTGATTGTAATTTTCTTGAGTGCTCAGGTTGTGTTGAATGCGACTCCCATCGTCCTTCTACTTACCTAGTCTAAACTCAACCTAAGCCCAATCCTAACCCATAATTCCTATTGATTTTAGATACAAGTCATCTCATGCAGTAGAGAGAGTGCGAATGTGCAAGCCTATGGACACCGACTTTGATGGATTTCTTAGGACTTTGTCCCGAGCTTCGATTCGAGTAATACTCTACTCATTAGTCACGCTATTTTCCCTTTTGCGCGACTGAAAAATTCATCGGGATTCACCATCCAAGTAAATTAAATTTCGAACTACTATTCTAGAAATAGTTAGATATAATCTAGAGTTTAACTCTGTTCTAATGTATTTCTATGCACGTGCGCACGCGACTTCGCATAGGTCTCTACCGCTCAAACTAACGCTAACATCCAATTGTTCCGACGGAGAGCTGAGTAGTTTGCCCGAGACGTGCAAATGGTCAAGTATGGGGGTGTGATGAGTCCCATTTATATACACATTTATGGACTCAGCTGGGCCGATTATCATGTCTATGCACTACACTTTAGGCATGTTTTCATTCATATTTATTATTCCTTGCTAGGTGCACTCTTAGGCCCGTTTCGGTGTGCATTTGCGCTCCTTGTTATTGGGGGTAAGCACATGGTGCTCCCCTTCCATTTCTCTATGTTTATCTGGTGCTGGAGGTGTATTCCCAGCTATTTTATCTTGTATGCAGGTGGCCGGATTATCTTGTATCCAGTTTTCTCCCAGAATTCATGACTGTGTGAAACGCACGGTCGTGCGTTTTCCTTGATGCACGGGCTGTTGCGATCATGCGCTCTGATCTGGGCAGAAAATGATCGATCTGAATTTACTCGTGCGTTTTGACGCATGGGCGGAATCGTCCGTGTGTGAGTAAAGCACACAGCCTCCTGTTTCTTCTATTTTTAGCTATTTCTGAATTTACCCGTGCATTTTGACGCACAGGCGGATTTTCCCTTGCGTGAGTAAATCGCACGGGCGGCGCAGCTTCATCTTCACGCCAACTTTTATCTTTAATTAATGCACGGGCAACGCACGATCGTGCGTTCGACCGTGCGTGACCAATATTCTGCCTGTTTAGTATTTAAAGCAGGAATTGCTGCTGCCATGAAAGGAGAGACGGAGAGCTCGATCCCCCTCGCGGGAAAAGCCTGGAATCCCGCCATTTTCACCCCTTCCACCGTAGGAGACAAGAGGAGACCTTCTCCGGCGATCTCCTTCATCATTCCTCCATCCGGGAGCATTTGCAAGCTTTCTCCGCCACTAGCTCAAGCATTCCTCGCCGAGGAGACCATAAAAGCGCTGAAGATCATTGGAGCGGTGACAGCCTCCTTCGAGTTAGCACACCATCTGAGGGCCGAGCCTAGAGAGAGCCCGACAACCTCTCATTCTGGCCGAGAACCCAAGACACGGTGACATCTTTTTTGTGGTCCTCTCTAACCCTTGATGCTTGTACTTTCTTTGTGTTGTTGTATGAACACATGTTAGGTTAATATTATGTATTTTTGCTTGTGTTCATGTGCAATGATGATGTGGTGGCAAGAATAGCCCTTTTTTGTTGTTGTGATAGCCTAGGTTGTTTGTGCGTGAAGCCACCTAGCGATTGCTAGTGGTGATGTTAGCGAAGAGGTGAATACTACCCTCACAAAACCTCGCACTGTGGCCACTCCACCCGCTTACCGAAGCGCGGCATCGCGGCCGCTGCACTCACCCACACCTTGCGAAGCGGTGCTTTTCGACCCGCATTTCTCTTCATTTTGCAATAGCATAGGAACCCAAATCACAACCCCCCTTGTTACTTAGTTATCCTTTTAACTAATTTCCAGTTTGAGCAAATCATACTACCCAACTTGCGGTCCTTTGAGAACGATACTCAGGGAGTTCCTACCTATTTTATTACTTGAGCGACCGGTGCACTGCCGTCGTATCGCATTTCGTGCTTGCTAATTAGCAGTGCTGAAATGGCGCATCAGCGCCTCACGATCCAACACTATGTTCCAAATTTTCTATTTTTATATTAAACATATGATAACTAATATTGCATAAGATTAGCACGATAACTAATAATATTTATTAAGATACAATGTTAGTATGATAATACATTCGTTCTCTTATGATTCTATTTTTAATCACGAATTATGAATATATATTTTTTAAAAAAATAATGATAGTATTCTTTTTCGATTATTGCATGAGTCTATAATTAATTTGATCTTTGCTAGACTTTAGTTGGACTTAGCAATTTAAATTGGATCTTGGACTTCCCAAGGTCTACCCTATGAGGGGTTTGCACCGGTACTAGGAGATGTGATGGGGTGACATCCCTAATCTCCCTTTCTCAAGATATCTAAGTATTATTGGTTGCTACCCAAACTAAATATTTAAAATTTATAAACTCAAAATTTTTTGAAAGAGAAAAATTAAGTTCATGATTTTATTAATTTAGATAAATATCTCATAATAAATTTAGAGTTTGTTTTATGTAGATAATATAAGATATTTATTGGCAATAAATATAAGAAAGATAGATAGGTCAACTAAATAAAATATGACTTTGAATTTTGATTAATTTGATTTAAAAACTTATTAAGCTTTAAGAGATAAAATCATATTTCCAATAATATATAAGATGCCCATGACAAGATAGCTTAAAAATAAAACAAAAAGAAAAATAATGAGACATTAAAGCATATGGAGTAGAAATTTGTATATTTCATTTTGAAAAGATTCGACTTCATGCATTTGTTGATACCTAATGAATACGAGATTTATGTATCCAAAGGGGACCGAGTGTGGTGGTTGCTTTGGGTCCCCAAATAAAATGTGTACGTTTGTGGGTAGATATTGATGAATGAGTCCTATCATGTGAAGTTAATATTTCATTTAATTTTATTCTTATGCATCAAATTTCCATTGTGATTAACTTGAATATTAGGATAAAAATGATTTTTGAATTTATTATTTAAAGGAAATTTGTTTGCATTTAATTTTATGTTGGCAGAACAATTATGTTGTAAATGATAACGATGATAGGGATTTGGAATTTCATGTACAAGCTTTTATTGTTTTTTACTTCCTATATTCTGCTTAGATAGATTATAGAAATTCATATTTAACTTGCCTTTGGAATTTGCTTGATATTTTGAATTTATGTGTTGAGAATTATTCCTTATAATTTCCTTAAGCAAGTTAACTTTATTTTCCAATTCATAATTTTTAACTTTGAGATTATGTCTAGCTTTATTATAAGCAATAATGCTATTCTTAAGAGTGAAAACAATAAAGCACATATAAGTTTGATAGTTATTTCTAAATTCCTCAAATGTTTCATCAATCTCCTTGATTTCAATTTTATAATCTTGGCATCTAGAACAATCACTTTTCAAAGTTGAGTTTTCTAAAGACAATTTTTCATTATGTTCTTTACAAAAAGAAGTTTCTTTTCAAGTTCCTTGTATTTTTCTTTTAAATCATTCAATTCTATACAAGGTGTAATATCTTCTTTTAAAGAGACATGGGTAAAAATAGATGAATTAGAATAAGATTCTACATTAATTTTTGCTTTTAAACCTTTATTTTCTAAGCAAAATTGTTCATTAGCGATTTTCAATTTCTTTATTTTATGTTTAGTACTTTGTAGCAGATGTAATACGTAAATGGAAATTTTCACAAAAGAGAATAATTTGATTTCCTTACATTGCTATCGGAAGAGGCAAGATTTGAACAAATAGTTCCTTTGTCATCTTTTTGGCACTCCTCTTCCAAAGATAAGATTTCTTCTTCTCTTCCACTTGATGTGCACTCCATTGATTCATCATGAGAGAAGCTTTCTTGAACATCTGTGCAAGCTTTTATGTTTTCCAATTCTTGCATTTGTTACATACCAGTAGATGGAGAATCATACATTTCTTCAAGAAATTTCCATACTTTGTATGCACTAGAAAATCATTATATCAATTTGAAAATTTCTTGAGATAAAGCACAAAAAATACAATTCAAGGCCTTTGCATTTAGGTGACGTTCTTTTTTATTTGTTTCATCCGCCGGTTTTACTATTCCTATATTCTACGCTTCTATATCTAAAGTTTTTAATAAACTTTTCCATTAAAATTTTCCACCCTTTATAATTTTCCCTTTAAATAAAGGCGGTGCAAGAGATTTTTCTTCAACATAAAAATCTTTCCCATTAGTAAAAGTGAGATCATGAGACGCCATTATTCCCGGTTGTTAGACCGTTTGGAATAAACCTCCTCTGATATCACTTTTTTGGATATGTAGGCGCCCTTAAGGGGGGGGGGGGGGGGCTGAATTGTTAAAACTTTTAATATATTTTGATATACTTGAAATAATAAGATATTAAAATAGAGAGAAATCAAGTAAAACAATTGAAATAAAATAGAGGCAAGATTTTATTAATATGAAATATAAGATTACAAAACTTGACTTCTTATAACGCTAGAAATCGAAGGCGAATAATTAAAATGTCTTTTCATTTTCTATCCCGACTCGTATCCCCACGAACCGGTGGCTTTAGCCTATCCTCCCCCAGATACGACCTCAAGCCACTCTAGCCAATCCTCCCCCGGATACGGCCTCGAGCACCCCCTAGATCAACATCCTAGACCTAGTCGCCAACACGAGGAAAATTTCTGCCATAAGTCCTACCCAGACCTAGTCGCTAATACGAGGCGAATTTACTACGTGATTACAATAATAAAGAGACAATAATATGAAAAACTCCCTCTATGGGGATCTCTTGGAGAAGTAGATGAAGACCCACAGAGTATGATCGTAGTCAATGCGGTCTTTCATCACGATGATGATACGTGTTGAAATCTTCTCCACGGATCTCCTTAAGCCTTCATGGATTTGTGGGAGTATCTCTCTAAACCTTCCTCTATATGACGTGATACGAAGCTCTGGAATTTAGGGGTGTGAGGTGATGAAAAATACGGAGCCAAGGGGTCCTTTTTATAGCCTTGGAGCTAGCACCTGCGCTAGCGCTACCGCGGGCGCTATCCTTGTTTAGGCACTATTCTGCGTGTGCGTATCTTCATTCCAAGGAAACCTTTCTAAAAATCCTCTTGTGCTCCGCGCTAGCACCTGTGCAATCTGCTACCACCTGGTTCTATTGCCTTCTATACTTGCCACATGAACTTGCCTAATCAGAGATAGCGCCCACGCTAGGTGCTACCACCGACGCTAGTGGACATGTTGAAATTCTGGCTTCAAATTTGGGGGCAACCTTCTTATGTTATCCTTGAGTCATGTGGCATTATTTTCTGCACACTTATACATACAAGATCAAATACACATAGGATTTGTTATTCTCAAACCTAGGAAATACGGAAGATCATGTTCCAACAGTAATAAGTATAAATAAGACCAGTCCACAAACACAGCACACATATTTGTATATATGTAAGAGAGTGCAAATAGTCCACAATGAAAACAAACTAAAGAGAGTGCAAGGGCTTAAGCCCGATACAGATCCAAAAGTAACTAATAAGAGTAAATCACACTCTCACTCTACACTATGCGGAAGCAACACAAAATACTCTCCAACCTATCGCCCTGTAGAAGTAGTGATGCGCAACATCTGCTCCTTAGGCTCTGTCGTCACGTCCTGCCTGACATACTGCAGTTCCTGCTCTTCGATCTCCCATTGTTTTGGATACATCCGACCATTAGTCAAAAGACTAAGCCATTTTGTCCTCGCCTCCCCCCATGTCTCCTAGGTACAAAGTGGGAGGACGAAGCGGAGGACAATAAGGGGTAAAAGAAGGTACATGTGACATGAAGTATACTAGCAGTATAATGAATGAGCGAGCGGCAAGAATGACGGTAAATAGAACAACAATAGTAGGTAAATAATGAGTAGTAAGTAAGTAAAACATCACAAGTGAAGTAATAAGGAAGACTACCGCACTATTATCTAGAGTACCTTAACTTATATGAATGCCCAAACAAACTTATAAGTTAAGATTTCTGGAATTATAACTTATCATATAAAAGAGCCCATATTAATTTATATGATATGTGTCTGCAAATGTATATGTTATTATGATAATATGAATGTTATGATATGCTATGTTATGTTCATACAGTGCAACTCACTCACACGACTTTGCACGCACATACCTTTAGTTCCTGCTTTTTGGAGGTAGCAAGCCTCTCAGGTACTTCCATCGTGGCAATGGAATCAGTGGATCAGGCAGTTCAATTCTAGGTCGGTACACATACTACCAGACCTAGACCTTACGTACGCTGCTGTATACATACTAGGTGCACTTCCATGAGCTTTTGCGTACTCTTGCTGGAATCCCGCCAGAATTTTATGGTCGGGGGTGGGTTTCTAGGGATTGTCTACTAGACCGTAGTAAAGTAACCTACTGGCCCTCTAACTCACCACACCCCGCCAAGGTCAACGTACCGCCATTGGTGTGACAAATGGACTAGTACCAAAGACCTGCCACTAGTTTATGCACATGCAAGATTTATCACATCACCCGAGCCTTCAGCTCGCAGGACTAACTACTCTTGAACTGTTCCGTCCTCTCTAATAGGATGAGGTTTACTTTTCTCAATATGTCTCATTTAGGGTTACTCCTATTTGTTATTTAGGCGACCATAACAATTTAAGGTGAATTATGGACTTCCCGAGTTCTACCCAGTGAAGGGCTCGCAGCGGTACTAGATGGAATTCTGGGGTGACAACCCAAACCTTCCTTTCTCAGAATATTTACATTTATTTGTAACTACACTTCTTAAGGTTACACTCATGGTTGCTCTAGATTACTTAAGTATGACTTAGACTTCTTTCAGGTAACTTGACGATCTCTTGGCGATGAGTGGTGCAAATTCTTATATACTCACCTATATGTTCATCACTAACCTTGAGTGCCTCATGATCGCCTTAACACTCTAAGTGTCACTTTATGTAACTCCCAAGGACACTTCAATTATTCACCGAGGTGTGCTTCTCGTTTACTATTCTCTATAGGGTAGAAGTCCTCCAATTAGACTACAACTTGTGTGGACTATTGTTATGTATACCCTAATATTGTGTTCCAAATTCCATTCCATTCTTACATGTTCTGGCTAGCCTAAACACTACCCAAAGTTTCTGCTATCCGCAGACTAACCCAACATTGAACTAGATTGATCTCTATGATGTGAACTTCACTAAAAGTTGTCCAAATGCCCTAACCTTTTTATCATATGTTAATCATGACATAATTATAATATGTTCAGAAATTCATAATTTTCCCATTTACTTTAGCCATTTATAAAATTACTTTAATGACGATGTACCCCTCACTTTACACATGATGTACAACTTTCTGAAGTCAAAATGCTCCAAATAACGTATCAGTGACATGTAATGTATAATCATGACGGTTGACTAGATTTCTAAATTTTGCATAATGATTATGACTACTATTTAAATATTTAAACATTTATGGCAATTGGTGACATTACACAGTAAATACTAAAATAACTGATTCAAAAATTCTACAAAAATTAACATAGACTTATAATAATCAATATATAGTATAGCCAAATTTTCAGAATTTTCCAGATAATATTGACTATGCAAATTCAATTAATACATAAGTGTGACAAATGACATGTTTGGTAATTTTTAGTGTGAATGACTTCCAAATATTCTACCAAAATTTCAAGAGGTTTATAACTAGATCTCAAATGTTTTTCCAGAGTTTTAAAAATTTTCAACTCTTTTTCCTTAATAAAATTTCAATTATTTTGAAATGTGACATATTGATGATTATGATAATATTTAAGGAATTAATCTCTGAAAATTTCTACAAATATTTTCAGGGGTCCGCATGGGTATTACAAATGATTCCTCAGATTTTCAAAATTTTCCAAAATGTCTTAACAACAAACATTTTATTAATACTTGAAGATGACATATTTCAAATTAATCCATTAATTAGGATTTTTAATTCCAAAAATCCTAATTTCCACTAAGGTGATGCATTAGGCCATAATAAAGATGTGGCCAAAATACCAGGGGCTATTTGCACCCCATGACACATATCATGCAAAGACATGCAAGTGGAATACCCCAAACTACATTGGTCCAATTGCTCCCATATTTTAACTAGGGTCAGGTAGTGACCTAATAAGCATGCCACCCAAATTTGGGGTTATTTGGAGTTATATAACTCCTTAAATGTCATTAATTTGATAAATCAAATAATGGACAAAACCTTAGAGAAATATTTTCCCAAAAATCTAATTGTTGGGCATAAGCTAGTACTAGGGCACATGCATGCATGGCCCAAGTTTCAGCTCCATTGGGCTTACCATTTAAGAGATATTCACAATCTAAATTCTGATTTACTCTAGGACCAGTCTCACTAAAATTGATGCAAAGGGTGCTACATTGCTCAAAATGAGCTGATTCTAGTTCCTAATTAAAGTAGAAACATAGATCTACAAAAGTTGTCTCTGGCCACTTTTCATGAAATGGCCTCTAAGTAGCCTAAATATTTATTCTAAAATTTGAATATATTGTGACAAATAATTTCATTTAATAATAATAATGTGGACTGCGTATAACCATCATCCCTGAAATCAAAGGCCCTGATTTTGTCTCCTTTCTCCAGCCAACGGCCAGGAATCCTCCTAGCTGGGCCATCTTCCAACTTCATTTCCCAGTCACCCCTTCACCTCCACGGCGACCACCACCACCTCCACCTCCATTGAGGTTGGGGCTATCGATTGGCGGCGAGATGCCGACCGGAAACCGCCTCTACGGCGATCCCGAGCAAGATAAAAAGCTCGAAATTTTCTCCCTCATATCCCATGGATTCAAGCCCAATTGAGCTCAAAATATCTCCTAAATGGATCTAGATCCTAGCACAAGGGGAGAGGAGGAGAAACAGACCTCAATTGTAGCTCGGTGGCGGGTGCTCCGACGAGTGGCCATGGATCTCTCCGTCTCCGACGATGAAAGTACACAGTGTGCCTCTGAGAATACTCTAGGGGGGTGAATAGAGATTTAAAATATTTCTATCCTATTTGTGCAAACACAATAATATACTAAGTATTATGCTCAACAATTCCTCAGACAAAATAAAACAAGTGCGGAAATGTAAAGTAGGAAAACAGTAAAATAATTGGACAACACTGAAATTTCACAACCAGAAGACACAAAGATTTTATAGAGGTTCCCCAAAATGTGGGTAGTCCTCTCTTCTACCACCTTGTCGGAATGCACCACCTGTGCCTGAGACTTTTTACAAGGAGACTCTTAGAACCACTGATCTTTTGATAAGGAGATCATGAACCAACCAGATCTTTTGATAAGGAGATCTTGAACCAACCAGATCTTTTGATAAGGAGATCTTGAACCACTGAATCCTTTGGAAGAGGGATTCTCAAAACTCTTTTATAATTGGGAATGAGAAGGAGAAATAAGAAAGGGGAGGAAGAAGAATTCTGTTCTCAGAATTCTTATGAAGCCTGTATTAAGAACAACTTCTATATCCTTTCACTGGATCTGCTGATAATGAACTCCTGCTTAAAATTGTGATGATTTGCAGGAGCTATGATTGTCAGATCCTTTTCTCTTCCTTCTGATTGAACTCTGGATACTATGTGATAGTGATGATGAGCAGCCTTCAATTGTTCTGCAGTAAGAGTGGGAGAGCAGTTGTTCTTTTCTTCTCTTTGTTTTCTCTTTTAGGGTTCCTGGAGGAGGAAGAAGAAGAGGGAGCCCTAATAGAAAACTATAGCCGATTATGATGAATGCTCTATGTTTCTCTTTGTTTTCTTCCCTGTTATTGTCCCTCTTCAATTTGAATTGATTTTCTTTTCTGGTAGGTCCTGAAAAGGTATATTTCTTTGGACAATTACTCTTTCCTTCCTTCTTTAATTCCCGACCCGTCCACCAACTATAAGCTTGTTTCCAAGAAAGCTTTCCTGTCCTCTTTTATTCTTCTTCTATTTGAGGCAATTAATGAGCCATTGGAGAACGGTCTTGAGCACTGTGGGCCATGAGAGAGAGTCCAAAATGACAGCTGAAAAGGTTTCCTTTTCAGACTGTATTCGACGTAACATCGAGTTCTCTTTCTCTCTTATCGACGCACCTTCGAGTTCTTGTAAGAGAAGCTTCGAATTCCTTCTTGCTCTGAGTGAACTCTGCTGTCGATGTTACTTTGATTACTTGTCGATGTATCCATCGAGTTGAACACTTGAGTTTGAACTTCCCCGTCTGCGTTGATATGTAGTTGAAGTTGCATCGACTTTAGATGGCTTCGATAGATTCTTCCTTCTGCGGTGAGTTGAACTCGTAGCAGCGTCGACTTCTAATGATGCTTCAACATAACTGTCTATTCTACATCGATAGATATTCGACGTAGCGTCAACTTGATCTACTTCGATAGAAGGGTTGTGTTGCTCGGACTTCTAGTCTAAGTAGCGTCGACATCCACTCGATGTTGCGTCGACTTCTATTCGACACAATTGTTAACTCTGCCCAAATTGTGCTTCTCTAGAGATGGTCTTGACACCCAAGGTTGAGTGTGTCATCCTAAGAAATCTAATGACCAGATTACCCTCACTATACAATGGGTAATTCATCCTAAGGGATAAAATCACTTTTAGGTAATTTGTTAAGTTAAATCAAAGGGTTTTTCCTAACAATCTCCCCTATTTATCTTAACAAATTTTACATATTGTTCAAAGTAATTTTACACAACTCTTATATAATCAAACATAATACATTTAAGACACTGTTGAAACCGATTTCTCGGCCTCTTGTGGAGCTCGGGGCCCTCACCGAAATGAGGGGCAGCTAGCCCTTACTGATCCCTTGGAGAAGGTAGACTGAAGACTAGGAAAATGACTAAGACCTTAGTCACAGCGAGGAGGTCCCTCCACTAACCCGGAAGATCATTGAGCGCTTCCCCTCCCAAGCCAAAGCTGAGACTCGGGCACCTTGGAGAGCTCTGGAAATGCTAGCCAAGGAGAGCCTGAGGAGAGAGAAGCTGAAGTGAAGTCCTCTCCAAAGGTGCCCTTTAGCTCTTATTTATAGGTTTTCTGATCTGGCCTACAAATAGTAGGATCCCGCCTTTTGATTTTACTATCTGCACCCCAAATAGGTCTGCTAACAGCCAAACTCCGCTGTTTGGAGAGGCTAAAGGCAGACCACCAAGGGTAAAAGGGTAATTTGGGCCTATCAACCCATGGGCAAGGAACTGCGAGAACATTATTGCCGCAACTCTCGCGGGCCTTCTCGCGAGTCCTGCTCGCGATGCCTCTCCCAGGAGATCGCCCTGCGAGGACCTCGCTGGCCCAGTCTTTTGAAGATATCTGCCGAGATCAGGATCTCGCGACTCCTCTTGCTAGACCATCACTTTAGCTTTAATGAGCTTAGAACACTTCGTCGACTTCTGATGATTTCGCCGAACAGGGGTGAGCTCGACGACCGCAGGTGAGCTCGACGAACATGGGAAAGTTCATCGAACGTGGGACTCCTTTCGTCGAGCTCAGAAAGCTTCCTCAAAACTGCCTGTGAGCGTTCATCTCGCCGACCCTTCTCTCTCGCCTCTCTGCGAGCCTTCCGGGAGAGACTTCTCCAAGGCCCTATGGCATTCCTTCATCCTGTTGCCTTCTTAAACAGCGCCTCCTCGCCTGGCGAATATCGGGGTTGTACACAATCCCCGCTCTTCGCGAGGCTATTTAGGCTCGCGAAGAAACATCCAACCCCTGGTATTCGCCAGGCCCTTGATGATCTGTCAGGAATCTTTGGTAGGGCCCACCCCGAGGGCTATAAATATCGTCCCGAGTCCTCAGTGACATGCGCCGTCACTTCCTTTTTCTTTCTTTTCGTCCCGTACTATAGCTGTCAGAAGATGCCGCTTTCCGAAGTAGCTGAAGCTCGCTTAAGGGCTGCCAAGGCTGGCGGGTTGTCCTCCACGGTAAAAGTTCCCACCTGGATGTCTCGCCCTCCCCCTGCAGTGACGCCAAAGGCCAAGAAGGCAAAAGCGGTCTGCCAAACTGGGGGCGAATCCGTGTTGGTGGATTCTTCCTCCGATAACCCCTCCCCCGCGAAGGTAGAAATTATTCCTTTAGTTAAGCCAATAGATTTGCTCTAATGACTTGCTTACTCGCAGGATGCTTTGCCGAACGAGGACGTTGGCGAACCTGCTGGTGGGTCTCGTAAAAGTCCGCCAGCGGATACAAATCTTGTTGGGAAAAATGTTGCAGGTACTCCCTTAATCTCGCATGCCAGCCCTACTTTTGTCAACTATCTGACCTTTATTCCCTGCTTCTTACAGTCTCGCCCCGTAAGTCCCCGGCTCGCCAGGCATTGCGGCCTCCATCTCCGCCTCCTCCCGACAAAACTATAGATAGGATAGGGTTCAAACTCCTGACAAGCGAGGAGACCGGCGGCTCTATACCGCCAAAGATCCCTCCGTCCAACAGCGCAGCCTATCCTCCTGGCCTGGGTAAATCTCTCTACCCCCACTATGGTAACGTTTTCCAGGGCCGTCTTGAGACTTCTCGCCCCCTCAGGGTAAGCATTCTGACGGCCCCCTGCCATGCGCGAACTCAAGCGTGCTATCTAATCTTTTCATAATATTTCGCAGAGAATTCTGAAAATCCGCCTACCGATTCCAAGTGGGGCGACGACGAGATGTCCCCCCTCCCTGACCAAGTGGAAGACTTCTTAGGGGATCCGTGAGATCCTGAGACGATGAAACAATGAGCCGCAGAGTTGCTTAGAAAACATGGTCGGATGCTGATGGACCTCAACCTGCAAGCGAGACGGGACAGAGAGGCCGCCGAGGATAGACATGCTGTCTTGATGGAAGAGTGTGCGAGGCTCCGGGACGCGAGACATCGTGATCACGATGAGAACGTTACGATGCCGGAGGAGCATTGAAAGTGGAGGTTAGATCTTAAGTTACTCTAGAGGGGGGGGGGGGGGTGAATAGAGTATTAAAACTTTTCCTTAGTTTTTATAGCGGAATTAAAATAGTATTATATATAAGTGTAAGCAGTGTGAGAATTATATAAACAAAAAAAATTAAGTAAATGAAATCACAAAACAAACAGCACAAACACAGAAAATGACCAAACACAGAAGACACAAGGAGCTGTAGTAGTTCCCCAATAAATCTGGGTACGTCTACTCTTCTACCACCTTTGGTAGGAATCCACTAGGAGGTTGTTGATAAGGTGCCCTCACACCAGGTGAGCTGTTGATAAGGTGCTCTAACCAAACTGCAGGTTTTTGCTAAGGTGCCCTGTCACCGAGAGTTAACTTTTGAAGGGAGTTATAACCCTGTACAAGATGGGAAGAAAGAGTTTATAGTGTTCTTCTCTGTCAAGATGCTGAGAGAAGACTCTAGTGGATGTTGTTGTAAAGCTCCCCCTGTCAAATTGAAGTATTTGACAGAAGATGAAGAAGCTTTCTCTTGAAAACTAAGATCTCCTGTAGCAGATTGATCTGGAAGAACAGGTTCTTCAGATTGCTTGTTGCTCTTTTAGAAGATCTGAATTTGCAGCAGATTCTGAGAGAATGCTCTTGAGGAAGATGTTCTCAGAAGAAATTTGTGCTGCTTGTGGAAGAAGAGGAAGAAAGTATTATTTTTTTGAGAGATCTATATTTCTTTCTTCTTCTTATGCTATATATATCCTTTGTATTCTGTAATAGAATGATGTTTGAATTCTATCGACTCGAACGATTCTGGCAGGTCCTTTAATTTCTTGACCGTGAAAAGATTCCTTTTTATTAAATGTCAACGGCTATTACTGTCTTGGAAAAAGGAAAGAAGGGAATATATTAACTGAGTCTAATATCCTTCCTTATCTGTCAGAATACGTCCAAAGATATTAAATAGATCCGTTATAGTCGTCATTTTGCTGTTAGGATAAATAGAATATAGTTGATAACAAATCTGAGCTTCAATAAATGATCTGTCGAACGCTGGCTATAATCTGTCGAGCGCCATCCAGAAGATGTTGAATGCTGGCTGGAAACTGTCGAGCGCTGTCCAGAAGATGTTGAACGCTGGCTGGAAACTGTCGAGCGCTGTCCAGAAAATGTTGAACGCTGGCTGGAAACTGTCGAGCGCTGGCAACAAAAACTGTCGGACGCTGGGAGCCATCTGTCAAGCACTGCTAGCCATTTGTTGACCGCTGAGAACCTTAGATTTTATCTTAAGTTCTAGCTAATTTATCAGCCTAAAGACTTGACCCTTAAACTATACAATGGGGTCAACTAATCCTAATCAGTACATAGTGATCCTAGCCCAAAACAGTAAAAGGGTTGCTCCAACAATCTCCCCCTATTTGGGTTAGGATACTATTTGACAAATAAATCAAATAATAAATAACACAAAGATAAACATCAGAGCAGAAATATATCTGACAGAATTGAAATGCTTCAGCAGATAATATTGAAATAAAATGCTCTGAGTTTAGAAACATTTATACTGAATCCAAGTAGATCAAAGACAGAAGGAATTTGAAACTGTACTTTTTCACTGTGAGGAAGGCTTGAAAATGATTTCCCTGTTGGGATTTTCAGCTTGCTTCTTGCTCATGTAGCAGTTTTCTGGACTTATGATTGTTTGAGATATAGTAGGAAGAACTACTGCTGCTGGATACTTCTTTAAAAATCTTTCAGCATTGAAAAATTTTCTGGAATTGTACTTTTCAAGCTCTTGCTTTCTGAATTCAGACAATGTAGAAAATTGAGAATGGTCCTCACCTTCAGCCTTAGCTTTATTGATCTGAGCAATAGCTACTGATTCTCTGAATCTAGCCATGTGAGTTATTTCATCTGTTTCTTGAATTTCTGGAGAAGGAGACCTTTCAACAGAATCATTTGCCTGATCTGAGGTTTTATTATCTTGAAGATTCATTCTGCTGTGAAATAAGCCATTTGAAAAATTATATCTGTAATCTGAAATTGGTCTGGAAGAACTTGAGGGAGGAGCTCTGGCTGGTGTAGAACTTTGAGAGCCACTGGAGCTTTTATGAGTTCCTTCATATCTCCTAGAATGCTGGGGGGGGGGGGGGGGGGGGGGGCAGATCTAGAGAAGGAGGAAGACATCCCTGCTGATCCTGCTGCTGGAGGAGGAGGAGGAGGAGGAGGGTGATTGAACTTGACTGGACTATCAGGAATATAACCAGTTTTCTTGAACTTCTTTCTTCTTTTCTGCTCATTTCTGGAGAGTGTCATCCAATGATGTGAGACTTTGTCAAGAGAGATATTGTGGAGAATATAATATGGGATATCATTATCTGGATTAGGAGGCTTGGGGATAGCTTTAGACTTGGCCTTTGTTTTCTTTCTTTTCCTTGACAGTGTATCATCAGAATCACTATCATTATCTTCTTCATCAGAATCAGAAGAAGAGATTGGTGTATCATATAAATCTGATATCAATTTAAGAGCTTTGATCCTTTGCTCTTCAACTTCATAAGCTTCATCTTCTGCTTTCCAGATCTCATCAAAGTCTGGAATTGGAGTTTCATCAAAGATAAAAGTTGGAAAGTCAGAATTTGTGATTGCTTCTTCTGACATTACAACTAGTTTTTCTTCTTGCCTGAGAGCTTGATCTTGAATGAAAACTGTATCTGTAATCTTAACTTCAAAGCTTCTAATTATCTTATTTAACAGAGCTTCATTAACTTGAGCAGTGTATGGGACAATTGCTCTAGAATAATTATGCTGTTGAGGTAAAACTGGTAGAACTGTACTAAACTGAGAAAGCAAATAAATAATATCTATAGAGGGATTAATAGAAACATTATTTATTTTATCTGGACCTGGTAGAACCATCTCTTCTGAAATTGGAAGAACTGAATTTCCAAGTGCTTGAGCATCTGGAGCTTCTTCATCAAACATCTCCCCCTGCCTAGCTTCAGAGAAACCTGAACCTAGGCCCCTAGAAGAAGGGACAGATTGAAAGGGAGGGAAGGAAGAAATCTTTTTAGATAAAGCAGAAATGGATTGAACAATTGGAGCAAGTTTTGCATCCAATAACTGGTCTATTTTGGGAAGGATGAGACCAAGTATCTGATCAGCTACAGAGAAAAGATTTAAAGAAGTGAATTCGTGAGAATGAGAGGAGGATGGATCAGAAGAGGGAGGAATAGAGATTGGTACAAAGATGTTTGAGACATCTGCACCTTATTGAGAGGGTTCTTGATAAGTAGAAGAAGAATGATGGATAGGGCATTGGGAATCATTATGAGTAGGAGATGGAGGTGGAGAAGAGGGATGAGGGAGGAGATCAAAAGAAGGAGGGGGAATGTCATCAATATGTGTAGAAGAATTGTAAGGTGGAGATTGTGCAGGGGAAAAACTTTGAGTAGTAGGAAGTGGGAGAGGAAGGGAGGAGACCAAAGGAGGAACTTCTGGAAGGGTTAGGGAAGAGACTGAATCAGTCCTTGTGTCTTCAGAAGTTTGCTTGACTGACTTTGGATTCTTCTTTGGAAATACCCTTTCCCACTTAGCAAAGAGAGCTGAGGTCAGCTTCTTGCTAGCATTGATTGTTACCTTTGGGGAGACCAGAAGGTCTGGATGCCTTTCCTGCAGAACAATTCCTAAAATTCTGCCAAAGCTAACATTCTCCTTGGAAATCTTTTTCTTAATCAAATTAAACAGAAGTGATCCCCAGTTCACATTCTTTTTCTCCATCAAGGCCACCATCAACAGAAATTGGTGCCTTTTAACATAGTCATGTCCTGTTGTTTTTCCTAACAACACTTTGCCAACTATATCTGATAAGAATTTGTATTCCAAAGACAGATTTTTCTTAAGCAGATGATTAGGGTTTCCAGAGGAGTGACCCATTTTGACTAAAGCTGCTTCAAATTCATCAGAACTAATTTCTATATCGTCATCACCATTCACAAACCCAAAAACTTCAGTTAGAATGGTAGGTGTAAGAGAGACCTGGTGTTCTGAGATTGTGCCCGTCAGACATTCATCTTCCTGCTTAACTGTGAAGCACCATTCTTTGATTTCAGCTGTGTGAAGCTTTATCCTCAAGCTCATTAACTTCCTCAACTGTTGCTCTTCAAAGAGTTGAAGGATGTCCTTGAAGATTTGATCAGATGTTGCGAGGATTCCATATCTATGTCGAACCCAGCATCGAACTTCATGGAATAGAGCGAGGCTTGAGAAATCGCCATTGAGTCCTGCAAAAGAAGAGAAAGATCAAGTGCAAAAGGAGAACTGGAGGAAAACGATTTCTGTAGGCGCGAACTTAGAATGAAATAAAATAGGTGTTATATAGTCGAGGAAATAGGGAGGAGAATTCGAGGAGCGCTGTTCGGCAAAACCTAATTAAATCTGAAGTCGAACCGACTTTTAAAATTTTGTCGGACAGTGTTAAAAATATATTTTTCGTCGACCGCCGTTCGACAAACGAGATTTTCTTCATTGACTCTGAAGATGTAGGTTTCTGTCGACCATCGTTCGACGAATAAAAATTTGTCGTTCTTCGTTCGACAAAATTTTTGGATAAGATAGAAAATATAATTTTCAACAAATTGAGTCTCCATCTATCATTCCCAGTTGATTCATAAAGAAGATATGTTTCTTTTCATCCAAGGGTTTGGTGAAAATATCTGCTCTTTGTAAATCAGTGGAGATGAACTGTAGGCAAATTTTATTTTTATCCACATTATCTCTGATAAAGTGGTGCCTTATTTCTATGTGTTTAGTCCTACTATGGAGAACTGGATTTTGTGCTATAGATATTGCACTAGTATTGTCACAAAATATGATTGATTGATTTAAGTTGATACCATAGTCTAGAAGTTAATTTTGTATCCACAGTATCTGTGAGCAGCAACTGCCTGCAGCAATGTATTCTGCCTCAGCTGTTGATGTGGACACAGATGTCTGCTTCTTACAAAACCAAGACACAACCAAGACACAAGCCTATCACCAAGAAACTGACAAGTTCTTGATGTGCTTTTTCTGTCTACTCTGCATCCAGCATAATCTGAGTCTGAGAATCCAGTTAATTCAAATTCAGATGCTGTTGGATACCAGAGACCTAGATTAGGACAGCCCTTTATATATCTTAAAATTCTTTTTAATAAAGATAGATGAGATTCTTTAGGGTTAACTTGAAACCTAGCACAAATACAAGTAGCAAACATTATATCAGGCCTATTAGCTGTCAAATAGAGTAATGAGCCAACAATTGCTCTATACACCTTCTGATCAACAGGTTTCCCTGATTCATCAGCATTAATGACAGCATTAGGAGCCATGGGTGTTTTCATGGGAGAGGAATCAGACATTCCAAACCTTTTTACTAATTCCTTAGCATACTTGGATTGTGAAATGAAAATTCCTGATGAGGTTTGCTTCACTTGAAGACCAAGCAAGTATGATAATTCACCCATGCTACTCATTTCAAATTTAGATTGCATAAGTTTAGAGAACTTTTTGCATAAATTTGAATCAGTAGAGCCAAAAATAATATCATCTACATATATTTGAACTAGCAGTGTTTGATTTTTATGTATTCTGAAAAATAAGGTTTTGTCTACTAAGCCTCTACAGAACTTGTTTTCCAATAGAAAATTAGCTAAGGTCCCATACCATGCCATGGGAGCTTGTTTGAGACCATAGAGAGCTTTATTGAGCTTGAATACATAAGAAGAGTGAGTTGGAGAGATGAAACCTGGTGGTTGTTCCACATAGACTTCTTCCTTGATATCTCCATTTAGGAATGCACTTTTTACATCCATTTGATATACCTTAAATTGTTTGTATGCATCAAATGCTAAAAATATTCTGATAGCTTCAAGTCTTGCCACAGGTGCAAATGTTTGATCATAGTCTATGCCTTCTTCCTGTGAATATCCTTGAGCTACTAGCCTTGCTTTATTTCTCACAATATTTCCTTGATCATCAAGTTTGTTCCTGAAGACCCACTTGGTGCCAATGACTGGATGGCCTCTTGGTCTTGGAACCAAATCCCAAACTTTGTTTCTTTTAAACTGGTTGAGTTCCTCTTGCATTGCAAGAATCCAATTTGGATCTTGTTCTGCATCTTTTATGGTTTGAGGTTCAACTTGTGATAGAAAGCAAGTATACATCTGATTTTGGTGTAGTTGATGTCTTGTCTGAACACCTGCTGAAATATCACCAATCACTTGTGAAATTGGGTGATCTCTAACTGTGATGTGGTCAACAGTTGGAGTTAATTCTGCAGTGGTATTTATTTGGGGATTTTGTTCAGTAATTGTATCCTGTGGAGGATGTTCTGCTGTTGCTTGATTCTGATAATCAACAAGATCTGGATGATCTTCTTCTTCACTATCTTCAAGGTTTTGAGCTAATGGTTGCATTGAATCTCCTGACTGTAGATTTAGCCCTTTAAGCTCTTCACATAGAGCTGGTACCTGCAAAGCATTCTTGGTAAAAGAGTTCTTCTCCTTGTAAGACATGTTAGTTTCATCAAAGAAAACATGCATGGACTCTTCTATCTTAAGAGAGGATTTGTTAAATACCCTATATGCTTTGCTAACTATTGAATACAACAACAACAACAACAACATAACCCATATAGTCCCCAATCATTGGGGGTATGGTCGGGGGAAGATTGGAAACAGACCTAACCTTTGGCACTATGCACAAAGTGGCTTCTCTCAGAGGAGAAAAACCTAACCTTTGACAATAAATGCACAAAGTGGCTGCTCACAGAGTACCACTGAAATAGTGCCCCCCTATACCATCGCGTTTGCTGCGGAATCATGCCCTCAAATCATGCTCCTTGACGAGCTGCTCATAAGATTTGAGCTTGCCCAACAATGCTTCAGTGGTGATCTCATTTAGGCTTCTGGCTTCTTTGATTGGCCAGACTCTGGAGTCCCATGTGCTGGGAAAGCACATAAGAATTTTGTCATTGATTTCTGTGAGTGAGATCACTTTGTCCAGAGACTTCAGCTCATTTATTATGAGGCTGAGCCTATTGTACATATCAGCAACATTTTCTGATTCTCCCTTCTTGAAGTTCTCATATTGAGAGATCAGGTGATATCTTCTATCTTTCCTTTCCTCTGCTGAGCCTGCCACCATGTTGTTGAGAGATTCCCAGATTTCTTTTGCTGAGGTGCACTCAACTACTTTCTGGAATATGTCATCTGACATAGTTAGGGCCAGAATGTTCATGGCCTTTGCATCTGCATTTCTCTGCTTCTTCTGAGCCTCAGTCCACTCAGGAGGTGGAATAGCAGTGTTGTCTGTTGTTGCAGTAGTGCTGGTTGTTGCTGTAGGTGCTGGAGGTCCTGTAAGAATAACATTGAAAATCTCCTCATCAATAGAGTTCATATAAAGCCTAATCCTTGCTTTCCATAGTGCAAACTTACTGAGATTGCACATAGGAGGTCTTGTGCTAGAATATTCCTTGTTTTGTGCCATGAGTTTTGAATGATATAAAATTCTTAGATAAGGAAGCTCTTAGACAAATTAAGATCTGGTTGATCTTTGTGATTCAGATGTTAGTCTGTAAAGAATCAACCTGCCTCTGATACCAATTGAAAGTGGAGGTTAGATCTTAAGTTACTCTAGAGGGGGGGGGGGGGGTGAATAGAGTATTAAAACTTTTCCTTAGTTTTTATAGCGGAATTAAAATAGTATTATATATAAGTGTAAGCAGTGTGAGAATTATATAAAAAAAATTAAGTAAATGAAATCACAAAACAAATAGCACAAACACAGAAAATGACCAAACACAGAAGACACAAGGAGCTATAGTAGTTCCCCAATAAATCTGGGTACGTCTACTCTTCTACCACCTTTGGTAGGAATCCACTAGGAGGTTGTTGATAAGGTGCCCTCACACCAGGTGAGCTGTTGATAAGGTGCTCTAACCAAACTGCAAGTTTTTGCTAAGGTGCCCTGTCACCGAGAGTTAACTTTTGAATGGAGTTATAACCCTGTACAAGATGGGAAGAAAGAGTTTATAGTGTTCTTCTCTGTCAAGATGCTGAGAGAAGACTCTAGTGGATGTTGTTGTAAAGCTCCCCCTGTCAGATTGAAGTATTTGACAGAAGATGAAGAAGCTTTCTCTTGAAAACTAAGATCTCCTGTAGCAGATTGATCTGGAAGAACAGGTTCTTCAGATTGCTTGTTGCTCTTTTAGAAGATCTGAATTTGCAGCAGATTCTGAGAGAATGCTCTTGAGGAAGATGTTCTCAGAAGAAATTTTGTGTTGCTTGTGGAAGAAGAGGAAGAAAGTATTATTATTTTGAGAGATCTATATTTCTTTCTTCTTCTTATGCTATATATATCCTTTGTATTCTGTAATAGAATGATGTTTGAATTTTATCGACTCGAACGATTCTGGCAGGTCCTTTAATTTCTTGACCGTGAAAAGATTCCTTTTCATTAAATGTCAACGGCTATTACTGTCTTGGAAAAAGGAAAGAAGGGAATATATTAACTGAGTCTAATATCCTTCCTTATCTGTCAGAATACGTCCAAAGATATTTAATAGATCCGTTATAGTCGTCGTTTTGCTGTTAGGATAAATAGAATATAGTTGATAACAAATCTGGGCTTCAATAAATGATCTGTCGAACGCTGGCTATAATCTGTCGAGCGCCGTCCAGAAGATGTTGAATGCTGGCTGGAAACTGTCGAGCGCTGTCCAGAAGATGTTGAACGCTGGCTGGAAACTATCGAGCGCTGTCCAGAAAATGTTGAACGCTGGCTGGAAACTGTCGAGCGCTGGCAACAAAAACTGTCGGACGCTGGGAGCCATCTGTCGAGCACTGCTAGCCATTTGTTGACCGCTGAGAACCTTAGATTTTATCTTAAGTTCTAGCTAATTTATCAGCCTAAAGACTTGACCCTTAAACTATACAATGGGGTTAACTAATCCTAATCAGTACATGGTGATCCTAGCCCAAAACAGTAAAAGGGTTGCTCCAACATGCATATTGCCAGGATGAGGGATTACGACTTCCTCGTGGACCAGGAGGGCCGCGCGACCGAGGATTACTACAATTCTAGGGTACCGCCGCAGTCCGGGTCGCGGGGTGGGGGTAGGTGGAAGTGGTTGCCCCATGATTCTCGCTAACTTCTACATTGTCGCGAACTCTTATTACCTGTTAATGAGTGCCGCTATTCTGGACAATCTCGCAATGGCTTGCAACTCATATATTGGCTTTATCTCGTCTGATAATAATTATTACTAGCTTTTTATTAGTTCTCGCTCGCTGCTAACATCTCCGTTTCTTTTCCATGTTATATTGTACTCGCGAGGAGCCTCCATTCTCGCTAAATGTATCTCGCGGCGGCCCCCCTTACGCCATTATGTTTGCTTGTGCTGTTCTCGCAAAGATGTTGCTTGTACTAACCTCGCAGGCCTTTCTTGCCTGCGGTCGTGATGTGACTTTTTGGCTAACCGCGCTCACCCGTGCTTGGGCTTCTTCCCGCCCTTTTACTTTTGATATAAATAGGCTGTCATAGCTGAGTCAACCACGACATTTACTGTCAACCTTCTTCCTCCTCTGCTTCATAGCTCTCGCTCCTTCCCGTTCTCGTTCTATTTCCTTTCTCGCAGGTTTTCGAAATGGGTGGTGATGCTAACGAGTCGGAGGGTCCGCGAAAGATTGCTAAGGCTTTCGCCGAGCATGACTTCTTTCATTGCAACCTAACAGATGAGGAATACTTCACTGTGGTCGCCGACTACGTCACCCCACCATTCGTGGTGCGCCACCCTAGCGAGGACGACGTGATCAACGCGCCACTCATCGACGAGTTGGCCATCCCCACTGCTCATTTCGCGGTCGGCTTGCGTCTCCCCTTGTGGCCGGAAATCCGCCAGGCAATAATTGTTCCCGCTCGTTTCTTATTCTCTGCAGGTCAAGTCTTGCTCATTATATAAATTAATCCTGGTTTTCTTGTTGCTCGCCAGGTGCTCAAACATTATGGCATTGTTCCGGGTCAGCTTACCCCTAATGCCATGGCGGTGATTACGGCTTTCGCATGCTACCTGCGCGAGGAGCGCATCGAGTTCAGCCTTCCGGTTTTTCGGAAGCTGTTCTCCTTTCGCGCATATAAGGACGGGACCGCCTACTTCGTAGGCTCGGGTCCAAAAGTCGTCGAGACCGTCAACAAGGCCCACTTCTGGGCCCAGAAGTTCCTCCTCGTCAAGGGGAACTTCGGCAATATCCCGATCTCGCAAGTCCAACACGGTGAGACCACCTATCGGCCCACTGCCCTCTGCGGCCATGACGCTGTCCTTTATCAGTTCTTCTGCAAGAAGAACTTTGAGGTTGTTCATCTCCGCCGCAACCTCGACTCGCTGCGTCCAGTGCTCGCTGGGGAAGGTAAAGATCTTGCTCAATAACTCCTGCTATTCCAAGTAACTCAGTATTTATTGTAATTCCAACACTTTTTAGGAGAGTGAGATCTCCCCCTCCATCCCCCTACGCGAGCAATCAGAAGACCGATGCTACCCTTGCTCTCGCGACCATGGGGGCGGAGGCTTGCCGAGACTCCATCATACCAGGTGAGCCATCCTCTCACAAGAGATCGGGGGCTTCTAGTAGCCATGGCCTTCCACCAAAATCCCCGCCGAAGAAAAAGAATAAGAAGAGTCGGGTCTCGCTCGCCTCCTCGAAGGGGAAGGAGCCTGGCGAGGCCGCATTTGATGAGTTCGACCTTACCGGCCTCTCCGCGGGAGGTGAGGGCGACGAGCCCAACCAGTAGGCTGCCAGAACCTCCACTCCGACCATCCCCATCAACCACTACAACTTCGGTCTCGGCCAGAGGAACCGGGATGAGACCGGCAAGCTCTTGGTGAACTGGAAGCCGGAGACGAACCGGGCGGACATCTCCACCATACTCCCTATCTGGGTGGAGAAGGAGACCGTCAGTGGTCATGCTTTGATTTCTCATTTGTCCTCTATGGACGCGAGGATGCGGGGGCTTACAAAGACGAGACTGCGAGGACCCTCGCTTTCGAGAGCGCGAGGTCTCAGTTGCGCTCCGCTGAGCTCGCCCACATGACGGGGAGGCGCTGCTTGCAACTGGAGCAACAGAACGTGGAGCTCGCGAAGGCCTATCAGGGGCTTCTCGCCGAGAACGCGCAGCTGAAGGAGAAGATGCTCGCCATAGAGAGCGGTGTGGTGAGTTACCTAGACCTCGTCAGCCTCCTCTCCTTTGTCCATTTCGCTCTCTTAATTTATCTTAATTATAGGATGTCGAGGCCGCCGGAAGAGCCGACGCTCGTATCCAGGACCTAGAGGGCAAGGTGGCTGGGCTAAAAGCTCTAAATTGCAAGCTTTCCCATGCCGTCGTTCCCCCTTCTCCCTGCCGCCTGAAGGAAAAGCGGCGACCGCGGGATGAGGAGGTTCGCCTGGGATTAATCGAGTCGACACGCTACATCTTCGACGCGATGAAGGTGGTCGGCCTAATGTCTGCCGACGCGTCCGACATCACATTAGAAGACGTCGCCCTAGAGCTCTTCATCCCTCTCGCGCTGATGAAGAGCAGCGACGAGGAGGAGGAGTCCACGAGTGATTCTTGAGAATCGTCAACATTCTGTTTTTGTTTCCATTTTGGCTGGCGAGATCGCCGCAAATTGTAATTGGACTGTTTAAGTGTAAACACAGCTTCTATGCCTTGCTCATTTTGTTCATCTCTTCTGCCTCATTATTTGCATGTTTATATCGCGTTGTCGCATATTTTTTGTCGTTCTCGCCAAGCCGATTCTCGCATGCTTCGACGGTTATGGCACAGACTCCGCTCTTGCTTAGTCTCGCTTTTCCTCACGTCTTGGCGTGGATTCTCCGCTGTACCTTGGGTTTGGGGTTTATGACTACCCCTTCTTTTAAGGTCTTGCACGAGATACCCCCTCCCGGCGAGAACCCCTCTCCCTCCATTGGAGTTCTTGCAGGCCTTCTCATGAATACAACTCGCAATACATCTCCTAAGAGGTTATCCTGCGAGGGTCTCATCGGCCCCTTTATTGCTGTGCGAAATCTATTCTTCTCGTCGAGCGAGAAGGCCCTGGACAGTACTGAAGACTTGTCAACCTGCGACTTTCTGACCTACCTTCATGAGGAATCCACCTCCGTGCCAGCCTCTCCAGAGATCAACCTGAAACCCCCCGTATAGTGAGAGCCCGGGAGCGGAATCAATCCGGGGCATTCCAGCACCAATACTTATCACCTTGCCAGCCTCTCCAGAGATCAACATGTACCCGTCTAGTGAGATCCCGGGAGAGAAATCGATCTGGGGCATTCCAGCACCAATACTTGTCACCTTGCCAGCCTCTCCAGAGATCAACCTGTACCCCCCGTCTAGTGAGAGCCCGGGAGCGGAATTGATCTGGGGCATTCTAGCACTAATACTTATCACCTTGCCAGCCTCTCCAGAGATCAACCTGTACCCCCTGTCTAGTGAGAGCCCGGGAGCGGAATCGATCTGGGGCATTCCAGCACCAATACTTGTCACCTTGCCAGCCTCTCCAGAGATCAACCTGTACCCCCCGTCTAGTGAGAGCCCAGGAGCGGAATCGATCTGGGGCATTCCAACACCAACACTTGTCACCTTGCAAGCCTCTCCAGAGATCAACCTGTACCCCCCGTTTAGTGAGAGCCCGAAAGCGAAATTGATCTGGGGCATTCCAGCACCAATACTTGTCACCTTGCCAGCCTCTCCAGAGATCAACCTGTACCCCCCGTCTAGTGAGAGCCTGGGAGCGGAATCGATCTGGGGCATTCCAGCACCAATACTTATCACCTTGCCAGCCTCTCCAGAGATCAACCTATACCCCCCGTCTTGTGAGAGCCCGAGAGCGGAATCGATCTGGGGCATTCCAGCACCAATACTTGTCACCTGGCCAGCCTCACCTAGCAGTTAAAACTTATCATATGAAGAAGTAAGATATTCAACTAATAACATAGTAACAAAAAAACTTTCAAGGCCCGTTTCAATTCATCTCCACTTCTGGCTCGGTCGAGAGATACCCCTTCCACATCCCGGAGGTGATATCCCCCCGACTTGAGCACTTCGCTTACAATGTACGGACCCTCCCAATTGGGGTTAAGCTTACCTACCGCGGCCCCTCTTCCGGCCGCGTCGACCTTCTTCAGGACCAGATCTCCCTTCTGAAAGTGTTTTTACTCGGATGTGCTTGTCATAATATCGGGCCATTTGTCGCTTGATTTCCTCCTGCCTGATGGTGGCCTAGTCCCGGAGTTCCTCCACCAGGTCCAAGGATAGCCTTTGCTCTGCATCATTAGCCACTATCCACTCTTCATCCCCCTCACCTGCAGCGATCATCCTGGGGGTCTTTACTTCGAACTCTATGGGAAGGACTGCTTCGGACCCATGAGAAAGTTTGAACGAGGTCTCCCCGGTGGCTATGTTTGGGGTAGTCCTCAGGGCCCAGAGAACGGATGGTAGCTGCTCTACCTAGTTCCCCCGGAGGTTCTCCACCTTCTTCTTTAGTAGGTTGATGATTACTTTGTTTGCCGCCTCCACCTGGCCGTTGCTTCTCGGGTGGTGAACCGATGTGAACCTGAGATCGATGCCAAGCTGGGTGCAGAAGCTAACAAATTTCTCGCTAGCAAATTGTGGCCCATTGTCTGTCACTATAGCCAGGGGGAGGCCGTGCATGCAAATTATTTCTCCCCACACAACTCTTTACAACTTAAGATGTTACCTTGGCTAGGGCCTTCACTTCTACCCATTTGGAGAAGTAATCGATCATGACCAGTAGGAGCTTCCTCTGGACGCTAGCTTAAGGGAAAGGGCCAACGAGATCCAACCCCCATATGGCGAAGGGCCAGGGAGCTGTGATGGTCCGGAGCCTCTGGGCTGGGAGGAGTTGGAGCGGGGCGTAGAGCGTGCACTTTGAACACCTCCTTGCGAACTCTGCCGCATCTTTGCTGAGGGTAGGACAGAAGTAGCCTTGTCTCAACACTCTCCCCTCCAGGGTTCGGCTCCCGGAGTGACCACCACACTCCCCGGAGTGAATTTCTTCCAGGACTCTCGGAACCTCCTCCTCGGAGACACAACGGGCCAGGAGTCCCGAGAGCGTCTTCCTATACAGTCCTCATGCATGCAAGGAATAATAAGCTGACTTATACCTGAAGCGTCGTCTGTCTATGTCTCCTTTAGAGAACTTCCCTGATGATAGGAAGGTGATGAAAGGATCCATCCACGAGACCCGCTGATCCATCTCCATCAGTTCTCCTTCCTCGATGGTGGGTCAGAAGAGTTCCGAAACTGTCCCCCCTGCTCAGGGACCGAACTTGGCTAAGAGGTCTGCGGGGGTGCTCTCTTCTCTTGGCACGTGCTTGACGGAGAAAGTGCGGAAATGCCCGATGACCCCCTTGACCTTCTCCAAGTACCGCAGGAGGGTCAGGTCCTTTGCCTCAAACTGTCCCTTGACTTGGCATGCCACCACCATGGAGTCCGTCGAGACCTCCACATCTTGCACTCCCAGTTCCCGAGCTAACCGCAGGCCCGCTATCACCGCCTCGTACTCTGCTTGGTTGTTGGTAATCGGGAAGTGGATGTTCAAAGCTTGCTCGATCTTGGTCCCTTGAGGGCTTACCAGGATGATTCCCCCTCCATAGGAGTGCTTTCCTGATGCACCATCCACCAACAGCTTCCATGCCACTGGGGGGGGGGGGAGATTCATGCTCCCCTACTTCGGTTGTGTAGTCAGCCATGAAGTCTGCCACTGCTTGGGCCTTGATCGACGCCCTGGGCACGAACGTAACATTAAACTCACTCAGCTCCATGGACCACTTTGCCAATCTTCCCGAGTGTTCCACCCCTTCCATAACTTTGCGAAGCGGGTGATCAGTCACTACCTTGATCGAATGTGTCTGGAAATAAGGTCGGAGCCTCCGGGCTTCCACTACCAATGCGAAGGCCAACTTTTCCAGAATCGGGTACCGGAGCTCCGCCTTCCTCAGCACTCGGCTGACGTAGTAGACAGGGAACTATTTTCTCCCTTCTTCCCGGATCAGTACTGAGCTTACTGCCTCGGACCCTACCACCAAGTATAGGGATAGGTCCTCTCCCGGTCTCGGCCCTTGGAGTAGAGGAGTTTGAGTGAGTTGTTCTTTCAAGGCCTGCAAGGCTCCCTCACACTCCGAGGTCCATTCGAATTTTTTGTTTCCCCTTAACACCTTGAAAAAGAGGGCTCACTTGTCTCCCGCCTTGGAGAGGAACCTACTGAGTCCGGCCAGCTTTCCAGTGAGGCTCTGAACCTCCTTCGAGTTTCTGGGCGATCCCAACTCCATTATTGCTTTGACCTTGTCCGGGTTTGGCTCCACTCCCGCCGGGGTGAGCAGGTGACCCAGGAATTTCCCTCGGCTAGCCCCGAAGACACATTTCAAGGGGTTGAGCTTCATCTTATATTTCCGCAAAGTCTTAAAGGTCTCTTCAAGGTCTCGGAGGTGGGCTTCGAGGTCCCAGCTCTTTACCATGAGATCATCGACGTAGACCTCCAGGTTTCTCCCCTTTTGTTCTCAGAAGATCCTGTTCATCATTCTTTGGTATGTGGCACCTGCATTCTTGAGGCTGAAGGGCATCATCTTGTAATAATAACACACATCCCCCGTGATGAAGGATACATCCTTGATGTCCGGGGGATGCATGCGAATCTGATGATAACCTGAAAAAGCATCTAGAAAAGACATTATAGGGAAACCGACGGCTGAGTCAACCAGCGCGTCGATTCTAGGCAAAGGGTAGCAATCCTTGGGGCATGATTTATTAAGCAAGGAAAAGTCGATACACATTCTCCACTTACCTCACCCCTTCTTCACCATGACCATGTTAGAGATCTAGCCTGGATACTGGATCTCTGATACAAGCCCTGCCTGAATGAGCTTGCCCACCTCCTCTCGGATGGGTCCTTCCAGCTTGTCTTCTATGGCCCTCCTCTTTTGACGGATGGGACGGGTGCCGGGGTCGAGATGGAGGCGGTGGCAAGCCACATCCACATCGATCCCCGGCATCTCCGTGGAGCTCCAAGCGAAGACATCCACGTTCTCCTGGACACATACTAGGATCTGCTTCTGCTCCTCCAGGCCGAGCTCCCCGCTGATCCTGACTTTCTCCACCACACCGGCTCGGGTGGTGACTTCGAGCTCCACGACCTCTTCCACGGCCTCCAACCGGGTCTTCTCTCCCCAATCTCCTTCCTTCTCTTCGCTACTAGCGAGTTCTTCGACCTCCCCCTCCTTTCCTTCTTGCCCAACCACCATCAATTCCTCTGCCGCCCCTTCCTGGGCCTGACCCTCTGCCTCTTCTTCCTCCATCGGCTCTTCTGACCTCTGTTCCATCTCCTCCTTCCGACCCTCTCCTTCAAGCCCCGCCGGCTCACTCATCTCCTGGTCCCATTTTTCTGCCTCTCCCATCCATGAGATGGTGTTGACTGCCGTCACGTAGCATTTCCTTGCTACCTTCGGATCTCCTCTGATTCAGACTTGGACTCCTCCGTCATTGAACTTAAGGCACTGGTGGAATGTGGAGTGGACATAATGGAACACGCTGATGAGCGGCCGTCTGAAGATGGCGCTATAGCTGCTGGGAGCATCCATTATGACAAAGCGGCAGTTCCTGGACTGCCCCCCCAAGACCACATGGAGTCCTACTCCCCCTTCTACTTCTTTTCTCTCTCCGGAGAATCCAAACAACGGACCATCCGAGGCCAACACCCTTCGCGCCTCCACCTCCATCCCATCAAACGCCTTTTTGAAAATGACATTGACTGAACTCCCGTTATCCACTAGGATTTGGGAAACGGTGAAGTTCTCGATCGCTGTCTGAATGACCAACTGATGCGATGTTCGGCAAGTGCACCGATCGCGCAAGTAATAATAATGGGGAAGATCCCCGAGTGTCGGTCTCTCAAGGAACACAGTAAGGTGGAGTTAGGTTTCGAGGAAGGACTTGAGATCGAAGTCCAGCGATAGGTGGAGTGCGGACGAAAGGGATTTGGTTTGTGTAATAAAATAAAATATTACAACTACTCCTATGCAATGCCGCTATGCAAAGCTTCGCTCGGCGGGATGGAAGACTATGTAGGCCTTGAGCGCACTACTTCGTTGGGCGGATGGACGAGTAGGCTAGCAGAATCGAACAATGCAGGCCTTGAGCGCGCTGCTTCGTTAGGCGGGATGGATTACACGGGCCGCGATGCCACGCTTCGGTAGGCGGATGGATGAGTAGGCTAACGAAATAAGGGTCGCAAGCACCTCTTCGACAAGCACGCCACTAGCAATTGCTAGTGCGGCACCGAACATGATGGTGGAATGGAAATTAGATGGGGGCGCACCTCATAAACACATATGAATAATATAATCTCAAATAAATGAAATAGACATTACATAACAGGATTCATTGTGCACATCATCAAAATATAGAAGAATCTAACCTAAACAATCATCAACATAAAGAAGGAAAAAGAGAGTAAAGGAGTCGACCACATCCGAAGCCTTGCCAAAGATTCACGGTTGGAATCGCCGGGTTGTCAATCCGCGTCCAAGCTCGGTCATCAACTGCGTCCGGGGTAGTAATGCTGTCACTACCTTCCAATGGACCCGTCTTCTTCGTGTCACGATCTGGTCTCCTCCGATACACGATCTCCTTGCTTGATGTTGACATTCTTTGGGCTAGAAACCTCTCCTTGGAGATCAAGGATGATGGAGGAGGCCCAGGGGGGCGGAGAACCAGCGAGAAGGGCGAAAACGGCGGACTGGCGGAGTTGGAAATGAGCGATCCCGACCTAATTCGCAAGCAGGTCAATTTATAGGCGCTGGAATAAACAGTGATCACGATCAGTGGCGCACGACCAGTGGTCGTGCGCACTAGAATCCTGTGATCGTGCGCCTGCCTGGGCGGAGCTTGTAATGCAAGAAATTTATAAAATATAATGTTCGCACGATCAGTGGCGCACGACCAGTGGTCGTGCTCACTATTGTAAATGGTCGTTTGTTTGGTCAAGACAGAACTCAAATTTCGGGGGTTGAGTGCGCACGATCAGTGGCGCACGACCAGTGGTCGTGCGCAATAGAACTAGTGATCGTGCGCAGTGTTCCTGTACAGAATTGTACCCAGAACACCTGCACGACTCTTGTTCCTACAGAAATGCTAAACAGGCCACTGAAAGTGGCACTCAACAATACGATAAGGCTATCAAAAGAGAATAAACATAAAAACACACCAAATTAGGCCAAGAAGTGCACCTAGAATAGAATGACAAATATGAGCTAAAACAATTCTAAAGTGCAGTGGAATGACTGGAGAAATGGCCCAGATGAGTCCATATATGTGTATATAATTGTGACTCATCACACCCCCAGACTTACCTGTTTGCGCGTCCCGAGCAAACGAATTCGGCGGAGTGTGAAAATGGTAGTCAACAAAGAAAATTACACAAAGGAGTACAGTGCGAAGTAGCAAAAGCATGCTAATAGAAATTTAGTAAAAAGAGATTCTAACTATGCTAACTAATTTACAAAAGTATTAGAGCGTAAATAAAGATTTATCAATACTCAGTTGGTGGTTGTGAAGAACTTGAACGATCATGCCCGGTGTGAAAGTAACAAGCCACTAAGGAGGGTGTTGCACAAGATCGGGGTTCAGGAATAACTCCGCTGAAATCCATCAACGTCGTGAACCATAAGCTTGCCCGGTCACACTCTCTCCACGGCGCTAGCAAACTCACGAGATAAATCAATAGGACTTTAGGATTATATTGGGGCTTAGGTTGCGGTATGATATTCAAGGATAAAGACGAAGGCTACGCAACCCAAATGAGTCAACGGAACGCTGCACCAAACAAAACCAAGAACAAAGCTCGTGTGACACACCCCCAGACTTATCATGAAAACTAGGTGTGCACATGGCCTACTTCACAAATACCAACAGATTTTCTATTACGCTCGGAAGGATTTCTTTTCAATACAATTTTTTTCCCAGATTTTCATTTCAATATCATATTTTTCTTCTTTTTCTCATCCTCCGGTTGGTTCATAATCAGCAAATAAAACTTATTTCTCCTTCACATCACACAGATTCCAAACATCACACCAAATCAAGAACATGAGTGCAGTTTAACAGCTATTTGGTTGCGAAAGTAGGATAAGCTTCAGGATTTGGTGAATGGAGGAGGAGATGAAACAAAGAAGTGGTAGGCAGAAATGTTGGCTTGCAAAGGTAAGCGAATAGGACAGGGAAAGACAAGGCTCAAACTAGCCAAAAGGTGGCCTACATCACATTTAACTCAAAGAATCGCTCGCACCCATGCTTCAAGAGTCGTTTGGGGCAAGTTCTTAGCCCACGAGAAAGGTAAACCTTCCTCCCGATCGAGCAGCACACAACTAGTGCTCGTATACACACAACACCGGGTTATCGCCAATTTCGTTCACATTCACCATTTGAGTATAACAAATCTAAACTACGCAAAAATACTAGTCATAAATTAAACGCATAGAGATAATCTAGTTGTACTCAAATTCTACTATAGCATGCGGATGCGACTAGAACACTGCATGAGTCAACATCGCACTCCAAATAGTAATTCCTAAGCTAGCACCCTAATTCACATTCCAAACCAAAATAGTTTATTCGGAAACATAACAATTAGGCAAGCGCGCGCATATGTGGGTGAAGTGGTGTGCAATGAAAATGAACAAAACAAAAATAAAAAACAGCTCCTAGTATGCTGTGCAATTGTGCACGTGAGCGGGTAAACGGAACTACTCTCCCCCAGACTTAAACTAAACAAAATGCGCAAAATATAGCTATGAAATTCAGAATAATGCTAGGGAAAGAGAGTACCCAGTGCTCAGAAATGAGCACACCAGAAGATTGGCTTGTAAGCTAAAATGAGCCGCAACATCTGCCATCCAGAAAAGATACCTGCAGGGGTCAGCTCCGCAGAAACAAAAGAAAATAGAAAACTGAAAAAAAAATACTACTAACTAAACATGATTAGATGAAATAAAAATGCAGAAAAGAAAGATAACTACTGGGGTTATTGTCATCCCCGCACGACTTATTCAAAAACTAAAGGTTCTAGCTAATGGGCGTATGAAAAAGGAAATGAACAAGTAACTGTTCTAATACGCGTGTCGGTAGCGGGTACCGATACGGCGACAGAACAGTTACTCCTCTACCCAAATAATAATACCTACATAACGCAGGTAGAGGAAACAGAAAGTAAGAAGAGGAGGAGATATCCTCACTCAACTCACCAAACACATCCTTGCCTAGCAAGGTATCGTCAACAGGGAGGTGGCAGGAGGAAAAGGCAATGAGTGGAGCTTCCTCTACGGAGGGGGAATCAACCTCCTCACATAAGAGGATGCTCTCATCATTGACTTGGGCAGTATGCACCAAATCCTCCTGGGGTACCTGTGAAGACTCAACCTGCACAGGCTCGGATGAAGAGGGGGGATCGAGAAATAAACAAGACGAAGAACATAAATAATCAAAAATCGGGGGAGTGGTCCCGGTCTCACTCCCATCAGGTTGGGTAAGTAAAATAATGTTTGCATTGTCATCAATGCTACAAGGTTCGGCGGGATCAACAGTGGCCATGCCTAAGATTTGGACTTCCTCCACCGGTGCTGAGGAAAATTCCTCTTCACCTAGAAGGTTGTCCTCCTCCATAGGAGTAGGCACAATACTAAGATCAACCGCCTCCTCTTGTGACACATCATCGACAATGTCGTCAAAGACGAATGTAGTATGCACAACAGGGGGAAGAATAGTGCTCGGATAAAAGTCGAGCACCGATTCCTCACAAAGAATCGAATCCACTAGGGGTGGTGGATGCACCGGGAGAATAGGCTCAGCAATGCTGGTGCCCATATCAGCCACACATCTGGTGACTGTGTCAACGCCATACCCTTCAAGATGTGAAGGTGGCAAAGACACATAACCGGATGTTGAAGGTGTGCCGCCAGAGTTAGGATTCGGGACGATCCGGATATCCGGCTCATCATCCTCATCCAATTGGCGAAGATACTCGGCACAGTCCTTCAAGACATGATCAGTGCTCCGACAAAATCGGCACTGCCTTGCGGGCTTCTTTGGCACAGCGGGTGCTGAAGCCAAAAAGAAGTAAGACGGTAAAGGCTCAGCAGAGTAGCCATAAGACTTATGCGCACCATATGGAGTACCAGACGAAGTCAGTGCTCTATATGCTGGGCGAGAAGAATTATGCCCACCATTCTCCGTAGGGCATTCATCACTAGAGTGGGAGGTAGCTCTACACCAACGACAACGGATATTAAGATGTGCCCACATAGTGCGAAGATAAAACGATTCAAAAAGAAAAACACTATTGTGCGAAATACCACACCTAACAAAAATTACTAACGCAACCTAATTAAAAACAGGAAACAGAATACGAGGAAATAAAACAAAGGAATGCAATTTACAAATGGAAGGGCTTGTCCCTCAGGTTCTCCCTCTCCAGAAAACTCACACGACTGTGTTCCCCGACAACGGCGCCAAAAACTTGATGCGATGTTCGGCAAGTGCACCGGTCGCGCAAGTAATAATAATGGGGAAGATCCCCGGGTGTCGGTCTCTCAAGGAACACAGTAAGGTGGAGTTAGGTTTCGAGGAAGGACTTGAGATCGAAGTCCAGCGATAGGTGGAGTGCGGACGAAAGGGATTTGGTTTGTGAATAATAAAATAAAATATTACAACTACTCCTATGCAATGCCGCTATGCAAAGCTTCGCTCGGTGGGATGGAAGACTACGTAGGCCTTGAGCGCACTACTTCGTTGGGCGGATGGACGAGTAGGCTAGCGGAATCGAACTATGCAGGCCTTGAGCGCGCTGCTTCGTTAGGCGGGATGGATTACACGGGCCGCGATGCCACGCTTCGGTAGGCGGATGGACGAGTAGGCTAACAGAATGAGGGTCGCAAGCACCTCTTCGACAAGCACGCCACTAGCAATTGCTAGTGCGGCACCGAACACGATGGTGGAATGGAAATTAGATGGGGGCGCACCTCATAAAGACATATGAATAATATAATCTCAAATAAATGAAATAGACATTACATAACAGGATTCATTGTTCACATCATCAAAATATAGAAGAATCTAACCTAAACAATCATCAACATAAAGAAGGAAAAAGAGAGTAAAGGAGTCGACCACATCCGAAGCCTTGCCGAAGATTCACGGTTGGAATCGCCGGGTTGTCAATCCGCATCCAAGCTCGGTTCAACTGCGTCCGGGGTAGAGAAGGCTGTCACTACCTTCCAATGGACACGTCTTCTTCGTGTCACGATCTCGTCTCCTCCGATACACGATCTCCTTGCTTGATGTTGGCGATCTTTGGGCTAAAAACCTCTCCTTGGAGCTCAAGGATGATGGAGGAGGCCCAGGGGGGCGGAGAACCAGCGAGAAGGGCGAAAACGGCGGACTGGCGGAGTTGGAAATGAGCGATCCCGACCTAATTCGCGAGCAGGTCAATTTATAGGCGCTGGAATAAACAGTGCGCACGATCAGTGGCGCACGACCAGTGGTCGTGCGCACTAGAATCCTGTGATTGTGCGCTTGCTTGGGCGGAGCCTGCAATGCAAGAAATTTATAAAATATAATGTTCACACGATCAGTGGTGCACGACCAGTGGTCGCGCGCACTATCGTAAATGGTCGTGCGTTTGGTCAAGACAGAACTCAAATTTTGGGGGTTGAGTGCGCACGATCAGTGGCGCACGACCAGTGGTCGTGCGCAATAGAACCAGTGATCGTGCGCAGTGTTCCTGTACAGAATTGTACCGGGAACACCTGCACGACTCCTGTTCCTACAGAAATGCTAAACAGGCCACTGAAGGTGGCACTCAACAATACGATAAGGCTATCAAAAGAGAATAAACATAAAAACACACCAAATTAGGCCAAGAAGTGCACCTAGCATATAATGACAAATATGAGCTAAAACAAGGCTAAAGTGCAGTGGAATGACTAGAGAAATGGCCCAGATGAGTCCATATATGTGTATATAATTGGGACTCATCACCAACGCATCGCAGAATGGGTCCTCATAACCTGGCATGTCCTTCTGGGTGAAGGAAATCTTCTCTGTCAGGGGCGGGGCTAGGGATGTCGAAGCCACGCTACGATGGTAGATAGTATGGAGGCTCGCCTTCACGGGTTGCCTCAATCCCTACGCCCCATGGATCACTCTGATCCCCCCTCTGGACCCCAAATTAGCTCGGTCCTCGCACCTCTCCTCCTCTTCCTCTCGATGCTCGACCTCCTCAATCCTCACCGGTTGCTGCTGTCGCGGCGCGGGCACTCGGGCCCTTTTTGTCTCCAGGAACTCCGGGCAGGTGGCCGTCGCGTGACCTTCCTCATCATGAAAGTCACAGTACGGCAGCATCACCTCTCCCATCATGGCCTCTGCCATCCTATTCCTTCTTCTCCTTCCTGCTCCTGCTTCTTCTCTCGCCTCTTCTCTCCTTCCTCTTCCTCCCCTTCCCCGCCTGATTGTCATGGCTTGCTAGGGTGGAGGAGGCATCGGCCTCGGACCCTGCCTCCATCCCAACTGATGGGGTCTTCCTTGACCCCCATTGAAGTTACCCCTCCCCGGGGCGTAACCCCTTCCCTGGCCTTGCATTCCTCTGCCATGATGCCTCCACTCCCCCTCCGGTGCCCTGGGCTCTTCCCTTCTCCTCACCTCTTGCTGCCTGACCTCCGGCTCACTGAGCTTTGCTAGCCTCTTGGTGAGTTCTGGGTTGGCCTCCTCACTCTCAATTTCCTCCTCCACCCTCTCCATCAGCTCCTCGCAGGAGACGGGGGCCTTCCTCTTCAGAGCCATTTTGAAGAAACATTCCCTCAGCCCGACCGTGAAGGTCAGCTGGAGTGCAAACCTAGGCATCTCCTGGGTGAGCAGCACCTCCTCCTAGAACTGGTCAGCGTAGCGAGCCTACGACTCCTTTGGCTCCTGCTTCACTTTGAAGAGGGACTCAACGTCCTTCTTCCTCTTCTTTGAAGTTGAGAATCGCAGCAGGAAACTTCGGCGCAAATCTTCAAAGGCGTAGATCGACCCTGTAGGGAGTTGATGGAACCAGTCCCTGACCTTTTCTTTAAGGGTGACGACAAAGAGCTGACACTTGAAAGCATCCGACATCGGCCTGATAGAGACCGAGTCCTCAAAAGACTAGAGGTGTTGGACAGGGTCATCCCTGCCATTGTAGTACACCCTGTCCCACTCCCCGAACCCTGCCGGGACAGGTGCAAAAAGTACTAACTCACAGAAGGGACTTCCCCCTCCTGCCATCCTTTCTCGCTCCACACGCCCCCCGAGCTCTCTTGCCAGACTCGGGCTCGCGGGGACTACGCTCGCGAGAACGGTGTTCGCCTGAAACACTCCCACAATCGCTGCATCCTCCGGGCGCGTGCTCGCCTGCGCCGCGCTCGCCGGCATAGAGCTCGCCGGACTGGCGAACAGCACTCGCCCCTCCAGGTCTTGTACTGAACCTCCAGCGATTTCCTTTCCGGCCCTTCCCCCTGGGGCATTCTCGCTGACTGCTACTGGGGGAGGGGTTACCTGGGGTGCTGGGGTCGCGAACTCACTTCGCAGCGCCACGACCGTGAGTCCGAAAGTGTCAAGCACCTCCCTCCTGAAATCTGCGAACATCCTCGGCGTCACCACCTGCGGTGACTCGCTGAACTCCTCACCTTGATCATCGCCTCCTGCCATATCTGCTCCTTGGAACTTTCTTGGACCAGCCACGCTCCACGCTCACCGCACCAAAATGTTGAAACCGATTTCTCGGCCTCTTGTGGAGCTCGGGGCCCTCACCGAAATGAGGGGAAGCTATCCCTTACTGATCCCTTGGAGAAGGTAGACTGAAGACTAGGAAAATGACTAAGACCTTAGTCACAGCGAGGAGGTCCCTCCACTAAGCTGGAAGATCATTGAGCGCTTGCCCTCCAAAGCCAAAGCTGAGACTCGGGCACCTTGGAGAGCTTTGGAAATGCTAGCCAAGGAGAGCCTGAGGAGAGAGAAGCTGAAGTGAAGTCCTCTCCAAAGGTTCCCTTTAGGTCTTATTTATAGGTTTTCTGATCTGGCCTGCAAATAGCAGGATCCCGCCTTTTGATTTTACTATCCGCACCCCAAATAGGTCTGCTAACAGCCAAACTCCGCTGTTTGGAGAGGCTAAAGGCAGACCACCAAGGGTAAAAGGGTAATTTGGGCCTATCAACCCATGGGCAAGGAACTGCGAGAACATTATTGCCGCAACTCTCGCGGGCCTTCTCGCGAGTCCTGCTCGCGATGCCTCTCCTAGGCGATCGCCCTGCGAGGTCTGCTAACACCTCTTGCGAGACCATTCCTTTAGCTTTAATGAGCTTAGAACACTTCGTCGACTTCTGATGATTTCGCCGAACAGGGGTGAGCTCGACGACTACAGGTGAACTCGACGAACACGGGAAAGTTCGTCGAATGCGGGACTCCTTTCGTCGAGCTCAGAAAGCTTCCTCAAAACTGCCTGCGAGCGTTCATCTCGCTGACCCATCTCGCTCGCCTCTCTGCGAGCCTTCCGGGAGAGACTTCTCCAAGGCCCTATAGCCTTTCTTCATCCTGTTGCCTTCTTAAACAGTGCCTCCTCGCCTGGCGAATATCGGGGTTGTACAAACACCCTAGATAAAGAGATACCAAAAACAGCTAAACAGACTGGCAAATAAGAAACATCTGATTAATTATCAATAAGTGTTTTATCAGAGTTTTACCCAGGGAAAAAGTCTACTTTTCTTTAAGAAAAATAGATAGGTCCCCATAGACCCTCATGAATTTCCTTTCCACATATCTGAAGTTTGCAGGAGTGGCTTTCTCTGGATTCTTCTGTACCCTTCCATGACCTTTGAACAGTTTCTCCAACTACACTTCAGTATTAGGATGAACATCCTTGAGCGTGAAGCCAAGAACAAACACTTTTGTTGTCATCAAATTTATAATTTCTAGATTTAAATCATCTGAATCAGGCTCTTCATCAGGAATTGATTCAACAGCAGTTGCTTGTGCTTTCCCAGAGGTTGATGCTTTTGTGAACATAATCTTCCTTTTCTTCTTCTCCTCTTCAGGTGACTTTTCTCCTTTCTTTAATTTCTGAGGAAGCTGTACTGCATCCTCTAGATTGCACCCAATACCTCCTCTGTGGAGTTGCCCTACTCCCTCTAACATTTTGGCTTGAGGATTCTTTGTAGTATACTTTGTATGATCAAATAGAGTAGATTTAATTGGAATTGCTTTGGCCAATTTTTCCTTTTCAACTACCTCTTTTCCTCTTTTCAGGATATCAATGAACCTGTTTTTCTTCACTTCAAGCACCTTTTGGGCTTCCTCATATTCATATCTTTCTCTATCACCAATCTCCTCTAAAGCTTTGTCAAGCTTTGGATTAGTGTAAGTTTTCATTGTGTTCTCTGGAAATTCACTCCTTTCATACTTTTTGTAATAGGATTTATCTTTTCTGTACTCCTTCCTTTGTTCTTTTGAGTACCTCTCCCAAACATGCAATCTTCCTCTTCCTCTTCCTTTATCTCTGTATGGAGGTCTCCCTCTGAAGACTGGTGTTGGAAGAATTGATTTAGGAATTGGAGCAGGAGGAGATGGAAGATGAGCTGGAGGTATAGATGACAGCTGTGTTGAGGGAGGAAACTGAGCTGAAGGAGACAGTTGATCTAGAGCTGGATTAGGTGAAGCAAGATCCTGGTCAGTCAACTTAACTGGTGAGGGTGCTATTGTGGAATATTCAGAGGATACCCTGAATGCAAGTGAATCAGGGATGGGTCTTTCAGTGTCTACCTGGAATTCCTGCAGAGTCTTTAAGTAAATCTGATAATCTGAGATTAAAGGGATCTCCCCCTGAATTGATGACTCCCCCTGAGAAAAGGGCAAGATCCTTGGAAGGATTGCCTCCCACTGAGTTGCAGAATCTTGAAGCTGTAGTTTGGAAGAGACATCTGGCTCCCCTTCAGAAATAAGGGAAGTAGGAATTGCTGTTATATATACTGAGTCTGGGAGAGGCTGCCTGCTGATCCCCTTCTCCCCATGCTTTATATCTCTAACGAGAGATATAATGACATCGACATGCACATCCGACGATTTGATCTCTGCATTAAGAGCCTGGATTTTAGAGTTAAGATCTTTCAATCTTTTGTGTTGGGCGCAGAGCTTGCGATAGCAACCCTTTGAGAAGTCTAGATATAGAGAGATGAACTATGAGAGAAGAGTTTCCATGGCTTGATCAATTGCATCGGCAACGTCTTGAAGAGATGCCATTGTTGTGCTTCGAATACCTGCACAAAACAAAGAAAGAGACGGAGAAAGGGAAGATGGGGAAAGTAAGAGGAGAAAATTTGAATATCGCAATAGAAGTACACGCATAAGTTGCTTTGTGTAGAGGAATCATCGCAACTTAGGGATTTATTCAAAGCAACGTCGAATCGAATAGAATTCAGTGTGCCAAAACATGTCAGTGCGCACAATCTATCAAATCGACGGAGCATCGAGTTACAGTCGACGTGGCTTCGAAATATAATCATCAATGATTATGTTGATGTGAGCGTCGATAAGTATTCGATGTTACGTCGAGTGCTATTCACATGATCCTTCCCATGATGGTCTCGAAGCTGACGTCGAGTAGAAGTCTACGGTACATCGATTTGAATTCGACGCAGCTCTGATTAAATAGTTATGATTTTCTTTAAAATCCTTACTATTTTCCCAGCAATAATTTTCTATGGAAAATAGGTCTTTATACATAATAGGTGTGACCTACAATGCTCCATCAAGCATACCTAGTGCATTGATGAAGAACTTGTGCTTACTTTCATCAAGAGACTTAGTGAAGATGTCAGCTCTTCGAATGTCAGTAAATATGTATTGAAGGTTGATCTTACCCTTCTCTACATTGTCTTTGAGAAAGTGGTGCCTTATCTCTATGTGCTTAGTTCTACTGTGAAGAACATGATTGGAAGTAATTGAAATAGCACTAGAGCTCATGTCACAATAAATTGTGGAATTATCAAGGGAAAAGTAGTAGTCCAACAACTGATTTTGCATCTACAAAATTTGTGAACAACAACTTCCTGCAGCTATATACTCAGTTTTAGCTGTAGAAGTGGAGACTATGGTTTTCTTCCAGCTAAACCATGAGATCAGTATAGCACCTTGAAACTGACATGTTCCTGAAGTGCTTTTTCTATCCAACCTGCATCCAGCATAGTCTGCATCTGAATAACCAACCAATTCAAATCCAAATTTAGCTGGATACCATAAACCAAGCTCAGGAGTACCCTTCGGATATCTAAGAATTCTTTTGACAAAACTCATGTGGGATTCCTTTGGGTCAACCTGAAATCTTGCACAGATACAATAAGCAAACATAATATCAAGTCTGCTAGTTGTTAGGTAGAGAAGAGAGCCAATGACTGCTCTGTAAGTCTTTTGATCAAAGGACTTACCTTTTTCATCTCTATCCAAGACAACATTGGTAGCCATGGGAGTTTTCATGACAGAGGGATTTTCCATCCCAAATCACTTGATGAGTTCTCTGGTATACTTGGACTGGGATATGAAAATGCCATCTGCATTTTGTCTCACTTGAAGACCAAGAAAATAGGATAATTCCCCCATGCTACTCATTTCAAATCTAGACTACATTAGGTAGGCAAACCTTTTGCAGAGAGATTGATCAGTAGATCCAAATATGATGTCATCTACATATATTTGTACAAGTAGTAGCTAATTTTTATGTGCTCTTATGAAAAGAGTTTTATCCACCTTTCCTCTTTCAAAGTTGTGTTCTAGGAGAAAAGTGGATAAGGTCTCATACCAAGCTCTTAGAGCTTGCTTGAGACCATATAGTGCTTTATCTAGTCTATATACATAAGAGGGAAAAGTTGGATTGACAAAACTTGGTGGCTGCTCCACATACACCTCTTATTGAAGTTTTCCATTGAGAAATGCACTCTTGAGATCCATCTGGTATACTTTGATCTTCATGTGGGCAACATATGCTAGGAAAATTCTGATTGCCTCCAGCCTTGCCACTAGAGCAAATGTCTGGTTAAAGTCAATTCCTTCCTCTTGCCTATACCCTTGTGCCACAAGTCTAGCCTTATTCCTGATTATGACTCATGTTGAGTCCATTTTGTTTTTGAACACGCACTTGGTGTCAATGACTGGGTAATTCTTTGGTTTTTCAACCAATGTCCAGACTTTGTTCCTTTCAAACTGTGTCAGTTCCTCTTGCATAGCAGATATCCAGTGAGGGCCACTGTCTACTTCTTCAAACTTCTTGGGTTCATATTGTGACAGGAAACATTGCAACATTGTCTCACTTGTGAGTTGATTCCTTGTCTTGACTCCTGCTGTCAAGTATCCTATTACTTGAGTTGCAGGATGATCTTTTTGAGTCATCCTGGATCTTGTTGAGTGATCTAGGATATGCTCTTCTTCCTGAGCTGTCACTTGCTTAGTGACAGTGGGTGCTTCATCCTCATGTACTAGAATGATGTCTGTGGCTGGTATCCCAGGTGCTGCTTCTGGTAACCCGGGTGCTATTGTTTCCTCTTCATCTGCTGCAAAATCTTCACCCGAGTCAGTGTCAATCTCCTATTGTCCTTTTTCTTGACAAACAGATGGATGGTCTACTATGCTCATTCTTTCAACTTGTTCTGCTAGCTGGTCTTCTTCCTGCAGAATAGGACTGGTGGAAGTTTCCTTCCCCTGGTAAACCATGTTAGTTTCATCAAAGACTACATGCACAGACTCCTCAATTTTGAGAGAGCTTTTATTGAAGCACCCATAGGCCTTCCTTGATGAGGAATATCCTAAGAATATCCCGTCATCAGTCTTCTTGTCAAAGTTGGCAAGATGACTTTTCCCATTATTGAGGAGAAAGCAAGTACACCCAATTTTTTTAAAATAAGTGACTATAGGTGCCTTTCCCTTCAACAACTCATAAGGAGTCTTCAACTTAGTCTTGTGGATGAGACTTCTATTCAGAACATAATTTGTAGTATTTACTGCCTCAACACAGAAGGACTTTGGCAAGTTAGATTCAGCTAATAATGTCCTTCCTGATTCAATTAGGGTTCTATTTTTCCTTTCAGCCACCCCATTTTGTCGGGGGGTTCTAGGACCTGAAAAGCTTTGCCTGTTACCTTCATCCTCAGAGAATCTACACATTAACTGATTCTCAAACTCAGTGCCATGATCACTTTTGATCACAACTACCTGTGTATTGAGTTCAGATTAAATCTGTCTGATGAATCTTGAGAGGATCTTGAAGGTGTCTGAATTAGCTTTCAGAAAGAACACCCAACTGAACCTAGAGAAATCATCAATAATGATTAAGGTGCAGGACTTTCCTGCTAAGCTTTGAGTGGAGATAGGACCAAACAGGTCCATGTGCAGCAGGAATAGGATTCTAGGAGAATCATTCTTACCAATTGGTTTGAATGAAGATTTGATCTGCTTTCCTAGTTGCCAGGCTCTACAGGGGTGGTCTTTATTGAATTTACCAGTTGGTAAACCCCTAACTAGGTTGAGTTTGGAGAGTGTAACTATGGTCTTAAAATTAAGGTGACTAAGTCTTCTGTGCCACAACTCACTATTTTCTAATTGGGAGTTAAACAAGCAGATCTCAGACTTTGTGTACTCATAATCTACAACATATACCTTACCTTTTCTGAGACCAATCAAAACTGTTTGATCAGTCTTAGAGCTAACTATATGACACAAAGACTTAGTGAATACAACTTTGTATTCACCATCACATAGCTGGCTAATGCTAACCAGATTATGTTGAAGTCCTTCAACATAAGCTACTTTAGAAAAGGAGATTTCTCCAATCCTGAGCAAACCATATCCTTTGGTTTGACCAGAGTGGGAGTTCCAAAAAATTACCTTGGGCCCTTCATTGGCCTTGAAATTTTCTAGCAAATATTTTGCTTAAGTCATATGCATGGAGCAGCCACTATCAAGATACCACTGTTGGTTTGTGGTTGAACAGCCTTCTTTCTGCACATTGAGTTAAACATTAGTATAGACCCTCTCATGCTGGGGTCTCTTTCTTCTATTAACATATGGAGACATGAAAGAATGGGATGGTTTTCCATTGTTACCCCTTAGGTGAAGAAGTGCTGCATTATTATGCCAGCAATGCTTGGCAACATGTCCTATTTAGAGCAGCAAAAACATCTAGGAATAGAAGTAGAGAAAGGTTTTGATGTTTGGTAGTTTTGTGTAGAAAATCTGCGTCGAGAAGAAATCAATGCATTTTTAGAGTTGCGTCGAGTAAAATTCGACGCACTTGCATAGTCCCATCGATAGTCATTCGCAACATGGTATTGGTTGCATTGAATGTAATTTGATACACCCGTATAGTTGCTTCGAAATGATGTCGACACATATGCTAGATTCCATCGAATTTCATTCGACGCATTCTTAAAATTGCGTCGAGTACTATTTGACGTATGATTCTTATTATTAAGATTCTTATTTGATTTTTCCAAGGGATGTTTGCCTAAGATTCCTGGTTGATCACTAATGTTTACCCTATTAAATATTATGAGTTTATTAGGGTTATTGTTATTATGATCTTCACATGATTCTAAGTTATTATTAGGTCTAGACCTAAATGATGCTACAGGTTTTTTTAAAGCATGTTTGCTAGGGATCTAGATGCTAGTGGATGGTTGTGATTCCTGATGAAAATGGTCAAATCTCTTGGAGAGATTTTGTTAGATATCTTTGATCCTTTGACTCTTTCCATTAATGGAGTCCTCAAAGGCTTTTTCTTGTAAGAGTTCTTTCTTTAGGTCTGAATTTTCTATATCTAATAAGTATATTTCTCTCTTTTCTAAATTATTCACCTCTTAGATCCTAGTTAACTGAGTATAAAGGATCTTTCCTAAGGTCTTCTAGTTCTGATTTGATTATTTCAAGTTCCTTTTGATTGTTAATATAATCTTGGCAAACTTCCTTGAAGCATTCCGTAAAATCTTCTGAAGAGAAGTCAAAGTCTTCAAAGATGCTTACCTCAATTTTGTCAGTGGAATTTTCCGGAGCCATTAAGCAGGCATCTTCTGGTCCACCATCTTCATCATCATCAGATGGGAGGAGCTTGATTCAGAGTCTGAATCACTCCAGGTCTCAGCTATGAAACCTTTCCCTCCTTTCTTATCCTTTCTCATGGAGGATTTCTTCTTGTGCTCCTTCCTCTGCTTGTTTTTCTTGTTCTTTTCTTCCTCAGGACATTCTGTAGAAATATGTCCTGGCTTTCTGCAGGAAAAACAAATAATCTCCTGTTTAGGAGTTTTATACCTTGGCTTGCTTGAGCTCCTCTCTTTCCTTCTGGAATCTTCTGTCCTGACCCACTTTTTGAATCTCTTAGCCAAGAGATTAAACATTTCTTCTTCAGTGGTAGAGGACTCTGCTTCTGCAGTTTTTAATACAAAAGTCCTTTCTATAGGAGTTGGGGTTCTTTCTTGGTCTTCTAACCCAGCCCTGCTTTTCAATAGAAGCTCATAAGACTTGAGCTTCCCCAGGAGAGCATCAGTCGATATCTCTCTGAGGCATCTAGAATCTCTAATAGCCCAGATTCTAGAGTCCCATGTGCTTGGGAAGCACATGAGAAGCTTGTCATTAATTTCTATCAGAGAAATTTCCTTGTCAAGCCCTCTCAGCTCATTTATGATGAGGCTGAATCTGTCATACATTTCTGTTATACTTTCATCAGCCTTTTTCTTGAAATTCTCATATTGAGATATGAGAAGTGCCTTTTTGTCTTTTCTCTCAGCAGAGCTTCCTTCAACTAGTTTGGAGAGAGATTCCCAGATCTCTTTTGCAGAGTTGCAATCAGCAACTTTTAAGAATATGCCATCAAACATGGTTGAGACCAGTATGTTCATGGCCTTGGCATCACATGCCTTGATCTTCTTCTTATCATCAGTCCATTCTGCTCTAGGAACTGAAGTTTGTATGACCTTTCTAGTAGTGTCTTTCCTTATTGGGACTGGGGGGGACATGTGAGGATGATATTGAAAATTTCCTCATCATTAAAATTCATATAATGTTTTATTCTGGCCTTCCAGAGTGTAAACTTATTTAGATTACACACTGGAGGTCTTGTAGAAGCATAATCCCTTAGAAGTCATTTTCTTTAAAAAAAAATATTTGAAATAAAGAAATAAGTGTAGGAGGTCTTTTTGATCAAGGTGTTAACCTTTTAATGATCAACCTCCCTCTGATACCAATTGAAAGTGCACAATGTGCCTCTGAGAATACTCTAGAGGGGGGGGGGGGTGAATAGAGATTTAAAATATTTCTATCCTATTTGTGCTAACACAATAAAATACTAAGTATTATGCTCAACAATTCCTCAGACAAAATAAAACAAGTGCTGAGATGTAAAGTAGGAAAATAGTAAAAGAAATGTACAACACAGAAATTTCACAATCAGAAGACACAAAGATTTTATAGAGGTTCCCCAAAATGTGGGTAGTCCTCTCTTCTACCACCTGGTAGTAATGCACCACCTATGCCTGAGTCTTTTGACAAGGAGACTCTTAGAACCACTGATCTTTTGATAAGGAGATCATGAACCAACCAGATCTTTTGATAAGGAGATCTTGAACCAACCAGATCTTTTGATAAGGAGATCTTGAACCACTGAATCCCTTGGAAGAGGGATTCTCAAAACTCTTTTACAGTTGGGAATGAGAAGGAGAAAGAAGAAGGGGGATGAAGAAGAATTCTGTTCTCAGAATTCTTATGAAGCATGTATTAAGAACAACTTCTATATCCTTTCACTAGATCTGCTGATAATGAACTCCTGCTTAAGATTGTGATGATTTGCAGGAGCTATGATTGTCAGATCCTTTTCTCTTCCTTCTGATTGAACTCGGGCTGCTATGTGATAGTGATGATGAGCAGCCTTCAGTTGTTCTGCAGTCAGAGAGGGAGAGCAGTTGTTCTTTTCTTCTCTGTGTTTTCTCTTTTACAGTTCCTGGAGGAGGAAGAAGAAGAAGAGGGAGCCCTAATAGAAAACTGTAGCCGATTGTGATGAATGCTCTATGTTTCTCTTTCTTTTCTTCCCTTTTATTGTCCCTCTTCAATTTGAATTAATTTTCTTTTCTGGTAGGTCCTGAAAAGGTATATTTCTCTGGAAAAATACTCTTTCCTTTCTTCTTTAATTCTCGACCCGTCCACTAACTATAAGCATGTTTCCAAGAAATCTTTCCTGTCCTCATTTATTCTTCTTTCTATTTGAGGAAATTAATGAGCCGTTGGAGAACGGACTTGAGCACTATGGGCCATGAGAGAGAGTCCAAAATGACAGCTGAAAAGGTTTCCTTTTCAGACTGTATTCGACGTAGCGTCGAGTTCTCTTTCTCTCTTATCGACGCACCTTCGAGTTCTTGTAAGAGAAGCTTCGAATTCCTTCTTGCTCTGAGTGAACTCTGCTGTCGACGTTACGTCGATTACTTGTCGACGTATCCGTCGAGTTGAACACTTGAGTTTGAACTTCCCCGTCTGCGTCATGTAGTTGAAGTTGCATTGACTTCAGATGGCTTTGACAGATTCTTCCTTCTACGCTGAGTTGAACTCGAAGCGGCGTCGACTTCTAATGATGCTTCGACACACTATCTCTTCTACGTCAATATCTATTCTATGTAGCGTTGACTTGATCTACTTCGACAGAAGGGTTGACTTGCTCGGACTTCTAGTCTAAGTAGCGTCGACATCCACTCGATGTACATGTTGCGTCGACTTCTATTCGACGCAATTATCAACTCTACCCAAATTGTGCTTCTCCAGAGATGGTCTTGACACCCAAGGTTGAGTGTGACATCCTAAGACATATAATGACCAGATTACCCTCACTATACAATGGGTAATTGAACCTAAGGGATAAAATCACTTTTAGGTAATTTGTTAAGTTAAATCAAAGGGTTTTTCCCAACAGACGAGCTTGCTCGATCTCTGGATTCTCCACCAATTTCTCTACTCCAGGGTGCTGGCTCGACTCCTTAGGACCTTCTAAAGATGATGGAGGGGTCAAATGAGGGAGAGGGTAGCTGTATAGAGAGAATGGGGAGTGGTGTGTTTCAGCCATAGGTGGTACCTCCCCTTTACTATTTGGGTGTCTGCCATGCCTGAAAAGACTATTCATGGCCCGAGGGGGTTGGCCATGGGCATGGTCAAAGGGGTGAGGGGCTATGGAAGCTTTTTTACTCAAAGTGCCTTTTCACCTTAAGGAAAAATGCCATTTTTGCCACCAAGCTCACCTTCTCTCTCCAATTTCAAATGTGGGGTGCTAATAGGCTTGTGTCATGCTGGTTAGGCATGGGGTGGGGTCTTGGTTCACTTGGATTTCACTTGGTTTTTGATTCCCCCCTTTAAGGCTTAATGTTGACAATGGTTGACTTTTGAGTTGACTTGGTCAAAATGATGGGTGGGTTAGCCCTACTTGGTGGTCATGAGTCCTATGACCTTACCCAAAGTCCATTGGGTCATGGTGTGGCTTCAATTTGGGTAATTGATCCTTATGGTGTGAGTTTGACCTAATTTAGCCTAAGGTTGACTTTGGTCAAATTGAAGGGATTGGTTGACCACATGATGGGGCTTTTGGGTCCATTAGATTCCCAATGGGGTTATAAGGTTAGGGGTTAAGTAAATTTGCTAAATTGAAGGCCAATTGGTCCTTGATTGGGTTGATTTGGGCTATGTTGACTAAAAGTTGACTTTGGTCAATACCTTGAAATTGGGTGAGACCAATTGATGATTATTGACCTAATGACCTTCCTTAGTGGTTAGGGTAACCTAAGTAAGGTCAATTTGAGGTATTCAAGGTCAATTGAGTCTAATTGTGTTGAATATGGTTATGTTGACCTAGGTTTGACTTTGGTCAATTTGGCTTATTTGGTTGAGCAATTGTTGAGGTTCTTGATCAAATGAGCATCCATTAGGGTTGAGAACATAGTGGTGAGGTCCATTAGTGTTTGTGAGTTCAATTTGGTTATCTTGACTTAAGTGTCTTGTGCTCACTAGTAAGCACTATGTGAGTTCACCCCAATTTAGTGAACTCCAGTGTCATCTCTTGCCTCCACTCACCCTTCTCTCCTCATGTTATGTACTAACACCTCCATGGGGTCTAGTAGGATTAGGGATGTTACACATGGCATGCGCAGAGCGCTTCCACATTCACGACGCGCGCAAAATGCCTCCAAGTTCATAGCACACTCACGCCTCCAAGTTCATAGCACGCTCAGAATGCCTTCGCTCTCACTGTGCGCTCAGACCACCTCCGCGCTCACCGCACGCTCAGAAAGACTTCGCGCTCATGATGCACGTAGAGCGCCCCCAAGATCATGATGCGCACAGAGCTCCTCCAAGCTCACCGCGCGCTCAGAATGAGTCCGCGCTCACCACGCTCTCAGAACGCCTTCTAGCTCACGACACACGTAAAGCGCCTCAAAGTTGATGACGTGCTCAGAAATCCTCCGCGCTCACCGCATGCTTAGAATGCCTCTGTGCTCATCACATGCTCAGAATGCCTCCGCGTTTGTGACACGTGCGAAAGTTAACCTTCCTGATTTCCCAGATTGCAGGTCTTGTTCATTGATGTCATTGTCATCAATGAAGCTGCCCGAATTGTCCGAACTTCCCAAACTGATCGGGGGGGGCAAGTCTGGAATATCTGAAAATGGTGATCTGTGTGCTCCAAATCAAAGAACATGATTCACCCGTCAGATGGTTACAGTGTGGTTAACATAACAAAATTATCAGGCTACCTCTGCCCAAGGCTATAAAAGGAGCTTTGAGCCTTCATTTCAAGGGACATTGCCTTCAGCGCCCGAGAAAGCTCTCCCGAAGAAACCTCAGAGTTCTCCTTTGTCGCTCGAAGATCTCCTTCAGGACTCTAAGATCTCCTTCGTCACTTGAAGATCTCCTTCGGGACTCGAAGATATCCTTCGCTTTCGAAGACATTCTTCCTAAATGACTTGGGGATCCTCCAGGCACTGAAAGATGACTAGAGTGTCTCGCTTCCATTTCCCGCAAAAGTACTTACTTTTTCGAGAGGTGGTCAGTCACCCTAGGAGATTTACTTTACTGCTACTGTAACAAGCAGTGGGTTGTCGCCCTCGAGTTCTCAGCTTTTACTTGTAACACACTAACATATAGTTGAATTTGGCTGGCACAGATCCGACCGCGTGGTTTTTCACCCTTTCCGGGTTTTCCATGATAAAAATGCCTTCTTCTCAACTGCTAGTTCTCTCTGTGAATGTTTGCGTGCTCGATTCACTCTCAAGCTAAGATGGTTCGATTCGACTGGTCTAGAAAAGCGTTGATGTACAACTCAGTGTTCGCCAAGGGGGCAAAAAGGTAAATCGACTATAGGTGGGTCAAAGAGCACTCACCGACTCATGGCGAGAATCTGACCAGGGCAAGGTGAGGTGGACTAGGGAGTCCCACGCGCGAGTAGCGTACAACGATGGCGAGGCATGTTACAAGAACCACTCTGGGATGCATTTAGACATGGCGAGACGAGTAAGGTCTCGGCGCACTAGACTGGCGAGGCGAGTGGAGGGTCGCCTCCACTCGCAAAAGGAGATCTCGTGAGCCCAGCTCGCAAGGAGACTGGCGAGTGGCGTCTTCATGGGCCACTCACCCAGTAGGGGTCTACAGGGGAATTTACCCTAATACCCTTGGTGGGTTGCCAATAGCCCTCCAGAACAGCGGAGTTTGGATATTAGCAGATTAATTTGGGATGCGTATAGCAAAACCAAAAGGCGGAGTTGCGCTATTAGTAGACCAGTATAGAAAAGCTATAAATAGACCCTGAAGGGCACATTTGGAGAGCATTCCAGATCTTTTGCTTCTCCTTAGGATGCATTTGCTTAGCTACTTCAACTATCCAAGGTGCCCGACTTCAGTTTTGGCTTAGGAGGAGAAGTGCTCTAAAGATCTTCCAGGTGTGTGGTGGGACCTCCACACTATAGCCAAGGGTTGGTTTTTAGCTTTAAGTCTTCGGTCAGGTTCCTCTATGGTATCAGTAAGTGCTAGCTGCCCCCTTTCAGGGGTCCGAACTCCTCGTTGGGCCGATTCTCAGTTCTAATATTTTTGGTGCAGTGAGCATGGACCGCAGATGGTACAAGAAATTCCCAAGGAGGTAACATGGCTGGAGAGGGTGATGGAGAGGACGGTTTCGGCGGTTCATCACCATCTGGTTCTCCGGTGATGATGGGAATGTTGACAAATCTTTGCAGGGAGGTGCTCAAGACAATCAACCTCGCTTTCGTCGTGGTGCGAGACAAGTTATCAACCCCAGTGCTGCAGGTCATCCTGCCACCGGGGGTAGGCGAGGACGCACCAGTGCAAAGAGTAGGGAATGAGGTAGTTAGTGATGTACAAGGGCGAGACCTCGCTGGGCATGAACTTTTTCCCAGCCCGACGACTATCAGCCCGATGAGTGCCAGCCCGGCGAGTCCTAACCTGGCAAGAGCGGGCCCGGTCGGAGAGCGGCGAGTGGAGGAAGTCCGTTCTGCGAGTTGGTGCTCTCGGCACCACTCCCGGAAGGGTTCAGGGAGCCGGACATGGTATACTACACCGACAAGGATGACCCCATCCAACACCTACAATGGTTCGAGGATATGGACTCCCTTAGGCCCATGTCAGATGATTTTTAGTGTTGAATTTTTGCCACCACCCTGAAGGAAAAGGCATGGGTCTGGTTTCACCAGCTTCCTAGGGGGTCGATCTATGTGTTTGAGGACCTGCATCGCAGCTTCTTGCTACGCTTTTCCACCTTAAAGAAGAGGAAGAAGGATGCTGAGGCACTCATCAAAATCAAGCAGGGACCGGTGGAATCGCTAGCCCACTATGTGGACCGATTCCTGGAGGAGATCCTGCTCACCCAGGAAGTGCCCGGGTTCGCCCTCTAGCTCGCCTTCATGGTGGGGCTACGGGAGGGATTATTCAAGATGAGCCTGAAGCGGAAGGCCCCCGTATCCTTCAAGGAGTTGATGGAAAGGGAGAAGGAGGAGATCGAAGGGGAGGCAGCCAACCCGGAGTTCACGAGAAGGTTGGCGAGGTTGAGCAAGCCGGAAGTCAGGCAGCAGGAGAATAGGAGAAGAGAAGAGCCGAGAGCCCCTGAGTTGGGGTGGAGGCAGCATGGATGAGGTGTGCAGGGCCCGGGGAGAGGCTTCACCCCAGGAGGGGTAACTTCCAAGGGGATCAGGGAAGACCTCTCCAATTGGGGTGGAGGCAGGGCCCGAGGCCACTTCCTCACCACACCATAGCAAGCCATGGAGATTGGGCGAGGAAGGTCAGGAAGAGGAGTAGGAGCAGGAGGAGCAGGAGCTCGGAGGAGGAACAGGGTTGCGGAGGCCAAAAGAAGGGAAGTGGCGTTGCCTTACTGTGACTTACATCAGGATGAGGGTCACACGACGGCCACCTGCCCAGAGTTCTTGAAGATAAGGGGGGAAAGAGGCCCGACGCAGCCACAATAGCGGTTGGTGAGGATTGAGGAGGTACTACCTAGAGAGGGGGAGGAGGAAAGGTGCGAGGATCGGACCGACATGGGAAGTCGGGTATGGATCAGAGTGATCCATGGAGGTGTGGGGATCGAGACGACCAGAAAGGCGAGCCTCCATACCATGTATCGTCGGAGCATGGCTTCGATTTCTCAAGCCCCACCCCCAGCAGAAAGGATCACCTTCTCTCAGAAGGACATAGCGGGTCATGAGGACCCGTTCTGCGATGCGCTGGTCATTCAGAGAGCCATCAAGAGCTTCACCGTTGCCCGGATCCTCGTGGACAACGAGAGATTGGTCAATGTCATTTTCAATAAGGCATTCAACGAGATGAAGGTGATGGCAAGGAGAGTGTTGGCCTCAGATGGCCCTCTGTTCAGATTCTCAAGAGAAAGGAAGGACGTGGAAGGAGGAGTGGGACTCCATGTCAGCTTGGGGGGACAATTCCGCAACTGCCGGTTTGTCATCGTTGATGCTCCGAGCAGCTACAATGCTATCTTTGGGAGGCCCCTAATTAGTGCTTTCTGATGCGTCCACTCCTGAAAGTGCACAGTTAACCTCACTAGAATTCTCTAGAGGGGGGTGAATAGAGATTTAAAATATTTTGTGCAAAGTAAATATATATATATATGTGTATGATCACAGATTAGAGCTTCCACACACACACCAACAAGAATTAAACAAATAAAGAAAGTAACTGCAAGAAAAGAAATCACAGCACAACACAAGAAAATATAGTGGTTCCCCAAACTTTGGGTAGTCCACTCTTCTACCCCCTTGGTAGGAATTCACTATCTTGCACTGAGTCTTTTGATAAGGAGACTCTTAGAACCACCCTGAGTCTTTTGATAAGGAGACTCTTAGAACCAACTGAGTCTTTTGATAAGGAGACTCTTAGAACCAGTACAACTGAGTTTTTTGAAGAGTGATTCTAAAAACTCTTTTACAATATGTGAGAATGAAAATAAGAAAAAAGGAAAAGAAGTATTTAAAACAAGAATGAATCTTCTTCCTAGCAAGAAGATTGGAAGCACAAGAAGTAGTGAATTAAATCTTTCTTCTATAGAGAGAAGAAGATTTGTAGCTTTTCTCTCTTATGTGAGAGCTATCAGAATTTGCAGCAGAGTGGCTTCAGAAGAAGAAGGAGAAGATGAAGGCTTTGTCTCTGCAGCACACTATCACTTTTCTCAGCTTATCTCTCTATTCTTTTGGGAGCTTTTCCTCTATTTCAAATGTATGTGGTAGATCACTCAGTCCCCTTTCTCTGCCGACCTCCTTGGTTATTTATAGCTCTGTTCATTAAAATAACACTATAGGAGAGTAATCAATTAGCAGGCAGAGTATTAGAAAGAAAGAGAAATTTACATAACAGTTATATCCATAGAAGGAAAGTATTCAATCTGATTTCAAATAATGTCCATAAAAGATTTAATCAATTTAGCCAAGAATCTAATAGAAGGAAAGAATGATTCAGAACGGCTATAAAATATTAACATTATTACATACAAATCAGATCTACTGAAAGAAGGAAAGAGATCTGGCGCATATTTAAATCTGTCACATAAATCGATGTACGTCGATTACCATTCGACGCAAGCGTCGAATTCATCCTGGCTGGACGTCGAGAGGAGAATAAGGAAGGTGCGTCGACAACAGTGCGTCGACTATATTAGATGCGTCGACTAGAAATCAGAGTAACGTCGACAACACATACGTCAAAATCTTCCTAGAGTTACTTCGACTCAATCTGAAGGAAACGTCGACTACATTTCGACGTTGCGTCGAATACTATTCGACGCATATTTACTTAGCCTTATTTTTCATTCATAGAATTCTTCTTTAACTCATTTCTAGGGGTTAAGAGAAATCATTTTCCCAACAACTCCTCATTCCACCAGTGCCTGAAGTTCAACGTGGGCGAAATTCAAGTCCGGGTGAGGGGGAACCCAAAGATGGCGAGGCATTGTTACATCACCATGGTTAACGCCGTCACCTGGCAAGCTAGGGCAGAGGAGATGGATCGAGAGCTGTAGAGGTGGAGTATAGAGGAAGCGGTCGTAGAAAGGCCTGAAGCGGAGGAGATGGGAGAAGAAAGGGAAGGAGGTCAAGCCCAGGAGGAAGGGGCGAAGGAGTTGTGTGAAATCTGGGAAGAGAAGACGGAAGAGGAAGAGACCAAAGCTTTCGGTTGTGAAGGAAAGAAGGTAGACAGTTGGTGGGAACAATCCAGGCTGGAGGCCGTGGAGAGGATCGTGGAGCTGGAAGTCATCTCGGGGGTGGGCGGGGGGAGAGGAGTGGAAAAGGTGATGATCAGTGGGGAGCTCAGCCCCGAGGACTAGAGGAGGATCCTGGCATGCGTCTAAGAGAATGTGGATGTCTTTGCTTGGAGTGTTGAAGAAATGCCAGTGATCGATGCGGATGTGGCGTGCCACCACGTCAACCTAGACCCCGACACTCATCCCATCCTACAGAAGAAGAGGTCCATCGCCGACAAGCTGGAGGAGGTCATCTAGGAGGAGGTGAAGAAGCTCCTCAAAGCAGGTTTTGTATCTGAGATCCAGTATCCAGGCTGGGTCTCCAATGTGGTGATGGTGAAAAAGGGGGATGGAGGGTGGAGGATGTGTGGACTTTTCCCTTTTGAATAAATCATGCCCTACAGATTGCTACCATCTGCCTCGAATTGACGCGCTGGTTATCTCAGCCGTTGGTTTTTCTCTGATGAGTTTTCTAGATGCCTTTTTAGGTTACCATCAGATTCGTGCATCCACCCAACATCAAGGATGTTTCGTTCATTACAGGGGATGGATGCTACTGTTACAGGATGATGCCCTTTGGGCTGAAAAAATGCAGGTGCAACATACCAGCGAATGATGGACAGGGTCTTTAGTGAGCAGAAGGGGGGAACCTTAAGGTGTATGTGGTTGACCTCATGATCAAGAGCCGAGATCTCGAGTCCCACCTTCGGGACCTTGAAGAGACCTTCAGAACCCTGAGGAAGTACAAGATGAGGCTCAACCCCTAGAAGTGTGTCTTCGAGGCAAGTCGGGGAAAATTCTTAGGTCGGGGTAGAGCCCAACCCCAACAAGGTAAAGGCAATCTTGGAGCTGGAATCGCCAAGGAACACAAAGGAGGACCAGCGCCTCACATGGAAGCTGGTCGAGCAGAGCAGGTTTCTCTCCAGGACAGGAGAGAAGTGCTCGCCTTTCTTCAAGGTACTTTGAGGAAACCAGAAGTTCGAATGGACCCTCGAGTGCGAAGGGGCATTCGAGGCGCTAAAGGAGCAGCTGACCCAGGCCCCGCTGCTCCAGGGACCGAGGCAAGGGGAGGATCTATCCCTGTACCTTGGGGTGGGGGCCGAGGCGGTAAGCTCTGTGTTGGTCAGGGAGGAAGGTAAAAAGCAACTCCCAATCTGTTATGTCAGTAGGGTGTTGAGGAAGGCGGAGCTCAGGTACCCCATCTTAGAAAAGCAATCATTCGCCCTGGTGGTGTTGGCCTTGAAGCTCCGACCCTACTTCCAGGCACACTCCATCAAGGTGGTAACCGACCATCCACTTCGCAACATCATGGAAGGGGTGGAGCATTCAGGTAGGTTTGCCATGTGGTCGGTAGAGATGAGCGAGTTTGACATCTCGTTTATTCCAACGCTCTCTATAAAGGCGCAAGCGCTGATGGATTTCTTGGCCGACTATACAATCGAGGTGGAGGAGCTCGCGCCACCTCCCTCGGTGGCATGGAAGATGTTGGTTGATGGTGCATCAGGGAAACATTTTTTCGGGGTGGGGGGGGGGGGGTGGGGGGTGGAGTAATCCTAATAAGCCCCCATGGAACAAGTATCGAGCATGCAATTAGCATTCACTTCCCTCTCACCATCAATCGGGACGAGTACGAGGTGGTGATAGCGGGGCTTCGACTGGCCCGGGAGCTGGGTGTGCAAGATGTGGAGGTCTCGATGGACTCCATGCTGGTGGCATGTCAAATTAGGGTAGAGTTTGAGGCAAAGGAACCAACTCTCCTGTGATACCTGGAAAAGGTCAAGGGGATTATCAGAAAATTCAACACTTTTTCGATTCAACATGTGCGGAGGGGGAGAACTTCCCGACGGATCTCCTGGCCAAGTTCGGTCCCAAGAAAGCAGGGACGGTATCAGAACTCTTTAGACCGTCCATCGAAGAAGGCGAGTTGATGGAAGTGGACCGACGAGCCTTGTGGATGGATCCCTTCATCGCCTTCCTAACCTCGGGGTAGTTCCCAGAAGGAGATATGGACAAGCGGTGGTTCAGGTACAAATCAGCATATTATTCTTTGCATGCATGAGGATTGTACCGAAAGACTCTCTCGGGGATCTTAGACCGTGTGTGTCGGAATAAGAGGCCCCAAGGGTTCTGGAGGAGATCCACTCTGGAGAGTGTGGTAGCCACTCGGGGAGCAGGACCTTGGAAGGAAGGGTGGTGAGGCAAGGTTACTTTTGGCCTACCCTTAGCAAAAATGCGGCAGAATTCGCAAAGAAGTGATCCAAGTGCCAGCTATATGCTCCCCTCCAACTACTTTCGGCCCAGAGGCTTCGGACCATCACAGCTCCATGATCGTTCACAATATGGGGTTTGGAATTTGTCGGTCCATTCCCCCAGGACAACGGTCAAAGGAAGTTCCTGCTAGTTATGATCAATTATTTCTCCAAGTGGCTGGAGGTGAAGGCGCTGGCTAAGGTAACTTCTCAGGTGGTAAGAAATTTTGTGTGGGGGGAAATAATTTGTCGACATGGGCTTCCGTTAGACATCGTCACAGACAATGTGCCACAGTTCGCCAGTGATGAGTTTGTCAGCTTCTGCGGCCAACTGGATATAGACCTTCGCTTTGCGTCGGTCCACCACCCAAGGAGCAATGGGCATGTGGATGTCGCGAACAAGGTGATCATGAACTTACTAAAAAAAGAAGGTCGAGAACCTGAGAGGTAATTGGGTGGAACAGCTGCCCTCGATCCTATGGGCCCTAAGAATAATGCCAAATACAGCCACATGGGAGACCCCTTACAAACTCTCCCATGGGTGCGAGGTCATGATTCCCATAGAGTTCGAGGTAAAATCACCCAGGGTGGTCATCGCGGGTAAAGGAGATGAGGAATGGAGAGTGGATAATGAAGAGGACCAAAGAATGCCTTTGGACTTGGTGGAAGAGCTCCAAAACCTGGCAACTATTCGATAAGAGGAGGTCAAGCAGCGGATGGCCCGGTACTTCGACAAACATATCTGGGTAAAGCATTTCGAGAAGGGGGACTTGGTCCTGAAAAAGGTCGATGCGGCCAGAAGGGGAGCCACATTTGGAAAGCTCAATCCCAACTTGGAAGGTCCTTATGTTGTAAAGGAGGCACTCAAGTTGGGGGGGGGGGGGGGGTATCACCTCAAGGATGTGGACGGGGTACCCCTCCGCCAAACTTGGAGCGGGGATGATTTGAAACGTTTCTACCCTTGAATTTATATGTTGATTTAATAAGTTGAAAATTATTTTTTTTCTTGATGTTTGGCCCGAGCAAGATTTCTTGAGGTGCTGGGGTGCCCCAGATCGATTCCGCTGCCGTGATCTCACTAGCCAGTGGGTTCAGGTTGATCTCTGGAGAGGCTGGCAAGGTTTCTTGAGGTGTTGGAGTGCCCCAGATCGATTTCGCTGCAGGGCTCTCACTAACCGGTGGGTTCAAGTTGATCTCTGGAGAGGCTGGCAAGGTTTCTTGAGGTGTTGGAGTGCCCCAGATCGATTCCACTGTCAGGCTCTCACTAGACAGTGAGTTCAGGTTGATCTCTAGAGAGGCTGGTAAAGTTTCATGAGGTGCTGGAGTTCCCCAGATTGATTCCGCTGCCAGGCTCTCACTAGCCAGTGGGTTCAGGTTGATCCTTGGAGAGGCTGACAAGGTTTCTTGAGGTGCTGGAGTGCCCCATATCGATTCTGCTGCCAGGACCTCACTAGCCGGTGTGTTCAGGTCAATCTCTAGAGAGGCTGACAACGTTTCTTGAGGTGCTGGAGTGCCCCAGATCGATTCCGCTGTCGGGCTCTCACTAGTCGATGGGTTCAGGTTGATCTCTGGAGAGGGTGGCAAGGTTTCTTTAGGTGTTGGAGTGCCCCAGATTGATTCCGCTGCCAGGCTCTCACTAGCTATGGGTTCAGGTTAATCTCTAGAGAGGCTGGCAAGGATTCTTGAGGTGCTGGAGTTCCCCAGACTGATTCCGCTGCCGGGCTATCACTAGCCGGTGGGTTCAGGTTGATATATGGCGAGGCTGACAAGGTTTCTTGAGGTGCTGGAGTTCCCTAGATCGATTCCGCTGCTGGGCTCTTACTAGCCGGTGAGTTCAAGTTCATCTCTGGAGAGGCTGGCAAGGTTTCTTGAGGTGCGAGAATGATCCCAGGTCGACTCTGCTGTCGGGCTCTCACTAGCCGGTGGGTCGGGTTAATTCCTGGATGGGGGAGGCAAGTGAAAGTGTATGAGTTGGATCGCCATAAGAAGGTCCCTCAACCAGGATCTCACCTAACTGGCAGGGTCGTAAGCTCTCTCGGTGGCAAGGAAAGAAAAATTCAAGAATAGGAGGCTCTAACGACTAGGGTATGCGGGTGAGTCTACCCAAAGTAGGCACTCAGTCGACGAGAGCACCCGGGCGAGAACCGGGAGGGAAGAATGCCAGGAAAATTATGACAAGGCTCTCGGCCAGCGTATGTGAGTGGGATGAAGAGGCCTTGGCCATCATCCATGATAAAAGTCGTGGCTGCGTGTCCAGACGGGATGCGCGAGCGCGGGAGTGCGCGAGTGCGCGTGTGCGCGGGTAAGCGAATGGTCGAGCGAAGAACGGATGCGCGCGTGATGCGTAAGAATTATCGAGGCATGAACGCCTGAGCAAGTGCGCAAGAACGCGAAAGTCTCCGTAAAAGTATGTTGGGTGTTAGCGAGTGCCAACAAGAAAAGCAAAAGAAAAAGAAAGGAAACTTGGCAAAGTAAAAATTGCTTTCCTTTCATTCTCCAAAAATGGTTTACACAAGGGGGGGGGGGGGCAATTCTCGCATTCCAAAAAATTGAATCGAGAGATTACGTTTAAGAATCGCCAGCTGACGGCTCGCTCTCGCTATCTTCACTAAGAGGGATCGGTTTGAACAGCTCCAGGACCACCTCCTCGACGGTGAGCTGCGCCGCATTGGCAGAAAGAAGCCCGACCCCCTTTAGCGTAGTGAAGATGTGCCTCGCCGCCACAATCGCGTTGTCCCCCATCGCCTCCTCCTCTACGCGCAATTCATTCTTATGGGTCCTGGGGCTGTGAGGAGACGGAGGTAGGGTGGCCCGGACCAGCTCTTGGTTTTGGGCCTTCAACACAACGACCTCCTTCTCTTGCTCAGTCTTGCGGGTGAGAAGCTGGTTTGCAATCTCGGGGTCCTGCGAGTGGTGAATGGGTTAAGAGAAAATATTGCGAAAAGTAGTAAGCGAGTTCTCGACAAACTTACCTTCCCTTCCTTAAGAATAACGAGGAGGCTCTCGTAGACAACTTGCTTCTCCTTCAGTTTGGCGAGCTCCTCAGTCATCTCCTTCAACTCACGCTTCAGCTCCTCAGAGTTCCTCTCCACCTGAAGGCAGCGATGGTCGGTCATGCGGGCGAGCTCCAAAGCGCAAAGCTGGGCTCGCACGCTTTCATGTGTGAGCACCCTGGAGGTGAGGGCATTGAAGTCGGCAGCATCCTCTCGGCCGTAGAGACCAAAGGACAAGGCGAAGGCTTGCCCTCCAATGGTCTCCTGCTCTACCCAAGAGGGGAGAAGGGTGGAGACCAAAACCCTGTTGGACTCCAAGTTCCAATCCAACAGGGGCTCACCGGCCTCGTCTCGGTGTTTGCTATCGAGACAGAAATTTCGGTGATCCGCTGGGCTGGGTGCGGCAGACATGTCAGTGACCATGTCGATGACCTCCCCGACTTTCTGGTTAGTGGGCGGAGCCACTGGGGGTTCAGCCCCGGTCAGGTCTTCAGCGAGTCCTTTCCCCTTTGCATGAGGCGAGGTCCACTTCTTCTTCGGCGGTAGAGGCGGAAGGGATGACCCGCGGCTCGCGGGTGCGAGGCATTTCTTGGAGGCAGCGGAGGTACTGGGGATCTCTCAGCACGCTGCAGCAACGACAGAAGTGAGCTGGAGGCTGGGGGAGATAGTCCCGACCCTCGCATAAGGGGGGTGGAGCGGAAGATCTCTCTCCCCTGTGATGGATAATGATCATTAGAAAAAGAAAAGTTGAAACGCGAGTTAGGAAGTGAATGCGAGTCGAACCTGCTCCGGGAGGCACAGGGTGTAGCGAGTCGACGTTCCTTCGGAGGTAGGAAACCTCGAAGTTTATTGACATGTATTTTAAGAGTGCGGCCTCATGGCCGCCGAGCACAGGGGGACGATAGGTGGATTCATAATGCAGGATGGGCGAGAAGGGGACGTTGTCAATGGGCCCCTTCACGAACACAAACTTCTGCGGCCAGTAGTGGCTTTTATTAACTGCCTCACAGACTTTTGTGTGTTGGCTCACGAAGAAGTCGGTCCCATCCTTGTTCTCACGGAAGGAGATCATCTTGCGGAAGACCGTCAAGCTGAAATCAATCCGTTCCTCTTGCAGGTAGCATGCGAACCCTACCATGACTAGGATAGAGTTGTTAGTCATCTGACCCAGGATCACGCCAAAGTATTTGAGCAGCTGACGGGTTCGCCGAAGGCGGTTAGAAAGAAATCCTAGGCGAATGCGAGAAAGGAAAAAGAGGAGCGATCAAGTACCTGGCTGATCTCCGGCCAGAAAGGGAGTCGTAGACCCACATCAAAGTGGGCTACGGATATGACGTGCTCATCTGGGTGGAGGTCATTGATGGCCTCGGTCTTCGTCGGGTGGCGAGCTGAGAATTCCGATGAGATGTAGTTCACCACATCAGAGCGGTACTCACTCTCTGTAAGCGAGTAGTTGAAGATTGAGTGATCGCAGAACGTCCATGGGCATTTAGACCGGCCTTCCTCATCACCTTCGTCGCCGCCCATGGTTCTGGAAAAAGTGTGAATAAGAGAGAGGGGAAAAAAAGAATGCGAGAGCGAGAAGGCGCGAGAATGAAAGCGACAGAGGTCGAGAGCGATAAATGCGGTGGTTAGCTTTGGTAACGAGGCCTATTTATGGAAAACTAGAGGCGGCGGGGAGGAATCGAGGCGTTAGGGGTGCGATTAGCAGAATCTCAGTGTGATACGCCTCGATACTTGAGCCAACCCACTCCCTGCACACTCACAATGATGCAGCAAGAATGGTTCGCTGTCAGGCGAGGTGAGTCCCATGTAAGCTGCGAGAAGATATCATTGAATAAAAGAATTAGCGAGTACAATACAAACATAAATAACATAGAGCAAGTAATGATAAAGAAAGAAAATCTCGCGATTAGTCAAGGGGGGGGCATCGAATTAGTAGCATAGTTCGCATATTGTTAAAGAAAAAATAAATAAGAAATTATCACATGGTTCGCCAGGCGGGTGCGAGCGCGAGAAGGATCAATATTGGATCCACCTCCATCAGCCTCGTCCTAGCACCCACGAGCTCGACGGTACGCATGGTTAATGATACACACGGAGCTTGCGCTGCAGCATGCGGTGGTCCGCCGCCCACGAGAGGCGCACCCTGGGAGAAGTGACCTCACGGCGGGCGTCCATTTGTAGCTCGGCGAGAAGTCTCGCTAGCTCATCATCAATTGCGGCGAACCGCTCCTCGGAGGATGCTCTGTCCTCTCACATCTAGTTGTACAGGTCTTGCAGCATGTGCCCATACTTTTGGAGCACCGTAGAAGTCCGCCGCTTCATCACTTCAGGATCCCGGGGATCGCTAAGGAAGTCAGTAATCTTGTCTGGTGAGGGAGGGGGCGACATCTCCTCCTCTCCAAGGTCCAGCTCACCGGAGGACTCCTGGACACCTGCGAGAAGAAAGTTAGCAAAGAAAGCGACACATAATCTATCGATAATAATTGGTCAACCTGACAGGGCCACGACCGCTTTACCAGGGCGCTGGCGAGAGGAACTCGGTTGCCCCTGGAAGGCCTTTGTGTAGGTCAGCGTGACGGGCTTCCCCTGGCTCGGGGCATAGGAAATGTTGCTCGTGACCCGGATGTCGGCGGGAAGCGAGTTATCAGGGCTTTGATGGCCTAGAAGATCAAACCCAGGGACGGAGATGGTCGTGTCCGATGGGAGCAGCAGGCCCGGTGGGGGAAGTCAGCTGCGAGCCCGGTGGCGGCTGCGAGCCCGAAAGGGCCGGCGAACCCGGTGGAGTGGCGTGCCTCCAGGACGTCGCAAGGAGGGTCTCTGCAAGGAACATCGCGAAGAATTCTGTTGGGGAATTTGCGAATAGGATAATTCAATAATCTCACCGGGTAGCGATGAAGGGCACATGTTGGTGACGTCCACATTGGCGGCCGGCGAGTCGGTTCTTCTGGGAGAGGATAGGCGGGCACCATCCAGGTTCTCGCTCGCAAGGGCTAGCTCCCGGCAGGGACGCGCTCTGAAAAAGATGTGTTAGCTCAAAAATATGGGGGAATGACCTGCGAATCCAAGTACCTGCTCAGCAAGCGCGAGGTCGAGCAATGGGTCCATGAGTGAGGACCCATCCTCCCCGAGGTGTCTCCGCACAGTCTTCGCCTTCTTCAATTAGGGGAAAGGCGGAGGGGTCCACCGGGCGACCCAAGGGGCGAGCCAGGCCGTGACAGAGTGCTGGTTCGCCCAAGACGCGTCCATGCGGGCTCGAGTTTCTTCCGAGAGAGGCATTTTTGGTGAGTGCAGTAGTGATGAATAGTAAATATACGCATTTTTCTATATAATTTTTAGTATAATTTTAATTAGATTTCTAAATAATATATGTAAATTAATGAATAAAATGTTTGTTTTTGTTATTTTTGTTTTTAACTTAGTTTTATTTTAATTTTGTAAAGTTTTTGTAATTTTGTTAAGTCACGCCCTTGGTCACGCCCGTGTCCAAGGGCGTGTTCACTAATCCCTAACATTTTCTTTTCCCTGTTCTTTTTCCAACTCAAACATCAAGTCACGCCCTCGGTCACGCCCGTGACCGAGGCCGTGTACCTCGGTCACGCCCGTGACCGAGGCCGTGTACCATGGTCACGCCCGTGTTGTATGACCAAGCCCAGATTCGAGCCAAGATGTCAATGTCACGCCCAATGTCACGGCCGTGATCGGGTCACGCCCGTGACCGAGGCCGTGACTCAGCAAATTCTTCCAGAAGAACAAGGACACGCAAGGTGTCACGCCCAGCACACTGCCGACGAAGAACACTCCCGTGTTACATGGAACACGCCCGTGTACTTCCGAAGTCGCCGGTCAAGCCTTCCAGATGCCTGCCTGGATCCAGCTGTTCTGGCTATTCGCACCCCAAGCCGTGTCACGCCCTCAGACACGCCCGTGTCCGAGGGCGTGTAATCCTAAATTTTTTTCTATAAATAGCCAGTTTCAGCTGAGTCCAAGGGTTCAAAATTTTGGGAGCTTCTCTTAAGGTTTTGTTCCATTTTGCTAATTTGTGGTGTTTTGTAATTTTTGTAATTTTGCACTTTCTCTCTCTAGTTTTGTAACCCCTTTTTTGATGGAAATAAATTAAGCTTGTAATTATTGTCTCTCTTTGTTTTAGTGTGTGTGTGTTCTCTTTTTGTTCTTTTCTTTTTATTTTTAGTTTTATGTAATTTTGTAATTTTTGTTAAGTTGTCATTTTAATTTGGGTGTGTGTGTGTATGAGTGTAATTTTCTTATTTTTAGCTTTGTTGTAATTTTTAGATGATTTCATATTAGTGTGTGTGAGTGTAGGAGTTTAAATAGTTGTTTTGTTTTGTTTTGATTTGGTGTTTTTACTTTCTTTTTGCTTTTTTTGTAAGTGTGTGTGTGTATGAGAGTAGATTTTCTTTTGTTTTTAACTTAGTTTCATTATTGTTGTGTGTGTGAGTGTATGAGTTTAGATTTGTTTTATTTTAATTAGATTTCATTAACGTAGAGTGTGTGTGTGTATGAGTATAAAGTTTGCGCCTTTTTTGTAATCGAATAGTTTCCATTTCCGTCACGCATTTATTTCCCGCCTATCCGTTTGGATAGGACTTGCTCACGCATTTATTTCCCGCCTATCCGTTTGGATAGGACTTGCTCACGCATTTATTTCCCGCCTATCCGTTTGGATAGGACTTGCTCACGCATTTATTTCCCCTCTACCTATTTGGGTGGGGATCGCATTTCTTTAATTCCTGCAATTTACAGCTTTCATTTTAATTCTGTAGAGTGTGTGCGTTTTCAATTAGTGCGTCTTTTATTTTTTATATATTTGCTTTTTGCTTAATTCCGCTACCCGCTCAATCGCTTATTATCGCCGTAGTTATCATTATCGTTTTATAAAACCCTAAAAAATTCTAAGCAAAACTACTTTTTAAATTAACGTTTTCGTTCTTTTTCTTTTCATCGCTTTTCTTGGTTTTTGCTAAACGCACACCAAGCCCGCGATAGTTATCATTTTCGTCACTAGCTTTTCTATAAAATCATAAAAATCAATTTCAAACTCTTTTCGATAAAATAATAGCGTGTTCCTAAGAAGTAGAAATAATCGATACGACCTTGGAAAAATACGACCTTGATATTTCAAAAGAAATATCCTATACTACTATCGATAAGGTCCACTTGCCTTTATTGATTTTAGTCGGGATAATTACATAAACCCAAAAGCTTTCTCTCTAAAGCACTTTTTAAAAACTCTCTTTTAAAAACACTAAAAAATTTGTTGCAACACCTCTTTGGTTGTTGCAACTAGCTCAAGGTAAAAGAAGTTTTAAAACGCTCTTAAAGAATTGTTGCAACTACTCAAAAAATTGTTGCAACAATATTTTCAAAAAGCTTTCAATTTTAATTTCAACATAAAGCCCTTTTTCAATCTTTTCTACTTAGCTTTTGGCGACGCGGCCAAAGAGTAATCTTCGATATTTCGAAAGAGGAAAAGGCCGTTACTTCTATCTTTCGATAGGATAACGGGTAATTCTTCGAAGTAGGATTACTCGCGGGACTCTTCGAAAATGCCGTCGAATTCTAATAAAAGAAGAAAGCAAGGCTTCACACCTTTTTCAAAAAAACTAATTTTAACGTATCACCGGGCGACCCAAGGGGCGAGCCAGGCCGTGACAGAGTGCTGGTTCGCCCAAGACGCGTCCATGCGGGCTCGAGTTTCTTCCGAGAGAGGCATTTTTGGTGAGTGCAGTAGCGAGTAGTGGAGGAAAATGAAGAAAGAAAGGGTCACTCATCACCCAAAGATGTTGGTATTTATAGCACTGGGATGGGGCCCACCAAAGATTCCTGCTAGCTCAGCAGCCGTCCGACGAACACGGAGGGTTGGATGTTTCTTCGTGAGCTTAGGATAATCTCGCAAAGAGTGGGGATTGTGTACCACCCAGTGTTCACCAAGGGGGTAAAAAGGGAAATCGACTATAAGCGGGTCAAAGAGCACTCGCCGACTCGCAGCGAGCATCCGGCCAGGGTAAGGCGAGGCGGACCAGGGAGTCCCACTCGCTAGTAGTGTACGGTGATGGAGAGGCCTGTTACAAGAACCGCTATGGGATGTATTTAGACATGGCGAGACGAGTAAGGTCTTGCCGCACTATACTGGCGAGGCGAGTGGAGGGTCTCCTCCACTCGCAAAAGGAGATCTCGCGAGCCCAGCTTGCAAGGAGACTGGCGAGTTGCGCTTTCACTGGCCACTCGTCCAGTAGGGGTCTATAGGTGAGTTTACCCTGATACCCTTGGTGGGCTGCTAATAGCTCTCCCGAACAGTAGAGTTTGGCTGTTAGCAGATCAATTTGGGGTGCGTATAACAGAACCAAAAGGCGGAGTTGCGCTATTAGCAGACCAGAATAGAAAAGCTATAAATAGACCCTGAAGGGCACCTTTGGAGAGCATTCTAGATCTTTTGCTTCTCCTTAGGATGCCTTTGGTTAGCTCCTTCAGCTCTCCAAAGTGCCCGACTTCAGTTTTTTCTTAGGAGGGGAAGCGCTCTAAAGATCTTTCGGGTGTGTGGTGGGACCTCCACACTGTAGCCAAGAGTCAGTTTTTAGCTCTAAGTCTTCGGTCAGGTTCCTCCGTGAGATCAGTAAGTGCTAGCTGTCCCCTTTTAGGGGTTTGAACTTCTCGTTGGGCCGATTCTCGGTTCTAACAGTCGAGTGACCCACAACAAGACTCAAATTGAAACATAAGCAATCTAATTGAACATCTTGACCGTGGAGGTTCAAAAATTATGATAGCACATCGCTAAAGGAATACTATCACCTAAACTTAGGCCGATCGACTGAATTCTCATTCTATAATTGAAACTGCTAAGCTTGTTTTATAAGGTGAACCCCATTATTAGATTTGACTCAAATCCGGAAGATTTATGTACCCTCTCTCGAGTGGTGCATGAAACTCTTTTTACCTTTAAGTGATCTACTCTTATTTACAAATCTCTCGACCAACTAAAGTATGGATCTAAGTTGACTATCATATACCAGAAATATAAAATCAACAATTTATAATTCAAAAATAAATCTTACATTTCTAAATAAGAGATTATGAAAACAAACAAGACATATATTAATATTTCATTAAGAGTTTATCATAAACAAGTAATATGGAATTTTAGTTACTTGTCATGATGAGAGAATGATATAAGAAAAATAAAATTAATATGATTAAAACGAAATTACAATTTCAAAGATCAATCTTCATATAAAAATCTTTCTTTCTCTCTTGAAATAGACTAAAACAATAATACATGAATAAAAATACAAAATTCTAAGTTAAAATCGAGATGCTGAACTTCTGGAAGTGTCCACATTATATAGCTGAAAATTTTGAAGTACACGCCCATAGGTCACGACTTCTCCTAGGGCGTGTAGCTGGAGAAAAATCGATAAAATGAAAGCCTGGGAAGCATTCTGGAAAAATTGCAAATTTGTCATAAAAGGGTATTACACGCCCTCAGGTCACGGGGACCGAGGGCGTGCCTACTGCAAATGGAAATGCCTCCCCGTCACGGTGTTATGGCTGCGTGAATGTGCCGAAATTGAAGAGGTCGCGCCCTTAGGTCATGCCCTGATTGTTCACCAAGAAGTCGACAATCACCTCCAGGACACCCTAGGCAATTTTCCTTAGCATTTTCACACAGACTTCGACGTAAGTGTTAGTATGGTTTTTTGTAATCGCCCAAGGTCGAGCGACCACCCCAGTTAGCGCTAAATATCCAATAGTTCACACCATCTCTCCAGCAGTGACCTCTCCAATAAGCGCTCAGTCCCTCCAAAAGTTGGTACCCAGAAGTAAGTTCGCATCGTCTCTCCATAGCTAGCAGTGGCTTGTACAGTTTCATCCTATTGTAATTGCACAAACCCCCTCCTACTTAGTTAGCAGTGTCATGTGCGCTTACAGACTGTTGTAACCGTACGAACCCTCCTCCTTTGCTAGCAGTGGCTTGTGCGGTTACATCATGTTGTAACTGCATGAACCCCTCCTCCTTTGCTAGCAGTGGCTTGTACAGTTACAACCTATAGTAAACACACGAACCCTCCTCCTTAGTTAATAGTGTCTCATGCAATTACAACCTTTTGTAACCGCACAAACCCTTTGACATTAAATGCAACATTAATTGCTCCCAATTGTCCGGGCAACCCACCCTTTTGTATAAATTGGGGGTCAGAGGTGCTTGAAGAGGGGAGAGAACTTGGGCCAGAATCTACCAAGTAGTAGGCACGGTTACAAGTTCCAAGTCCCCGTCATTTGCTTAGAATTCTCTCCTACTCGCCTCTTGTAATAGCTTTTTTTGTGTAAATAGTAGTGACGTGTGCTCCTATTCACCCTTTTATATAAATAACTTATAATGACAATTTTTGTGAAATAATATTATCCGCAGCAAGAGGTATTCACCATTGCGGGCACATCCAATGTTCGTCACTGCTAGAGACCCGCCCTTTTTCTGTGCACTATTCGCCCAACCCTCAAGAGTTAGTAACCGATATCTTACAATTCCTGGTTTCCCCGCTATCCTCCTAACCCGTTGCTGAGTGTGGAAGTTGGTGACAAATTTTGCATCAACACTGACCGAGGTCATGTAATCTTAACATGGGCAATATGAGGTCACCATGCGCTGGATCCGGCTAGGGGCGTGTGCTGGTTGACACGCCCTAGGGTCACGACGTGACCTGAGGGCATGTAATCTTAAAAAGTATTGTCTTGGGTCACGACTTGTTGGAATGGTTGGGGGCATGATCTGGAGTACACGCCCTCAGGACATGTCCTGACTGAGGGCGTGTAATTTGACTTTTGCACAAAACTGCTCCAAATGAGCAACTTGACAAGCCCTCTTGCTTAGAAGTGAAATTGGATCCTTCAAGTAACCTGAAAACAAAAAATAAGACAGATTAAATGAAAAGTAAATTTAAATAATAATAAATTATTTAATATAAAAACTAGAACTATATTAAATAAATATATAAAATAGACATTATCAAATACTCACATACTTAAGTTTTTGCTATTCGAGTGCAAAACTAGTTTAGGAGAAATTGATATGAAAATTATATATATAAATTTCTATAGATTTATATCCAATACATATTGATGAATTATCTTAATCTTACCTAATATAAATTAAGATTCATAAGAAGCAACTTATTAAGCATAAACTAAAAAGAATAGAAAAAGACTTAAGTTTTCAATCCCAAATAAAAATTATTCGTAATCAAGATTGTATTTAATCAACTTAATCAATTTCTTAGATTGGATTATTTAAATTTAAAAATACTAAAATCTCATGGATTATCAAAATTATACTCTTCTATATTCTTTCTACTAATGGAAATCAAATGCTAGGATTAAGATCACTAGGACTTTTCAATGTTGTAACATTTGGCTTGGGTTTAATAGATGGGAAAAATCAAAAGTTAAGCAAACTCATATCACAAATCTAACACTATAAAAAATATGAGCATTTAAAACATTACAAAATTTTTTATATATTCCTTTTTTATTTGCCCCTTTTTTGTACCCTCATACTTATTGTAAGATAGATAGTTTTACTATGCATGACGAGGTTATTTTTTTCTCTTACTGATAGTTTATAGGTATGTAGTCTAATTCACCTAAGGGGGGGATTAATAGGTATCTTTTGATTTTACTTAATTATTTAAGCTGGTAAACAAAATAACAAGCACACACAGAAAACACACAAGTGTTTATAGTGGTTCCCCAAGATAGTGTGTCTATGGGTAGTCCACTTTCCCCCTACACCTTTCTAACACTGTGTTAGATAAGTCCAACTCCTCCAATCTCAGCTCCTAGAGCATACAACTCAGATCCCTCAGGATCTCTCAGGCTTGCTCCAAGCCCTACCTCAGGCCAACCAACCCTACCACTCAGAGTGCTCCTACTCCTGCAGCTCAGAGATCCCCCTGACCTCCTTCCTCGGGCTTATCAAGTAGCCCTACATCTCTGGCTCAACAACCTTACAAACCTTAGGCTAAACAACCCTACTACTCAGGTTAATAAACCCTACAATCTCAGGCACAGTGCCCTACAAGCTCAGAACAATACAGTTCCTATAGTGAATAAATGTTAAGCTTACAACATTAGACAACACTTGAATGATGTCTTCTGTTGTTCTTACACAGCTGGTGCTTCTTTGAAACTTGGCTGAAGGTAAACTTCAGTCCTTGCTTCTTTCTGATCCTTCTCTTCAGTAGAGGGGAAAGGATCACCTTGATCTTCTCAGTAGAAGAGATATCTTCTATCCTTGTGTCTTCTTGTTGATTCAGTAAGCAGTAGGAGGAGAGAACTTGAAAGCCGTTAATGGAACAATGATAATGGCTTTTTCTTTTGAGCACACCAAGAACTCCTTTTGAAAGTTCCCTAAGATGTTCTTTTATACTTAATTTATCTTCAACGGCTCTTAGAGAGCCCCCCTTGACCCTTTGGAAAAGGATAGAATGCTTTATCTCTCCTTTACAACTGTTTGCGCCAAAAGTAGGCCGCACCACTGTCTTCTTCCTAATTTGAATCTGTCTCAGCGGTTGGGCTGAGACAGACTTCTGTCTCAGCGGTTGCGCTGCCTTCGTCTCAAAGGATCCGCTGAGACAATTTCCCTTCTCAGCAGATTTTGTCTATCTACAGCTCAGCTGAGGCAGATCACTTCTCAGTGGCTCCTGGCTTAGTCTCAGCGGTTTCGCTGAGACAGTGACTCCTTCTCAGCGGTTTTGACAGTAAACCTCTGAACTTATTTTCCAATGTTTGAAATATCTTAATCCTGCACATTCATGATGCAAAGTTGGGTTTATCAAATATAATATGTACTTAGCATTGTGAGTAATGCCTCTTCAAATCAAGGGAATATCGAGGGAAATATTCCCACAATCTCCCCCTATTTGAAGAAGGCAGAACATCCCCAATGCTAAGATACATAACTAATAAAACTTATCATGCAAATGTACTACACATCATTCATGATATCATAACATATACATGGTAACATTACTGTGGCATTACTGATAATGTCATGACAGATTATATTCATGACAGACACAATAACAACATTGTTTATCAAACCAATAATATAGTTACATATTTATGTCTAGGCATTACAGAATATCTAAAGCAATAATACTGAATCATATTAAGCTTTGACTAATATTAGCCTATAACATGAACCAAAAGATTCAATAAAACTTTTAATTTCATTTCATTCATTATGTTGAGACATTGTTCTAATTACATTTTGAATTTCAGAAGAACTAAATACATTAATTTAGGTTTTTCTCTTCTTAGAAGATGTTGAATATTCAACATTGTCAGCAACAACTTCTTTTCCTTTTGTTGAGACTTCCTTGCTTCAGCAACAACAACCTTGTTTTCAGCAACAGCAGTGGCAGTATCCTTTTCAGCATTAACTGCTTCTATCTCAGCTATCCTTTTCTTGTTTTCTTGCCTCTTGAAGTATAAATATGGCTTTGGAATGTACCTTGAAGGCATCCTCCTTGGGTTGTCCTTCCTCACAAGATTCTCCTTGAAGATTCTTTCTCTTCTTGTGATCCTTTCTAGATGCTTTATCCATTCCTCAGCAGGATAAATCCTGTCAATGTCTTTGCAAACTTGCCCATGGCTTAGCCAGGCATTCAGTATTATGCTCTTGGAGTCCTCACTCCAATATTCATAATCTGGGTATCTGCCCTGCTCATCCCATTGCTTGGCCATATATCTTCAGCTAACATCATGTGCTCTCTCTTCCTTTTCTTTGCCAGTTGAACATTTTGAGCAATTCTGGCATGGACCTCAAAATCAAAATCATCCTTTCTATAGTTATCCAGTAATGGAAGATTTAGGGCAATCCTAGTTCCTTGTAGCATTTGGAGAGCCAATTCTGAATTGGTCTCAGCATTGGCCACCTCCCCCTTTCTAGCTTCTTCAATAATTGTATCTTCTAGGGACTGGGAGGCAGTTACTACAGAACCTGATAGGGTCTGTGATAGTTTATATAGGTGTAGTCAATAATACCTAGAGGGGGGTGGGGGTGAATAGGTTTTACTTATTTTCTTTATATAATCCTAATGTATCTAGCTGTAGAAAACTCAAACACAGAAAGCACACAAGGATTTATAGAGGTTCCTCAAGACATGGTGTCTTGAGTAGTCCTCTTTCCCCCTTCACCTTTCTAACAGTGAGTTAGACAAGGCCACAATCTCCAATCTCAGCTCCTTGAGCTTACACCACAAGTTCCTCAGAACTTCTCAGATCAAGAGTGATCCTACCTCAGGCACAACAGCCCTACACTCAGGCTCAGCAGCCCTACACCTCAGGCATAGCAGCCCTACACTCAGGATCAGCAGCCCTACACCTCAGGCACAACAGCCCTACACCTCAGAGTTATGTAACTCCTACCACTCAGAAATCACACAGATCTCCTACCTCAGACCTATCAAGAAGTCCTACCACTCAAGCTTTCAACACAGCTTTACACACAGGCTCAACAGCCTTTCACTCAGGCAACAATTCCTTACAAGGATATAAGAGTGTTTATACTAAATACAGAAGATAAAAGTATTACTCTCAGGTCTTCTGTTTCCTTTCTTCAGATCTGAAGGACAACAGCTTCAGATTTGAATCACCTTGATCTTCTCCTTCAGCAAAGCAGAAGATCAACTTGCCCTTCTTGAGTTGGTACAGGAAGAGCTAACTAATCTCCTTCAGAAGATTAACTTCAGCTCCAGAGAAAAACTTCAACTGGCTGAAACGTGAATGCTCGATTGCGGCTTGCAGCAAAAGATTTTCAATTGAACAGTCCTTGTTGTTGTGTCCTAGCTTTTGCTTTTATACCTCCAGAAGGCTTCAACAGCTATTTCGATCCTCCTGACACAGTATGAGGCAGATTGGAGTTGCTTTTCCCTTTTTATTTTCGCTTGCGCCAAAAGCAGATCCCATCAGCGCATTTGAATCTGTCTCAGCGGTTGGGCTGAGACAGCTTCCAGTCTCAGCGGTTTGCTCCAGTCTCCTTCTCAGTGGATCCGCTGAGATGGCTCCTCATCTCAGCGGTTTTGACCCTTCGTCTCAGCGGTTCTGCTGAGATGGATCTTCATCTCCTTGTAGATGATTTCTTCTTATCTAAGGGCATGTTTGGCCCTTCCTTTTGAATCACCTGTGCCTGTATATCCTACACAAGTATAGCTTTGTTAAATACAATATATCCTTAGCATTGAGAGTGATGCCTCTTCAAATCAAGGTAATATTGAGGGCAATATACCCAACAATCTCCCCCTATTTGAAGAAGGCAGAACATCCCCAATGCTAAGGTCCATTAACAATAAAAATCATATCACAGAAAAACGATCTTACAGAAAAATGATCTGTGAAGCATAGGACCTATCTCCCTCTTGCTAATATTCTAAGCATAGGTTCTTACTTAGCCATGGCTCTTTAGTGATATCCTAAGCATAGGTTTACCACTCTCACAGAAAAATGATCTGTGAAGCATAGGACCTATCTCCCTCTTGCTAATATCCTAAGCATAGGTTCTTGCTTAGCAATGGCTCTTTCTCCCCCTTTCTGGTTTCTTCAACTAATTGTCCCATTAGGGATTGGGAGGCAATATCTATAGATCCCTTTGGATCAACTTATAGGACAACCTACACAATCTTGGAATTTGCCATCTCCCCCTCAACCTGAGCAGGGAGAATGCTCCCCCTTAATTGGTGAGCAATTTCTGTAATAACTGAACCTGTTCAGATTGAACATCCCATTCTAGCTCCTGAATACTAAAGATAAAGGTACAAAGTACATATAATAATAGTAATAAGCACAACATTATGATCAAAAGATGAAATATCATTTCAATTTAAATGTTCAGTACAGATATTTCAAACAATACAACTGATGATAAAAAAAAATTTCAAGGCATGGTCTTCTTAGATGGACCCTGGGAGAAGCATTCTTCATCTTTGGACTTCCTCTTCCTAACTTCAGCAGCATCCTTGATCTTCTCCTTTACTTTGAAGTATAGAAGAGGCTTGGGAAGATATCTTGGGGGAATCCTTACAGGAGTTTCCCTTCTCACCAAGTTTTCTTTGAGAATCCTTTCCCTTAAGGATTCCCTCTCAAGGTGCTTAATCCATTCAGCAGCTGAGTAGACATGGTAAATGTCCTTCATTTGATTTCCATGGGTCACCCAAGTATTGACAACAATTGTGTCCAACTCCAGATTGTCATCTTCATGGAGTGGATCCTCTAATCTTTCCATTCTTTTCTGGGCCATATATTCTTCAGCAGTTTGAATGCCCTCTTCCCTTCTCCTCTTTGTTGCTCTCTCATCAGCAATCAGATTTGATTGACTTTGGAAGTCAAAGTCTTCATTTCTGCTAGGGTTCAAGATTGGAAGATTCAAAGTAATTCTTGTTCCTTGCAGCACTTTTAAGCATGAGTCCCACTGATTATCAGTAACCTTTCTGACCATGGTAAGGATATTTTCTTGAATAGCACTGGAAGCATTGTTGACCACTTCCATCACTTGCTTGCTGGCTTCTGCTTGATTGGAGAGTATCAGTTTGTGGGCAGACTCCATGTTGTTATACAGCTGTATGTGAGCTCCTTTCAGCTTAGCATGCAGATTGGTAATCTTCTCCTACCCTTCTTTGCTATTTTCTACTATCTTCTTCTCTATTTCAGAGTGTTGATGTATTATGGATTGGGAGAGAGTTTGAAGAGTGCTATCCACATCATCCAAAATACTTTCCTTGACCTTGTCAATGTGGGTCATGACATGGCTTCTAGATGTGTTAGCCACTTGTGTCATCCTTGCAACTGCATTCTCTCAAACATTTTGGTTTTTGTAAAGATGATTCTTTACATATGTGATGTCTTTGGTGGAGTCCCCTTGATGATCAGCAATTTGCTTCAGTACAGTGTGCTGAGCAGCAACTGTGCCTTTGGACATTTCAAACCATCTTGTCATTTGCAGGAGGATATGATCTGATGCAGTTTTGACATCATTAACCTGGGCATTCAACTCAGTTTTCACCGCAGCCACTCTTGACTCCATTCTTTGCTCACTGGCATGGATTTCCTGAGTCAATGCAGCTCTTGTTGCATACAACTCATCCCTTATCTGAGCAGAGACATCATGGACCTTTTCAGTAACTATCTCTTTCATAGACAACATCTGACCCTCAATCATTGTTTGTATTGAGTTTAGCAGGTCAGATGTGTCCAGAACAGCAACTGGCTTTTCCTGGACCAATTCCTTTTCAACCACCTCTTCAGCTCTACTATGAGCAATATCCCTTCCATCATCAGGGATCTGCTCCTCCTCAGATGGGGCATTAGGTGTACCTTGAAGATTTTGGGGTGTTGGTTCTTGTTGATGTTCCTCCCCACTAGCATACCCACCTCCACCTTCATAGGCAGGGCTATGCTCCCCCTCACTTGGGGCATCCACAGGTGGAGAATTTTGTCTAAGGTCACCTGAAAAATGATTGATGAGTTAAATACCTAGACTATACTATTGATAGAGAGGAGAGGTCTAACTGAAATCCTAATTTACCATGGATAGGTGAATTGGGAACTTCAACTTCAGCTTGAGGAACAACTGGTTCAGTATTCATCTGAGTTGGCTCAGGATTGGGTTCAACTCTTCCTTGGGGCTCCTCCTCCCTTCTTGTCCTGTGAACATCTTCATTATCTATATTCATTGGGCTGCTGGCAGATCTAAGGTCAGACCCATGAATGTCCTTATTGTCAGACCCATCTAATTTTGAGGATGAATCAGATTTCTGCTAGGATGACTTTTTCTTCTTTTCCTTTGCCACAGATGGCTGACTCATAGGGAGCACTCTGGAGAATCTATCCAGAGTCTTAATGTCCATTCTTTTGAGATAATGGAGATTGGACCCCTTTGAATTTGCAAAAGTTTCTGAATAACTATTCTGTAGGTACAGAGATAGAATCCTTCCCATATTGGGGGCATGTAGACATTCCTTTATCCTTTGAAAAACAACTTCCCCCCATGAAGTTTTCTTGGACAAAATTATCCTATTCATTAGTTCAAACATGAACTGCGATACAGTGTCATGTGAACCTGGCTTGCATAGGATGGCTTTGCCCACTATGTCAGACAACAGCTTCCCATGTTGATTGAAGAACTTCCTCCTTAGACAACTAGTCTTAGCATCACTGTACCCTGTCCATTTTAGGGCAGTCTCCTTATCCTTTTCAGATATCTCCTCCTCTTCATTTTTACTGCAGGGAGTTAGTTTCAGTCCCTTCTCCAGCCTTTTGGTTGTTATCTTTATCTTCTCAGTTCCTATCTTGGACTTCAGGATGGTTTTGGAAGGAGATAATTTGACATTGCTGAACCATTCCAAAACTTCAGTTCTGAGAATGCAGCAGGGTTCAGACAGCATATACTCCAGACTCTGAGCTTCCATCAGATGAATCACTTGTTTTATTTCTTCTGAGGCGTGAGAGAATCCTTCTCTGACGATTTCATATCCCTCCTGGAGATCTTTTGAACATTTTGGCGCCATGGAAGCAAAAAGTCGAGGCGCTGAGACGGGAGAGAAGATGAATCGTCTTGGAGGCTAAGGGTTTGACTTTGTGGTGTGTTTTAAGTCACAGTGTATCTATTTATAGGTTTTCAGTTTTGTTTTTATTAACCCTAGGTTTTTAGACTTAATTACCTTATTGTGTTAAGGAATTTTGGGTTAATTAAGGATTGATTATAAGATTTTATTTTGAACACAACCCATCTCAGCGTTCAGCTGAGACGGAGACCTAGGCCGCTGGGACAGTGAACTATCAACCGCTGGGACAGATTGCTCATCTCAGCGGTTCAGCTGAGATTTTTCCCAGCTGATTCAGCTGAACATGCTTCTGCAGTTTAGCTGATCATAAGGTTTAGACCTAATGTAGATATTTTGGCTGAGTCAATCTCCTAGTCATGTCACTAAGTTGTAATGTATAATAATATAAAGTTTTATAATTCACAATTTAGAATCAACAATAGTGACAGCTACTACTCATACATGTAGGACTATTCCATACTAAGCATGCCAAGATCAATTTTGAAAGTATTGAATTTAGATCCATCCAGAGGCTTTGTAAAGATATCAGCTACTTGTTTGTCAGTGGGGACAAATTCAAGACAGATATCTTTACATTCTACATGTTCTCTAATAAAATGATATCTAATCTCTATGTGCTTAGTCCTGCTATGAGAGACAGGATTTTTAGCAATAGAGATTGCACTGGATGAATCACAATACAAAGGAGATTCCCTTACCTTGAGGTTGTAATCCTCCAACTGATATTGTGTCCAAAGGAGTTGTGCACAATAGCTACCTGCAACAATGTATTCAGACTCAGCTGTGGATATTGCCACACTGGTTTGTTTCTTGCTGCTCCAAGATATCAATCTTCTCCCTAGGAATTGACAAGTACCACTTGTACTCTTCCTGTCTTCTTTGCAACCTGCAAAATCTGCATCTGAAAAGCCTGTTAGTTCAAAGTCATTGTTCTTAGGGTACCACAGGCCAAGATGCAAGCTGCCCTTAAGGTATCTCAAAATCCTCTTCACAGAAGTGTAGTGAGATTCCATAGGACAGGCTTGATACCTAGAACAAACACATGTAGAATACATAATGTCTGGCCTACTTGCAGTCAAGTATAATAGGGATCCAATGATGCATTTGTACATGGACTCATCAAAGGCCTTTCCCTTTTCATCCTTATCTAATGATACATTAGACCCCATAGGTGTTTTCATGGTGGAGGCTGATTCCATCCCAAATTTCTTGATGAGCTCCTTAGTGTACTTGGTCTGGGAGATGAAAATTCCATCATTAGATTGTTTCACTTGGAGTCCAAGGAAATATTTGAGCACACCCATACTACTCATTTCAAACTCCCCCTGCATTAGATTTGCAAATCTCTTGCAGAGATTGTCATCAGTAGACCCAAAGATTATGTCATAAACATAAATTTGAACTAAGAGACACTTGCCCCTAGTTTCCCTAAGAAACAATGTGCTATCAATCTTTCCCCTTATGAACTTGTTCTTGAGGAGAAAGTTGGACAAAGTTTCATACCAAGCTCTTGGAGCTTGCTTGAGACCATATAATGATTTCCTAAGAAAGTAAACATGAGAAGTTAGGGTTGGATGCACAAAACCTGAAGGTTGTTCAACATATACCTCTTCCTTCAAGTCTCCATTGAGGAAGGCTGATTTGACATCCATCTGGTAGACTTTGAACCCCTTGTGGGCAGCATAGGCAAGGAATAGCCTAATTGCTTCCAACCTTGCAACTGGTGCAAAGGTTTGATCAAAGTCTATACCTTCCTCTTGCCTGTATCCTTTGGCTACTAATCTGGCCTTGTTGTTGATGATTGTACCATTCTCATCAAGATTTTTCCTGTATACCCATTTGGTGCCAATCACATTGTGTCCCCGAGGTCTTGGCACCAGCTTCCATACTTTGCATCTCTTGAATTGTAGGGGCTCTTCTTGCATGGCTTCAATCCAGAAGGTGTCTTGATTGGCCTCTTCAAATTTCTTGGGCTCCATTTGAGAAAGGAAGCTTAAGAATAGTGCTTCATTATGAGCTCTGCTTCTTGTCAATATACCTTGGATATGATCTCCAATTATTAGATCTCTTGGATGATCTCTCAGGTGTCTTGCAACAACTGGAAGAGGGACCTCTGGTGGCTGTGTTTGTTCCACTGGTTCAGTTGTAATTTCACCATCTTGTACCTCTTCTTCTTCAGGAATTGCAGCAGCTATTTGTGTTTTGCTGCTGCTGGGCTTGTCTTGGACAGTCAGGTCATGCAACCCTTCTTCATTTCCTGTCAAAATAGAAGAACTAGACCATTCTTTGTAGAGAAGGCTGGTCTCATCAAACACAACATGCATAGATTCTTCTACAACATGGGTTTTCTTGTTATAAACTCTATAAGCTCTACTATGTGAGCTATACCCAACAAGAACCCCCACATTGCATTTTTCTGCAAACTTTGTTAATTGAGATTTTCCATTATTTAGAATGTAGCATTTGCAACCAAAGATTCTAAAGTAAGAAATTGTAGGTTGTTTGCCTTTCAGAATCTCATAAGGGGTTTTCCCAAGGTCCTTATTGATGGAGGCTCTATTGAGAACATAACAGGCTGTATTGACTGCCTCAGCCCAGAAGTATTCTGGGAGTGAGGAGTCACTAAGCAATGTTCTCCCAGCTTCTATCAAGGTCCTATTCCTCCTCTCAGCCGCACCATTTTGTTGTGGAGTCCTTGGGGAGGAGAACTCTTGGGTGATATCAAATTCTTGACAAAATTTTGTCATGGCTTCAGATTGAAATTCTGTGCCATGGTCAGTTCTAGTCCTGACCACAGTACATAGTAGATCATTCTGAATAGCCTTGACATAATTTATAAAGACATGTAAGGTATCTGACTTCTTCTTAAGGAAGAATACCCATGTATACTTTGAATGATCATCTACAATTACCAAGGTATACAACTTCCCACCTAGGCTATGAATTGGCAAAGGACCAAACAAGTCCATGTGCAATAGGTATAAACACCTCTCAGTATCCTTGGAGCCAATACTTTTAAAGGTGGTCCTAGTTTGCTTACCCATTTGGCAAGCATGACAGGGACCACTTTTAACACATTTTAGTTTAGGACAATTTCTAACAAGGTTTTTAGAAAATAATCTATACATTGTCTTATAGTTAATGTGGGCAAGTCTCTTGTGCCATTGGACACAAAGAGACTCACTTTCATTAGCTATAAGACACACAGAAGGGATAGATTAATTGCAAATGAAGTCTAAGCAATAAACATTTCCACTCCTAGTGCCTGAGAGAATGGTCTCCAAGTCATTAGACTTTTTGATCAAGCACTTGTCATTGTGGAATTCAATGACATAGCCTAAGTCACATAGTTGGCTTATGCTTACAAGGTTGTGTTGCAACCCTTCAACATTATCTACCCTTGTGATTGAGAATATGCCATTTGAGATCATACCATATCCTTTGGTGACTCCCTTTTCAGATCCACCAAAGATAACTTTGGGTCCATTCTTCACTGGATGGTAATCCTTTAGAAGATCCTTAGTTCCTGTCATGTGCCTTGAGCACCCACTGTCCAAGTACCATATTTGGTTGAGACTGGTACTTGAACTAACCTGCAACATAGAATTTAATATACCTTAGAACCCCAACTAATTTTGGGTCCTAGGTTCTAGTTAACACCATAGGGCATATTCCTAGAAAGGGCTGGTTTGGCTTGAGGTTCAATCCTTGCCTTTGGCACATTGGGGTTGTGCCAACAATCAATTGCAAAGTGTCCCACTTTGCCACAACACCAACTCTCATATATATTATATCTCCTCTTCTGAATAGTCCTGGAAGATGAAGCTTCCTGTTTCTGTTCAGTAGAGGATGCAGCTGCTGTTTTCTTTTTCTTATCAGTAAAGGCATGGCTTTTTACCTTCTTATAATCAGTCAAGGCAGCCTGTTTTTGTTTGACATCAGCACCCTTTATCTTGGTAGCTAAACATGTGTGGATGGCAGTAGAAACTGGGTTTTTTGGCTTGGTTACAGGACAGTCAACAGCCATGGACTTTGCTGAACAATGTTTAGAATTGACAGCCTTAGTTATCTTGAGTGAAGGGGCTGAGGTTCCAAAAACAAAGGGTCCATGATGGGCCATTTAAATTTCCTCATGCAGAGCCTTGAAGGCACTCAAGCCTAACTCCTTTCTATTTCCATAGCTGTGAGCATTCTTGCTCAAGTTATAGAAACTTCCATTTAATAAGTGACCATGAACACTTTCTTGATCATACTTGTTTGAGGGCATCAAGACTTTCACAAAGGAGGTCTTAGATTCTTTTGAGTCCTTGACCTTTCCCTTAGTGTTACTAGTAGCTGCCTCCTTGTTGAAACCAACACCTCTCATGTCATGGGAGTTGAAGGTGTCAATAATAGGCAGCACTGTCTTGGGCTTGGAGAACTTAGCCACTAGCATCCTCTCCTTGAGGAGCTTTTCTTCATGATCTTTAATGATCTAGTTCTTGTGGCTTATGGTACCTACATGGATGATTGTCATTCCCCTTAGCTTTTCAATCTCCTTGCTCATTAGAGCTAGCTGGGTAGCATGCTCAATGCACTCAGATTTTGATTGCTTTAGGGAGGTAATTTCTTGGGCTTGCCTCTTGGCTAGCTTTTTGCTCTTTTTTGGCTAGCTTTTTGCTCTTTTTCAGGAGTGTACCATACCTATCAATCAATTGATTGACATCCTCCTCAAAATCTGATTCACTTCCAACTTTAGATGGAGGAGATTCAGATTCTGGACCTGTTTCATAATCAGAAGAAGAAGAAATGCAGTGTATCAATACCTGCTCATGTTCTGAATTGCTGTGGCTGTCCTCGTTTTCAGTTATAGCCATCAGCCCATGGTCTTCTAGAGTGTTCTCATCCTCCTCTACATCACTATCTGAATGTGATAGAGGGGCCCTGATTCCTATCCTGGCAGCAGGACAGTCTTCTTCTTCCTGATCAGCAAACAGCCCCAAGTAGGCTTCCTCCTCACCATCTGAATCTGAAGATGAAGATTCAGATTCACTCCAGCTTTTGCCTTTCTTAGCTAGGAAGGATTTTTCTCCCTTCCTCTCCTTCTGGTGATGAGGCTTCTTGTCACCTCTTTCCTTTCTCTTGACTGGACAGTCAGCAATGACAGGTCCAGGCTTACTATAGCAGTAGCAAATTATGTTAGTTAAAACATGTTTACTAGATTTAGAGTCATACCTGTCCCCTTTGGGATGTTGCCTCTCAGATCTGTAATGATCCTTCTTGGGATAAGAAGAGGAGGAAGGTTTGTTCTTCCCTTGTTTCCTCTTGATCATCTTCTTGAACTGCCTTGTGAAGGCAGCAAACTCCTCATCAGAAGAGGAGCTGTCTGAATTGCAGCTCTCAGACTTCTCAGATTCAACAACCTTTCTTGGAGGTGACTGCACTCTACTCTTGTTCTTCTTAGAGCTTTCAGCTTTGAGAGCAATAGATCTCTCCCTTGTGTGAGCCCTGGAGGGAGTGTCCTCCTCCTTTCTTGCAGAAAGCTGCATCTCATATGAGAGCAGTTTCCCAAATAGTGTATGGGTAGGGGTTTCTCCAAGCCTTGCCCCTTCCCTGATTGCACATATTTTAGTGTCCCAATCTCTGGTTAGAGATCTAAGGAACTTGTCATTAAGTTCATAATCTGTGAAAACCCTTCCATAGGTTCTTAGTTCATTTACAATCCTAAAGAACCTTTCATAGCACATGGAGATATTCTCCTGGCGCAGCTGTCTGAAGGCTTCATACTCCTGATTGAGGAGTGACTTTCTATCATCCCTCACTTCAGCTATTCCCTCCATATAAACAACCAATGTGTCCCATATTTCCTTGGCAGTTTGGCAGTGTACCAAGTTCTAAAATGTAGTGTCATCAATGGCATTTACTATTATGTTTTGGGCTCTCTTGTCCATAGTGTACAATGCTATCTCATCATTGGTCAGCTCAGAAAATACCTTAAGTACTTTTCTAGTAGGGTCAATAGTGGAGACTTTCTCAAAGGTATAAGGACCATTATTGACAGTCAAAAAGATCCTTGGGTCTGAGGCTTCCATGAATATTCTTACCCTTTGCTTCCATATACCAAAGTTTTCTTTGGATCATATGGGCAACTTCATTGACCCCAACTCTTTCTTCATTCCACTGTTGGCCATTGGATTTCAGATTTGACTACTCCTGTATAGGATCTGATCAGACTGTTAAGTCCTTTTGATTAACCTCCCTCTGATACCACTTGATAGTTTATATAGGTGTAGTCAATAATACCTAGAGGGGGAGGGGGTGAATAGGTTTTACTTATTTTCTTTATATAATCCTAATGTATCTAGCTGCAGAAAACTCAAACACAGAAAGCACACAAGGATTTATAGAGGTTCCTCAAGACAGGGTGTCTTGAGTAGTCCTCTTTCCCCCTTCACCTTTCTAACAGTGAGTTAGACAAGGCCACAAACTCCAATCTCAGCTCCTTGAGCTTACACTACAAGTTCCTCAGAACTTCTCAGATCAAGAGTGATCCTACCTCAGGCACAGCAGCCCTACACTCAGGCTCAACATCCCTACACCTCAGGCACATCAGCCCTACACTCAGGCTCAGCAGCCCTACACCTCAGGCACAGCAGCCCTACACTCAGGCTCAGCAGCCCTACACCTCAGGCACAGCAGCCCTACACCTCAGAGTTATGTAACTCCTATCACTCAGAAATCACATAGATCTCCTACCTCAGACCTATCAAGAAGTCCTACCACTCAAGCTTTCAACACAGCTTTACACACAGGATCACCAGCCTTTCACTTAGGCAATAATGCCTTACAAGGATATAAGAGGTTTGTACTAAATACAGAAGATAAAAGTATTAATCTCATGTCTTCTGTTTCCTTTCTTTAGATCTGAAGGACAGCAGCTTCAGATTTGAATCACCTTGATCTTCTCCTTCAGCAAAGCAGAAGATCAACTTGCCCTTCTTGAGTTGGTACAAGAAGAGCTAACTAATCTCCTTCAGAAGATTAACTTCAGCTCCAGAGAATAACTTCAACTGGCTGAAACATGAATGCTCAATTGCGGCTTGCAGCAAAAGCTTTTCAATTGAACAGTCCTTGTTGTTGTGCCCTAGCTTTTGCTTTTATACCTCCAGAAGGCTTCAACGGCTATTTTGATCCTCCTAACACAGTATGGGGCAGATTGGAGTTGCTTTTCCCTTTTTATTTTCGCTTGCGCCATAAGCAGATCCCGTCAGCGCATTTGAATCTGTCTCAGCGGTTGGGCTGAGACAGCTTCCAGTCTCAGCGGTTTGCTCCAGTCTCCTTCTCAGTGGATCCGCTGAGATAGCTCCTCATCTCAGCGGTTTTGACCTTTCGTCTCAGCGGTTCTGCTGAGACGGATCTTCATCTCCTTGTAGATGATTTCTTCTTATCTAAGGGCATGTTTGGCCCTTCCTTTTGAATCACCTGTGCCTGTATATCCTACACAAGTATAGCTTTGTTAAATACAATATGTCCTTAGCATTGAGAGTGATGCCTCTTCAAATCAAGGTAATATTGAGGGCAATATACCAACAGTCTGGAAAGCATTTTCCAGATCAGATTTCATCTCATCTTTCATCCTTTCCATTTCACTGATCACTGTGGTGGCAGTTTTCCAGACAAACTCTTTTATAAGGTTGGAGGCTTTTTCTATTACCTCATCTGTCTTGCTGACATAGTTCTTTACATATGACATATCTTGCTCAGATAGTTGGAGATGTTTGTCCATTGATCTGAGGATAGTACACCGAGAGACCATTGATTTTTCTGCCAGATCAAACCACTTAGTCATTTGCTTATTGAGGAATGCAGTTTCTTCCTTGATCTCCTTGACCTCAGCCATGACTTCTTTCTGGATATACATTATTGAACTGTCAATGTAGTTCTTCATTGAAAACATTTGATCTTCAATTAATGTGCTGATGGAGCTGATCAGCTTATCATGTGATATTGCTAACGTGGATGGTACATCAGATACAATCTCCAGCTCCCCTACAACCTGAGCAGGGATTGGCTCCCTCTTAGCTGGATCAGGTAAGTGCTCCTTTTCAGTATGAGCACTAGTCTGGTCTCCATCTTGATCCATTGCAGCATTCTGCTTGGCATCTTCAGCATTTTTCTGATGCTCCCTCTCACTTGGGGCAGTATCATCTTTATCATCTGCATTTAGATTAATATCATCATTAGCATTAATTTTAGTGTGAATATTAGTGATATTACTGACATGTACATTACCAGACAAATTCTCTTTTTGTTCTTCAGCAATCCTTTCTTGCTCCCCCTCACTTGGAGCATCATCATTGTCCTGATCATCTCCCCAGAAGTCTACTGGTTCTGGAGGGATTAGCTTAATACTTTACTCTAGATTGAATATTAATGAGTCAATCTTACTTTGTAGGTCAACAGGAGCATTGTCTTCATCATCCTCTTTTTCTTCTGTGGAGGAGTGTATGACCTGCACACTTTTATCAGCAATGGCAGGATTGGAGGAATCACAAGTTGTGTGATCTGCTTCATATCCTTCTGACATGTCCTCAGCAACAACAACAACATCCTCATTCTGTTGATGCTCATTCTCAGCATCATCATCTTTTTCTTCTTCGTGCTCTTTCTCAAGAGCATTGCCTTCATGACCTTTAGTGTCATGATATCCTCCTTGGTCATCCTTTGGAGGACTGCTGGCTGGACCTTCATTGTCCATAGTTGGGACATCCTCTTCTGCCTCTGACCAGAGTCAAAGTAGATTATCCTGGCCTTTCGTAGCCCTTTGACTAAGCTTTTCTTCTTCACCTTGGGTTTAGAGGGTTGGCTCATGGGGAGAACCCTTGTGAACCTGTCCAAGGTTATGATGTCCATCCTTTTGAGATAATGTAGATTTGTTCCTTTGTACTTGCTAAATTTCTCTGGGTAGATGTTTAGAAGGTAGAGTGAGAGAATTCTGCCTAGGTTGGGAGCCTGCATACATTCTCTTATCCTTAGAAATAGCACCACAGCCCAAGAGGTCTTCTTCTTCAGAATAACTCTTGACATCAACTCAAACATGTGTATTGAGATGGTGTCATGAGAGATTGGCTTGCACAAGATGGCCTTGCCAACAATATCAGAGAGCAATTCGCCTCTCTGATTAAAGAACATCCTCTTAAGTGAGCCAAGTTTGGCATCACTATATTCACACCATTGGAGAGCTTGATCCTTGTCTTTCTCAGAAATTTCTTCTTCCTCCTCTTCACTGCAAGAGGTCAAATGCATGGCCTTCTCCATTTTCTTAGGAGATATTCTTATCTTCATGCTTCCTATCATTCCTTTGATAGAGGAATTTGAAGAGGACATCTTTGCATTGGAGAACCATTCCAGAACTTCAGTTCTGAGAATTGAGGTTGGTTCAGACAGTACATATTCCAGTCCTTGGTTAGTTAGAAGTTGAATCACTTCTCTTATTTCTTCTGGAGCATGCATGAATCCATTTCGAACTATTTCATATCCCTCTTGCAGTTCTTTTGCCATTTTTGGCGTCGTTTCTTCTGAAGGTTGGGTCGCTGAGACGGGAGGTAGAAGGGCTCATTTCGTCGACAAGGTTAAGTGATAATGTGCTAAATTAATCAACATTTTGATATTTATAGAGGCTTGATTTAGGTTTAGATTTCCCCTAAGTATATAAGTTGATTAACCATAATCAATTTGATCGATTTTATATTGCTTAGTTATCAATTATGGCATATTTTAATTTAGCCATCCCGTCTCAGCGGAACCGCTGAGACGGAGTTGTTATCTGCTGGGACAAGGTATTGTCAACCGCTGAGACAGTTCTAGTTGTCTCAGCGGATTAGCTGAGATCTTCTCAGCTATCTTAGTTGTTCAGCTGGTACCTTCTCAGCTATTTCAGCTGATATCACTATCATTGATCCTAAGTATGCTAAATTCATATAGCTTTAACCTTTTAGTCATGTTTCAAGACCTAAACATGCCACCAATTATTTAGATAGCTACTTTTCCTCTCAAAGCTTGTTATACATGATTACATGCTATATTAAAGCTAGAGAAATAACATCATGATCAAGACATACAAATTGGCAGAATAAGATCTATTCTAAATTTAACATGTTGGATCTTGAGGCGCCCTTAGAGGGGGGGGGGGGTGAATAAGGGTTTTAAAACTTTTTTTATATATTTTAAAATACCTGAAATGAGAAGAGATTAAACTAACGATAACACCACACAAAACGAAGATTAAGTAATATAAATGAAAGACATGATTTTATTAACTTGAAATATAGGATTACAAAATTCGATTTCTTATGACGCTAGAAATCGTAGGCGATTAAGTAAAATATTCTTTTTGTTTTCTATACAGACTCTTCTCACCAAGAACTGGTTGGCTTTAGCCTATCCTTCCCGGATACGACCTCAAACCACTCTAGCCCTTCTATCCCCAGAAAAGGCCTCGAGCACCCCTAGATCTACTCCCTAGACCCAGTCGCCAACACGAGGCAAATTCCTCCCTAAGTCCTACCCAGACCTAATCGCCAACACGAGGCGAATTTAATTCACGGTTATAATAAAAAGGTTACAAATTAAAATACAAAACACAAATAAAAAAACTCCCTATGAAGAATTTTGGAGATGGCGAAGGCTCGCTGAATATTCTTGAAGTCAAAGTGTGCGTTCTTCGTGTTGAGCAAGCGTTGATCCGGTCCTCCTTAAATTCTTCTCTCGAATTTGTGTGGGAGATGATGGTCTGGAAAATACGGTCCTCTCTGAGTTTCTGTAGTGCTGGAATAGGGCTCTCTTCAATCAGTAGTTGGAGAAGACAAAGTCCACCAATCTATAGGACCGAAGGCTAACGCCTAGCGTTGACCTAGTATGGGATTGTTTTGATGGTTCGTATCTTCAACACGGGAAGGAGATTTTATACTTTAGGAAACTTTTATTTTAGGCAACCCTAACGCTGGCATTGAGGCTAATGCTAGCGTCAGGTCAGATCATTCCTAAAGTGCTCCTTCAATCACGACTACATCCCTCCTTGCCATAAACATCGAGAGTTAATTCTCTGCGTTAAGACCTAACGCCTGGAGTTGAACCTCTTTCATTTTCTCAGTCGACAAGCTATCTCGTTGATCGGCAAGCCATCCTGTCGATTGGCATGCCATCCTATCGATTGGTAAGCCATCCTTTCGATCATCAACTCACATCATTAAGTCTTAACGCCTAACGTTAGACCATAGTCCTAATTTCTGCTTATGGGCAGTTCCAGATCAATAATGCAGCAACCTGGTGTCATATCTGTTCAAACCTGCATGCTAAAAACACAATGGCAAACAAGATCAAATACAAGTAGGATTTGTTATTCTCAAATCAAAGGGATGCAGAAGACCATGTTCCAACAATCTCCCCCTTTGGATAATAACAAATCCAATATAGATAAATCAGATTCATATATATAAGAGAGGTGTGTTTTTAGAAGAGTATATGACACTAAGCAATATAGAGATAATAATAAGAATTATAAATTGTTTAAGTTGTGCTCCCCCTACATAAGTGCTCCACCTTAGTGTATCCATCCATAGACTAGGTTTATGCTCCCCCTTAATCTAGTGAATCCTACTCCTTTTATCATTACGATTTATCATTTTATTCTCCCCCTTTTGTTATTAGCAAAAGAGGGTGGAGTTGAAACAAAACTAGAAAAGAGAAGACAAAAGTTAGGACATAACTAAGAGAGGATTTAGAGTTTTGTTTAAACATAAGGTAAGTCGTGATCGAGCTAAGGGAGAGAGTAGCATAATAGAAAAATATATGATAAGCGTGAAAGAGCAATATTCCATGATTTAACCAAAAGAATTCTACCACTTGCTTTGCAAATTAATTTTAAAGAAGATTATTACTTGTTGAGAGAGATGCAATATAGTTTGACAAGAACAAGTGAAGAAAAACATAAGAAGTAAGCATAATAAACCATGGTAGAAGAAATGCATGACCAAAAAAAAGAAAGAAATGCGAAAAACAAAAACAAAAACAAAAACAATGACAAGTAGTATTTTTGTTATTGTTTGACCATTCCAACAATATGTCTAGACTCTTCACATTTGAGTATTTAACTTTGAATATTTTCATAACTAATAGGCAAACATGATTTAACATATTCAAAAAGATAATAGCTACAATGTAACCAATTCGTATTTCAAGTACAGAAAACATTGTAGAAATCATGCATTGCAATCTAGTGCTTTTACCTACGTTTTTAGAGAATTATGTAATTTTGCATTAGGATCCAATTCTCATGAGTAGAAGCTTTATAAAAAACAATGATGTGTGCATAAGGCGTTTTGATAAAAGTATACAAGTGAAATAATCAAAGCATATGACATATGTAATGAAAGAGTAACAACAATATTAAGATTGTAATCTTATAATTACTTTTACAAATCAATTTAGAATAAAACATCAAAGCACATAAAAGGAGTACAACAACCAAGGTGCTTTGCCCACACAATGCTCATTAAGACTTATCAGGGAGCGAAGTATTGCTTGGGGGATCACATAAGCATTTTTATAATTTTTTATTTTTAGTGATCCGGTGTACAAATAGAAGTGTTAAAATGGAATGTGTTTGCACAAGACACTTTACAATTCTTTCCATGGTGATCAACCTCGCAATGCTCATTAAGACTTATCAGGAGGGTGAGTAGTGCTTGGTGGAGATATCTTTGGCTTTTTATTTCATAGATTTTTTTTGTTAAGTTTGGGCCAAAGGTCTCCGAATTCACTTGTTGATGCAAACATTAGCAATTTTTGAAATAACACTTCTATGTGTGCAAAAAAAATTATTGTTTGAAAGATGGTGTAGGTAATTTAGACATACAACTTAATATGTTAAAAACTATTACACTACACAATCATGCAAGACTAAGATTATGAGTACATGTAGATTACCAAAATAGTGAGTGTAAGAATCATCGATTAACACAAAACATTACTCATACTTAGAGGCATGCTAGTCAATCATACACAATTTTCTATAGACTATTTCATTGCACATAATCAGATTAAGGTCAAGGCATGAAGATAAAACAATGTTTAAGAAATTTGAAATTAAAATTAGACATTGAAGAAAATCTTTAAGTGTACGCCAAAATCAATTTTGACCATTTGAAACAAAAATAACTATGATGTTTGCTCTTGTGAAGACAAATAGTCAAACCATTGTTTTGTAAATATTTAAAGCAAAAGCAAACAAGACAACATATTTTTGATTATTTTGAATTATTTGATTTTTTTTGTATTTTAGAATAAAATTAGCAAATTAAGAACAAGTCATTTGAAATCAGAAAAGATAAACTGAGAAAATTCATTAGAAAAATACCAGAAATATTCTGGAGAAAATAGAATTTCAATATGGCAAAAGGAGCTAACGCTTGACGTTAACTACTTAAAGCCCAACCAGGACACTATTTCATGAGATTTTTTTAAAAAATTTCTTTGGAATAGGTAGTATGTATATAGACCTTCTTAGTGTAGAAATTTCAGAGAATTTGGAATTGATTAGAAGGCTATTTAAGCATATTTTTGGTGATTTTAAAATGTTTTTATCTTTATATTTGATATTTCTGTAAATGAAGGAGTAAATAAGGTGTAAACATATATGTAATGGTATACAAATAGATAGGCAATAAGGAAATTGCAATTATGGAGGAAAATGGAGCCAACGTCAGGCATTAACATCAACGCCGGCGTTAGCCTTCAGTCCTATAAATTGGTGGACTTCGTCTTTTCCGACTACTGATTGAAGAGACCCCTATTCCAGCACCACAAAAACTCAGAGAGGGCCGTATTTTCCATGCCATCATCTCCCACACAAATTTGAGAGAAGAATTCAAGGAGGACTGGATCAACGCTTACTCAAAGCGAAGAAAGCACGCTTCGACTTCAAGAATATTCAGCGAGCCTTTGCCATTTCCAGAATTCTTCATAGGGAGTTTTTTATTTGTGTTTTGTATTTTAATTTGTAACCTTTTTATTATAATCGTGAATTAAATTCGCCTCGTGTTGGCGAATAGGACTGGGTAGGACTTAGGGAGGAATTCGCCTCGTGTTGGCAACTGGGTCTAAGGAGTAGATCTAGGGGGTGCTCGAGGCCTTTTCTGCGGATAGAAGGGCTAGAGCAGCTTGAGGCCGTATCCGAGAAGGATAGGCTGAAGCCAACCGGTTCTTGGTGAGAAGAGCCGGTATAGAAAACAAAAAGAATATTTTACTTAATCGCCTACGATTTCTAGCGTCATTGGAAATCAAATTTTGTAATCCTATATTTCAAGTTAATAAAATAATGTCTTTCATTTATATTACTTAATCTTCTTTTTGTGTTGTGTTATCGTTTGTTTAATCTCTTCTCATTTCAAGTATTTTAAAATATATAACAAAAGTTTTAAAACCCTTATTCACCCCCCTCTAAGGGCGCCTCAAGATCCAACAAGTGGTATCGGAGAAGGTTATTCCAATTCGTTCTAACAACCAGGAATAATGGCGCTCCGTGATCTCCCTTTCCATGAAGGGCAAGGAATAAGTTGACCTCCACTTTTCACTGGAACTGATTATAACTATTGGAGAACGCGAATACGTTATTTTCTAATAAATTTAGATCTAGACGTCTGGGCTAGTGTTGAAACACCGTATACTACTCCTACTTATGTTGTTGGAGAAGTAACCATGGAATAGCCTAAAGATAGATGGATGATGGGGACAAAAATAAATGCAAAAATAATGCTAAAGCTATGAATGCCATATTTTGCGCATTAGATAGGACTGAATTTAATAGAGTTTGTGCTTGTGAAACTGCTTATGACATTTTGAATTTGCTTGAACTAACTCATGAAGGTACCTATCAGGTTAAAGACTCAAAGCTCTTCCAACTGGAGTCGGAGTTTGAAAGATTCAGAATGGATCCAAAAGAGGGCGTTGACTCGATGTACACTCCTTTTACCAAGATCGTGAACGCCTCAAAGATCCTTGGAAAAAACTTCTCGAACGGTGACTTGGTGAGGAAGATCCTTAGATCTCTCCCTCCGAAGTTCAATCCAAAGGTGACAGCTATTTTAGAATCGATTGATCTAAGACGGCTCCAGATTGAGAGCCTCATTGGGAACCTCAAAACCCATGAGGTAGAACTCAAAATCAAAGATGAAGAATACACCAAAGAGTCAAAGAAGAAAACCTTGGCACTAAGGTCAAGGAAAGAGGATGACAATGAGGAAGAAGACGAGGAGAGTCTCTTTGTGAAAAATTTCACAAAGTTCATGAAGAATCCAGAAAGGAAGAACACCTTCCGCAAGTACTTTCGAAAAGGTTCATCTTCCAAAAAGGAGAAAAAGGAAAAATCAAGCGACAACGATGAAGAGCGACCTTCTCCCGAGTGCTTCCATTGCAGAAAGATTGGGCATATAAGAAGCCAATGCCCAAAGTACTTAAAAGAACAAAAAGAGAAGCGACATAAAGGAAGGGAGAAGAAGAAGGTTCTGAAGGCTGCAACGTGGGATGATTCTTCATCTGAAAGTTCAAATGGGTCATCTTCAAGCGATAGTGATGAGGCAAATCTGTGCCTCATCGGGAAGAACCATGAATCAACAGACGACGATTGCAGTGTCCAAAGCTACACTGAGGTAATTCCTACTACCTATGATGAATTTGTTCCTTGTGTAGATTCTAAGATTACAGGAAAAGAAGAGGAATCCCCTTCACCCTTGGAGGATGATAATGTTGAACATCTTGGAGGTGACAAAGAAATTGAGGCTGTGCAAGAAGAGTACGCACCTCCAAGCGCGCTTAAATTCACAAAAGATCATCCAAGAGAACTTGTCATTGGAGAACCATCAAGAGGAGTAACAACACGCTCTTCCATTCATGAATCCTTCTCTAATCTATGCTTTGTTTTCGAAATTGAGCCTAAAAATGTTTCTACCGCACTAAATGATAAATTTTTGTATTTAGCGATGCATGAAGAATTAGAACAATTTGAACATAATAAGGTTTGGATTCTTATAGAAAGACCATCAAATCATCCGGTAATAGGCTTAAATGGATTTTTAAAAATAAATTAGATAGTGAATCTAGAATTACTAGGAACAAAGCTCGTTTAGTAGCACAAGGTTATTCATAAATCATAGGGGTAGATTTTGATGAAACCTTTGCACCCGTAGCTCGCTTAGAACCCATTCGAATCTTTCTTGCCTTTGCAAGCTTCAAAAGATTTACACTTTTTCAAATGGATGTTAAAAATGCCTTCTTAAATGGAATTATTAATGAAAATGTTTATGTTGAACAACCCCCCGGTTTCATAAATGAAAAATATCCTAATCATGTGTTTAAACTAGATAAAACACTATATGGTCTAAAAGAAGCGCCTCGTGCTTGGTATGAAAGATTAACTTCATTTCTTTTAAAACACGATTATGTAATGGGAAGTGCCGATAATACACTTTTTATCAAACATATAAATAATGATCTGATCATATTACAAATTTATGTAGATGACATCATTTTTGGTTCCACTAATGAACAATTATGTAATGAAGTTGTAAGTTTAATGCAAAAAGAATTTGAAATGAGCTTGGTAGGAGAACTTACCTATTTTCTTGGCTTTCAAATCAAGCAAAGAAATGATTGAATTTTTATAAACCAATCTAAATATGTTCATGACATGCTAAAACGATTTGGATTTGAAAATCTAAAACAAGCCTCCACACCTATGAGTGCCTCTCTAAAATTAGGAAAAGATGAAGCCGAAATTTCTATTGACCAAACACTATATAGAGGAATGATAGGGCCGCTATTATATCTAAGTGCGTCTAGACCCGATATTATTTTTCCATTTGCTTATGCACTAAATTCCAAGCTAATCCTAAAGAGTCTCATTTAAAAGCGGTCAAATGAATTTTTAGATATTTAATCGGCTCATCTAATCTTGGCCTATGGTATCCTTATAATGATACATTTATTTTACATGGATATTCCGACTCTGATTATGCTTGGTGTTCACTAGATCATAAAAGCACAAGCGACACATGTCACTTCTTAGGCCCCTCACTAGTTGCTTGGTCGAGTAGGAAACCGAATTCTGTTGCCCTCTCCACCACCGAGGCCAAATATGTCGCTCTAGGAAGTTGTTGTGCACAAGCCCTTTGGATGAGCCAAACTCTACAAGACTTTGGGGTACATCTAAATAATATTGAATTAAAATGTGATAACAAAAGTGCAATAGACCTAACAAGCTATCCGGTTGATCGGAAAGCTATCCCGTCGATCAGCAAGCCATCCCGTCGATCGTCAACGCCCAGCGTTAAGTCTTAACACCTGGCGTTACAACATAGTCATAATTTCTACTTGTGGGCAGTTCCAGATCAATAATGCAGCAACCTAATGCCATATCTGTTCAAACCTGCATGCTAAAAACACAATGGCAAACCAGATCAAATACAAGCAGGATTTGTTATTCTCAAATCAAAGGAATGCAGAAAACCATGTTCCAACACAACATGCCAAGTTCAATTTTAAAAACATTAAACCTTGCCTCATCCAATGGCTTTGTGAAGATATCAACAACTTGTTTTTCAATGGGGACAAATTCAAGGCAATATCTTTACTCTCAACATGCTCTCTAATAAAATGATATCTTATCTCTATATGCTTAGTCCAGCCATATGAGACAGGATTCTTAGCAATAGAGATAGCACTGGATGAGTCACAATATAGGGGAGAATTACTTAACATGAGGTTATAATCCTCTAACTGATGTTGTATCCACAAAAGTTGTGCACAACAACTTCCTGCAGTAATGTACTCAGATTTAGCTGTGGATATTGCCACACTGGTCTGCTTCTTGCCGCTCCATGATATCAGCCTTCTTCCTAGGAATTGAAAAGTTACACTTGTGCTTTTCCTATCATCTTTGCAACCTGCAAAATCTGCATTTGAAAAGCCAATTAGTTCAAAATCATTGTTCTTAGGGTACCAGAGGCCAAGGTGTTAGCTTCCCTTAAAGTATCTCAAAATCCTCTTTGCAGTTGAGTAATGAGATTCCTTAGGGCATGCTTGGTACCTAGCACAAATACATGTAGCATACATAATGTCTAGTCTACTGGCAGTTAGATACAACAGGAATCCAATTATGCACATGTACAAGAATTCATAAAAGGACTTACCCTTTTCATCCTTGTCCAGGGAAATGTTGGACCCCATGGGAGCTTTCATGGTGGAGGCTGATTCCATCCCAAACTTCTTAATAAGCTCCCTAGTGTACTTGGTCTGAGAGATGAAAATTCCCTCATCAGTCTGTTTCACTTGGAGGCCAAAAAAATACTTGAGCTCTCACATACTGCTCATCTCAAACTCCCCCTGCATAAGGTTGGCAAACCTTTTGCAAAGGATGTCATCTGTAGACCCATAGATTATGTCATCAACATAAATTTGGACTATAATAAACTTTCCATTTGTTTCCCTAAGCAACAATGTGCTACCTATCTTTCCCCTCAAGAACTTGTTCTTGATGAGGAAGCTAGACAAGGTCTCATACCAAGCCCTAGGGGCTTGCTTTAGAACATATAGCGCTTTCCTAAGCAAATTAACATTAGAGGAGAGGGTAGGATGAACAAAACCTGAGGGATGCTCCACATATACTTCTTCTTGTAGATTGCCATTCAAGAATGCTGATTTGACATCCATCTGGTACACTTTGAACCCTTTGTGGGTAGCATAGGCTAGGAATAGCCTTATTGCTTCTAACCTTGCAACTGGGGAAAAGGTTTGATGAAAGTCAATACCTTCTTCTTGCCTGTACCCTTTGGACACTAGTCTGGCTTTATTCTTGATGATGGTGCTATTCTCATCAAGCTTATTCCTGTTAAAATATTTAGAGGTTCGGAGTGAAGTAAAAGTGCGGAACACTTCAACATAATCCACAAGCGTGACAATCAATGACAATGGGAAGACAAAATAGTGCTCTTGTTTTTTACTATTTCTTTACAGCTCGAGACATACATGGCTAGACATGATTCATAAGAATCATAGAGGAGAGAAGCACAAGACACAAAAACAAGCCGCAAGCGAACTGCCAAAGCAGAGACTGCCAGACCGCTCCAACAGCAAGCCGCACGGTTAACCGTGAGACCGCGCGAACAAAGCACAAGCCGCTACTGTCAGACCGCAACCACAGACCGCACAACTCGCTGCTTTATTCAACTGCTGAAAATAACTGTCCACACTTCTTGATCGCCCAGACCGCACGGTCTCAAAATTACAGAGGAACCCACGAACACTTGATGAAGAATTGCTTCCTGCTGCAAACTGCTACTCAAGACCGCCCGACCACTTAAGGCCGCCAGATAAACTGAGTCCGCTGCACAGTCCAAGAACACCTAAACACAGTCCACACAGACAGACCGCTGTCGAACTGGTTTATTCAAAGCTGTAAAGAAAGGAGAATGCTGATGGTGACTGCTAGCCGCTAACCCACGAACAAACAAACCAGTCAGACAACTCAAACCGCGCGACCTCAAAGTGAGACTTGCATAATCGAGCTAACTTTGGTTCTTACAGGTCTTGCGTGTTGATGGCTACCCTGGCATCTCTATTTATAGGCAAACGAACAGATGTTGTTACCACCCCAAGGGATATTGTCACCTTCCTTATTGAAGCATGCGGTTTCCAGTATCAGACCGCGCGGTCTCTTCAAGACCTTATTACCCTTAAGAAAAACTGTCCAAGATAGCTTTCCAATAACAACCCGGCAGACCGCCCTGCCTCTTGTAAGAACAGACATGAGCATCTGACCGACTAGGAGCAGACCGCCAGAATAAGCTCATGCAACCCACAGTACGAGACCACCCGGTCTAAACCAGAACAAGGATACTTGGGCACAATAAGCGGACCAAACACAGGTCGCCAACACTAGAGACACGCGACCACACCAAGCTCGGGGATTCCAGAGGTAAACGACAACATAGGTCGCGCAGTCTCTGCGGTCTCCAAGAACAGACTGCCTAGACAGTCCACTTCCACTTCAAAAATTTAACACTCCCCCTTAAAGTGGGAAGTGGAAGTCAGCCCAAGTAACCTCCTCAACCGTGTGAACGGTTTCTTTGACAATGGCTTTGTAAATATATCAGCGACATTTTCCTTGCTCTACACCTGCTCAACCATAAGAGATCCCTCCAACACCTTCTCCTGAATGAAATGATGTTGAATCTCTATGTGCTTGGTTCACGCATAACAAACTGGATTGTTCACCAGTTTAAGGGCACTCTCATTGTCACCCTGAAGCAGAGTATGACCATGCACCTCCCTATGAATGTCCTCCACAAGCCTCCTAAGCCAGATGGCTTCATGAGCTGCCAAAGCCAAAGCTTTGTACTCTGCTTCCGTGGTAGAGACAGACACAGAATCCTGCTTCTTGATGTACCATGATATAGCTATAGAGCCTGTCATAAAGAAGTATCGAGAAGTCGATCTCCGATCATCTGAATCTCCTCCATAATCAGCATCCATGTATCCATGCAAGCAAAAGCCCGAGTCCTTCCCATAGAAGAGACCCAAATCAGAGGTGGTCTTGACATACTTCAAAATGCTCCTCGCTGCCATCAGATGAGGCTTTCGAGGCTCTGTCATATACTGACTCACCCGGCCAACCACATAAGCAATATCCGGCCTCCTGATCATCAAATATATCAGAATCCCGACCAAAGCCCAGAACACCAAAGGATCAGAAAGAACCTTCCCCTCATCACGTCGAAGATGAATACCAACCTCCAGTGGAGTAGAGATGCTCTTCCCCCCTTCCATGCTGAATTGCTTCACAACTCGATTTGCATACCCCTTTTGGGAAATAAGCATTCTGCACTCTTTCCTCTCCACTTCGAGTCCAAGGAAATGGTGGAGCTCACCCAAGTCCTTCATCTCAAATATGATAGCCAGCTCAGCACGAAGCCTAGCTATCTCCACTTCAGAATTCCCCGTGATGATCATATCATCAACATACAACAACACCAAGACCTGAAGCTCTCTTGTCTTCTTTACGAATAAGCTTGAATTTGAGTCAGAAGAAAAGTATCAGTAGAACTAGAGGTATTCTGCTATCTTTCAATACCATGCCCGAGGCGCCTGCTTCAAGCCGTAAAGAGCCTTCTTGAGCTTGCACACATATCTTGGGTGCTCTTCGGAAACATAACCAGGTGGCTGATCCATGAAGATATCCTTGTCAATTTCTCCATATAATAAAGAATTCTTCACGTCGAGTTGCCAAATCTTCCACCCTTGGCAAGCTGTCAATGCGATCACCACCCGAACCGAAGTCATTTTTGTTGGATCTGATGGCGCCCTTAGAGGGGGGTGAATAAGGGGATTACTATTTTTAAGATAAACTGACAGAGTTTAATGAAACAAAAAACTTTTTATCACTATTGCTAACGCCTGGCGTTGACTAGTTAACGCCTGGCGTTGACTAGTTAATGCCTGGAGTTATCCCTCCAGAAAATATTTTGGCAGAAATAAATAAAGTGATTTTACTTGTACAATCTCAAATGAAATACAAATCCAAAAAAATAGATCTACTGAAAAAGGAATTTTATATATCACAAAATGATTACAAGGATAATATTTCAATAACGCTTGAAATTGAGGCGACAAGTTGAAAATCTCTTTTTTGTTCCTTCACCGGTCCTTCTCCCAAGGACCGGTTGGCTATAGCCTATCTATCCCCAGATAAGGCCTCTAGCCACCCCCTAGATCTACCCTTGACCAAGTCGCCACGCACAAGGCGGTGAATTACCCCCTAAGTCGCACAACGACCTAATCGGCACACGCAAGGCGGCGATTTCACTATGGTTACAAGTAAATGAAAAGATAAAGATACAAATCAGAATAAAAGACTCCCTATATTTAAGAGTGCTGAAGGAGATGTTGAAGACACGCTTTGATCATCATCGGAGTTGAAGCGAGCATCCTTCTTCAAATTGACCGTTGCAAATCTCCTTCTCACTCTTGTTCCTCAATGGTGGTGTTGGGAGTTCTCTCTGAATTCGGGGATGAAATGCTCTCTCAAAAGATTGGAGTGAAGGCTTCTAGAAAAAAACACTTTTGAATACTGAAATCAGGTCTTTAAATAGACACGGGAGATAACGCCTGGCGTTAGCGTTAACGCCAGCGTTAAGCATCATGTCTGGCAGTTGCTGAAGTTGTGCAAACCGTTGGAAGCGTGACAGAACCAAATTTCATCGAACGGGACTGATTTCGTCGAACACGCCTTCGTCGAATGCACCCTTCGTCGAACGGAAAAACTGCAACCGTTAGGATCATGCAAACCGCCGGGATCGTGACAGAACAAACTTTCATCAAATGGAAGAAATTTCGTCGAACGGAACTTCAAGTTCTTCGAACACAGTTGTCGGACGCAATGTCATCGAGTGCAGGCTCAGTTCGTCGAACAGAACTCCTCGTTCGTTGAACGTAGCTTGTCGAGCGCAAATTTGTCGAGCGCAGGAAATTTCGTCGAACGGAACTCCTCATTCGTCGAATGCAGCTTTTCGAGCGCAAGTTTGTTGAGCACAGGAAATTCGTCGAACGGATCTCCTCGTTCGTCGAACGCAGCTTGTCAAGCGCAAGTTCGTCGAATGCAGGTTCCGTCTCAGCGGTTTTCGTCTCCGCGGTTGATAACGCTGGGCATTAACTTCTAACGCGGGGCGTTAGCTCTCTTTCCAGAGAATCCTCATCAAATAGCATCCTGTTCATAGGATTATTTAACAATAGTACATGCACACTTATAGACACAAGCAAGATCAAATACATAGTGTGATTTGTTATTCTCAAACTAAGAGATGTAGAACACAAGCTCCAACAATCTCCCCCTTTGATAATAACAAATCTACTAATAAGAAATAAAAATAGAGTAGTGTTTATAGTATATGATAAGCGTGATAATCATGCATACTCCCCCTATATGGATACTCCCCCTACATGAATGCATGTCATAATGTACTCCCCCTAAATAATAGATTTCTCTAAGTTATTTCTTGAAGTTAGTCTCTTCTCCCCCTTTTATTATTATCAAAAGGAGATAGGGATGAGTAGTAGGAATTTGTTCTTTTGTGCACTCTGTAGAGATAATTGCAACTTTTTGAAAGTGCACACAGCGAAAGCAATATTTGAACATCGTTAAGAATTTGTAAGAACAAAACATAATAAGCGTTGTAAATCAAATAAGTAGATGTTTTGAATTGAAATATACAAGTTGCAAAGACATTGAAATTTTGAATATTTAAAGTTAGCAAGCACGGATATATAATATCAATGGAAGATAGGTTTACAATGTAAAATAATTTGCATTTCAAGTAATCATGAACATTGTAAAGATCATGCTTTGCCATCTAATGCATTTACTCATGATTGTAGAGAATAATGTAGGTAAGCTTTAAGTCCAATTCTCATGAGTGGAAGTATTATAATTGATAATGATGTGTACAATAAATGTGTTTTGATAAAGCATACAAGTGTAGAACTCAAACCACATGAAACTATGTAATGTAAGAGCATAACTTGAATTGAACAAAAACAACTTTACTTTCAGAAATTTCAATGCACTATAGATTTTTTTTAATGAGAAATGGTAAAAATTTTGTTTGCACAAGACAATTTACAATTCTTTCCAAGGTGCTCAACCTCACAATGCTAATTAAGACTTATCAGGAGGTTCAAGTAGTGCTTGGTGGAGTTATCCTTGTCAATCATTTGTTGCTTTTTAGACTTAGTGATAAAGGACTCCGAATTCACTTGTTTAGCAAACATAGTTTATATTTTGTTTTGAATTTTATTTACCACATTTCTCTAAATACAAGTGCATGAAAAACAAAGAATTCAAGAAAGAATTCAATGTTGTGTAGGTAAACTGTCTATGAAATTCAAAATAAGTTCTTATGCTACACAACCATGTAAAAATAAGATTTAAAAACACATGTATATTAACCAAAAAGTGTAAGTGAGAAAATCATTATCAAAGATAAAATTTTTACTCATACTTAGAGGCATGTAAAATCATTTCGACATATGTTATCTATTCTCAGACTCTTTGCACATTTGAAGATAATTAATTTTGAAGGCATGATTAAATCAAAACAATGTTTTTAATGAAACTTGAAGGTTTATATTAAACATTGTAAATAATCTTGAACCAATATCTATATAATCATCCTTGAAATCAACATTTAAGCTTATAGTAATTTATTTTGTTTTTAAGTTTTGAAAGAAAACACCAAAATACCAACACAGTTGTAAAAACACACAAAAACAATTCTGAGCATAGAAGCTAACGCCAGGCGTTAACTTCTTAACGCCGAGATAGAACACCAATTTTTGACTTTCTAAAAAAAATTTTCATGATACATTTGTAATATAAATAGGCTTTCATACAGTTGATATTTCAGACATTATGGAGTTGATATGATGGCCTTTTTAGAGTGTTTTTGGTGGTTTTCCCATATTTTTTAAATTTTTATTGATTTTTAATTTTTTTTAAGAGAAAAAAATATCAAAGTACATAAAATAATTTGATAGCTTTTTATAAGGGTCAAAGTGACATTTCTAAGACACCTAATTCTAACCTAAGCATGTGAAAACGTGCATCGAGTAGAGGTTTGGTAAAAATGTCGGCAAGTTGTGATTTCGTCCCTATAAAGCTAATTTTTACATGTTCCTTCTTAATATGATCTCTAATTAAATGATGTCGGACATCTATATGTTTAGATCTAGAATAATGTACGGGGTTATTTGTGAGATCTATAGCGCTCTTGTTGTCACACTTTAATTCAATGTTATTTAGATGAACACCAAAGTCTTCTAACGTTTGGGTCATCCATAATGCTTGTGCACAACAACTACCTAGTGCGATATATTCGGCCTCGATGGTGGATAGGGCAACAAATTTTGTTTCCTACTCGACCATGATATAAGTGAAGGGCCTATAAAATGACACGTGCCACTAGTGCTTTTACGATCTAAAGAATATCCCGCATAGTCCGAATCAGAAAAACTGTGTAGAATAAAATAATTATTATGAGGATACCATAAGCCTAATCTAGATGTTCCGATTAGATATCTAAAAATATGTTTAACTGCTTTTAAATGTGATTCTTTTGGGTTAGCTTGAAATCTAGCACATAAGCAAACGGAAAACATAATATCGGGTCTAGATGCGCTTAAGTAAAGCAATGAGCCTATCATTCCCCTATATAATGTTTGATCTATTGAAATACCTGCTTCATCTTTTCCTAACTTTAGTGATGCACTCATAGGAGTGTTGGCTTGCTTTAGGTTTTCAAATCCAAATCTCTTAAGAATATCATGAACATATTTAGTTTGACAAATAAATATACCATCTTGTTTTTGTGAGATTTGAAATCCTAGAAAATAAGTGAGTTCTCCTACCAAGCTCATTTCAAATTCATTTTTCATCACTAAAATTACTTCATTACATAACTCATCATTAGTGGCTCCAAAAATGATATCATCAACGTAAATTTGCAATATAATCAAATCATTATCTACATGCTTAATGAAGAGTGTATTATCCACACTTCCCATTTTATAACAGTGCTTTATCAAAAATAATGTCAATCTATCATACCAAGCACGTGGCGCTTGCTTTAATCCATAAAGTGCTTTTTCTAACTTATACAAATGATTAGGAAATTTTTCATTCACAAAACCAGGGGGTTGTTCTACATAAACTTCTTCTTTTATAATCCCGTTTAGAAAGGCACTTTTAACATCCATTTGAAATAATTTCAATCTTTTAAAACTCGCAAATGCAAGAAATATTCTAATTGATTCAAGGCGAGCAACGGGTGCAAAAGTTTCATCAAAATCTACCCCTTCGATTTGTGAATAACCTTGTGCAACAAGTCTTGCTTTATTCCTTGTTATCCTAGAGTCACCATCTAATTTATTTTTGAAAATCCATTTGACTCCTATAACCTGATGATTAGATGGCCTCTCTACTAAATTCCAAACCTTGTTACGTTCAAATTGATTTAATTCATCATTCATATCTATGAACCAAAATTCATCATTTAAAGCGGTTGAAACATTTTTTGGTTCTATTTCGGATATAAAGCAAAGGTTTGAAAAAGACTCATGTAAAGAAGAACGAGTACTTACCCATTTTGATGGTTCTCCTATCACAAGCTCCTTTGGATGATCCTTAGTGAACTGCAACACGCTTGGAGGAACATATTCTATTATCTCATTTTCTTTCTCCTCTTGTTCTTCTTCTTTTTCTTCTTCTTTTTCTCTAAGTGATTCATCATCCTCATGCTCCAAAGGGGAAATAGGTTCGTCTTCATTTCCTGTATGATTAGAATCTATACAAGGAACAAACTCATCAAATCTTACATGTATAGACTCTTCAACTACTTTAGTTCTTTTATTATATATTCTATAAGCCTTGCTAGTTGAAGAGTAACCAATGAAAATTCCTCATCGCATTTTTCATCAAATTTTCCTAGTGTATCTTTAGTGTTTAAAATGAAACATTTACAACCAAACACATGAAAATAAGATACATTAGGTTTTCTTTTAAAGTAAAGCTCATAAGGTGTCAATTTTAAAATAGGACGAAGCATGACACGATTAATGATATAACATGAAGTATTAACCGCTTCGGCCCAAAATGATTTAGGTAACCCATATTCACAAAGCATAATGCGTGCTAACTCTTGAAGGGTTCTATTTTTCCTCTCCACTACACCATTTTGTTGTGGGGTGCGAGGAGCGGAAAATTCATGTTTAATTCCTAAATCATCACAAAAAGAAGAAAATCTATCATTTTCAAATTCTCCTCCATGATCCGAACGTATGCATTTAATCTTTAAATCAAGTTCATTTTGAATACGAATGCATAGTTTAGTAAATTCAAGGAATGCATCGGATTTGGAAGATAGAAATAATGTCCAACAAAATTTAGAGAAATCATCAATTATTACAAACATATATTTTCTACCTCCTAGACTAGAAGTGCTAACCGGTCCAAATAAATCCATATGGATTAATTGAAGAGGTCTAGTGGTAGAAATTATATTTTTGCTCTTAAAAGAATTTTTTAAAAATGTTCCTTTTTGGCAAGGCGTACAAAGAGAAGATAAATTTCCATTAAGCATAGGTAATCCCTTAATTAATTTATCTTTTGATCATTTCAAAATAAGCTTGGTGCTAGAGTGACCAAGGCGCCTATGCCAAAGTTCTAATTCTTCATTTTTAGAAATAAAGCATTTTAAAGAAGAATTTGAAAGATCATTAAAAGTAATCATATAAACATTATGCATCCTAGGTGCGGTGAGTACGACATCATTTGTTTTAAAATTTATAATTTTACAAAGATTTGTAGATGATTCAAATAATACATTTAAACCCTTATCACATAATTGACTAATTGAAATTAGATTATGTTTTAAACCATCTACATATAAAACATTTGAGATTGAGAAAGAATCGTTACCCACTGTACAGATGCCCATGATCCTTCCTTTACCGTTGTCACCAAATATTACCATCCCTCCTTTCTTCATCTCAAGGCTAAGGAACTTTGCTTTGTTTCCCGTCATGTATTTGGAGCATCCCGAATCCAAATACCACACGTCCTTTTTGTCCTTAGCCTGCCAACATACCTACAAAGGAGATGAGAGTAAAGATTCGGATACCCAAGAGGTTCCTCCCATAGAATAGGTGGAAACCTTAGGCACCCAGATTTGCTTTATAGCATTGCGACACTCTTTCTTACAAGAGTTTTAGGTGTGTCCAAATAAATGACATTTGGCGCACGGTATAAAAGGGGATGAGACCCTTTTTGAAGTTTTGGGTAACCTCTTGCTAGAATATGAGGTAACATTTAAGTTTTTGAAATTATTATTAACAGAATTAATGTTTTTGGAATTACAGCTAACGCCGACGTTAGAGGTTAACGCCTGGCGATGGCTTCTAGAGCTATATCCAAGGCCATATTTGGCACTTACATGGCATTGGTTGACCAAGATCATGTCCAGAGATCTTTGCCCAACTCTAAACTTTTTAATAGCCAAATTTAAATCATGAATACGAGCTTTGAGAGCGGTGTCTTCCGTTACCAACATAACGCACCGATTCACAAAGCTCTTCTTCCCATCCTCTATTTGAGAAAGAGAGGTTTTACAGTTCTTTCCAAATCCCCCTTCTCCTTAGTAAGAAGTTCAATAGTGGAGTGGGATTTAGAAAGAGCTTCTTCAAGTTCTTTCACTCTTGTCAAGGAGTGATTGCACTCTTGGCAAGATACCTTTTCTTTCCCCAATTGTTTAGATAATTTTTTATTTTCTTTTAACAAAAGTTTATTTTCAGAATTTAGAAGATTAATATCTTTTAAACTTTTATCAAAAAATTTGCATGTTTGTAAATATTCAATATATAAATCATCATAAGAAGTAAGGAGAGTTACCTCAGTGTCGCTTTGGACACTGCATTCGTCTTTGGATATCTTGTTACTCTTTCCCATTAGGCACATGTTTGCCTCTTCTTCATCACTAATGGATGAGCCGCTTGAAACCTCAGAGGAGGAGTCATCCCATGTAGCCGCTTTTAGGACCTTCTTCTTCTTATTTCCCTTGTGCCCTTTTTCTTTACGCTCTTTCAGATATTTTGGGCACTTGCTCCGAATATGTCCTGTCTTTCTACAATGGTAGCACTCCGGTGGTAGTCGTTCATCATCGTCCTCGTCACTACCTCTCTCTTTCTTTGATGAAGATCCATTTTTCATGAAATATTTCCGGAAGGTGTTTCTCCTTTTCGGATTCTTCATGAACCTTTTGAACTTCTTCACAAAAAGGCTCTCCTCGTCCTCTTCATCATCATCTTCATTTGCCTCCTTCTTTGACTTTAAGGCCAAGCTCTTCTTCTTTGGCTCAAAGTTGTACTCTTGTTGTTGAATTTTGATTTCAACCTCATGGGTCTTGAGATTCCCAATAAGGCTCTCAATTTGGAGCTTTTTCAAGTCGTGCGACTCCGAGATAGCCGTCACCTTTGGATTGAACTTTGGAGGGAGAGACCTTAGAATTTTTCTCACCAAGTCGCCGTTGGAGAACACCTGTCCAAGCACTTTTGAGTCGTTGACGATTTTGGTGAACCTTGTGTACATAGAATCCACGTCTTCATCTGTCTCCATCCGGAATTTCTCATACTCGGATTCAAGTTGGAAGAGCTTTGAATCCTTCACCTGCGAAGTGCCTTCATGAGTAATTTCTAAAAGATTCCAAATATCATAAGCTGTTTCGCAAGCACAAGTTCTATTAAATTCCGTTCTATCCAAAGCACAAAATAACGCATTCATTGCTTTAGCGTTATTCTTACATCTCAACTTATCATTGTCATCTAATCTATCACTAGGTTTTTCCATAGTGACTTCTCCAATAACAAATGTTGGTGGAGAATAACTTTGTTCTACCATGCCCCAAACGCCATTATCTAAAGCAGTTAAAAAACAACGCATTCTAGTTTTCCAATAATTATAATCAGTTCCAGTAAATAGTGGAGGTCTACTTATCCCTTGACCCTCCAAAAAGGCATGATCGTGATGCGCCATTATTCCCGGTTGTGAGACCATTTTGGAATAACCTCGCTCTGATACCAAGTGTTGGATCTGATGGCGCCCTTAGATGGGGGGGGGGTGAATAAGGGGTTTATTGTTTTTAAAATAAACTGACAGATTTTAATGAAACAGAAAACCTTTTAGCATTGTTGCTAACGCCTGGCGTTGACTAGTTAACGCCTGGCATTATCCCTCTAGAAAATATTTTGGCAGAAATAAACAAAGTGATTTTACTTGTACAATCTCAAATGAAATACAAATCCAGAAAAATAGATCTACTGAAAAAGGAATTTTATATATCACAAAATGATTACAAGGATAATATTTCAATAACGCTTGAAATTGAGGTGACAAGTTGAAAATCTCTTTTTTGTTCCTTCACCGGTCCTTCTCCCAAGGACCGGTTGGCTATAGCCTATCTAACCCCAGATAAGGCCTCTAGCCACCCCTAGATCTACTCTTGACCTAGTCGCCACGCACAAGGCGGCGAATTACCCCCTAAGCCGCACAAGGACCTAGTCGCCATACACAAGGCGGCGATTTCACTACGGTTACAAGTAAATGAAAAGATAATGATACAAATCAAAATAAAAGACTCCCTATATTGAAGAGTGCTGAAGGAGATGTTGAAGACACGCTTTGATCATCATCAGAGTTGAAGCGAGCGTCCTTCTTCAAATTGACCATTACAAATCTCCTTCTCACTCTTGTTCCTCAATGGTGGTGTTGGGAGTTCTCTCTGAATTCGGGGATGAAATGCTCTCTCAAAAGATTGGAGTGAAGGCTTCCAGAAAAAGCACTTTTGAACACCGAAATCAGGTCTTTAAATAGACACGGGAGATAATGCCTGGCGTTAGCGTTAACGATAACGTTAAGCATCGTGTCTGGCAGTTGCTGAAGTCGTGCATGTGAAATTTTTCGAATCTTTATGGAGTGAGCAGGAATCGTACAACTTTAGAGTTCACAAGTCAAACAACCAAAAGCACATGAAGGAAATATAGTCTTTACTGATAGCATAAACTTCATTACGGGGAGAGGTATGCTTGGCGAGACAAGATTTCGCCACCACACAAAACCAAAGAAGAAAATACACAACTTGAAAGGAAGATAACTGAGACCGCTCCAGACCGCGCGGTCTCCTTGCCGATCTCTGTAAGCCGCCTAACCGCACAACACAGCCGGTTACAGAACACCACCTCAGACCGCTGAGCAAATCGCACCCTCCTTACAAACTCTACTGATTCTCCCGAACTCCAGCAACCCACACTGCAAGCCGCAGACCGCCCGAACACTTCCAGAGGAAGAGGTGATCGTTGCAGACCGCACTATCCGCAGAAGCTGCACAAGAAAATTCAATCAGCAGACCGCCTGGTCAGAAAACACAGACCGCAGGAAATAGGAACAACTCAGCTTACACTTGGTGTGTCTTAATTTGCTGCTACAGTGGCTTCTATTTATAGGCGCGGGACCTGATCCAGTCACCGCCCTATGAGATAGGATCACCACCCCCAAGACCGCGCGACCAGACTGGTCAACCCGCACGATCAGCAACAGTTCTTTCTGCTTCATTTGATGAGCTCGCCGGCTTCACACCAGACCGCGGGAGATCGCCACTCCCTCAGTCAAAACACAACTCCACAAGGAGATTTCCAGACCGCCAAGAAGCCGCTCACCACCAGTGTTTGCCCAACACCGCAAACACTGTCAGTTCGCCACAAGACTGCGAACACCTGTTCGCATACCAGCCTCCTCCTGAGACCGCGAACACCTGTTCGCATATTAGCCTCCTCCTGAGACCGCGAATAGAGACCGCGCGACTAAGAGACTTAGTCCGTGAATACCACAAGAAAACCCGGACAACCACCAGACCGGAATTCTGGAAACCTGGACTAACCTGTGCGGTCTCGCCAGACCGGCACAGCTCTGAAGAAGCCAGCCCGCCATGCGGTCACAGACAGACCGCGCGACCTGAAGACGCCAACCCGCCACGCGGTCACAAACAGACCGCGTGGCCTCACCTCCAACTTCCTTTGGACAGAAACCAACGATCATGCCAGGAGACTACGGCTAGGCAAAACAAGCCAGACCGCAGATCAGATCGCCAGGTTGTGCTGTCTCACCAGACCGCGCGACCTCCTCCCAGACTGCCCAGATCCAAATGCTCCACCAACTTCCACTTCAACATTTTCAACAGTGCAAACCGTCGGAAGCGTGACAGAACCAAATTTCATCGAACGGGACTGATTTTGTTGAACACGCCTTCGTCGAACGCACCCTTCGTCGAACGGAAAAAACCGCAACTGTCAGGATCGTGCAAACCGTCGGGATCGTGACAGAACAAACTTTCGTCGAATGGAAGAAATTTCATCGAACAGAACTTCTAGTTCGTTGAACACAGTTGTCGGACGCAATATTGTTGAGCGCAGGCTCAGTTCGTCGAATGGAACTCCTCGTTCGTCGAACGCACCTTGTTGAGCGCAAATTCGTCGAGCGCAGGAAATTTCATCGAACGGAACTCCTCGTTCGTCGAACGCAGCTTGTCGAGCGCAGGAAATTCGTCGAACGGAACTCCTCGTTCTTCGAACACAGCTTGTTGAGCGCAAGTTCGTCAAACGCAGGTTCCTTCTCAGCGGATTTCATCTCAGCGGTTGATAACGCTGGGCGTTAACTACTAACGCGGGGTGTTAGCTCTCTTTCTAGAGAATCCTCATCAAACAACATCCTGTTTATACGATTATTTAACAATAGTACCTGTACACTTATAAACACAAGCAAGATCAAATACATAGTGTGATTTGTTATTCTCAAACTAAGAGATGTAGAACACAAGCTCCAACAATTTTGGCAACGGGGCTGAAGGTTTCTTCATAATCCTCCCCATACTTCTGAGAGAATCCTCGAGCTACAAGACGAGCCTTGTACCGCTCAATGCTACCATCAACCTTCTTCTTCAGCTTGAAAACCCACTTGCAAGTCACCGGAGTAACACCCTCAGCCTTAGGCACCAAGTCCCAAGTTTCATTCTTCCTGAGGGCAGCCATCTATTCATCTATGGCCATTTCCAACTCCTTGATTCCATTGGCATTTTAAAACAAGTTGGCTCTCTCTCATACAGGGGACCTGTGAAGAAACATGAGACAAAGCTCACCAAGTTTCCCCTCGTATACCAATTTGGTGGAATAATGGTCCTCTTGGACCTCCTCAAAGCTTGACTCTGAACCACCTCTTCAGCTACTTATTATAAACTAGCTCACTTCTCAGCTTGGAGCATTGCTCCCTCTTCTTCTAGAACCCGAAGCACCTGACCCAGAGCTAGAAGAACCTGGAGCACCTGGAGAAACATGCAACTCCACCAGAACCTCCTTTGTAGCTTCTCCTGGTCCACCATCTATCCCGCTTCCTTGTAACTCAACAGAAGAGCTACCCTGGTATGGCGTCAGCTCATCAAATACCACATACCTTGAGACCACAGCTCTCTGCATCTCTAGATCCATGCATCTCCAACCCTTCTTCTGGTATCATAATCGATGAAAACTAGCTTCCTTGCTTTCGCATCTAGCTTCGTTCTGAGGGCATCATGAACATGCACATAGCAGGTAGATCCTGTAACACCCCAGGGCAGGCCGGCAACCTCATCCCGCATGTCCGGGTTGCAGCCCATGTGCAACCCCAACCCCTCTCCACGCCTGTTTCTCAGCGCGTTGGGTTGTTGAGGGGGGGTTTCGATCCCACCACCTCCTGGATAAGAACTCCTTCAACCGAGTCTCATTACCAATTGAGCTGCACTTTTTTGTAACGATTCAAGACCCGACTCCGCCTTTCGGCCGGAGGGCATGATGGATCGTTAGGGCTGCAGCCCAAGACACACCCCAACCCATCTGCGCGCCTATTTCTCAGCAGCGCCAGGTAGTTGAGGCCAGGTCTCGAACCCGCAACCTCCTTGATAAGGAGTCTTCAAACCACTCCTCATCACTAATTGAGCTGTCAATTGGTGATGAGGAGTGGTTTGAAGACTCCTTATCAAGGAGGTTGCAGGTTCGAGACCTGACCTCAACAACCTGGCGCTGTGATGAGTACTTTTTGTACTCAACTTTTAGTATTATTTTAATATAGTTTTAAATTGAATTTATATAATTTATATGTATTTACTTATTTAATCTGTTCCTTTTTAAATTTCTTCAACTAATTTAAGCTTATTTTATGTTTTGCAGGTTTTCTGGGCACTTTGAGTAAAAATCCAAAGTACACGCCGAAGGTCAAGGGCGTGACCAAGGGCGTGACAGTCAAAGATGTGTTCCAGACCCAATTCCTCCACCAGGGAGCGTTCCGTGAAGAATTAGCCAAGTACACGCCCCAGGTCACGGGCGTGACCAAGGGCGTGACCCAGTATCACGGTCGCGACTCGCCACAGTATCCAGAGCACGCCTGCCACGTCATTTAAAGTTACACGCCCCAGGTCACAGGCGTGACCTCGGGCGTGACATCAGGTCACGGGTGTGACTCGCCCCGCGCTTCTTCCCGCCAGAGTTTCCCGCCAGCAGCACTATTTCAAGATTACACGCCCCAGGTCACGGGCGTGACCTAGGGCGTGACACGGCCGAAATGCTCGCAATTACTCCAGAAGGCGCCCTCTCCGCTGCTGCTTCGATCACGCCCCTTACACGCCCTTGGTCACGGGCGTGACCAAGGGCGTGTAACCTCATTTTTTCAGCTATATAAAGCCAGCTCCAGCAGATGTTTAAGAACGAATTTTTGGGAGTTCAAATCTCCATTTCTTGTTTTATTTTCATGTTTTAGTAGTCTTGTAGTTGTTCTTTTATTTCAATAGTTGTAATTTTCAATTTCTAGCTTGTATTTCTTTTCAATTGCAATTAATAAAATAGTTCTATTCTCTTATTTCTCCTCCCCTCTTCATGTGTTCTTTTACCTTCTTTAATTCCTTTATCTCCATGAGTACTTAGATTTCTTTTAGTACTCGATCGAGATGATCCGAGGAAAAATAATTATCATGAAGTAATTTAGAACATCTTTTTCTCTTCTTGGAAATACTTTCGATTTATCCTTGATTTTAAGGAAATGAGATTATATTTTCGATATATAATTCTCGTTTTTGTTTTCGTTCTTTAGTTAGCCGAACAAGCTCGTAAGGCGAATCGATCATTCAAGGATAAAGAGAGTTGAATGCAACCCTTTAGTACGGATGACATAAATCTCCCGGATTGGAGTCAAATCCAATAGAGGGGTTCATTACGATAAAGCAAGTATTAGGTTCAATTATAGAATGAGAGTTCGGTTGATCCACCTAATCTTAGTTGGGCGTATCCTCGAGAGAGGTGCGTTCATAATTCTGGAACCTCCATGGTCAAAGCAAATTTCCTAAGAGATCTAGATTTTCTTGTTTCTTCTATCCTTTTATTCCAAGGTGATTCAAAGATCGAGTGTCAGCCCTTTTTGCTCGTCGTTTTAATCTTGTTTTTATTTTCCTTTGCAAAATCACTCCCAAGTTCTATTTGATAAAATAATAGAGATTTTCTTGAAGTAAGAGTACTCAACCGCCCCGAGTCTAATACGACCTTGGTTTTTATAACCTATACTACATTCGATACGGTACACTTGCCGTTGTCGTTTGCAAGCATAGTTTTGCGCATCAAGTTTTTGGCGCCGTTGCCGGGGAACACGGTTGATATTTCAAAAAAAGAAATATTTATTAATTTTATCGTTCTCTTTCTTCTCCCCGTTCTCTTTAATTTTTTTTATTTATATAAAAAAAATCTTAAAAAGCGCAATCTAAATTCTCGGAAAGGACGCTTTGGGCTTGAATTCCCATCATAGCCTCTAGTACCTTGCAAACCCTTCACCTGGTAGATCTTGGGAAGTCCGGGACTAATTTAACCCGCTTTTCGAAAAAAAAATTAATTAAAATATTTTTTAAAAAATTCCAATTATTTAAGTGAAAGTTGTTTCCTTTTTATCATGAAATTAGTAGAAGCGGTCGTTAAAATTACTGTGCTTCGAAACCAAATTGAACTTTTACAAGCCGCTCGAAGGTGCCAGTTTAGTTGTTATTATTGTGGTGCGCCTCATCAAAGTGAGGAATGTTATTTACATTTATATTCTCAGAATAATTATTATGGAAATAATTATCCTCAATATTATGCAAATAATTTTGATAATAATTACGATCATAATTTTTCATCTTTTAATGAAAATAATTTTTCAAACTTTGATGAAATTAATTTTTCTAATTTTAATGAGAATAATTTTTCGGCATTTAATAATTGCTCTTATAGCTCCGAAGTTGATTATTCCTCGTGGCAAGCTCACCCGGATAGTTCCCGGAGCAACGAAGATAAATCTTTAGATCCGAGTTTTTGTTTTTCTTCTTATACACCGCTGTCTTCGTTCTCTAATTTGGGGGAAATTTCGCAGATCCAAATAGATACTTCCCCCCAAATTTTAGAGGAAAATTTTATTTCGTCTAGTCTTTTCTCTAATTTTCACGAGAATAATTTTTCGGCTTCTAATAATTTTTCTTCTAGCCTCGATGTAGATTATTCTTGGTGGCAAGGTCACCCGGATAGTTTACGGGGCGATGAAGATAAATCTTTAGATCCGAATTCTTGTTCTTCTTCTTTTGCGCAGCAACCTTCGCACTCTAATTTTGGGGAATGTCCGCCGATTCAAATAGATACTTCACCCCAAAATTTAGAGGAAAATTTTATTTCTTCTTGTATTTTTTCTCCATCATTGGATAATTTAGTTACGGAGGAACATGTGGTTTCATGTAATCCCATAACTTCTTTTACCGAAGATGAAGAAAAATTACTTTACCAAGAATTTCTTAAAGTTATGGGCGCCCCGAATGAAATAGAAGAAGAACAAGTTTCTTCCCCTACTTCACCCGGATTTTATTTTCTTTGTCATGAATACTCGCGAATTTCTTCTATCCAACCAAAAATTCATGAAAATTTAGTGTCCGAAAATTTAATTCCGCTTGATAATACACTATATTTTTCTAAAGAAATAATTATTATAGAAAAGGAACAACCGGAGCTTAATCATTTATTTTCTCAAGCGCCTCCTCCTTGTGAAATATTATCTGACAAGTTTAATTGTGATTCTCTTTATACTAATAATTTCCAGGTTGAAGATGAGCCGTTGCTACCTCAATTAATTGATGTTCCATATGCCGCCCATCTTTATAAATTCAAATCACCTCAGGTATGTATAGGTGATTTGGATTTACATATTCAAGTTCAAGGACAAAAGGAGAATCACAAGATAAACGGAGGAGTAGCCGGGCGACTGACGCCGGCACATTCGCCTCAGCGCAAATTAAGGGAGTTGCCTGTCCACCTCTCTTTTAAATTTCCTTTTTCCTAACAATAACCGTCTAGCTTAAAGACGGGAAAAAGAAAGCGCTCTTGGGAGGCACCCCTTGCTTATCTTTAATTTCAGTTTTACAAAAATTTATTTTCAAGTGTTCTTCATACTTAGTTTTAAACATTGGGGACAATGTTTAATTTTAAGTATGGGGGTGTAGCTTAGCTTTTCTTGTATTTTTATTTAAATATATATATATAACTTATAAAAATCTAATTTCTTGGAAAGGGCGCTTTGGGCTTAAATTCCCATCACAGCTCCTAGTACCTTGCGAACCCTTCACCGGGTAGCCCTTGGGAAGTCCAAGAAATAATAAAATAATAATAAATACGCCTAGCCTTGTTGTTTTTAATGTTCTAGAAATTTAGTTTGAGGTACGATTATAAGAATTCCTATATTTTTAATTTAGCTAATTATTTTATTTGATCAGAATTTGTTAAATCTAAATTTGAAGTAATTAAGTTTTAAGAAACACTTTATGTTTTTAATTCGATTAGAGAGTTAATTTAGCACTACTTCTCCGTTTAATTTTAAATAGCTTCACTGTGTGGTAAACTGGCTAAACATCTTTAGATTTTTTTTTGTTATATTCACTTTTAACTTTAAGATCTTCGGAAATCTCATTCCACTAAAAAGTTGCTCTCAAAATAGGTTAATTTATAAACTAGAAGTATTTCTCCCCCCTCACCCTTTGTTGGCAAATAAAAAAAAATGTAGAAAAAGATCATATGTCATGGAAATAAGAGGATAAAATTCATTATTTCCTAAAACATATGCACCCAAAATCATTTAAAAGATTATATGTCATGATGTAAGAGGATAAAATTCATTACATCTAAAACATATACATTTTGGGTTTTTGATTGAAGAGAATTGTTAAAAGATTATTTGGCATGGAAAATAAGAGGATAAAATTCATTATTTTCCTAAACATATACAATTTCGTATTCAAATGAGGTGAGAGGATAAAATTCATCACCTCTATTCAAGAACTCTTCATTTGCCATTTCGTTCAAACCCATCCCTAGCCAATTTCATTGTTTCTAGTCCTAAACTAAATTATTGAGAGAGCAGTACTTTAGTAGGTGTCTTTTCCTTAAGCTTCTTTTATGTTAGAGTGTCTATAATTTCAATCTAATTTTGTTTGAAAATTTCTATAATTTTGATTGCTAAATAGTTATCTTGAGAAGTAGTTAGCTAAACAATTTTCTCTTTTTAAATTATCAATATAACTTATGACTTAATTCTTGAATTCCTAAAATTTGCCTTTAACTTATTCATGGTTTAATAAAATTTTAGTTAATTAGAAATAATATCGATATCTTGTAATTCTTTCCTCACTCTTTTGCTCTGGAATAGCAAAAACTCAAGTATGGGGGTGTTTGATGAGTACTTTTTGCACTCATCTTTTAGTATTATTTTAATATAGTTTTAAATTGAATTTATATAATTTATATGTATTTTCTTATTTAATATGTTCCTTTTTAAATTTCTTCAACTAATTTAAGCTTATTTTATGTTTTGTAGGTTTTCTGGGCACTTTGAGTAAAAATCCAAAGTACACGCCCAAGGTCACGGGCGTTACCAAGGGCGTGACAGTCAAAGATGTGTTCCAGACCCAATTCCTCCACCAGGGAGCGTTTCGTGAAGAATTCGCCAAGTACACGCCCCAGGTCACGGGCGTGACCAAGGGCGTGACCCAGTATCACGGCCGCGACTCGCCACAGCATCCAGAGCACGCCTGCCACGTCATTTAAAGTTAAATGCCCCAGGTCACAGGCGTGACCTCGGGCGTGACATCAGGTCACGGGCGTGACTCGCCCCGCGCTTCTTCCCGCCAGCAGCACTATTTCAATATTACACGCCCCAGGTCACGGGCGTGACCTAGGGCGTGACACAGCCGAAATGCTCGCAATTACTCCAGAAGGCGCCCTCTCCGCTGCTGCTTCGATCACGCCCCTTACACGCCCTTGGTCACGGGCGTGACCAAGGGCGTGTAACCTCATTTTTTCAGCTATATAAAGCCAGTTCCAGCAGATGTTTAAGAATGAATTTTTGGGAGTTCAAATCTCCATTTCTTGTTTTATTTTCATGTTTTAGTAGTCTTGTAGTTGTCCTTTTATTTCAATAGTTGTAATTTTCAATTTCTAGCTTGTATTTCTTTTCAATTGTAATTAATAAAATAGTTCTATTCTCTTATTTCTCCTCCCCTCTTCATGTGTTCTTTTACCTTCTTTAATTTCTCTATCTCCATGAGTACTTAGATTTCTTTCAGTACTCGATCGAGATGATCCGAGGAAAAATAATTATCATGAAGTAATTTAGAACATCTTTTTCTCTTCTTGGAAATACTTTCGATTTAAACTTGATTTTAATGAAATGAGATTATATTTTCGATATATAATTCTCGTTTTTGTTTTCGTTCTTTAGTTAGCCGAACAAGCTCGTAAGGCGAATCGATCATTCAAGGCTAAAGAGAGTTGAATGCAACCCTTTAGTAAGGATGACATAAATCTCCCTGATTGGTGTCAAATCCAATAGAGGGGTTCATTACGATAAAGCAAGTATTAGGTTCAATTATAGAACGAGAGTTCGGTTTATCCACCTAATCTTAGTTGGGCGTATCCTCGAGAGAGGTGCGTTCATAATTCGGGAACCTCCACGGTCAAAGAAAATTTCCTAAGAGATCTAGATTTTCTTGTTTCTTCTATCATTTTATTCCAAGGTGATTCAAAGATCGAATGCCAGCCCTTTTTGCTCGTCGTTTTAATCTTGTTTTTATTTTCCTTTGCAAAATCACTCCCAAGTTCTATTTGATAAAATAATAGAGATTTTCTTGAAGTAAGAGTACTCAACCGCCCCGAGTCTAATACGACCTTGGTTTTTATAACCTATACTACATTCGATACGGTACACTTGTCGTTGTCGTTTGCAAGCATAGTTTTGCGCATCACGCTGCTGAGAAACATGCGCGCAGATGGGTTGGGATGTGTCTTGGGCTGCAGCCCTAACGATCCATCATGCCCTCCGGCCTCTAAGGTGTTCCACCATGGTCTTTATCATGAATATCAACTCATGAGGGATCTTCATGTTGATGGGACTGAGAGGCATCCGATTGATGACATAGGTTGCACAAGACATTCCCTCTGCCCAGAAGGACTTTGGGATATTCTTGGCATGAAGACAACACTTGCAGGTCTCCGTCAGATGATGGATCTTCCGCTCTGCAACACCATTCTATTGTGGAGTGTGAGCACAAGAGAGCTCTCTGGATGTCATACTTCCTGCAGAAGTTAAAGAACGCGTTGGAGGTAAACTCCCCTCCATTGTTAGTTCTGAACCTCTTGACCCGCAGGTTGAGCCGACCCTCCACTAGCTCCTTGAACTCCACAAACCTCGTGAATTCTTCCGACTTCTCCTTCAAAAAATATACCCAAGTATATCTAGTGAAGTCATCAATCAGAACTAGCATATACCTGCTGCCTCCAAGACTGGTAGTTGCGGTAGGTCCAAACAGATCACCATGAATACACTCCAATTGTGCTTTACATCTGCTTTGTGATTTATTAAATGGAAGACGTTGAGCCATACCATATTGACAACCTGTATAAACATGACCTTCGCAGAAGGATGACAAACTAGGCAAACCTCTCACAAGGCCCTCCCTGCCATAACTTTCAACTTGTCCATCCCTACATGTCTGAGTCTTTCATGCCAGATAGCAGCGCTATCATTAGTCCTCATCTTATCAACATAAGAACTTGTAGACAACACAAACAAGTCCTTCACTCTTCTGCCGACATGAGTGACTTCAGCCTCCACTGCTGACATGTTTCTAAGAAACTTCACTTCTGTTGGACCAAACAGAACGTGGTAGCCAGCATCCACAACATTGGTCAACGAGAAGAGGTTTTTCTTCATCCCCAGAACATGATAGACACTCTTCAATGTAAGAGCACCTCTATCATCGTTCAAAGAAACTACACCCTCCTTATCTATTGCAAAGAAGAGAACTTCGACTCATCTCCGATTAGGTGATGACCATAACCCGAGTCCACTATCCAATCATCCTGATAGTTGATGGAGGCCATAGCCCGAACACACGTGCCCGTCATGAAGGCTCCATCACCCCATCTATCATCTATATAGGAACCAGCCTTCTCCTTTCTTGCAGTATGCCCTGGCTGAAGATTGACCTTGCAGTCCCTTTTGAAATGACCAAGCTTGGTGCACCTGAAACATCTTAGTCCTTCTTTCTTCTTCCCTTCAGACTTAGGAGCAGAACTCCTCTATTGCTGATATGAAGTAGATGGACCATCGTTACCAGATGACTTCTTCTTCTTGTCCCAACACTTCTTCTTTCCAGAAAAGAGAACCTCATCTTCTCCCCCAGAGACAGACATCCCCACCATTTGCTTAGCCAAACTCTATTGCGACGCAAGTAAGTTCTCCAGCTCCAGCAACGATGGCTGATTGGCCCAGCATTGTACAGAAGTAACAAAGGACACATACTCCCTCCGCAAGCCACGGATTATGTGCCTCTTCAGCTTCGCTTCTGAGATAGGCTCATCCGGGTCCAATGCTAATATCTCTGCACATAGGTTCTTAATTTTCAAGAATCACATTGAAATGGACAAGTCTCCCTGAGTTGCTTTCGACAACTCATTTTTGAAGAATGGTAGTCGAGCTACATTCTTCTTATTAAACAAACCATCCAAGGCTGTCCAAATTTCAGCTGTTGACCTACACCCGATGATGTGGTCAAACAACTCTGGAATGATAGCTCGCTTGAGAGTGAACTCAACCTTTGCATTAGTTATCTTCCAAGCCTTCACGAGCTCAGCATTCCCCTCAGCAGGAAAAACAACTTGTCTTGCTTCTCCTCCAACTACCTCCCAAAAGTCCTCGCCAAGTAGATAGCTCTCCATGCACGACTTCCACTTTTAAAAGTTAGTCTGCGTAAGGAGCTCAATACCAAGACCTCTAGCATATCCTCCTTCCATTGCTATCTCTCTGATTGACAACCGACTTGCAGAAATCCAAGCAGAAGACAGCGCTGATTACTGCTCAGGAACCTACCTCTGATACCATGTTAAAATATTTAGAGGTCCAGAGTGAAGTATAAATGCGGAACACTTCAAAACAATCCATAAGCGTGACAATCAATGACAATGGGATGACAGAATAATGCTCTTGTTATTTACTATCTCTTTACAGCTTGATAGATACATGGCGAGACATAATTCATAAGAATCATAGAGGAGAGAAGCCAACGACACAAAAACAATCCGCCAGTGAACTGCCAAAGCAGAGACCGCCAAACCGCTCGAACAGGAAAGCCGAACGGTTAACCCTGAGACCGCGTGAACAGAGCACAAGCTGTTACTGTTAGACCGCAACAACAATCCGCACAACTCGCTGCTTTAATCAACTGCGGAAAGCAACTGGCTGCACTTCTTGATCACCCAGACCGCACGATCTCAAGATCACAGAAGAACCCTCAAACACTTGACGAAGAACTGCTTCCTGCTGCAACCTGCATCTCAAGACCGCCCAACCATTTAAGGACGCCCTATTAACTGAGTCTGATGTACAGTACAAGAACACCTAAACAAAGTCTGCACAGACAGACCACTGTCGAACTGGTTTATTCAAAGATGGAAAGAAAGGAGAATGCTGACGGTGACTGCTAGCCGCTAACCTACGAATAAATAAACCGGCCAGACAACTCAAACTGCGCGACCTCAAAGTGAGACCGACACAATCAAGCCAACTTTGGTTCTTACAGTTCTTGCGTGTTGATGGCTACCCTAGCGTCCTTATTTATAGGAAAATGAATGGATGTCGTTACCACCCCAAGGGATACGGTCACCTTCCTTATTGAAGCATGTGGTCTCCAGTACCAGACCGCGCGGTCTCTTCAAGACCTTTTTACACTTAAGCAAAACTGTCCAAGATATCTTGCTAAGAACAACCCGACAGACCACCCGGCCTCTTGTAAGAACAGACATGAGCATCTGACCGACTAGGAGCAGACCGCCAGAACAAGCTCATGCAACCCGCAGTACGAGACCGCCCGGTCTAAACTAGAACAAGGATACTTGGGCACAATAAGCAGAATAAACACAGGTCTCCAACACCAGAGACACGCGACCACACTAGCCAGGTCGCTACACTGAGCTCACGGATTCCAGAGGTAAACCGCAACACAGGTCGTACGGTCTCCAAGAACAGACTGCCCGGACAGTCCACTTCCACTTCAAAAATTTAACAATTCCTGTAGATCCAATTGGTGCCAATGATATTTCGTCCTTGAGGTTTTGGCACAAATTTCCACACCTTGCACCTTTTGAACTGAAGCAGTTCTTCTTGCAATGCTTGAATCCAGAATGTGTCTTCATTTGATTCTTCAAATTTCTTGGGCTCCATCTGTGATAGAAAGCTCAAGAATAGGGCTTCATTGTGAGCCCTGCTTCTGGTGACCACTCCTTGGTTAACATCTCTAATTATTTGGTTTTTTGGATGATCCCTTAGTTGTATATTTGCTGTAGGCAACCTGTCAGCTATCTGTAGCTCTTCTTCTTGAGCAGCATTATCTTCAACAGCTTGCTGATCTTCAACTTCAGGGATTGCTACCTCTGAATTGACCTTGCTTGTGCTGGGTATGTCTTGGAGAGATATGACTTGTACTCACTATTCATTACCTGTCAAAATAGGAGAGCTGGACCAGTCCTTATAGAGCAGGCTGGTCTCATCAAAAACCACATGCATAGACTCTTCTACAACATGAGTTTTCTTATTGAATACTGTATAGGCTTTGCTATATGAGTTATATCCAACAAGAACCCCATACATTGCAATTTTCAACAAACTTAGTTAAATGAGATTTTCTATTATTTAGAATGTAGCATTTGCAACCAAAGATTCTAAAGTATGAAATAATTGGTTGATTGCCTTTCAGACTCTCATAGGGGGTTATTCTTAGGGCCTTATTGATAGATGCTCTATTGAGAACATAACATTCAGTATTGAATGCCTCAGCCCAGAAATATTCTAGGAGTGATGAGTCACTAAGCAGTGTTCTCCCAGCCTCTATCAAGGTCCTATTCCTCCTCTCAGCCACACCATTTTGCTGTGGAGTCCTTGGGGAGGAGAATTCTTGGGTGATACTTGTTGGAGATGGAACGTTCACCTAGAGGGGGGGGGGGTGTTAGGTGATCTTGGTACTTTTTGATTTATTAGTGTGAGTTATCAATATTCAAGCAATGCACAAAGTTAACACACAAATAAGTCACACCAGACGACACAAGATCTATAGAGGTTCCTCAAGACGGGGTGTCTTGAGAAGTCCTCTTTACCTATACGCCTACCCAGTAGTGTGCTAGGCTCGACAAACTCCGCCAAAAGCATCAGGCCCTCAAGCCTTACAACACGGACCCACAAGTCCCAACAGCATAAGCCCTCAAGCCTTTACTTCCCCCTAGCCCGCAAGCTCGACACTCAGGCCCTCAAGCCCAACACAACACAGACCCGCAAGTCCTGTTCCTACAGCCTAGGCCCGCAAGCCCCTACTGCACCCGTGCCCTCAAGCTCGACAAGTCGCACCCGCAAGTGCACTGACCTGGCCCTCAAGCCTCACAGCTCTGCAGCTCTCAAGCTAGACAATTTGGCCCGCAAGCCTTACAAGAAAATACAATAATAAAATGTTTCTTCTGCCGGATGAAGATCGACACCTTTAGCTTGTTGAAGATCGGCTCTTTAAGATTGAAGAAGATTGTTCTGAATCTGATCTTGAGCGCACGGTTCTTCTTCAAATCTTTTCTTAGCCAGATGAGGATTGGCTTCTTAGCAGTCAATGAAGATGACTGCTCCTTCTTTTTCACTTTCTTTCTTGCGGCGCTTATGTTTTTCGATTTGCTATCTGCGCAAGTTCTTTCTTGAATATTAACCTTTTAGGGCAACCTCATGTATCCTTTTATAAGATTGCGATGTCTCCCAACGGTCTTCTAAACAGTTTCTTTATGTGTCAGACCTCCATTCCTTTTTAGCACGCGCTGATATCTTTATTTCTTTTGGAGTACGCGCTAATACCTCGATTCATTAAGTGCACGCGCTGATTAGACAATCAGGCGGCGGCATTAACTGCTGACAGTATGTCCGCACGATTTGAATCTGTCTAGACGATATTTCCATTGTTATGACGACATGGATAATATCTCGACGACATCCCTGTGTCGATGCCATGAACTCTGGTAGACCTTCATGTCTTCTTTCTTCTGCCTCTGATGCTGGCATCACAACAATACGAGACATTCTGGCAATTCTTCATATACGACGTTATGCCATTTCTGACTGTGTCGTTGAGATCCTCTTTCTTGCAATATGTCATCGTAATCATGTTGTTTACTCGATGACATTCCTTCCTTCGATGTATTTGATTCTTCTCTGCATTCGACGATCTCGCCACATCTCAGCATTCGACGATCAGCATTCTTCGTTCGACGATCTCGCCATATCTCAGCGTTCGACTATCGGCATTCTTCATTCGACGATCTCGCCATGTCTTAGCATTCGACGATCGGCATTCTTCGTTCGACGATCTTGCCATGTCTCAGCGGTCGACGAATACTTTGCTTCTCAGCGGCTGCTGCTCTGCCCGTCATTACGACAACAAGCACGCATTGTCGACGATATCGCCTGTTCTTCTCGACGATATGTACTTATATTTTCCTGAGATTATGAACTAGATGTACGATCAAATACAAAGTGAAGTACTCTTGACATTCTGACTTCTTTAAATCAGGAATCATGTTGGCAAGATTCCCAACAATCTCCCCCTATTTAAAGAAGTCAGAATCTCAATTCAAACCTTCTTTCATTTGACATTAAATATCATAATCTTAGATGGAACTGTTTAAAGATTTAACTTATCTTTTGCAGAACTCTTGGAGTACATCAAGCTTGTAACTCCCCTTTGATTTGATGCCTCTTCCTTGCTCCCCCTGCCTTTAAGGTCTTCTTGAGCACCACTTGAGCACCATTTCTCCCCCTTTCTGACTTCTTGCCTTCTGCTTTTCTAACCAAGGAGTAGCACAAGCTCCCCCTTGCTTATGCATGATTCTTCATGGTCCTGTGAGATTTTCTGACCACTCATCTAGAAAGGCATTAGTAAATAGTAAAGTTGAGGGTTACTCTAAGTTTAACATTCTCAATTGGAATTTGAAGAAGTTAAACTTAGCTTCATCTAGGGGCTTTGTAAATATATCAGCCACTTGTTTGTCTGTTGGGACAAATTCAAGGGTGATATCTTCATTTTCCACATGCTCCCTGATGAAGTGATACCTGATCTCAATATGCTTAGTCCTGCTGTGAGATACAGGGTTCTTAGCACAATTGAGATGGCACTTGAAGAGTCACAAAACAGGGGTGTTTTGGTCATCTTTAGATTGTAGTCTTCAAGTTGGTGTTGAATCCATAGCAGTTGGGCACAGCAGCTCCCAGCAGAGATATACTCTGATTCTACTGTCGAGATTGCCACACTGGTCTGCTTCTTACTGCTCCAAGAAATCTGTCTTCCACCAAGGAATTGGCATGTCCCTGAGGTACTCTTTCTATCTTCCTTGCACCCTGCATAATCTGCATCTGAATAACCAGTCAGTTCACACTCATTGTTCCTAGGGTACCATAGGCCAAGATTTGATGTACCCTTTAGGTATCTTAAGATTCTCTTGACAGAGACATAGTGAGATTCCTTAGGATACACCTGATATCTAGCACAGACACATGTAGCAAACATTATGTCAGGCCTACTTGCAGTTAGATAGAGCAAGGATCCAATCATGCATCTGTACTTGGTTTCATCAAAGAGTATGCCCTTCTCATCCTTGTCCAGAGACACATTGGTTCCCATTGGAGTTTTCATTGAAGAAGCACTCTCCAATCCAAATTTCTTGACTAGCTCCCGAGTGAATTTGGTCTGAGAGATGAAAATCCCATCTTTAGATTGTTTCACTTGGAGACCTAGGAAGTATTTGAGCTCACCCATACTGCTCATCTCAAACTTTTTCTGCATCAAGTTGGCAAACTTTTTGTAGAGATTGTTATCTGTAGAGCCAAAGATGATGTCATCTACATAGATCTGTACTAGCAAGATCTTGCCCTTCACTTCCCTTAGGAACAATGTCTTATCAATCTTTCCCCTTGAGAACTTGTTCTCAATTAGAAAGCTTGACAGAGTCTCATACCAGGCCCTAGGTGCCTGCTTTAAGCCATAAAGTGCTTTTCTAAGAAAGTAAACATAATTAGGATAAGTAGAGTCAACAAAACTTGAAGGCTGCTCTACATATACTTCCTCTTTGAGGTCACCATTTAGAAAGGCTGACTTCATATCTATTTGATAGACCTTGAAACCTTTGTAAGCTGCATAGGCGAGGAACATTCTTATTGCTTCCAGTCTGGCTACTGGAGCGAATGTCTGATCAAAATCTATCCCCTCCTCTTGTCTGTAGCCTTTTGCCACTAGTCTTGCTTTATTCTTGGTGATGATTCCATTTTCATCCAACTTGTTCCTGTAGACCCATTTGGTTCCTATGATGTTGTGCCCTTGGGGTCTTGGAACCAATTTCCACACTTTGCATCTTATAAATTGGTTCAGTTCCTCCTGCATTGCAGCAATCCAAAATGGATCCTGATTTTCTTCCTCAAATTTCTTGGGTTCAATTTGAGAGAGAAAACTCAGGTACAATGCTTGATTTGCAGCTCTACTCCATGTCAGCACCCCTTGGTTGACATTTCCTATTATCTGCTCTTGGGGATGATCTCTTACTTGTCTTAAGGCAGTTGGAAGTGTTCTGGGTATTTCTGCAGGAGCAACTTCTGCAGGCCGCAATTCTTCTGTCGTTTCTGTATCTTCTGCAGGTTCTACCTCTATTTCAACCATCACTGGCTGATTCTTGTTGTTGAATGAGGTGTCGGCATTGTCTTTAATGGATAGCTTCTCTAATCTTTCCACTATACCTGCATTCACTATAGAACTAGACCAGCCCTTATGGATAAGGCTAGTCTCATCAAATACGACATGAACAGATTCTTCCACTGTTTGGGTATTGAGGTTGTATACTCTGTATGCCCGGCTGTAGGAGTTGTATCCAACAAAAATACCTTCACAGCTTTTCTCAGCAAACTTAGTTAGTTTGGATTTCCCATTATTAAGGACATAACATTTGCTACCAAAGATCCTAAAGTAGGATAGAGTTGGTTTTCTGCCCTTCATTAGCTCATAGGGAGTTTTCTTGTGGTTTTTGATGATAGAGGCCCTGTTTATCACATGACAAGCAGTGTTGACAGCCTCTGCCCAGAAGTATTCTGGTAATAAGGAGTCACTTAGCATTGTCATGCTAGCCTCTATCAAGGTTCTGTTCTTCCTTTCAGCAACCCCATTCTGTTGAGGAGTTCTGGGGGAGGAGAATTCTTGGGCGATACCTAGGTCTTGGCAGAATTCTGTCATGGCCCCTGACTAAAATTCTGTCCCAATGGTCACTTCTGAATTTCACCACAGTACATCTCATCTCATTCTTGATCTGTCTGACAAAATTCTTCAAGATATCGAGGGTATCTGATTTCTTTTTAAGGAAGAATACCCAAGTGAACCTTGAGTAGTCATCAACAACTACAAGGGTGTATGCCTTCCCTCCTAAGCTATGAACTGACATGGGACCAAATAAATCCATGTGCAGTAAAAATAAACACCTTGTGGACTCTTTGTTAGAGATGCTTTTAAATCTAGTCCTAGTCTGCTTTCCAAGTTGGCAGGCTTGACAAGGACCATCTTTGATGCACTTAATGTCAGGTCCATTTCTGACCAGGTTTTGTGAGAAAAGCTTGTCTATTGTCTTATAATTGATGTGTGCAAGTCTCTTGTGCCATTGTACACATAGAGCCTCTTTTCCATCAGCTACAAGACATATGGGCATGGAAGAATTTATATTAAGGAAATTTAAGCAATAAATGTTCCCACTCCGAGTGTCAGTTAAGGTAGTCTCAGAATCCGAGGACTTCTTAATTAGACACTTGTCCGTGTGGAAAGTAATAACGAAGCCTAGATCACAAAGCTGACTTATGCTTATGAGGTTTTGTCTCAACCCCTCCACATAAGCTATCTTTGTGATGGTAACTAACCCATTAGTTATGTTACCGTAGCCCCTGGTCACTCCCTTTTCTGAAGCTCCAAAGATAACAGTGTAACACCCCAAAAATCGTAGGTCAGCGAGGTAGGCGGAGTGGTAGTGTTGCGCTTGGGATAGGCTAAAAAATCCATAGCAGTTCTTCGCGCACGTTCATAGGCATCTTAGTGCACGACCAGTGGTCGTGCACCAATGATCGTGCGTTAATTCGCAAGAAAATCAGAGTTCTGTCTCGGGCAGTGCGCACGATCAGGGGAAGTTCTTCGCGCACGACCACTGACCGTGCGCCGCTGCTCGTGCGCCCTATTTATTCTGCTCCGCGAAAACGTGCGGAGAAGATGATTCGACCATTCAAAACTTTGGGATTTGATCCAAGGGCTATGATGGTTCGCTGGGGGGCTTTAGGGCTTTGGAGAGGGGATAATCCCTCATATTTTTCAAGGGTTTTCTCTCTTTTAGGTTGGAGAAAGGAGAAGGGGGCTAGGAGGAAGAAGAAGGAGATTCCGCCATTGTTGGATCTTCGGAGCTCCGTTCGCCGATCCGAGACCGGCAACGCGTAGGGGGCGTCGAGGCGCTTCTTCTCCTCCGTTTGTTTGCAAGTTTCTCATGGCTAGGAGGAGATCTCAAAAGGTAACGACATTTATCCTCCCGGTCTTTGGGATGCGTGCATGGCATCCCTTTATTTTCTGCATTTTTGGCACCGGATCCGTCGAGTGAGAGGGATCCGGGTCGCCTTGGTTCAAAAGGAACCATCGGGTTAATTGAGTCTGTCCCCGACATGATTTGCACTAGAGATCCGCTCCGTTAGCGGATTAAGCATTGTGGGTGAAGCCGGATTTGCGACCGTTGGTCCGATTCGGTGATGTTGATTGACGCGCATTTTAGGAGTTTTGTTAGAAATCCGATTACGGCGAACTCGTCGTTGTGATGCCCTTGTAGCTTCGTGTGGTAACGAATGTCGGGTTTTGGGCGGGGAAATGATGTGCGGAATATGGGGCTTGTGATGCCTAGGGTTGTGCGAAGGCGCGATTGGTCTTTGTGGTCGGCTGGCTATCCCGTGAAGACTGAGCTTCACGTGTGGAGAGTGTCCCAGCAAGATTAGTCCCTTCGATGTTGACTGACGAGAATGTCTGTGCTACGGATGAGTCTGGTAATGGTCGCCAGGCGAGGCAGTCGGTGGACGTTGTCCCAAGTGTAAGTCCAGGGCCTTGGGACGTTTTGCTTAAGCCAGAATTCTTAGCATCAGTTTTGTGTGTTGTTAGCGGCCTGAGCATGTGAGCTGTTAGACAAGCCCGATGGCATGGTGAGCCAGGCGAGGTGGGTCTCAGCGAGAGCTCTTGGCCTTGGGCTACGATGCCCTCATGGGGAAATGATGAGTACCCTTGTGTTTGTGATGTGATGATGATGTATGATGTGTTAGATTCATACGCCTAAGGGTGCCTTGGGTGAAACCCGGGTTTGCATTCATTTTGAATTGGTAGGCCCCTTTTATTATCTGCTCAACATAGAAACGTGGATGATGTTTGTGACACTCATGCCTGTATTTATGTTGCCTTTCATTATGTACATTTGCATACGAAGTGCTGACTTGCAGGGTGAAGTAGTTCCCCGGGGTCCGCTAGGACGGCCGGGAGGAGGGATGTTATTACACCGTTTGTGGTCAGCCATAGCTGACCCTCGTTTACCGCTTTTTGTGATTTGGATGCAGGGCAGGGATCGCAGGCTGGACCCAGATCGCCGACCAAAAAGGCCTAAAGCCTCATGAAGTGTTTACCTTGTTTTCATGCACTTCTACTTTATTATTTTGTTGTAGCCGGCTTGCATGCCGAGGTAGTTTAGGGAAAACTATTATTCCCACTTTTGTTGGGATGTCTCTTTGTGTTGAATGTTGGGTGTTTTGGACTTTGGTTTTGTAAGGCCTTAAGGCCAGTTGGACTCCTATGTACTGTGGACAATCTCTGTGGTTTTAGTTTGTTTCTGTTGTGTTATCTGAGTTTTGAGATTGGGTAGTTAATATCATCTCTTAACACTAAAGCTGTGGCGGTTATATGTTTTGGGGTCCCGTCCGGACCCATATTATATGGTCATTTCAGGGGAGGTGTAACAATTTGGTATCAGAGGGAGGTTGGAGTATTCTTGCGAGGTCTAGTGTATTTGGATCGAGTAAGAGATTGTCCACATAGGAGTATAGTGCGGGATCACGAGTATCGCTGTGTTTGAGTCTTGCGAATATAGCTTGATAAGTCTTTTTCCTTGCTTATGCTAGGATGTTGGCAACGATGCGGCGACGTCGAGGAGGCAAGAGGAGCCTTCGGGAAGCAGTGCTACTGCTCCGGGCCTCATGAATGTGGGCATGTCCCCGACTAATTTCTGTCGCATGCTAGTGGAAGCAATGGTAGCGGCTCAAGCTGGAGCGAAGCCACGGGTTCCTACGTCGGTGGTGCAAGTTGCGACTCCTGTTACTCCGGCGGCTACGCCGGCTACACCGGATATCGAAGTGAGGCAAGCAGAGCCTTTAGCGAAGAGAGCTATTCCGATGGGTGATCGATTCATGATGTACTTCTTGAGTTTCCACCCTCCGACATTCAAGGGAGTTGGCACTCCCACGGATGCCGCATATTGGCTTTCGAGAATCCAGGAACTCTTGAAGGCAGTTGAGACCCCAGAGGAGAGGCAGTCTCACTATGCGAGTTTCATGTTAGACGGCAATGCGAAGTTGTGGTGGGCGAACCATAACGGTCGCCATTTTGTTGGGCGTGTTCCGTCCATGGAGGAGTTCGGGAACGCTTTCCTCAAGCATTATATTCCGGCCTCGACAAGGTTAGCACTGCAGCGACAGTTTTTGCATTTGGTGCAGCGTGAGAAGACAGTGGATGAATATCTGCAAGAGTTCACTCGGTTGGGTCGTTATGCGGGGATGACTATGGCAAATGATGAAGAGAGGGATAATCTCTTCTATCAAGGGTTGAGGGAAAATTTAAGGCAACCACTCATAGCCTTGAAGAATGCGGGATTTAATGAATTGGTCGAAGCCGCTCACACACTGAAGAGCGACATGGAGCGAACCCAACGGCGAAAGGGTTTTGCGGCAAAGCAGGGAGAAGGAAAGCCTTCTCAGTCTCAAAGGAAGTCTGAGGGCAACCGATGGAAGAAGAAGCCCCGTCCTAGTAGGCCTGGGGAGAGAAGTGGCACACCTTCGGGAGATTTTCGCTCCAAAGGTCCGTTGACTTGTTACAAGTGTGGCAAGGTGGGTCACATAAGTTGGTTTTGTACCGAGGGTGGAGCTGAGCCAGTGCCGAGGCAGGAACAATCGGTGCGTTCCGGTCCTAGTGTTGCAGAGAGGGGGAAAGCGGCAGAGTCGAGTGCTTCGCGGTTCCCTCCAGTGCAGCCTAGAGCATATAATCTTGGGCAACAGGAAGCGATACGTCAACCCGACGTGGTGACAGGTACGAAAAGTTTAAGTTTTCGTTTGTTACTATAATGTAGGTTGCGGCCTTTAATGTTTGTTTTGCACGTGGTTAGGTTTCGTGCTAGTTTCAGGCTACCCCTCTCGAGTGTTGTTCGACACGGGAGCATCACACTCTTTTCTTGCAGAAAGTTTTATCCAGAAGATTGGTGCTGAGTCCGTAGAGGCAGAGGTGGAGTTGAGCGTGCGTATGCCGAATGGGTCTTTCATGACTACCATGAGGAAAGGACGCATTGTGTTGCAAATTGGTAATTGTGATTTCGTGTTGGTAGCAGCGATTCTGCCACTAGCCGAATTCGACGTTATCTTGGGGATGGACTGGCTTGCAGCGCAGCGAGCTAGTATCGACTGCCAGTTGAAGGTGGTAACCCTGAGAGGAAAAGGTAGAGCAGAGGTCAAGTTCGAAGGCCTAAGCGGAGTGGCTTGCTCCCTGATTTCCGCTATGTAGATGAGGCGTGCGGTAAACCAAGGAGGCGAGGCATTTTTAGCTTTGTTGGAGACTCATTCCACAAAGTTGGCTATTGGAGAAGTTCCGGTGGTGGAAGAATTTGAGGATGTATTCCCCGAGGAGCTTCCGGGGCACCTCCTCAGCATGAGATCGATTTTTCGATCGAATTGGTACCGGGTGCGAGGCCGGTGTCGCGTCCTCCATTTAGGATGGCACCAAAGGAACTGGCCGAGCTAAAGGTTCAGTTGCAAGAGTTGTTAGAGCAAGGGTACATTAGGCCCAGCTCTTCGCCGTGGAGCGCGCCAGTAATGTTTGTGAAGAAAAAGGACAGAAGTATGCGGTTGTGCATTGACTACCGTGAGCTAAATAAGTTGACCGTCAAGAATAAATATCCGATTCCCCGAATCGATGATTTGTTTGACCAGTTAGTGGGGTCGGTGGTGTACTCCAAGTTGGATTTGAAATCGGGGTACTACCAGTTGAAGATTTGAGAAGAGGACGTTGCCAAGACAGCATTTGGGACTCGGTACGGCCACTACGAGTTTTCGGTGATGTCGTTCGGACTGACGAACGCGCCATCTGTGTTCATGGATTTGATGAACAGGGTTTTTCGCCCATTCTTAGATTCATTCGTGGTGGTGTTCATAGATGATATTTTGGTGTATTCAAAATCAGAGGCAGAGCATGAGTCTCACTTGAGATAAGTATTGCAGAATCTAAGGGAGAATCAGATTTATACTAAGTTCTCAAAGTGTGAGTTTTGGATCGAGAAGGTGGCATTCTTGGGTCACGTGATCAGTGGAGATGGGGTGGCGGTAGATCCAGCAAAGATTGAAGCCATTAGGGATTGGCCTGTATTGAGAACCATGGCGGAAGTCGGGAGCTTCCTTGGACTAGCCGGTTATTACAGAAGGTTCGTGGAGTACTTTTAGCGGAAGGCGTTGCCCCTCACCACTCTCAAACGCAAGGACCAAAGGTTTGTATGGACACCGGAGTGTGCCCGTGCATTTGAGAATTTGAAGGAAAGGTTGATGTCTGCTCCAATCCTTAGTCTTCCTACTGGGACGGAAGGATTTCAGATTTTCAGCGATGCGTCAGGTTGCGGGTTGGGTTGCGTGCTGGTGCAGCACGGCAAGGTGATCGCTTATGGGTCAAGGCAGTTAAAGACTCATGAGAGGAATTATCCTGTCCACGATCTGGAGTTGGCGGCGGTAATCTTTGCGCTAAAATTGTGGCGGCACTACGTTTATGGTGCGAAGGTGGAGATCTTCACGGATCACAAAAGCCTGAGGTATCTCCTAGACCAAAAGGATCTGAATATGCGGCAGCGTAGGTGGGTCGAGTTCCTTGGGGACTACGACGTGGAGATTCAGTATACGCCGGGTAAAGCCAACGTGGTGGCGGATGCCTTGAGTAGGATGTACTCCGGGCAAGGTAATTGGATGGAGGCGCATGACGAGCGTTTGATTCGAGACTTGGAGTCTCTTGACATTTCTTGTGTGGCTAGAGGTGAGTTTGGCGTGGCTCGTTTGAACTAGATTGAAATGCAGTGTGATATAACGGATCGAATCCGAGAGGCGACCAGTGCAGACGAGGAGTGCCAACAATTGGTGTTGGAGGCTCAGCAAAGCGAAGGCACTGCTTTGGAGATGGTTGGTGGGATTTTGAAAAGAGACGGAAGGGTTTGTGTTCCGCGCTTTGGCAAGCTTCGCGAGGAGTTGATGTTTGAGGCTCACTTTACGAAGTACTCCGTTCATCCAGGAAGTACAAATATGTACGCGGATATGAAGAAATCTTTTTGGTGGCCTGGGATGAAGCGGGATGTAGCTGAGTACGTAAGTTGATGTCAGACATGTGCCTTGGTGAAGGATGAGTGCCAAAGGCCCGGTGGGTTCTTGAAGCCTCTTTCCATCCCCGAATGGAAATTCGATGACATCTATATGGATTTTGTGCATGGTTTGACTCGATCGCAGCAGGGTAACGATGCGATTTGGGTGATAGTGGATCGCCTGACCAAGGTGGCTCACTTCATTCTGAATCAGAAGGGCGATGGCATGGAGAAGCTCGTGGAGCTTTATGTTCGAAACATAGTGCGGTTGCACGGGATTCCGAAGAGCATCATTAGTGATCGTGATGGGAGGTTCACTTCGAAAGATTAGAGGTTAGTGCAGAAAAGTTTAGGCACAAAGCTCAAGTTTAGTACCGCGTTCCATCCGCAGACCGATGGTTAGACGGAGCGAACGAACCGTACGTTGGAGGACATGTTGAGGATGTATGCTCTCGACTTTGGTAAAGGTTGGGAAGACCACCTTTTCATGGTGGAGTTCACCTATAATAATAGCTTCCAGCCGAGCATCAAGATGGCGCCATACGAAGCTTTGTATGGAAGGAAGTGTCAAACGCCGATGTCTTGGGCAGAGGTGGGAGACACTTAGCTTTTGGGAAAGCAAGTGGTGGAAGATGCTTGCGAGATTGTGCGGACGATTCAGGAGCGCATGAAGGTTGCTCGGGATCGACTAGCGAAGTATTTTAATGCGCGCCACAGAAATGTGCAGTTTGCAGTGGGCAACATGGTCTACTTGAAGATCAATCCGTTCAAGGGTGTTTCGCAGGTGCGGCGACTCAAGAAGTTGAGTCTGAGATATTTGGGTCCGTTTGAGGTTACGGAACGTATAGGCGAAGCAGTCAATCGTTTGGCGTTGTCCGCAGAGCTGAGTGGATTACATGATGTTTTCCATGTCTCTGTGCTGAGGAAAGCTTTGGTGGAGCCGAGCGTCGTGGTCGAAGCGGAGGCGGTGCCGGTGATGGAGGATTTGGGGATGAGGGTTCGTCCGGTTTGCGTGGAGGATTCGAAAGTCCGGCAGTTGCGTAACAAGGAAGTCAAGCTTGTAAAGGTGCGATGGGACAACTGCGGGCGAGATGAATTCTCTTGGGAGCGTGAGCAAGCGATGCGGGAGGATTTCCCAGAACTTTTTGCACCAGGTATGCATTATGAATTTCCTGTTTCAATTCTGAAATTTCAAGGTCGAAATTCTTCTAAGGGGGGTGGAGTTGTAACACCCCAAAAATCGTAGGTCAGCGAGGTAGGCGGAGTGGTAGTGCTGCGCTCGAGATAGGCTAAAAATTCCATAGCAGTTCTTCGCGCACGTTCATAGGCCTCTTCGCGCACGACCAATGGTCGTGCGCCAATGATCGTGCGTTAATTCACAAGAAAATCGGAGTTCTGTCTCGTGTAGTGCGCACGATCAGGGGAAGTTCTTCGCGCACGACCACTGACCGTGCGTCGCTGCTCGTGCGCCCTGTTTATTCTGCTCCGCGAAAACGTGCGGAGAAGATGATCTGACCATTCAAAAACTTTGGGATTTGATCCAACGGCTGTGATGGTTCGCTGGGGGGCTTTAGGGCTTTGGAGAGGGGATAATCCCTCATATTTTTCAAGGTTTTTCTCTCTCTTAGGTTGGAGAAAGGAGAAGGGGGCTAGGAGGAAGGAGAAGGAGATTCCGCCATTGTTGGAGCTTCGGAGCTCCGTTCGCCGATCCGAGACTGGCAACTCGTAGGGGGCGTCGAGGCGCTTCTTCTCCTCCGTTTGTTTGCAAGTTTCTCATGGCTAGGAGGAGATCTCAAAAGGTAACGACATTTCTCCTCCTGGTCTTTAGGATGCGTGCATGGCATCCCTTTATTTTCTGCATTTTTGGCACCGGATCCATCGAGTGAGAGGGATCCGGGTCGCCTTGGTTCAAAAGGAACCATCGGGTTGATTGAGTCCATCCCCGACATGATTTGCACTAGAGATCCGCTCCGTTAGCGGATTAATCATTGTGGGTGAAGCCGGATTTGCGACCGTTGGTCCGATTCGGTGATGTTGATTGACGCGCATTTTAGGGGTTTTGTTAGAAATCTGATTACGGCGAACTCGTCGTTGTGATGCCCTTGTAGCTTCGTGTGGTAATGAATGTCGGGTTTTGGGTGGGGAAATGATATGCGGAATATGGGGCTTGTGATGCCTAGGGTTGTGCGAAGACGTGATTGGTCTTTATGGTCGGCTGGCTATCCCGTGAAGACTGAGATTCACGTGTGGAGAGTGTCCCGGCAAGATTAGTCCCTTCGGTGTTGACTGACGAGAATTTCTGTGCTACGGATGAGTCCGGTAATGGTCGCCAGGCGAGGCAGTCGGTGGACGTTGTCCCGAGTGTAAGCCCAGGGCCTTGGGACGTTTTGCTTAAGCCAGAATTCTTAGCATCGGTTTTGTGTTTTGTTAGCGGCCTGAGCATGTGAGCTGTTAGACAAGCCCGATGGCATGGTGAGCCAGGCGAGGTGGGTATCAGCGAGAGCTCTTGGCCTTGGGCTACGATGCCCTCAAGGGGAAATGATGAGTACCCTTGTGTTTGTGATGTGATGATGATGTGTTAGATTCATACGCCTTAGGGTGCCTTGGGTGAAACCCGGGTTTGCATTCATTTTGCATTGGTAGGCCCCTTTTATTATCTGCTCAACATAGAAATGTGGATGATGTTTGTGACACTCATGCCTGTATTTATGTTTCCTTTCTTTATGTACATTTGCATACGAAGTGCTGACTAGCAGGGTGAAGTAGTTCCCCGGGGTCCGCTAGGACGGCCGGGAGGAGGGATATTGTTACACCGTTTGTGGTCAGCCACAGCTGACCCTCGTTTACCGCTTTTTGTGATTTGGATGCAGGGCAGGGATCGCAGGCTGGACCCAGCTCGCCGGCCAAAAAGGCCTAAAGCCTCATGAAGTGTTTACCTTGTTTTCATGCACTTCTACTTTATTATTTTGTTGTAACCGGCTTGCATGCCGAGGTAGTTTAGGGAAAACTATTATTCCCACTTTTGTTGGGATGTCTCTTTGTGTTGAATGTTGGGTGTTTTGGACTTTGGTTTTGTAAGGCCTTAAGGCCAGTTGGACTCCTATGTACTGTGGACAATCTCTGTGATTTTAGTTTGTTTCCGTTGTGTTATCTGAGTTTTGAGATTGGGTAGTTAATATCATCTTTTAATACTAAAGCTGTGGCGGTTATATGCTGTGGGGTCCCGGCCGGACCCATATTATATGGTCACTACAGGGGAGGTGTTACAAACAGTCGGTCCACTCTCCACAGGGATGAATTCTTTCAAATACTTTCTAACTCTAGTCATATGCCTGGAGCAGCCACTGTCCAAATACCAAATTGGATATTGGTTGGCATTTGGATCTACCTGCAAAACAAATCACTTCCCCTTAGGTACCCAATAGGGATTGGGTACTTGGTTTCTGTTAGGGTGATAGAATGGAATCGCAAACCTCGGAGGATTCTGCACTCTCCTTGCATTGAGCCCAGTTGGGTTGAACCAATAGTCCAATGCAAAGTGGCCTACTTTCCCGCAGCACCAACACTCATATCTGTTATATCTTCTCTTCTGCTTCATCATCTGAGTAGGATGATAGTGTTGATGAGCAGGAGAGAAGGCTTCTTGTCTAACAGATCTAGGGTGAACCTCATGTGTGTGAGCCGGGGGAGGAATTGGCTTCACCACTCTTTGGTTCACCTTCTTGGGTGCAGGCTTTGTAGGAACAGCCTTTCCCATTCTCTTGTCTGCTGTTGATGCAGGTCTGTGGGCTGAAGGACTTGCTAACAGCACCTTCTTATAAGAGGGTCTAGCTTCAGGATCTTTGCCCATGACTGGCTCTTTATTGAAACTGATACCAGCTCTGAACTATCCAGAGAAGGTGTCAGTTGCTGGCAGGAGAGTTTGGGGCATTGAGAGGCTGGAAGCAAGTTTCTTCTCAGCCAACAACATTTCCTTAAGATCCCTAATGACCTTGTTTTTCTGTCCTAACTCAGCATTCTTAAGCCTTATGGCTTCCTTAAGCTTGTCCACTTCTTTGCTCATAGATGTTAGCTTCCCAGCTGTCTCCTGGAGCTTGGATTGGACAGGCTTCAAGGATTCTAACTCCTTGGTTTGCACCTTGAGGAGTTTCTTACTATTTTTGAAGGCTTTCCATACGGCTTTATATTGCCTTATTAGTTCAGATTCAACTTCATACTGAGATCTTGGGGCTGTGCTGTTGGCAGCAGACACCTCCTTATCATCATGCAAAGAATCTGCCACTGATCCAGAATCAGAGGCAGATAGAGAAGTTATGTGTTTTACCTTTCCAGGAGAGTTGTCATCCTGGTTACCTTCATTGATGGCCATCAGTCCAATAAGTGCTTCATCCTCAGTACCAGAGGAGCTTGAGTCAGAGTCACTTAATGTTTTGGTCTTCTTTGCCACGAACCCCTTTTCAGAGGTTCTCCCACTCCTAGAGCTTCTTCTCTCTTCGTGGTTCCTTGACTCCTTTTTCTTGGAGGGGCAGTCTACAGCCATGTGACCTGTTTTGCTGCAAGAATAGCAAACAGTATTATTTAAATCATATTTACTGGAGTTGGATTTTTACCTGTCCTCCCTGGTAGCCCTAGATCTGTCCCGATAGTCAGATCTTCTGGAGCTTGAGGAGGAGCTTATGCTGTTGTCCCTCCTCCTTCTGTGTAGCAACTTTCTGAATTGTTTTGAGAGGAGGGCGACCTCTCTATCAGTATCAGCAGACTCAGAGGAGTTGGATTCTGATTCCTCACTGTTCTCAGTTCTATTCTGAGAAGCAGAGGTCTTGCCCTTGAATCTTCTGGTGCTCTCAGTCTTTAGAGCCACCGATCTTTCTCTTGAGCTCACCTTTGAGCTTTCTTCTTCTTCAGCTTTCCTTGTATTAAGCTGAAGTTCATGAGACAGCAGCTTCCCGTATAGGTTCTTGGGCTCCATGTTGCCCAATTGGCCCATCTCTCTGATGGCACATATCTTGATATCCCATTCCTTTGTGAGGGATCTGAGAAATTTGTCATTTAGATCAGAGTTTGTGAACTCTCTGTCGTAGTTTCTCAGTCCATTCACGATCTTGAAAAATCTCTCATAGCAGTTGGAGATTGTTTCATTCTTGCCTTGTTTGAAGGCTTCATATTCCTGGTTGAGGAGAGATTTCATGTCATCCCTTACCTCTTTAGTACCCTCCATGTATACGATCAAGGAGTCCCACATCTCCTTGGCCGTTTTGCAGTGAATTAGATTTTGGAGGGTTGAGTCATCTATCGCACTTACGATGACGTTTTGTGCCCTCTTGTTTAGACCTGCCAAGGCCAGCTCGTCCTTGGTCATGTCTTCATATTTCTTTATCACCTGCCTGGTTGGATCAATAGTGGAGGCAGTGGTAGGGATGAAGGGACCCTGCTTGATTGCCAGGTAGATTCTTGGGTCAACTGCCTCCATAAAGAGTCTTACTCTTTCCTTCCAAATGGGGAAATTCTCTTTTGTGCAGATGGGAAGCTTCATGGCTCTCATTTTGCGATTCGGATCTCCACCGGCCATGGTGAGTCATTCCTGATCTAGATCGGACTGTTAAGTCTCCTTTTGATCAACCTCTCTCTGATACCACTTGTTGGGGATGGAACGTTCACCTAGAGGGGGGGGGGGGGGGTGTTAGGTGATCTTGGTACTTTTTGATCTATTAGTGTGAGTTATCAATATTCAAGCAATGCACAAAGTTAACACACAAATAAGTCACACCAGACGACACAAGATCTATAGAGGTTCCTCAATACGGGGTGTCTTGAGTAGTCCTATTTCCCTCTACGCCTACCCAGCGGTGTGCTAGGCTCGGCAAACTACGCCAAAAGCTTCAGGCCCTCAAGCCTTACAACACGGACCCGCAAGTCCCAACATCCTAAGCCCTCAAGCCCTTACTGCCCCCGAGCCCGCAAGCTCGACACTCAGGCCCTCAAGCCCAACACAACACAGACCCGCAAGTCCTGTGCCTACAGCCTAGGCCTGCAAGCCCCTACTGCGCTCGAGCCCTCAAGCTTGACAAGTCGCACCCGCAAGTGCACTGCCCTGGCCCTCAAGCCTCACGGCTCTCCAGCCCTCAAGCTGGACAATTTGGCCCGCAAGCCTTACAAGAAAATACAATAATAAAATGTTTCTTCTGCCGGATGAAGATCGGAACCTTTAACCTGTTGAAGATCGGCTCCTTAAGTTTGAAGAAGATTGTTCTGAATCAGATCTTAAGCGCACGGTTCTTCTTCAAATCTTTTCTTAGCCAGATGAGGATTGGCTTCTTAGCAGTCGATGAAGATAACTGCTCCTTCTTTTTCTCTTTCTTTCTTACAGCGCTTATGTTTTTCAATTTGCTATGTGCGCAAGTTCTTTCTTGATGATTGACCTTTTAGGGCAACCTCATGTATCCTTTTATAAGACTGCGATGTCTCCCAACGGTCTTCTAAACAGTTTCTTTATGTGTTAGACCTCCATTCCTTTTTAGCACGCGCTGATATCTTTATTTCTTTTTGGAGTATGCGCTAATACCTCGATTCATTAAGTGCACGCGCTGATTGGACAATCAGGAGGCGACATTAACTGCTGACAGTACGTCCGCACGATTTGAATCTGTCTCGACGATATTTCCATTGTTATGACGACATGGATAATATCTCGACGACAACCCTTTGTCGATGCCATGAACTCTGGTAGACCTTCATGTCTTCTTTCTTCTGCCTCTGATGATGGCATCACAACAATACGAGACATTCTGGCGATTCTTCATATACGACGATATGTCGTTTCTGACTGTGTCGTTGAGATCCTCTTTTTTGCAATATGTCGTCGTAATCATGTTGTTTACTCGACGACATTCCTTCCTTCGATGCCTTTGATTCTTCTCAGCGTTCGACGATCTTGCCACGTTTCAACGTTCGACGATTAGCATTCTTCGTTCGACGATCTCGCCAAGTCTCAGCGTTCGACAATCGGCATTCTTCGTTCGACGATCTCGCCATGTCTCAGCGTTCGACGATCGACATTCTTCGTTCGACGATCTCGCAATGTCTCAGCGGTCGATGAATACTTTGCTTCTCAGCGGCTGCTGCTCTGCCCGTCATTACGACGACAAGCACGCATTGTCAACGATATCGCCTATTCTTCTCGACGATATGTACTTATATTTTCCTGAGATTATGAACTAGATGTACGATCAAATACAAAGTGAAGTACTCTTGACATTCTGACTTCTTTAAATCGGGAATCATGTTGGCAAGGTTCCCAACAATACTAAATTCTTGACAAAACCTTGTCATTGCCCCAGATTGAAATTATGTACCATGTTTAGTTCTTGTCTTGACCATAGTACATTGAAGTTCATTCTGGATTGCCTTAACATGGTTTATAAAGACATCTAAAGTATCAGATTTCCTCTTAACGAACATGTATACTTTGAAGGATCATCAACAATCACCAAAGTATACAACTTCCCACCTAGGCTCTGAATTGGCAAAGGACCAAACAAGTCCATGTGCAATAGATAAAGACATCTTTCAGTGTCTTTGGAGCCAATGCTTTTAAAGTTGGCCCTTATTTGCTTGCCCATTTGGCATGCATGACATGGACCACTTTTAACACATTTCAAATTAGGACTATTTCTAACTAAGTTTTTAGAAAACAGCCTATACATTGTCTTGTAGTTAATGTGAGCAAGTCTCTTGTGCCATTGAACACAAAGAGACTCACTTTCATCAGCCACAAGACACACTGGAGATAGAGAAGAATTGCAAATGAAATCTAAGCAATAAACATTTCCACTCCTAGTGCCTGAGAGAATGATCTCTAAGTCATGTGACTTTTTGATCAACCACTTATCATTGTAGAATTCAATGACATAGCCTAAGTCTCACAGTTGACTTATGCTTACAAGGTTGTATTGCAACCCTTCAACATAAGCCACTTTTGTGCTAGAGACTATGCCATTTGAAATCATACCATAACCTCTGGTGATGCCTTTTTCTGATCCACCAAAGATGACCTTAGGTCCATTCATCACAACTTTGTATTCCTGTAGAAGACTTTTGGTACCTGTCATGTGCCTTGAACACCCACTATCCAAGTACCATATTTTCCCAAGGCTGGTACTTGAACTAACCTTGTTAGGAATGTCCTGACTATCTTCATCATCATCTGTTATGGCCATTAAGACATGATTTTCTCTTGCATCTTCATCCTACTCTATATTACTGTCTGAATGTGATAGAGGGGCCCTGATGCCCACCTTTGCAGCAGGAAAGTCCTCATCTTCCTCAGCTGCAAACATCCCAATATAGGCTTCTTCTTCTTCATCTGAGTCTGAGGATGAAGACTCAGATTCACTCCAGCTTTTGTCCTTCTTGGCTAGGAAAGACTTTTCACCCTTTATTCCCTTTTGGTGATATGCTTTCTTATCACCCTTCTCATTTCTCTTGACTGGACAGTAAGTGATGCGCAAATCTTAGCACACCGCTATAGGCGGTAGCAAGAATGCGGCATGAAACAGCAGTGTACCAATCGTTCAAGTAATATAAAATGTGGGAGTGAATCCCCAAGTATCGATCTCGAAGGAACACAGTAAGGTGGAGTTAATTATCGAGGAAGGACTTGAGATTGAAGTCCTTATGAGCGGATGGATTGCGGAAAAGGGGGGTTTTGGTTGTGGAAATGGAAAATAAAGGAAAATACTACAACTACTCATATGCAATGTCGCTATGCAATGCTTCGCTTGGCGGGATGGAGACTAGGTAGGCCTTGAACGCACTACTTCGAGAGGGCGGATGGACGAGTAGGCTAGCGGAATGAGGGTCGCAAGCACCTCGTCGACAATCACGCCACTAGCAATTGCTAGTGCGGCACACGAACATGACGACGGAATGGAAAATGGATGGTGGCGCACCTCATACACACATATGAACAAAATAATCTCATATAAATGAAATAAACATTATAACGCAGAGTTCATAGTGCACATCATCAAAGTATAGAGAAATACAAATTACAACTACCAATACAAAGATAGAGAGAGCAAGGAATCGACCGAATCTGAAGTCTTGTTGAAGATTCACGGTTGGAATCGCTGGGTTGTCAATCCGCATCCAAGCTCGGTCCTCAACTACGTCCGGGGTAGAGGAGGCTGTCACTACCACCCAATGGCCCGTCTTCTTCGTGTCACGATCCGGCCGCACGACCTAGCTTCCTTCTCCTTGGATATTGGTGGATGTAGGGTTGAGTCTCTCTCCTTGGAGCTTGAGGATGATGGAGGAGACCCAAAGGTACGGAACCCTTGCGGAAATGGCGAAAACGGCGGAGCGGTACGGCGTGTACGGTCTCTCTTTGTTTAAGTCGGAATCTGCAGCTTTTATAGAAAAATGGTCACGCGCGGTCGAACGCACGACCGTGCGTGAACCGTGCGATACTTAAGCAAAGCAGAAAGGCCGGAAGAAGGAAGACGTGCCTGTGGATTTTACTTACGCACGGTCGAATCCGACCGTGCATAAAAATGCACGGGTAACTTCAGATTGAACGAAAAATAGGCAAACAGGGAGCTCGTGCGTTTTACTCACGCACGGGCGAACCCGCCTGTGCGTAAAAACGCACGACCACATTCAGATCACCATTTTGCCAGCCACCATGAGCGCACGATCGCAGCCGTCCGTGCGTCAAGAAAATGCACGACCGTACGATTCATGCAGACATGAATTCAGGAAAAATGGAGATCTGCCCCTATTCACAGCCAAAGCGCACGCTGGGAATACACTTCCAGCACAATCATAAAGAGAAAAATACAATGGGGAGCACAATGTGCTTACCACCAGCAATATATTGCGCAATTGCACACAACAACGGGCCTAAATATGCACTTCAAGTAAAAGCATGGACAAGGTGAATATAAACAATTATGAACAAAAACTGAAGTACAAAAGCAGGAAAACTAGCCCGGATGAGTCCGAAAATCAGTATATAAATGGGACTCATCACACCCCCAGACTTACCTATTTGCGCGTCCCGAGCAAACAAATCCGGTGGAGTATGAAAATGGTAGTTAGTGAAGGGAATTGCAAAATAGGAGTATGGTGCGAAGTATCATATGCATGCAAATAGAAATTCGGTAAAAGGAGAATCTAACTATGCTAACTAATTTACAAAAGTGTTAAAGCGTAAATAAAGATTTATTGATACTCAACTGGTGAATCATGAAGAACTTGTGCGGTCGTGCCCGGTTTGAAAGTACACAAGCCACTCAGGAGGGTGTTGCTAAAGACCGGAATTTGGGATAACTCCGCTGAAATCCATCAACAACGAGAACCATAAGCTTGCCCGGTTACACTCTCTCCACGACGCTAGCAAACTCACAAGTTAAATCAATAGGACTTTCAGGTTATAATGGGGCTTAGGTTACGGTATGATATTCAATGATAAACGAGATGGCTACGCAACCCAATTCAGTCAAAAGATAACGTTGTACCAAAACAAGACCAAGAACGATGCTATTGTGACACACCCCCAGACTTAGCTTGAAAATTGGGTGTGCACACAGCCTACTCCAACAAATACCAACTGAATTTTCTATTACGCTCAAAGGGATTTCTTATCATTCCAATTCTTTTTAGATTTTTCTTTTAACTTCATTTTTTTCTTTTATCCCCCGGTTGGTTCACAATAATGAGTTCAGCAAATAATACAGATTTTTCTTTGACATCACAAAGGTTCCATACATCACACCAAATCAAGAAATATGATTTCAGTTAATTCGCTACTTGGTTGCGATAATAGGATAAGCTTCAGGCTTTCGTGATTGAAAGAAGAGCTGAAATAAAGGAGGGGTAAGCACAAACTTGGCTTGCAATGGTAAACACATAGGTCATGGAAAACAAGGCTCAAACTAGCCAAAAACAAAATGGCCCTACATCATGTTTAACAATATGAGTTGATCTCGCTCATGCTTCAAGAGTCGCTTGGGGCAAGTTCTTAGCCCACGAGAAAGGTAAACCTTCCTTCCGACTCGAGCAACACACAACTAGCGCTTGCCTACACACAACACCGTGCTACCTCCAATTTCATTCACATTCACCAATTGAGTATAATAAATCTAAAACTACGCAAAAACACTAATCGTAAATTAAATGCATAGAAATAATCTAATTTTACTCAAATTTCTACTGGAGCATGCAGATGCGACTAGAGCACTACAAGAGTCAACATCGCACTCTGATTTGCAATTCCTAAGCTAACATCCTATTTCACATTCCAACCAAAATAAGCATGAACGGAAACACACACACAAGTGAGTGCGCGCTCAAGTGGGTGATGGGGTGCACAAAAAGAATGAACAACAAATTAAATAAAAGCTTCTAGTATGCTATGAAATAGTGCACGTGAGCGGGTACAGAAAATAGCTCTCCCCCAGACTTAAACTAAACAATCCAACACAATATGTAACTATGAAAATAAAAAATAGAGCTAGGGGAAGAGAGTACCCAATGCTCAGAAAGTGAGCATACCAGAAGTTTGGCGTGTGAATCAAGACAAAACTGTATCGTCTGCCATCTAGAAGAAGGACCTGCAGGGGTGAGCTCCGCCAAAAACAAAAGAAAATATTCAAAAATAAAATAAAATATAGCTAACTAAACTAAACAAGATGAAATAAGAAATGCAGGAAAAGTAAGTTAACTACTGGGGTTATTGTCATCCCAGCACGACTTATTTAAATTTAAAACAGTTCTAGCTAATGGGAGTATGGAAAAGGAAATGAACAGGTAACTATTCTAATATGCGTGTCGGTAGCGGGTACCGATACAGCGACAGAATAGTTACTCCCCTACCTAAATAATAATACCTGCCTAACACAGGTAGTAGGAATAGGAAGTATGAAGAGGAGGAGAGCTGGTCCTCACTCGTCTCTCCACAAAATAAATCCCTGCCCAGCAAGGTGTCATCTCCAGGGAGGCAGCAGGAGGAGAAGGCAATGAGTGGAGCTTCGTCTACAGAGGGGGGATCAACTTCCTCACATAAGAGGATGCTCTCATCATTGACTTGAGCGTCATGCTCCAAGTCCTCCTGGGGTACCTGTGAAGACTCAACCTGCACAGGCTCAGATAGAGAAAGGGGATTAAGAAATAAACAAGAAGAAGAACATGAATAAAAATCAATCGGGGGAGTGGTCCCGGTCTCACTCCCATTAGGTTGGGGAAATAAAATACTGCTGGCATTGTCATCAATGCTGCAGGATTCGGCGGGATCAACAGTGGTCATGCCCAAGATTTGGACTTCCTCCACCGGTGCTGAGGAAAGCTCCTATTCACCTAGAAGGTTATCCTCCTCCATAGAAGCAGGCATAACACATTGATCGACAGCCTCATCCTGCGACACATCCTCAACAATGTCGTCAGAGATGAATGTAGTATGCACAACAGGGGAGGAATAGTGCTTGGATAAATGTCAAGAACCGATTCCTCACAAAGAATCAAATCTACACATGGTGATTTATGCACAGGGGAAATGGGCTCAGCCATGTCAGAGCCTAGATCAGCCACACATCTGGTGACTGTGTCCATGTCATACCTTTCAAAGCATCAAGGTGATACGGGCACATAACTAGATGTTGAAGGTGTGCTGCCAGAAGTAGGAGTCGGGATGATCCGGATATCTGGTTCATCATCCTCGTCCAATTGGCGACGGAATGCAGCACAATCCTTCAAGGCATGATCCATGCTCCGACAAAACAAGCACTGTTTTGCATTTTTCTTCGGCTCAAATTGAACCGAAGATGAATGCAAAAAGGGCATATGCGGAGCGGAAGAGTAACCATAGGACTTATGCGAACCATATGGAGTACCAGACGAAGTCGGTGCTCCATATACTGGGCTTTGAGTGTTAGGGTTACTATCTTCCTTTGGACATCTATCACTAGCATGCGAGATATCTCCCCAAAAACGGCAACGAATATTAAATGAAGCCCACATTGTGTGAAGATAACAAGATTCAAAAGAAAAACACTATTGTGCAAAATACTACACCTAATAATAAATTACTAAGCAACCTAATATAAAACAGGAAAATAGAATAAGAAGAAATAAAACAAAAGGATGCAATAAACAAATGGAAGGGCTTTTCTCTCAGATTCTCCCTCTCCAAAAAACTCACACGACTGTGTTCCCCGGCAACGGCGCCAAAAACTTGATGCGCAAATCTTAGCACACCGCTATAGGCGGTAGCAAGAATGCGGCACGAAACGGTAGTGTACCGATCATTCAAGTAATATAAAATGTGGGAGTGAATCTCCAAGTATCGATCTTGAAGGAACACAGTAAGGTGGAGTTAATTATCGAGGAAGGACTTGAGATTGAAGTCCTTATGAGCGGATGGATTGCGGAAAAGGGGGGTTTTGGTTGTGAAAAATAAAGGAAAATACTACAACTACTCCTATGCAATGCCGCTATGCAATACTTCACTTGGCGGGATGGAGACTAGGTAGGCCTTGAACGCACTACTTTGAGAGGGCGGCTGGACGAGTAGGCTAGAGGAATGAGAGTCGCAAGCACCTCGTCGACAAGCACGCCACTAGCAATTGCTAGTGCGACACACGAACATGACGGCGGAATGGAAAATGGATGGCGGCGCACCTCATACACACATATGAACAAAATAATCTCATATAAATGAAATAAACATTTTAACGCAGAGTTCATAGTGCACATCATCAAAGTATAGAGAAATACAAATTACAACTACCAATACAAAGATAGAGAGAGCAAGGAATTGACCGAATCCGAAGTCTTGTTGAAGATTCACGGTTGGAATTGCTGGGTTGTCAATTCGCGTCCAAGCTCAGTCCTCAACTGCGTGCGGGGTAGAGGAGGCTGTCACTACCACCCAATGGCCCATCTTCTTCGTGTCACGATCCGGCCGCATGAACTAGCTTACTTCTCCTTGGATATTGGTGGATGTAGGGTTGAATCTCTCTCCTTGGAGCTTGAGGATGATAGAGGAGGCCCAAAGGGACGGAACCCTTGCGGAAATGGCGAAAACGGCAGAGTGGTGTGGCGTGTACGGTCTCTCTTTGTTTAGGTCGGAAGTTGCAGCTTTTATAGAAAAATGGTCACGCACGGTCGAATGCACGACCGTGCGTGAACCATGTGATACTTAAGCAAAGCAGAAAGGCCGGAAGAAGGAAGACACGCCCGTGCGTTTTACTCACGCACGGTCGAATCTGACCACGCATAAAAATGCACGGGTAACTTCCGATTGAACGAAAAATAGGCAAACAGGGAGCTCGTGCATTTTACTCACGTACGGGCGAACCCGCCCGTGCGTAAAAATGCACGAACACATTCAGATCACAATTTTGCCAGCCACCATGAGCGCACGATCGCAGCCGTCCGTGCGTCAAGAAAACGCACGACTGTGTGATTCATGCAGACATGAATTCAGGCAAAATGGAGATCTGCCCCTATTCACAGCCAAAGCGCACGCTGGGAATACACTTCCAGCACAATCATAAAGAGAAAAATACAATGGGGAGCACAATGTGCTTACCCCCAACAATATAGTGCGCAATTGCACACAACAACGGGCCTAAATATGCACTTCAAGTAAAAGCATGAACAAGGTGAATATAAACAATTATGAACAAAAACTGAAGTACAAAAGCAGGAAAACTAGCCCGGATGAGTCCAAAAATCAGTATATAAATGGGCTCATCAGTAAGCAATGACATGTCCAGGCTTACTACAGCAATAACAAATCACATTAGCTAAAACATGTTTGACATGTTTAGAATCATACTTGTCCCCCTTGGGGTGCTGCTTGTCTGATCTGTTGAGATCCTTCCTGGGATGTGAGGAGGAGGAAGGCTTGTTCTTCCACTGCTTCCTCCTCATCATCTTCTTGAAATGCCTTAAGATGGCAGCAAACTCCTCATCAGAAGAATTGCTATCAGATGAGCTGGACTCAGAATGTTTTGAGCCAGGTACCTTCCTTGGAGGTGTAGGCATCCTTGTCTTGCTCTTCTTGGATCCCTCAGCCTTGAGGGCCACAGTCCTTTCCCTTGCATGAGTCCTGGAGGATGTGTCGTCCTCCTTCCTAGCAGATAGTTGCATCTCATAAGAGAGCAACTTTCCAAACAAGGTGTGGGGAGGAGTCTCACCCAGCTTTGACACTTCCCTGATGGCACAGATCTTGGTATCCCAGTCTCTAGTTAGAGATCTTAGGAATTTGTCATTTAGCTCATAATGAGTGAAGGTACTTTCAAAGGTCCTCAACTCATTCACTATCCCGAAGAATCTTTCATACCAATCAATTATGCATTCCTGGCTTTGCTGCCTGAAGGCTTCATATTCCTTATTGAGGAGGGGTTTCCTATCATCCCTCACCTCTTTAGTCCCTTCCATGTACACTACCAGTGTATCCCACATGTCCTTGGCAGTCTCACAGTGTACCAAGTTCTGGAATGTTGAATCATCAATAGCATTGACTATAATGCTTTGAGATCTTTTGTCCATTGTTGCCAATTGTATCTCATCCATTGTCATTTCAGTGTATGACTTCCCTACCTGCCTAGTAGGATCAATGGTGGAGGGCTTTGTGATAAGAAAGGGGCCCTCCTAGACAGTGATAAAGATCTTAGGGTCTGAGGCCTCCATGAAAAGCCTAACCCTTTACTTACAAATGCCAAAGGTTTCCTTTTTGCAAATTAGAAGCTTCATAGACCCCATCTCCTTCTGAACTCCATTGGATTCAAATCTGACTATACCTATGCAGGACCTGGTCAAACTGTTAAGTCCTTTATGACCAACCTACCTATGATACCATTTCATAGTTTATAGGTATGTTGTCTAATTCACCTAGAGGGGGGGGGGGGGGTGAATAGGTCACTTTTGATTTTACTTAATTATTTTAGCTGGTAAATAAAATAACAAGCACACACAGAAAACACACAAGTGTTTATATGGTTCCCCAAGATAGTGTGTATATGGGTAGTCCACTTTCCCCCTACACCTTTCTAACACTGCGTAAGACAAGGCCAACTCCTCTAATCTCAGCTCATAGAGCTTACAACTCATATCCCTCAGGATCTCTCAGGCTTGCTCCAAGCCCTACCTCAGGACAACCAGCCCTACCACTCAGAGTGGTCCCACTCCTACAGCTCAGAGATCCCCTTGACCTCCAGCCTCAAGCCTATCAAGTAGCCCCACTTCTCAGGCTCAACAACCTTACAAAACTCAGGCTAAACAACCCTACTACTCAGGTTAAAGAACCCTACAATCTCAGGCGCAGTGCCCTACAAGCTCAAAACAATACAGTTCCTACGGTGAATAACTGTTAAGCTTACAACATTAGACAACACTTGAATGATGCCTTCTATTGTTCCTGCACAGCTGGTGCTTCCTTGAAACTTGGCTGGAGGTAAGCTTCAGTTCTTGCTTCTTTCTGATCCTTCGTTTCAGTAGAGGGGAAAGGATCACCTTTCTCTTCTCAGTAGAAGAGCTATCTTCTCTCCTTGTGTCTTCTTGCTAATTCAGTAAGCAGTAGGAGGAGAGAACTTGAAAGCCGTCAATGGAACAGTGATAATGGATTTTTCTTTTGAGCACACCAACAACTCCTTTTGAAAGTGCTCTAAGATGTTCTTTTATAAAACATTTGCCTTCAACGGCTCTTATAGAGGCCCCCTGACCCTTTGGAAAAGGATAGAATGCATTATCTCTCCTTTACAGTTGTTTGCGCCAAAAGCAGGTCGCGCCACTGTCTTCTTCCTGATTTGAATCTGTCTCAGTAGTTGGTCTGAGGCAGACTTTTGTCTCAACGGTTGCACTGCCTTCGTCTCAGCGTATCCGTTGAGATAGTTTCTCTTCTTAGCGGATTTTGTCTATCTGCAGCTCAGCCGAGGCAGATCACTTCTCAGCGGCTCTTGGCCTAGTCTCAACGGTTCCGCTAAGATACTGACTTCTTCTCAGCGGTTTTGATAGTAAACCTCTGAACTTATTCCATTGTTTGGAATATCATAATCCTGCACATTCATGATGCAAAGTAAGGTTTATCAAATACAATATGTACTTAGCATTGTGAATAATGCCTCTTCAAATCAAGGGAATATTGAGGGCAATATTCCCAACACTTACATTTATCATTTTCTCGTAAAAATGATGATAAAATGTTTTTTATTTTTCTTATTTTTTTGAATGTCACTTGAATTCCACAAAAATATTTTAAAGCTCAAAATAAATGTGTGCATAAAATTGTGATAAATAGTTAGGGAATTTTGGCCTTGGTGAGAAAAACAAAAATTTAATGTTTTGTTTTTATAAATTTTGGATAAACAAAGAAATAAGAAATTAAACTTTAAGGGGCTAGCAAAATGATAAGAATGCAAGGATAAGGCTTCAAAGGCTCAAACTTGTAATAAAAATGGCCCAGATCATATCCTAGAACCTAACAATGATTAATAAATTTTATTTTGAGAGTATATAAAATAAGTTCTAAGTTCCATGAGACTAAAGTGATTCTAAAGATAATAATCGTTCTCTAGACTTCTTTAGCAAGATTACTACAATAATGAAAAATAAAATTTTTAAAAGTGAATAAAAATTAAGAAATTTTCTTGACTTTCTTATTCATAAATAACTTATCATTCCAAATTCATCAAAATTTAAATTAAGTTTGAATGAAAATAATACATAACAAGAATAAGATTACATAAAAAGAACTATTGAAAGAAAATGTATATATATATATTGATAAAAAATATACAATAACTAGTTAAGTTCCAGAAAGAAAACGAAAAATAGGGAAAATTTGATTGATGTCTATAAAATATACCATATTTAATATATAAAAATTTATATGATTTTTATTATGTTTTGTATGATGATAATAATTTTGATTTATTACTCTTGGACTTCCTAGGAATACCCAAAAATAGACTATCACTAGTACTAGGTGGTTTGTGGGATGCTAGCTCAACATAACCCTTTCACAAGAGTTTATAATGTGAAAATAAATTAATCATCATTTTGTAAGAAAGCAAAAATGACGACTAAAAATGTGGACTCTAAAGAGATACACCCTACTTAAAAATAAATATTGTCCTCAATGTTTCCAAAAAATGAGAGAGAAGAAAATCATGTAAAGAGTAGGTTTTGAAAAACAAAAATAAAAATTCATGAAAGGAAAATTTGCATATATATAATAAAAAATCTACAAAATTTTTAAAAATACTAAGATAATCAAGGAGTGCCTCCCAAGAGCGCTTTGTTTAACGTCGATGACCTCGACCCAAAGGATTAACTAAATAGATATTTTTATTGAAAGTGCACAAACAATTCCCTTAATTCACATTGAGGTGAAAATGTCGATGTTTGTTGCCCGACGTCTCCTCCGCTATATTCTTGATTATTTATTTGTCTGTCGGCTTAAAATTGTGAATCCAAATTATCTATACATATCTTACGTAATTTGGATTGCTTGAAGTGAGCGACAAATGGATCTTCAAAGACATTATGTTGCAACGACTTATCAACTAAATTGAAATTATTAGTGTAAGAAGAATAAAAAATAAACGAGTCAGAATTTTTTTCACAAAGAGGAGTTTCTTGTGAAAAAAAATTTAAGTTCAGATTGTTGAATTTCGTAATTCTAATTGTTATACAAAAATTCATTTGGTGTATCAAGAGTATTAATTTCATGGGATACAATATTGTCATAATCTTCATTTTCAAAATAATTTGTGTGTGTGTGTGTGAAGATTCATTAAAACTAGGAGTGAATTCCAGCGGAGTAGGTTCAAAATAATTATTTTCAACTACAACTTCGTCCAGTGAACTCATTTTGTTTTGGAATTCTGGGCACAAAATATTATCTTGATCTTCTTCTTCAAAATAAACTAAGGGAGTGCATGTAACACCATGCCAGTTCAAACAATATAACAATAGGTCCGACTGGGACCCCATGCCATATTGAACACACTAGCTAGACGTTAAAAAGATGATAAATAGAACAAATAACTACATGAGAGTATAATAAGCGCAAGCGGAAGCTTTCATTAAAATAGTTTCATAAGAATGTCCACCTACTCAGGAGTGCCATAAAAGAGTTATGGCTTTAAGGCCTTACATTCAAACAATGTAACAAAACTCCAAAACATACATCGACACGCAGAGCAACAATACATGGAAAGCAGTAAAATAGGCTGGCCTTCGAGGGCCAACTCAGCACTAAGCTTTAGCATGCTATTTCCCTACTCGGCTTACCAGCACCTACACCATTCACAAATAAGAGGTAAACGAGGGTCAACTATGAGCTGACCATAAATCGCGTGAAAGTGCACAGTTAACCTCACTAGAATTCTCTAGAGGGGGGGGGGGGGGGGTGAATAGAGATTAAAAATACTTTGTGCAATTATATATATATATATATATATATGTGTAATAATCACAGATTTAAGTTTCCCACACACAAACAAGAATTAAGCAAATGAAGAAGGAAAATAACAAGAAGAAAATCACAGCATAACACAAATAAATATAGTGGTTCCCCAAACTTTGGGTAGTCCACTCTTCTACCCCCTTTGGTAGGAATTCACTATCTTGCACTGAGTCTTTTGATAAGGAGACTCTTAGAACCAGCCTGAGTCTTTTGATAAGGAGACTCTTAGAACCAGCCTGAGTCTTTTGAAAAGGAGACTCTTAGAACCAGTACAACTGAATTTTTTGAAGAGAGATTCTAAAAACTCTTTTACAATATTTGAAAATGAAATTTGAAAGAGAAGAAGAAGTATTTGAAACAAGAAAGAATCTTCTTCCTAGCAAGAAGATTAGAAGCACAAGAAATAGTGAATGAAATCTCTCTTCTATAGTGAGAAGGAGATTGTGAGCCTTTTCTCTCTTTTAGTGAGAGCTATCAGAGTTTGCAGCAGTATGGCTTCAGAATGAGGAGAAGAAAGCTTGATCTTTGCTGCAGCACTATTTCTCAATTGTCTCTCTTTTCACTTGGGAGCTCTTCCTCTTTTTCAAAATGAATATGGTGGTACACTTGTTGTCATTCTCTGCCGATCTCCTCCTTATTTATAGCTCTGTTTAAAAGATATTGCTAAAGGAGAATAATTAATTAGCAGACAGAAAATTAGGAAGAGATAAGAGTTTCCATAATGAATATTTCTATAGAAGGAAAAGAATTCATTATGATTTCAAATAATATCCATAACAATCTTAATCAAATTAGCCAAGAATCAAATAGATGGAAAGGCTGATTCAGAACGGCTATAAAAGAATAATATCATTCTATATAAATCAGATCTACAGAAAGAAGGAAAGAGATCTGGCGTGTTTTTGAATTTCTTATAGATATCGACGTGCGTCGATTACTATTCGACTTAAGCGTCGAATTCATCCTGATTGAACGTTGAGAGGAGAATAAGGAAGGAGCGTCGACTAAGGTGCGTCTACTTCACTAGATGCGTCGACTAGAAGTCAGAGTAACGTCGACATAGAATGCGTTGAATTCTTCTAAGAGTTACTTTGACTCATTCTGAGAGAGACGTCGAATGTATTTCGACGTTGCGTCGAATACTATTCGACGCATATTTACTTAGCCTAATTTTTCATACTTAGAATTTATATTCTTCTTAATTCTAGGTGTTAAGATAAATCATTTCCCCAACAATCTCCCCCTACTTGTCTTAACCCTACATAGAGAGAAATTGTATCAGTCTTTTAATCATCAAAGCAAAGCATTTATATAGAGAAGAAGTATGCTAAGCAATCATATAACAAGTAATTGTCTTTCACAAGATTTAAACTAGAAACTTCTTGTTATAGATGAAATTGACAAAAGCAGAATAGAGTTTTCTAGATAAATTTTCAATAGCATCAAAAATATAGCCCCTGGCTCTATCAGGATGCTCCTGGACATTTCTGATGATTGTGTGCAGTCTTTCTAGGACTTTGTCAGCATCAGGGAGAGTGTTATTTAGAGAATAGCCCTTGCTGATGATGATTGCTGCCTTTTCATCAATCATCTCAATGGTAATGTTTTGAGGTTTCTTTTGAGTAGGCTTGGGCTCAGGTGGTCCTTTGTTGTCAACCTTTGGCCTATATTTTCTCTTTTCTGATTGTTGTTTCTCAGGGATCTCAGTCATCTTTCCTTTCCCTTTCCAGGGTGAATCATGCCATTTGTCTAATCCTTTTGGCCTTTCAGGCTTCTTATAGGGGATGTAAACATCTTCTGAACAACATACACCCCTTTTGTGCTTTTGTCCTTTTTCTAGGATAAGCCCTGCCTGAGGATTTTTCTTCAGATAGGCTTCAGTATCAAATAATTTCTTTGGAATTTTGATGGTAGATTCAGCAAGAATTTGTTCCTTGGTCATTCCCCTATTGATCTTTTCCATCCAAACTTTCCTCTTATCTTCTACTTCTTTCATAGCTGCTTCATATTCATACAGCTCTCTTTCTCTTATTTCTTCAAGCCTCTTTTCCATGTCAGGGTCATGGTATTCCTTTACAGGGCTGTTAGGAGTGATAACAGGCATCTTTTCAAACCTCTTTATCTCCTCAACAGCCTTTTTATATTTCTTTTCCTTTGCATATTCTTTTCTTTCTTCTTTGGAGAATTTTTGCCAGTAGGGGGTGGCTTCTCTTTTTCTTTTTATTTGTCCTCCTGGACTTTGCCTAGGTAGGATTTGGGTAGGTGCTTTAAGCTGCTCAGTAAGTTTTGTTACTGGTGGAGGTAGAGGTAGCAGTGGAGGTAGAGAGGAAGGTTGAAGTGGAGTTTTCTTTTTAGGTGGAGAAGGAACTTCTTCAAGAAGAGGAGTTTGATCTGCAATGGAAGGCAGAATGTCCTCTGGTAGGGCAATTTCTGCTGAGGGATGTTTGTCTCCTTCAATCTCTCCTGAAGGGATATCCTCAAGTAGGGGTGTCTTCAGTTTATATAACTGGCAGAGAAGCCAGGATAGTGATGCTGAATTTCTTCCTCACATGGGGTTGCTTCAATCCACACTTGTCCTCTCCAGTCATCAGAGGAGGCTGCTTCTTCCTCCCCCCTGGACTTCTGTGTTCTTTACCACAGCAATCTCCCCCTGGGTATGTGGGGCATCTACTCTGAATGCTGAATCCACAGCATGATCTCCTTCAGTATGGTAAGATGAGGTCTTTCCAAAGTGTTTGTTGAAGGTGTAGTCAGAGTGATTGGAGAAGATTGGAGCCTATTGTAAGAAAAGAAGTTGGTGTAATACTTTAGAGATAATATTTAGAGTTGGAGAGGAAATTAACCCTGAGATTTTAAGAGAGATAGAGAACCTGACAAGGGGGGTTTCTAGAGCAACTCTCCCCTTGGTTTATATCCTGCATAAAGGATTTAAACCCTTCTAGCGACAGAGGCTGTTCTTGAATGAGAGCATTAAGCTCAGGAAGAGAAGCAGAGAGATTTGCCAGTTTGGCTGCACAGGTGTTGATCATGGCAGCACACTCGTTGGCGAAGTGGTTCAGTCGAGTCTGGAAGTCATTTACTAGTTGTTCACGAGCATCGTTCATCGCTTTGATGAGGACCGATTGATCAGGAGTTGGTGCCATTGATGCAGAGAGAGAGAGGTAGAAGACAAAGTTTTGGCGGTTGAGGAGAGTATATGTTATGAAATAAGAGGTATTATTTAAAGAAGGTGAAATGTCGAGAAAGGAAACAGAAATCAAGGTATATCAGATAATCCAATCGTCCAAAGAGGAAGTAAGGATTTGATTCTAATTTTGACAAGAGGTCGACGTTACGGCGAATTGTTGTCGACGCATGGGCATTGATGTCGATGTATGCGTCGATATGGAGTCAACGCTCCGTGGAGATATGTCAGCCTAGCATTTGTCGACGTGTTCATAGACTTGCGTCGATATAAAGTCGACGGTGCGTCGATATGTATTCGACGTATCTTCAAATACTTTCTTAGATCTTTTAGATTTCCCCAACAATGGTGGTTACAGGCTTCCATCAAGCATTCCTAAGGTGTTGATGAAGTAATTATGCTTAGTTTCATCCAAGGGTTTTGTGAAGATGTCTGCTCTTTGACTGTCTGTAGGAATGTATTCTAAGGTTATCTTACCTTTTTCTACATTGTCTCTATGGAAGTGATGTCTGATCTCTATATGTTTGGTTCTACTATGAAGGACTGGGTTGGATGCTATGGATATAGCACTGGAGCTATCATAATAGATCTTAGAGTTATTGACCTCCAATTTGTAGTCAAGAAGCTGATTTTGCATCCACAGGATTTGTGAACAACAGCTCCCAGCAGCTATGTATTCAGCTTCAGCTGTGGAGGTTGAGACTGAGGTTTGTTTCTTACTAAACCGTGATATTAATCTGTCACCTAGGAATTGGCAAGTACCAAATGTACTTTTTCTATCAACCCTACATCCAGCATAATCTGCATCTGAGAAACCTATTAATTCAAAGTTGGTTTCTGCTGAGTACCACAGACCTAGTTCAGGGGTTCCCTTTAGGTATCTAAGAATCCTTTTTACAGAGGTGAGATGGGATTCTTTTGGATTAACCTGAAATCTAGCACATATGCAAGTGGCAAACATAATGTCAGGTCTGCTAGCTGTTAGATATAGAAGGGATCCTATTATTGCCCTATATGTCTTTTGATCTACTGATTTTCCCTTGTCATCCTTTTCTATAATGGCATTAGTTGCCATAGGTGTTTTCATAGTAGAAGCTGATTCCATACCAAACTTTTTGATTAACTCTTTAGTGTACTTAGACTGTGAGATGAAGATTCCCTCACTACTTTGTTTTACTTGTAGTCCTAGGAAATAAGAGAGTTCTCCCATACTACTCATTTCAAATTTAGATTGCATTAGATTATCAAATCTTTTACAAAGTTTGGGATGAGTTGAGCTAAAGATGATGTCATCTACATAGATTTGAACAAGAAGGAGTTGATTTTTATGGATCTTAGTAAAAAGTGTTTTATCCACTTTTCCTATTTCAAAAGAATTTTCTAAAAGGAAGTTAGAGAGAGTTTCATACCAAGCTCTAGGTGCTTGCTTAAGACCATATAGTGCTTTGTTAAGTCTATAAACAAAGTAAGGAGAGGAGGGATTTACAAAACCTGGTGGTTGCTCTACATATACCTCTTCTTGAAGGTCACCATTCAAAAAGGCACTTTTGACATCCATCTGATAGACTTTCATCTTCATGAAAAATAGGCAAGGAAGAGCCTGATTGCCTCCAATCTGGCTACTGGAGTAAAGGTTTGGGTGTAGTCTATTCCTTCTTCTTGTCTATATCCTTGTGCTACAAGTCTTGCCTTGTTCCTGACAATTACTCCAGTGGAATCTAGTTTGTTTCTGTATACCCACTTTGTACCAATCACTAGGTAGTTTCTTGGTCTTTCAACTAAGTTCCACACTTTGTTTCTTTCAAATTGGCCTAGTTCTTCTTGCATGGCCATAATCCAGTGAGGATCACAATTTGCTTCCTCAAACTTCTTTGGTTCAACTTGTGATAAGAAGCATTGGAGCATCATCCCATTGGAGACTTGGTGTCTTGCTCTTACTCCTGTATTGGGGTCTCCAATTACTTGAGATTGTGGATGATCCTTCAATTTGACCCCTGTCCTTCTTGGACTTGTCAAATGTTCTTATTCCTCATTAGCAATGGGATCATTGTCCACCTGTTCTTCCTGAACCATGTTCTCTTGTGGGAGTTGGTTTTGAATGCTCTTTTCTGAATCTTCTTCATGTTCTTGTTCAGATTCCTCACTTGATTCCTCTAGCTGGTTTTCTTTTCCATTATCTGTGTTCTCTAGAACCAGTTGCTTAAGCTGTGTTTCTATGCTGCTGTTTTCCTGTGGAAAAGAACTGGTGGGAGTTACCTCCCCCTTAAACAGCATGTTAGTTTCATCAAATATAATGTGCATAGATTCTTCAATTTTAAGAGTTCTCTTGTTATAGCACCTATAGTCTTTACTAGATGATGAGTATCCCAGAAATATTCCATTATCAGACTTCTTGTCAAATTTGGCAAGATGATCTTTCCCATTATTTAGAATAAAGCAGGCACATCCAAAATTTTTAAAATATTTAACAATGGGTGTTTTTCCTTTCAGGAGCTCATATGGAGTCTTTGATTTAGTTTTGTGTATGAGGCTTCTATTTAGAACATAGTTGGCAGTGTTGACTGCTTCAGCCCAGAAGGTTTTTGGTAATCCTGATTCTGCAAGTAAGGTCCTTCCTGATTCAATTAAAGTTCTATTCTTTCTTTCAGCAACTCCATTTTGTTGAGGAGTTCTAAGGGCTGAGAAACTTTGTTTAATACCTATATCCTCACAGAAACTACAGATCAACTGATTTTCAAATTCAGTCCCATGATCACTTCTGATAATTGAAACATGAGTGTTAAACTCAGATTGAATCTGTTTTATGAATTTTGAGAGAATCTTATGGGTTTCAGACTTAGCCCTTAGAAAGAATACCCAGCTAAACCTAGAATAGTCATCCACAATGACTAGTGTATAAGATTTTCCACCTAAGCTCTGAGTGGATATGGGACCAAAGAGATCCATATGTAGTAAGTAGAGAATCCTGGGAGAGTCATCCTTACCAATTGGTTTGAAGGATGATTTGGTCTGTTTTCCTAGTTGGCAAGGTCTACATGGAGAATCCTTAGAGTACCTACCCTTTGGTAGGCCTCTGACTAGGTTATTCTTTGCTAGCTTACTAATGGTTTGTGGTTTAAGTGACCCAGTCTCCTATGCCATAATTCACTTTTATCAATAATATTGTTAAACAAATAAACTTCTGTGGGTGAGGAGCTAAAATCCACTATATATACTTTCCCTTTTCTAATTCCATTGAGTACTATGGCACCAGACTTGACATGAATAATATGGCAAAGTAGTGTGGTGAATTTTACGTCATACTTACCACTGTCACATATCTGACTTATACTTATCAGATTGTGCTTCAGTCCTTTGACTACCGCCACATTCTTGAAGGTAACTTTTCCTTCTTTAAAATCTCCAAAGCCCCTGCTTTGCCCACAGCTAGAGTCTCCAAAGGTCACTGGTGGTCCATGTCTATCCTCAAAATTGGTTAACAGATTTCTGTACCCTGTCATGTGCATGGAGCATCCACTGTCCAAGTACCACACCAGCCTGGAGATGTGATACATCTGCACATAAGATTTTAAACATTAGTTTGGACCCTGCTGAGCTGGGGTCCCTTCCTCCCAACAGTAAAAGATTTAATGAAAGAATAAGTGGGGTTTTCAGAATATCCTTCCTCCTTTAGGGGTATTGGCTTATCATTCCAATTTTCTTTGGTAATGTCGCAAAAATAGTGTTCATAATAGAAGGACATAGATTGAGAGGACTGTTTGGAAGAGGAGAAATTTCTGTCAGATTGGTTGCGTCGATATGAATTCGATGTAGGCTTATGGTTGCGTCGATATGAAGTCGACGTATGCTCAAGGTTGCGTCGAGTAGAGGTCAATGCTTCCTTCATTCTGCGTTCACTTTTAGTCAAAGCATGGAAGAAGTTGCGTCGGGTAGAAGTCGATGCACTTTGGTGTAAGCGTCGATTAGAAATCGACGCACGTTGATAAGAATTCGACGCATGTTTATTTCTTTTCTGAGGATATTTACCTAGGATTCCTTCATATGTAATGGGATTATTTTTATTAAATACAGTGGTTGTTTCTGGATTTTCATGTGATCTCTCTCCTGTTGGATGATTCTCCCTAGTGAAGTGAATAGGATGTTTCCAGACAGATTTGCTGGATGATTGAGATATGGGTTCTTCATTAGTGTTAAACTTCAGTTGTCTAAATCTATTAGTGAGATTCTCAGAAATATTCTTGAGCTTCTAACTTCTCCCATTTAGAGAGTCTTTAAAGGCTTTTGCCTTTGCTAGCTCATTTCTTAGTGTTAGATTTTCTGTATAGATTTTATCTAGTTCCTCCTCTGAGAGTCCTAGACTGAGCTCATAGTTTTTATATTGTGTATTCATTTGTTTGAGATTGTTTAATTCTTTTCTTAGTTCTTTTATTTATTTTTCAGATTTGATTAGATCTAAGCAGAATTCTTTGAAATTGTTTTTGAAATCATTGGAAGAAAAATCTATATCATCAAATATATTTACCATAGATGTATCCTCAGGCTTCTCAGTGGCCATCAAATAAGTTTCCTCTAGCTTGGCCTCTTCTTGATCATTGTCAGATGAGGTGCTTTCTTCAGATTCTGAATCACTCCATGATTGAGCAATGAAACCTTTCTCTTTCTTCTTTTTCTTCTGTAGATCTGTACTTTTCAGATCTTTCTTTTTGCTTATCTCCTTAGGACATTCAGGTGCAATATGTCCAGGTTTCCTGCAAGAGTAACATATAATCTCTTTAGTAGGTGTTTTATTATACCTGGTTTTTGAGTCTCTTCCTCTGGATCCTTCTGTTTTGATCCACTTATTGAACCTTCTGGCCAGTAGACTGATCAGCTCCTCATCACTTGTAGTGGGTTCACCTTCAACAGCCTTCAATGCAATACTCTTTTCTTTTGAGAGTGAAGGATCCTTTTCTTTCTCTTCTTTCTCAGCTCTTGTTTTCAACAGTTGTTCATAAGATTTTAATTTACCCAACAGGACATCTGTTGAGATTTCTCTTTGACTTCTGGAGTCTTTAATTGGCCAGATTCTTGAATCCCAAGAGCTAGGGAAGCAAGTTAGCAGTTTGTCATTTATCTCAGTGAGAGATATGTCCTTTTCAAGTGTTCTCAACTCATTCACTATGAGGCTGAATCTGGCATACATGTCAGCAACACTTTCACCTTCTTTCTTCTGGAAGTTTTCATATTGAGAGATGAGTAGTGCATTTCTATCCTTTTTCTCATCAGCACTTCCCTCTACCATTTTGGTGAGAGCTTCACATACTTCCTTAGCTGACTCACATTCAGCAATCTTTTGGAAGATTTCATCTGAGAGGGTTGAGACTAAGATATTCATAGCTTTGGCATCACATGCTTGAGCTTTCTTTTCTTCATCTGTCCATTCAGCCTTTGGAGCAAGTGTTTGTGTGACCTTTCCACTTTAGTCCTTCTTGTATGGCTTGGGAGGACCTGTCATAATAACATCAAATAATTCTCCATCAATAGAGTTTAGATAGATCATAATTCTTGTTTTCCAAAGTGCAAATTTTTCAAGATTGCAAATTGGTGGTCTGGTGGAAGCATAATCTTTGATTTGTACCATGTGAAAAATAATTTTTAGAAATATATATATGTATAACTAAGAGGTAGGATCTTTTTGATCAAGGAGTTAACCTTTTTAGATCAACGTAACTCTGATACCAATTGAAAGTGCACAGTTAACCTCACTAGAATTCTCTAGAGGGGGGTGAATAGAGATTAAAAATACTTTGTGCAATTATATATATATATGTAATAATCACAGATTTAAGTTTCCCACACACCAACAAGAATTAAGCAAATGAAGAAGGAAAATAACAAGAAGAAAATCACAGCACAACACAAAGAAATATAGTGGTTCCCCAAACTTTCGGTAGTCCACTCTTCTACCCCCTTTGGTAGGAATTCACTATCTTGCACTGAGTCTTTTGATAAGGAGACTCTTAGAACCAGCCTGAGTCTTTTGATAAGGAGACTCTTAGAACCAGCCTGAGTCTTTTGAAAAGGAGACTCTTAGAACCAGTACAACTGAATTTTTTGAAGAGAGATTCTAAGAACTCTTTTACAATATTTGAAAATGAAATTAGAAAGAGAAGAAGAAGTATTTGAAACAACAAAGAATCTTCTTCCTAGCAAGAAGATTAGAAGCACAAGAAATAGTGAATGAAATCTCTCTTCTATAGTGAGAAGGAGATTGTGAGCCTTTTCTCTCTTTTAGTGAGAGCTATCAGAGTTTGCAGCAGTATGGCTTCAGAATGAGGAGAAGAAAGCTTGATCTTTGTTGCAGCACTATTTCTCAATTGTCTCTCTTTTCACTTGGGAGCTCTTCCTCTTTTTCAAAATGAATATGGTGGTACACTTGTTGTCATTCTCTGCCGATCTCCTCCTTATTTATAGCTCTGTTTAAAAGATATTGCTAAAGGGGAATAATTAATTAGCAGACAGAAAATTAGGAAGAGATAAGAGTTTCCATAATGAATATTTCTGTAGAAGGAAAAGAATTCATTCTGATTTCAAGTAATATCCCTAACAATCTTAATCAAATTAGCCAAGAATCAAATAGATGGAAAGGCTGATTCAGAACGGCTATAAAAGAATAATATCATTCCATATAAATCAGATCTACAGAAAGAAGGAAAGAGATCTGGCGTGTTTTTGAATTTCTTGTAGATATCGACGTGCGTCGATTACTATTCGACGTAAGCATCGAATTCATCCTGACTAAACGTTGAGAGGAGAATAAGGAAGGAGCGTCGACTAAGGTGCGTCGACTTCACTAGATGCATCGACTAGAAGTCAGAGTAACGTCGACATAGAATGCGTTGAATTCTTCTAAGAGTTACTTCGACTCATTCTGAGAGAGACGTCAAATGTATTTCGACGTTGCGTCGAATACTATTCGACGCATATTTACTTAGCCTAATTTTTCATACTTAGAATTTATATTCTTCTTAATTCTAGGGGTTAAGATAAATCATTTCCCCAACATCGCGTAATGATCACCGCCAGGGGCGCTGCCCCTAAGACCCCGCCAGGAACGTCTGGGATTTCGTGGTTATTTCTAATTGTTAGAAATTGTTGTCTCCTTAACAGTAATCGTCCCTCAAGTGGTTAATGAACCCTTGTATTGTTTTGGATTTTGAATCCAACAATGAGAGACGAGCTTGTCTACTGCTTTAAGTCGAGTTGCCTTTGCCTTTGTCCAATGCATGTAAATCTGAAGATTTGGAAGAGTTCTAAATGTCCAGATTTAGCCATTTCGTCTATCAAAGGTTGATAGTCTTATGTTGTGCACATAAGGGATGCATGTGGATTTTAGAATGCTTGTTTTTCTGTGGGTGTGCACTTTGATCAAATGTTGATCATGGTTAAGTGTTAACCTATCATTTAAAATTAAAATCCCTTCATCAAATATTAAGTGTTCGGATGCCTTCCGATGGATGACACTCTTCCTGCCTCAATCGATGAAGTGTGGGCTTGCCAAAGCAAGGTGCATTAATCTATCTTGGTAAGGGTGCGAGCGGATAATTGTGATATCCCACTGTCGACATCGGGTCTAACTTAACTAGGTGACCTCAAAGGTTGAGTGCCTAGAGGCATAGGGTTGGCATGCACCATATGATGGATGCGAATAAGGAGTTATTCACCAGCCATACAAGAGTTACATGAGGATGCAATTGGCAAGCGTTGCCTACCTAAATAACCGCATTATGAGAGGAACACCAAAGCGGACTCGTGGTGTTGGTGAAATACGGATCTTGTCCACTAAGAGAGTAGCTCGCATGGGCTCTCCGAATTGATAGTGAGGGCTATCAATTTGAATAAAATAGTGGGAGTATTTAATTGAAGTCCAAATTAAAATAAATTGTATTTTGAAATTAAGGTTCTGATTAAATTCTGCATGAATTCTTGTAGAATTCCATGGCAAGTGGTTCACATTCCACCTTGTCCCTGAGAGCTATCCTTTAGAAGGACAAGCTTAGAGGGACGAACTTTGTGGACTGGTATAGGAACCTGAGAATTGTTCTCAGGCAAGAGAGAAAGCTCTACGTCTTAGAAGAAGAAGCCCCCGAGGTGCCGACCGGGAACTCGTCCCGTGTTGATAAGGATGCTTATAAGAAGTATACCGATGATGCCTTAGACGTCGAGTGCCTTATGCTTGCCACCATGAACTCTGAGCTTCAGAAGCAACACGAGAACATGGGCTGCAAGGAGATTGACGAGCACCTAAAGAAAATGTTTCAAGGGCAAGCTCGTCAAGAGAGGTTCGATGTCACGAAGGCATTATTTCAGTGCAAAATGGGAGCTCGAGACTCGGTTGGTACTCACGTACTCAAGATGATTGGGTATATAGAGAACCTGGAGAGACTGGGTTTTCCTCTAGGTCAAGAGTTGGCCACAGATCTTATCCTGCAATCGTTGCCGGATAGTTATGAGCAGTTCGTCTTGAACTACAACATGAATGAAATAGACAAGACACTGCCCGAGCTCCTAGGCATGTTGCGAACTGCCGAGATAAACATGAAGAAGGCCAAGCCTGCTAGTCCCATATTGATGGTACATAAAGGCAAGGGTAAGGCAAAGGGCTTCAAGAAGACGAAGGTGGGACCTAAGTCACATCTTGAGCCCAAATCTTCTGCGCTGAAAAAGAAGAGCACCGTGAAGGAAGGGAAATGCCACCACTGTGGCAAGGCTGGTCATTGGAGGAGGAATTGTCCTTCGTACATTGACGGTCTGCGGAAAATGAAGGGAGGTATGACTTCCGCTTCGAATATTTGCGTTATAGAGATAAACCTTTCTGCTCCTTCATCTTGGGTATTGGATACTGGATGTGGTTCTCACATTTGTACAAATGTGCAGGAACTAGGAAGGAGGAGATTGCTGAGTAAAGGAGAGGTGGACCTGCGCGTCGGCAATGGAGCAAGAGTTGCTGCTGTAGCCGTAGGGGTTTACCGTCTTTCTTTGCCCAGTGGGCTTGTAATAGAACTTAATAATTGTTATTATGTTCCGGCCATAACTAGAAACATTATATCCATTTCATGCTTAGACATGATTGGATTTTCTTTTATAATTAAGAACAATTGTTGTTCTATATTTAAGAATGATGTTTGTTATGCTGTAGCTCAATTGTTTAATGGTCTTTATGTTTTGAACCTAGACCATCCGATCTATAATGTAGATAATAATAAAAGACTAAGAACAAATGACTCAAATCCTACATATCTCTGGCATTGTCGTTTGGGCCATATAAACGAGAAGCGCATATCCAAGCTCCATAAAGATGGACTATTGGACTCATTTGATTATGAATCATTTGAGCGATGCGAGTCTTGTTTATTAGGCAAAATGACTAAAGCCCCTTTCACTGGTTATACTGAGAGGGCTGAGGATCTTTTGGGTATAGTACATAGTGATGTATGCGGACCCATGAGTTCTATGGCTAGAGGTGGGTATTTCTACTTCGTTACATTTACTGATGATTTCAGTAGATACGGATACGTGTATCTTATGAAGTGCAAATCCGAAACTTTTGAAAAGTTCAAAGAGTTTAAGAATGAAGTGGAGAACCAATTGGGTAAAAAGGTTAAAGCACTCCGATCTGATCGAGGTGGCGAATACCTGAGTCATGAGTTCCGTGATCATCTGAAAGAGTGTGGTATTGTATCACAGCTCACTCCACCTAGGACACCGCAGCATAATGGTGTGTCTGAGAGGAGAAATCATACTCTGTTAGACATGGTACGGTCGATGATGAGTCATGCAGACTTGCCTGTTTCTTTTTGGGGTTTTGCTTTAGAGACTGCTGCAATGACACTGAATCGCGCTCCGACGAAAACGGTTCTAAAGACACCATATGAGATATGGACTGGAAAGCGTCCTAGTATGTCATTCATTAAAATTTGGGGCTGTGAGGCATACGTACGACGTCAAATGCCTGACAAGCTGGAACCCAAATCAGATAAGTGTTATCTGGTGGGATATCCTAAGGAAACGAAAGTATATTACTTTTACCTACTGTCTGAGGGCAAAGTGTTTGTCGCAAGGACAGGTGTCTTCTTGGAGAAAGAGTTCTTGTCAAGAAAGACGCAAAAGGTAGAACTTGAAGAAGTTCAAGAACCACAAGTAGTGAATGAACCAGAATTGGATTCTGAGCCAGGACTACAAGATGTTGTAGCTGGAGAACCTGCTCAAGAGACACAAGTCCTACGTAGATCTGGTAGACCAAGATTTGAGCCTGAGAGATATGGATTTCTCGTGTCTCAAATAGGTAATGTGTTGCTTATGGATCATGATGATGAACCAGTGACCTACCAAGAGGCTATGAATGGACCGGACTCCGACAAATGGCTTAAGGCTATGAAATCTGAAATGGACTCCATGTATACAAACCAAGTTTGGAACTTGGTGGAACCACCTGAAGGGGTACGACCCATAGGGTGCAAGTGGGTCTTCAAGAAGAAGCCCGACATGGATGGGAATGTACAGACATTCAAAGGGTGACTGGTGGCTAAGGGTTTCAAGCAAATTCATGGTGTTGACTATGATGAGACCTTTTCCCCTGTTGCCATGGTAAAGTCCATTAGGATATTGCTTGCTATTGCTGCGTATTATGACTACGAGATCTGGCAGATGGATGTCAAAACGGCTTTCCTAAATGGAAACCTCCTTGAGGAAGTGTACATGACACAACCCGAGGGTTTTGTATCCCCAAATGAAGCCACTAAAATATGCAAGCTGAATAGGTCCATCTATGGATTGAAACAAGCCTCTAGAAGTTGGAATCTTCGTTTTGATGAGAAGATCAAAGAGTTTGGTTTTGTCAAGAACGAGGATGAACCGTGTGTTTACAAGCGAATCAGTGGGAGCATTGTTGTCTTCCTGATATTGTATGTAGATGACATACTGTTGATCGGGAATGACATACCTACCCTGAAAGTTGTTAAGAACAACCTAGGGAACTGCTTTTTATGAAGGACTTGGGTGAAGCGACTTACATACTCGGTATTAAGATCTATAGAGATAGATCGAAGAAGTTGCTGGGTTTGACCCAGAGTACGTACATTGAGAAGGTGTTGAAGCGGTTCAACATGCTTGAGTCCAAGAAAGGATTTTTGCCCATGTCTCATGGTGTAAATCTCTCTAAGGACCAGTGTCCTAAATCTTGCGAAGATAAGGACCGCATGAAGTTGATTCCATATGCTTCGGCAATTGGGTCAATCATGTATGCAATGTTATGTACTCGACTCGATGTCTCTTTTGCTTTGAGCATGACTAGCAGGTATCAGTCTAATCCTGGTGAATGTCACTGGATAGCCGTAAAGAATATCCTGAAGTACTTGAGAAGGACTAAGGATGTATTCTTGGTATATGGTGGAGAGGAAGAGCTCGTTGTAAGTGGTTACACGGATGCCAGCTTCCAAACTGATAGGGATGATTCGAAGTCTCAGTCAGGGTTTGTGTTTTGCCTGAATGGAGGAGCTGTGAGCTGGAAAAGTTCCACGCAAGAGACAGTTGCTGATTCTACAACTGAGGCTGAGTATATCGATGCGGCAAATGCAGCGAAGGAGGCTGTATGGATTAGGAAATTCATCGGCGAGATAGATGTAGTTCCTAGCATTGTTGGTCCCGTAGTTCTCTACTGTGATAATAATGGTGCAATTGCACAATCTAAGGAACCTAGATCCCATCAGCGCTCCAAGCACATACTTCGGCGGTTCCATCTTATTCGTGAGATTATCGAACGAGGAGATGTGAACATTTGCAGAATGCCGACTGAGGAGAATATTGCAGATCCACTGACAAAGCCTCTCGCGCAGAGAAAGCATGATGGTCATACTAGATCAATGGGTATACGATACCTGAGTGATCAACTCTAGTGGGAGTCTTGTGGGTTGCATGTAAAATATATATTCTGTTGGCTGTTTAATATTTATTCATATGATGAATTGTGTACCAATGATTTCCTTTTCCAATTAATGGCAAGTTCTTTTATTACGATATACTGTTTCTATATGATAGAATAAAATTCGTGATAAATACCCTTAGAATGTTCGCTTCCATAGGACATCAAGTACGTGACTTGAATGTGAGAGCCTATGATTTCGAAGCTTCATTCTTAAAAGATCCCTGGTCGAGGTATCATCGTAGAAGCTAAGTGTGATGATGATACATTAAGACTAGCATGTGTGTTGACTGATGACCGGTTCTCACAGGTCATGATATTGTGATATCAAGTCATCACGTGGGTACTTGTTAGTGAACAAGTTGTACTGGACAGACCCAACCTGAGACTACTTTGTGGATTGTTACTTAAAAGTGTCACAAGTAGGTCTCATTTGACAATGGTGTTGTGGTCCTTTGACCTGAAGTCACAGCATTCATCGAGTGAGGAAGAGCATGCTTTGATGTCATCTAAAGTCTTCCTTGAAGAAGGTTGATGATAAGGGTGGTCGTTGGGTACGTTACGAATAATTTGGGTGTTTGGGTGTGAGCAGATATGGGATTTGTCCTCCTATATAACAGGAGTTGCATCCATGGGCCCCTTGATGGAATTGGACTGGGAAATGCATGGCCATGCTTGGTTGAGTCAATATGTGATATTGAGCTCACCATTCTCTGAAGTCCGTTCTAGATCAAGAAACTTGGATTGAGCTATTATGAGGGTGACACGGTCCATGCCTCTAGTTCTTTCCGGATGTAAGGGACAAAGGGACAAAGACAACGCTGGAACATTGGTCATAAAGGCTTATGAGTTATGAACTCTTATTGCTTGGGGAGCAATGATGCATTGCTAGATGCCGCTCATTGTTTGTGAGGTTTTTGTTTGATACTTTCAAGATCAAGTGGGAGACTGTTGGAGTTACCATTGTGATCTAGAAGTGGTCAAGCATGTAATGTCACTGCCAACGCGATATGAGCCTGCAGGGTCGCACATAAGAGCATGTGGAGAAGTTGGAAGATTGACTGTGTTGGTAAACGTTACCAATCATCATATAGAATGGGGAAGTCCAGCAATTGTTGCTGTCTGAATTCGTTGGATATGATTCGTCGGATTCGTCAGAATTCGTCGGATTATTCCGTGGAATCCCGACGAATTGTCACAGAGACCCTTCACTCGGCAAATGTTGCTGTCTGATTGGATTCGTCGGAATTCGTCGGATCACTCCGTGGAATCCCGATGAATTGTCACAGAGACCCTTCACTCGGTAAATGTTGTCGTCTGATTGGATTCGTCGGAATTCGTCGGATTGTCCCGTGTAAACTCGACGAATGCTGATTCATGAAATCCCGACGAATTGTAACAAAAACCCCAATTCTGCTGTGTGGTCTGCGAATAGCTATTCTTCTAGAAGCCTGTTTATGCTTTGGGTATAAATAGATCTTCTTTTAGGGTTCTCATTACTGAAAAAGGTTTAGCCAATGGAAGTGTTCCGCTCTCGCTCGAACCCTAGACGGAAAGTGTTCCGCCGCCCAATTCGCCTCCGCCGACCTCCTCTCCGGCGATCGTCGTCGTGATTGTTCTTCCTGGAGCGAACCTAGCAGTTCGTGGAAGTGCAAGGTGCAGTTGTTCTCCCTTCCGAGTTGCGTGCGACGTGACTTGGTGTTCTCCCGACTCGTGTGGACTGCTGTAGAGACGTAGACATTATTCTACGTGAGGACTCGCATAGCCGACGACAGGACTCTTCTTCTTGGAGCATCTAGGTTGGATTGGATCCAACCCCACTAAGGTATTTTTGCCTAGTAGTTTTGTTTTAACTTCTTGATTCAATATTCATGGCCGATCCAAGTCTTTTTGGGTTGTTTCTGTTTATTTCCGCTGCGCCTACATGTGATGTATGGTTCTAGAAAAACCCAACAGTATCCCCACAAACCGGTTGGCTTTAGCCTATCCTTCCCCGGATATGGCCTCAAGCCGCTCTAGCCAATCCTTCCCCGGATATGGCCTTGAGCACCCCCTAGATCTAATCACCTAGACCTAGTCGCCAACACAAGGCGAATTCCTCCCTAAGTCTTACCCAGACCTAGTCGCCAATACAAGGTGAATTTACCCACGAAATCCTTCACGGAATCCGACGTTCTCCCCGAACGATTTCTCCACACGAATTACAAAGAGAATAAAATAAAAGATTACAAGATAAGTAAAGAGAAACTCCCCAAGAAATTCTGAAGGTTAAGACGAAGTCGATGTAGATGTTGGCATTCTTGAAACGATCGTCCTTCGTATGGGATATGCGTTGTAGACCTTCTCCTTCAAAATCCTCTTTTTATCTTCATGATAGCCCAAGGGAGATCTCTTAATTGCTGTACACGAACCTCTCTCCAAAGTATCAGAATTCTGAAATCAACACTAATAGAATGAGAGGGGTTGTACTTTAAATATCCACGGGAGCTAACGCGTGGCGTTAAGGATTAACGACGGCGTTAGTGAACGTGCAAACCGTCGGGATCGTGCAAACCGCCGGGATCGTGGCTAAACCAAATTTCGTCGAACGAAACTAATTTAGTCGAACGCGCCTTCGTCGAATGCTCCAATTTGTCGAGTGCGCGTCAGTTCATCGAACGCAATGAGTCGAGCACAATTTCATCGAGCGCAGGCAATTTCGTCGAACAGAACTCCAAGTTCATCGAACGTAGGTTGTCGGGTGCAATTTCGTCGAACGCAGGCTAATTTTGTCGAACAGAACTCCAAGTTCGTCGAACGCAGCTTGTCGAGCGCAATTTCATCGAGCGCAGGTAATTTCGTCGAACGAAACTCCAAGTTCGTCGAACGCAGATTCGTCGACCTCAACTCGACGGCATTCCTCCTCTTGTTAACGCTGGGCGTTAACTACTAACGCGGGCGTTAGCTCTCTTTCGTCGACCGCAGCTCGACGGATTTGTTCTCGACGGCATTCCTTCTTAGCGGATTACTTCTCAACGGAAGTTAACGCGGGGCGTTAACAACTAACGCGAGGCGTTAGCTCTCTTTCCAGAGAGTCATTTCCATTCAGTATACTATTCATAGGGATGTGTAGCTATAGTTCCTATACAACCTGCATACTATAAACACACAAAATACAAGATCAAATACAACACGGTATTTGATATTCTCAAACCAAGAGATGCGGAACATAGGCTCCAACACATGCAACATGTAATATAATAAAGAAAGTGCATCTACTACATATGGTGAGGTTTCAAGCACAATCAATCTTCTAGGTTGAGCACTAAAGTAAAGGAGAACCTAGGTATGCAAATGATGTTAGTTGGGTTCACCCAGAGGGTCCCCACAACCTCCTAAGAAACTGTGTGAGGCTAACATAACATCAATTCATTTCATTACCACGTGGGTACTCGAAACCACATGCTACATGCACTCGCGACATGATTTGAGTGTACTCGCTCAGGAGCACTGTCACCACCCTAAGTTATGAAACTTAGTTCGGAAAGAGAGTTTTGGCCGGTCTAGGTTAATAAACATTCCACAACCTACACCATGATCGCACGACATTTCGAAGGTTAAGACCTCAAGCCGATCTGCATAGAACGGGTTCCGTTCAGCTTTGCTCGTGCTCTAGTCATCGTGATAAAACAACACGATGTGGGTACGAATCTGCCTTGACCCGTAATTATTTAACGCATACAAGTGCTAGAATACACTAGCTACACATCTAATCCATACTAGAGGACTTAGGCTTCGCCAATAAAATGATGTAGGAGGTCCAAGTTGACTCCATTATGAATTTGTTGTGAAGGTTTGCATTCAACCACTCACAAACCTGGGGCTTCCGTTAGGTACTCCAAGAGCCACCATAAACTCTAATCTTGTAACACAAATTACATATTTCACGGAGTCATTCTCCGGCATGCATTCTAGGCTTAACCTAAATGCAACGTTACAAATCAAGCATCACCAATCCGAGCCTACGACCACAGGTAGACTTCACACACAATGCCTAAATCTACACATCAACTGGATTTCTACATGCAATAAATGTCAGGGACAAACACAATCGACCCGGAGTTCCGAAGTACAAAAGAGAGTCCTACACTTCCTTAATTAGTGAAAGAGACAACATTATGCAAGGATAGAAAAAGGAATGAGAGGACCAAACACATCCTAAGACTGCGAGAAAGGATCGTTACCCTTGCCGAACTCTTTGGCACCATGAATCTAAGATTTCAGTCAGATGGAAAGAACCGCACCGGACAGCTCTCGGTGGATCTGAAATCGGCTTGCGATTCAAAGCTTCAGAGCTCCGTCAATGGCCGAAGGAAGGCCTTCTTCTTCCTCTAGCTTTTCACTATTTTAGGTTTTTCCAAGTGAGGAGAGAGAGAGAGAGTAAGAGTAATAATGATCATAAAAATCACTCTCTACCATCCTTAAAGGGATTAGAACAAGCTCCAGCCGTCAGATCTGTTTTTCACGTGGATCGGTAGTCACAATCGCGATCTGGATGGATTTTCTTACGCGAGTTACTGCGCGGAGATAACAGTTACCCCTTGGCGCTAGCGGCTATTTCACCTTAGTATCCAGATGACACGCCAAGGATCTATACGATTGCCTTGACTCGGTAATATCAGTTTGAAGGCTACCCACCAGCGGTATCACTTAGCGCTCGCCGTTAGTGTCTAGACGATCGTGTAGACACTTAGATGACACAAGCCTTTTTAGCCTCTATGAGTATCATCTAGGCGATAAGGCTATTGCCAGCAGTAGCACCTACCCCTAGGCGTTAGCTTTCTGTTACAGAATTCCGGTGCTTTCTTAGCATTGGTAAACTGGGGTGTTACAACTTCACCTCCCTTAAAAGAATTTCATCCAAAAAATTCAAAATTTGAAAAGTGTAAAATTAATTTATACCTGAGAGAAAAAGCTCGGGGTACTTCACAAACATTGTTTACTCTCGCTCACAAGAGAGTTCCTCTCTCCCACAATTATCCCAATGGACCTTTACCATCTCGATAGATTTAAAGTTAGTTATAGGTCAAACTTAGCCTATTTAGCCGCAATTAGACCCAAATGGTCTTCCCTTGACAAAATTGGCCCCACCATAACCTAATATAATTTATGGGGTGTCATGAAACCCATGACCATCAAGTGGGGCATGCCACATCATCAGGTTGACCAAAATCAACTATACAATCAACATGAGCTAAATAAGCCCCAAATGAAATTCCAATAGCCCAAGCCTAATTCTATGGACTTAATCCACTCTACAAGGCCCACTCCAGAAATTAGAAGTCAATTACATGGAATACGCTATCAGATTTGGCATTAAACTTGCATGCAAGGGTAAAATGGTCAATTTCCCTTAAGCCTCACATGTGGAGGAGAGACGGGTGCCACTTGGAGCCTCTTTCATGCTCCTAAAGCTGAGAAGAGGCCACCCTCATCAATTCTAGTTGGCTAAGAGAAAAAATGGGACACTTGGAGCCAAGGAGGAGCATCCAATCCTCAAAACCGACCACCCGTTAATGGCATTCCACTCTTCATCCTTCTAAACTCCATTTCAGCTCCATAATCACCTTCCTTTCCTCTTAAGTAACAGAATCAAGCTTTAAATTAAGGAAATTGGTGGATAAATGAGGAATCCCCATGTAGGCCAAGCTGTAAGCCACCACCATGCCAACATGAAGAAATTTTAGTCCAAACAATCTTATAAAGGCGTGTTTCCACTCCTCTCCCTTGGTACTAGCTGTAACATCCTGACTTTTATTGGGCCACTAGGACCCTAGATGACCCAATAAAAGTGACCCGATCACCAATAAAAGTGACCCGATCACCTATAAGGTGCCCTGGAAGTTAGTATATTGAGCATACGTGCTCTGAATTGACTTGCGTCAGTTGCATTAGACTCGTATAATTGATACGAGTACAACGGAACTCGTTTCATTCTGATCTAAGGATGTTTAGAGAAAACAACCATCTTGAGTGTCGTAGCGTATCACAACAACACCGTTTTAGTATATTGAGCATACGTACTCTGAATCGACTTCCGTCTGTTGCATTAGACTCGTATAATTAATACGAGTGCAACAGAACTCGTTTCATTCCGATCTGAGGACATTTAAAGAAAACGACCATCTTGAGTGTCGTAGCACGACACGATGACGCCGTTTTAGTATATTGAGCATACATGATCTGAATCTACTTCTGTTAGTTGCAATAGACTCGTATAGTTGATACAAGTGCAACAGAACTCGTTTCGTTCCAATCCGAGGTTGTTTAGAGAAACGGCCATTTTGAGTGTTGTAGCGCGTCATGATAATGCCATTTTATTATATTGAGCATACATGCTCTGAATCATCTTCCGTCAATTGCATTAGACTCTTATAGTTGATACGAGTGCAACTGAACTCGTTTCGTTTTGATCCGAGGTCGTTTAGAGAAAACGACCATTTTGAGTGTCGCAGCGCATAACGACAACACCATTCTAGTATATTGAGCATATGAACTCGGAATTGACCCCAGCCAGTTTCATTAGACTCGTATGGTCAATACGAGTGCAACTCGTTTCGCTCAATTCCAACATCGTTTAGATGGGTAATAAAAATTTAACTCGTAAAATTATACGACATCTCGAAAAGTGTGTACACTGGAATTCAACTCCAACACACCAACATTGACTCATCACTCGATGTCTTGGACCTACATTGACCTTGACCCACCCAGGGGACCCATCCAAGGGTTAAATTTGGTCAAACCTTCCCCAAAATTTTATTTTGGAGTTAAATTATAATCCTACTCAAAACCTCCACCCAAGCCTCCACCATAAGCTGAACCCCATCCCAAGTGTACTGTGTTTTTGCAGCAAGAATCTAGAAGAATGGCCCTTGGGCCAAGGCAAGAAACGCTCCTTTCTCCACCTTCTCTCTTTCCCCAAGCTCAATAGAGTTCATCCACCCTCTTCCAAAACCCTACCTCACCTAAAACCACCCTCCCAAACTCTTCCTCCATTTGCCACCCTCCCATGGAAGATCTCGCTGAAAGATCCCGGAGGCCCCTCCAGCAGTTGAATTCTCTTCCTCTCCCAGCTACCTTCTTGTCGGATATCCTGCATGCAGGCTCCCGCCGCCGGAGCGCCGATGCAGCCACCCCGAGCCCATTTTAGGTGGTAGGCTGCACAGGAGTGAGGCCCCCTCCCAACACCTCCTGGATTACTGGTAGGAGGCAAGAGCTTGCCGGAGGAGGTCGCCAACCCCGCCCCCCGGGAGGCCCATGGGCGGTGGCGCTGCTAGAAACAGAGCCTGACTGCTTTTCGGTGGCGCACTGTTTTTTTGAGCTCTCGATTAGTTAGCTCTAGCGGAGGCCGGCGGCGCCAGACCGTCGGACCACCGCCAGAAGGGGCGCCGGCCCCCATCGAGTCGTCCAATGGTGGTGGTCTAATGCCCCGGTGGCCGATGGGTGGTGGCGGGGGCACGATAGCCTTTCGGCCACTGCCTCGCTACAGCTGACGTCTGATCTCAAGGTGGAGATCGGACGACCAGGGATTCCTTAAAATCCCCAGCCAATGATGAGGCCCTACAATGGATCAACATCAGAACCACTGTGGGGAAGTCTCCTTCTAGCGCAGTTAGGCTCTATCTCAGTTTGTCTCAATCTCAGCGCAATTCGGCTCAATCTCAGCGCAGTCTTGAGCAAAAAACATTGTACATGAAAGTTGTTCATCTTGGAAAGGGCTACTTGCAGTAAAAATTTCATAATTTTTGAAAAAAGGCCTAAGTATCGTTGGATCTTGAGGCGCCCTTAGAGGGGGGTGAATAAGGGTTTTAAAAACTTTAAACTTTAATAGAAAACTTTTGATATTTTGGTAGAAGTAAGTTAAATCAAAAGTAAAGAGATAATGAAATTAGAAATGAAATCAATTTTATTAAACAAGAAAGGACATGATTATCATTTATAAAATTGATTACAAAATCTGATTTCTTATAACGCTAGAAATCGTAGGCGATAAAGGAAAATCTCTTTTTATTTTCTATACCAACTCGTATCCCCACAAACCGGTTCTCTTTAGCAAATCTCTCCCCAGATACGGCCTCAAGCCGCTCTAGCCTTCCTATCCCCAGAAAGGCCTCGAGCAACCCCTAGATCTACTCCCTAGACCCAATCGCCAACACGAGGCAAATTCCTCCATAAGTCCTACCCAGACCTAGTTGCCAACACGAGGCGAATTCACAAACTGATTACAACGATAAAATAAAAATACAAATACAAAAGACAAATATGAAACTCCCTATGAGGTAATCTGAAGGAGACACCGAAGAATCATTGAAGATTGTTGAAGTCCAAGCGTGCGTTCTTCTCATTGAGTTAGCGTGTTGATCCAAGCCTCCTTTGTTTCCTCCTTTTGAAATTTAGTGGGAGATGTGTTGGTCTGGAAATACGGCCTCTCAGAGTTTCTAGAGTGCTGGAATAGGGCTCTTGGCAATCAGTAGTTGGAGAAGACGAAATCCACCTTGTTATAGGACTGGAAGCTAACGCCGTCGTTAAGAGTTAACGCCGGGCATTGACTAAGTATAGAAATAACTTGATGGCTCGGATCTTCAAAACAGGAAGAAGATTCTGCATCTTTGGAAACTTTCATTTTAGGCAACCTTAACGTTGTCGTTGACTCTAACGTCGGGCGTTGAGTCAAATCATTCCAAAAATGCTCCAGCAATCACGACAGCTTCCCTCCATTCATTTTGCATCTTGGCGGGAACAAAAGTTAACGCCGGCGTTAAGAGTTAACGTCGGGCGTTGAGTCAAATCATTCCTGAATTGCTCCTTCAATCACGGCTGCATTCCTCCTTGCCATAATCGTCGATCGTTAACGTCGGCGTTAAGTACTAACGCCTGGCGTTGAGTTTCTTTCTCTTTTTATTCAGTCGGCAAGCCATCCCGTCGATCGGCATCCCATCCCGTCGATCGACATACCATCTCGTCGATCGCTAACGCCCAACGTTAAGACCTAACGCCTGGCGTAGGACATCTTTCAATCCTTCTGCTTGTGGATAATGCCAGACCAGTATTGCAGCAACCTGGTGTCATATATGTCCAAACAAGCATGCTAAAAACACAATGACAAACAAGATCAAATACAAGTAGGATATGTTATTCTCAAATTAAAGGGATGCGGAAATCATGTTCCAACAAATATTTTTAGAAATTAAAATACAATAATATTTTCAATTTTTGAATTACCAGAGTGATCAAATGAGAACAGAAAACTTTAATAAAAATGGAGGGGATGTCCAGAGCCCAAACACATCACTTGTAATTATTTCAGGATTTTAAAAAATAGACTAGTAATTTTACTGATTTAATCAAATTGGATTCTTTACTTACAAAAATTCCAGAGAAGAACCTTCATGATCCCAATAGCTGGAATTTGTTTATATAAATCAAGTTGAGCATAACACAACCTCTAGATAAGTTTTGGATTTTTCATAAACTCTTGATATTTCTAAGATTGTGAATAAGGAAGAATTTATTATTTTTAAATTATCAGTAGTCCTTAATTTTGATACAAAAATCTGAAAATATTTTTGGATGATAGTGGGACTAGGGTAAACCCCTTGAAAAAAGTTTGGTAAATTGTAGAAAGGTTATCTATTTTTAAAAGAATTAATTGTGGTCTCTTTCTCATAATAAAAAAATAAATAGGGGGCTCCTAATTAGTGAAGTTAAAGCGATAAAATTGAGGAAGGCTTTTTATGTTAATACAAAACCTTGGTTAAAATTTGGAGGTTTTTCGGTTAGTAAAAGTAGTTTGAGATTTATTATGATGAATTATTTGAGGCGAATAATTAATTTAAGGACAAATAAAGCTCAAAATAATTTGAGAAAATTTTGGGGACTATGTTAGGGCAATTCCAACCTCTGGTTTAAGTCTTGAATTGTTTTGACGCCTTTTCATATTTATCGATTAAAAGAGGTTGAAAAACTGAGAATATTAGTGTCGATCATAAATAAATAACTTGAGTCGCCCGACACAAGTTGTGGAGGTTTAAAAGATCCCGTAATGAATTTCTTGCAAACATTTGAAGGTCTCGACAATCGAATCGAGAAATTATATCAAAAGACCTGAATTTATAATAAGGTCCTAATCCATCGAACGCAGGTTCAATAAGTCATCTTAAGAGATGAAACTAAAATAATTATCAGACTAACAAAAATAAACTAGCGTACCCTAATATGGTGAAATACGAGGAACCACTGCGAAATAGTAAAACTTGCCTCCTATGAACGGAGAAGCCTCCTTGGAATGAAGAGAAGAACTAAACTTGCCTCCTTAAAAGGAGATGGAACTACATAATTAACTAATTTTTATTCCATTCTTCGTTTCAGCATTTTAGTTACCGCCTTCAATTCAAGTTCTGCATTTATACTTTATTTACTACAGTTCTTTTCACTATTTCAATTGTTGTACTTTACTTACAACAACATTAGTTAGGGTTAACTTGGAGTTGAAATATCCCTCCAAGGCTAGCCCTAAATAAAGATCTCCCTCGATCGCTATGCTCCTTGACCAAGTCGAGCAGTATGATCAAGCTACGACCGTCTGCCTGAATTATTTCATGTCGAGTAGGGCATGCCACCGCAGACCGAAGGGTGCTATATATTTTCTTGTAATGCAAATAAATTGCTTGCGGTAAAAGTGGCAGGTCGTTCATGCCCATAGACCATTCATACCGGTACAGGAGTGTTGACGACTCTAGGCAACAGGGAGAAGCGCACCTCGGGAGCTCGACCGTGTTTATTCCCCTCTGGGTACCTCCGATGATTTGCCAAATTACAGTTATCGCCGAATGTCGCTCACATCCATGTGTACAGGCGATGTACGTTGGGGACTGGGTAGTGCGGTACGACCACCCCAGGGGTAGTAGGACCGACCACTATCACCGACGACCACATCGATGAGGACCGCAGGGTTCGCAACCCTGCTGAAATAGAAAAGGGTCAAACTATATCGACATATGGTGTTGGTGCAAGTTATGAATACCTGTGTGATTGCGCGCTAGCTAGTAAAGCTTGGTTTAAATAACTACTATATATACTACTGCTTTTCAGTTATTTATTACTACGCTCCTCGCCATATTTCAGATTCTTTTATATATACTATTGCTGTCACAACCCGCACTTTCCCAATAAATAATAAACAATATCAGAGTAAGGGGAAAATATGCGTTATGATGCCACATCATGCAGGGGACAACTACAGACGCTCAGGCAACCACTCTTTATCGATATTTATTAAAAGACATAAATATGATTGAGTTATAAAATGAAATTTACATTTTTAGCTTATGGTCGCGTCCCTCGGTCCAGTGGATAAACTAGTCCATGAGTAGCAAACTATATATACACAGCGGAAAATAGGATCATTTTATCCTACATGAACATGAAGATCAAACATTTCAACAATGATATGCGCATCTCTAAATTTAGTATAAGTAAGAAAGGATTTTCTACGATCTTCAAAGTATGTGACATTTACTTAAAATCATGCTAAGCAAGAATGTCAATTTTCTTATACATAAAATAACTCATGCATCCTAACTTAAAACTTCTCAAAGAGCAATAGTTCATCAACTGAAAGATGTAATAGCGTAATAGCAAGTAAGCAGTTTACAATAAGAAACACGCTATGGGCGTCAACAACTGACACGAACCCATAGGCAAACCAGAAGAGTCAACAACCAAAAGACAACTCCTCACCAAAGAGGGAAGGAAGAACTCCACCACAAAACCTGGATGACTCAGCTCATCCACTTGCAACAACAACTATCCTGAACCCGAGGCATTCAAAGAACGGAATGCCTCAGCCCAAAAGGGTGCAAGAAAGCGACATAATAATCATGAAGGATTTAAGTTAGCATAAAAATATGAGCAACTAGACAGTATTAAGAATGGTCAATGAAGTAAATAGATTAAGTAGAATCAACTCAGTAAAATAAACCAGCACCAAGTGCAATAAATGGCCATAAAAACTTGTTGTATGATAAATTGAAAAAGAGTGTAGCGGCGGACCTCTAGTCACTAATCCACCCACTAAAGGGACTTATCAGTCCAAAGTTATAAAGAGGCGTCGTGGTGGTGTAGTTATCAATCCAATCTACACACTATTAAAGAGAACTATGGTGGAGGACCCACCCATCAGTCAAAAACAAACCCAACAAAAAAACCACTATGGTGGTGGACCCTTGTTCCAACCCACCAATAGTCCAAAAACCATCAACTTATCGTATCATACTAGCTTTAGCATTGGCAAAGTGTCACCACAACATCCATGAAGGAACAAAGCTGCAGAAAAAGGAACCCTGATACTGACAACCTCAAAATCTCAACAAGGGTACTCAGAGCATTTGACAACATAGATTAAAATATTCAAGAATACTCATCAAAATCTAACTTGGAATATTTAACGAAATAACCCAACAAATACGAACAAGCAAAGAAAACTGCTACTTGACTACCCCAGCAGCAGGACTTTTACGAGTGAAGAGAAAATACATCAGGTTTAAGGACTAAAAGATATAAAGATTACTCAATACAAACTAGCATAACTAGAGTTCAGCCTAAAGTATACTCGAGCCAATAATTTTAGAAAAAACTAATCAAGGAGAAAAGCTGCTACTCGCAGCATAATGCCAACCGGGAAAATTACAATAGGAAACCAGAATAGAAAAGGTAAGTGCAACCTACAGCCCATAACCACAAGGAAACCTTTACATCCAACCAGATTACTAAAAAAGGAGAGGAAGAAGCAATACTTCTCACTGAGAATAATTACCTGAACAAAAATCCCACTTCAAAGAACAAAGAGAAAGATAAATGGGTTTCTCCCACCCTAACCAGAAAATCAACTCGAGGCAAACAAAGAATAAATCAGGCTACTTGCATTAAAGGAAGATAAACAAGAACATGAATATAGCCACTTGCTTATCAATGAAGAAGGTTTTTCTTATACTCCAATTAGGAAACTAACTCAAGGCGAACAAAGAAGAAATAGTCGAAAAGCACTCCTCGGCAAGAAGAGAAGCACACACACGAGATCACTCGATGAATCGACGATACCACTCGACGAATCTGCGAGACCACTTGACGAATCGACGTGATCACTCGACGAATTTAGACAAGCAACTCGACGAACTCGACAAATTATCCAAAACACTCGACGAATTCAACTTAACCTCAAGAGTTCACTCGACGAATTTTAATTAACCTCACGAGTTCACTCGATGAATTTGACTTAACCTCATGAGTTCACTTGATGAAATAAGATCACTCGACGAATCTAACTTAGCCTCTCGAGATCACTCGATGAATTGACTTCACTTGACGAATTTGACTTAACCTCACGGGTTCACTCGACGAATTTACTTCGCTCGACGAATCTGACTTAACCTCACGAGTTCACTCGATGAATCTGACTTAACCTCACGAGTTCACTCAATGAATTTACTTTACTCGACGAATCTGACTTAACCTCACGAGTTCACTCGATGAATTTACGTCACTCGACGAATCGGAATTAACCTCATGAGTTCACTCGACTAATCTACTTCACTCGACGAATCTCACTTAACCTCACGAGTTCACTCGACGAATTTAGATCACTCAACAAATTTAACTGAGCCTCTCGAGTTCACTCGACAAATTGGACTTAACCTCACGAGTTCACTTGATGAATTTCTGATCTACTAGAGGAAGACAAAAATCTGCTAAGTCTTAAGTCATAAATCATGAAAAAAAAACACATATTTCTAAACTTAAGAAAAACAAAGGAAAAAAGGAGAGAAGGAAAAAATGGCACTTGCCTTAACCTCGAGCCACCAAAATTCGGCCTTACAAGCCCTCCACGCCAAGGACCGGCTCATACATGAGCTAAGCACAAAGGATCTATGCAGATTTGGAATGAAACGAAGGTTAGGCCTGATAACCCTGGCGCTACAATTCTATGGAACGAACAATACTTACCACGCACGTGAAAAGCACAACGAGAGCTTTCCAGATCTATGCTCCGACGAAGATTTCGTGCACCGAAGCTCTGGGGGTGGCGGTCGGAAGCTCCACAGAAACAACGCTCTCTTTTTCTCTCTAGACGTCTCTGGCTTGGCGATTCAGAAATAAGAAGATGATGAAGAAGAAGAAGTATAATATATATGTTGGGAATATTGCTCTCAATGTTCCCTTGATTTGAACTGGCATGCCTCACAATGCTAAGTACATATTGTATTTGATAAACCCTTTTTTGCATCAGGAATATGCATGGTTAAGATATTCCAAGCATTGGAATAAGGTCAGTGGTTTGCTGTCAAAATCGCTGAGAATAACTCACTATCTCAGCGGAACTACTGAGACGAGGCCAGGAGCCGCTGAGAAGAGGTCTGCCTCAGCTGAGCTGCAGATAGACAAAATCCACTGAGAAGACTATCTGCCTCAGTGGATTGGCTGAGACCAAAATTGCTAAACCGCTGAGACTGAAGACTGTCTCAGCCCAACCACTAAGACAGACTCAAATCAGAAAGACGACACTAGCGGGACCTGCTTTTTGTACAAACAATTGTAAAGGGAGGATAAAGTTTTCCATCCTTTTCCAAAGTGTTAGGGCCCCCTCCTAAGAGCCATTGAAGACAAATGGATTATAAAAGAACAACTTAGGGCACTTTCAGAAGGACCTGTTGTTGTGCTGACAAGTAGAAAGCCATTATCACTGTTGTTGTTTTCTCCCCTCCTGCTAACTGAACCAGTAAGAAGATACAAGGAGAGAAGATAACTCTTCTATTTAGAAGAGTAAGAAGATCTTTACTCCTCTACTGAAGAGAAGGATCAGAAATAAGCAAGGATTAAAGTTTACATTCAGCCATGTTTCAAAGAAGCACCAGCTGTGCAGGAACAACAGAAGACATCATACCACTGCTGTCAGTTGTTGTAAGCATAACATTTACTTACTGTAGGAATTGTGAAGTTCTGAGTTTGTAAAACATATTGCCTGAGTTGTAGGGTTGGTATACCTGAGTTGTAGGGTTGTTTAGCCTGAGTTTGGTAAGGCTGTTTAGCCTAAGTTTGGTAAGGCAGTTGAGCCTGAGCTGTAGGGCATTCTGCCTGAGATGTAGGGCTTCTTGGTAGGCCTGAGGAAGGAGGTCAACGTGATCTCTAAGATGTAGGAGTGGGAGCACTCTGAGTTGGTAGTGCTGGTTAGCTTGAGGTAGGGCTTGGAGCAATCCTGAGAGATCATGAGGGATCTGTGTTGTAAGCTCAAGGAGCTGAGATTGGAGGAGATTATCTTGTCTAACACACAGTTAGAAAGGTGTAGAGGGAAAGTGGACTACCTATATACACAATGTCTTGGGGAACCACTATAAACACTTGTGTGTTTTCTGTGAGTGCTTGAACTTTACTTACTACTCCTTATCTGCTAGCAATAATTAAGTAAAAATTAAAGAAACCTATTCACCCCCCTCTAGGTGAATTAGACTACATACCTATAAACTATCAAGTGGTTTCATAGCTTGGTTGGTCAAAAAGGACTTAACGGTCTGACCAGATCCTACATAGGTGTAGTCAAATCTGAATCCAATGGCTACCAATGGAGTGCAGAAGGAGATGGGGTCATTAAAGCTGCCAATATGCAAAAAGGAAACATTTGGCATTTGGAAGCAAAGAGTTAGGCTTTTCATGGAGGCCTCAGACCCTAGGATATTTATCACTGTCCAGGAGGGTCACTTTGTTATCACAAAGCCCTCTATCATTGATCCTACTAGGCAGGTAGGTAAGTCATACACTAAAATGACAAGGGATGAGATTGCATTGGAAACAATGGACAAATGAGCTCAAAACATTATAGTCAATGCAATTGATGACTCTACCTTCCAAAACTTGGTACACTATGAGACTGCCAAGGACATGTGGGATACACTAATAGTGTACATGGAAGGGACTGAAGAGGTGAGTGATGATAGGAAATCCCTCCTCAATCAGGAATATGAAGCCTTCAGGCAGCAAAGCCTAGAATGCATAGCTGATTACTATGAAAGATTTTTTAGGATAGTGAATGAGTTGAGGACCTATGAAAGGACCTTCACTCATTATGAGCCAAATGACAAATTCCTAAGATCTCTAACTAGAGACTTGGATACCAAGATCTGTGCCATCAGGGAGGTGGCAAAGCTGGGAGATACTCCTCCCCATACTCTGTTTGGAAAGCTGCTCTCTTATGAGATGTAGTAATTTGCTAGGAAGGAGGAGGACACTTCCTCCAGGCCTCATGCAAGGGAAAGGACTGCGGACCTCGAGGCTGAGGTCTCCAAGAAGAGCAAGGCAAGGATGCCTACACCTCCAAGGAAGGCTGCTGGCTCAGAAAATTCTGAGCCCAGCTCATCTGATAGCAGCTCTTCTGATGAGGAGTTTGCTGCCTTCTCATGGCAGTTCAAGAAGATGATGAGGAGGAAGCAGTGGAAGAACAAGCCTTCCTCCTCCTCACACCCCAGGAAGGATCTCAACAAATCAGACAAGCAGCACCCCAAAGGGGACAGTTATGATTCTAAACATGTTAAACATATTTCAACTAATGTGATTTGTTATTGCTGCAGTAAGCCTGGATATGTCATTGCTGACTGTCCAGTCAAGAGAAAGGAGAAGGGAGATAAGAAATCTTATCACCAGAAGGGATGAAGGGAGAAAAGTCCTTCCTATCCAAGAAGGACAAGAGATGGAGTGAATTTGAGTCATCACCCTCAGATTCAGATGAAGAAGAAGAAGCCTATATTGGGTTGTCTGTAGCTGAGGAAGATGAGGACTTTCCTGCTGCAAAGGTGGGCATCTGAGCCCCTCTATCACATTCAGACAGTGATATAGAGGAAGATGAAGATGCAAGAGAACACCATGGCTTAATGGCCATAACAGATGATGATGAAGATTGTCAAGGCATTCCTGACAAGGTACCTACTCTTCCCCCCTCTTCTGTGTATGAGTCAATGCCAGACTCTGAAGCATGCCCATCAATTGATGAAAGTGATTTAGAATCTGAAGTTGCTGTCAATCAATTGATTGACAAGTATGATGCTTTGTTGGATGCTCTAAAAATGAGCAAGAAGCTGGCCAAGAGGCAAGCTCAAGAAATTGCTTCCCTTAAGATGGCTAAGCAAGATTGCACTGAGTCACCTACCCTGGTGGCTCAGATGAGTAGATAAATCAGCCAACTCAAGGGGATAACAATTGTCCAATTGAGCACCATTTCCTAAAAGAACAAGGTCATCAAGGACCTTGAGGAGAAGCTTCTCAAAGAGAAGAGCCTAGTGGCTCAATTCTCCAAGCCCAAATCAGTGCTTCTAATCATTGACACCTTTTCTTCTCAAACTAATAGGAGAGCACTAGGGTTCAATAAAATGTAAGTGGCTAAAGGGAGTGGACATAAGAGCAAGGCTAAGGCTAAGCCTCATACCACCTTTCAAAAGGTGTTACTTCCCTCTAACAGGTATGACCATGACATCATGTATGGTCACTAGAAGAATGGGAGTTCCTATAGGAAGGAAAACACGCATTCCTATAGTAGAAGAAAGGGCATGTGGATGAGTGTTATGAAGGTTCCCCATGAAGAAATTCAAATGGCCAATTCAGGACTATTTGTTTTTGGTACTTCAGCCCCTTCAGTTAAGAATAAAGATGCAAGCTCTTCCAAGTCCATTCCAACAAAGCACTTGGCTTCTGTCAAACCTGTAGACATGCCTAATAGTTCAGTGTCTAATGCCATCAAATCTTTCCTAGCTTCCAAGCCAAGGAAAGTTGATGTCATTAAGACAAAGACTGCTAAGACTGACCACAGGTTAACCTTCAGCCAGATCATTGCTGAAAGGAACAAGAAGAATATTGTTGTCTCCCCTCCTGAACACAAGCATATTACTGCTCCTTCCACCTCAAGAAATGTTCAGAAGTGAAGATACAACATTCTTGAATGTTGGTGCTGTGATAAGGTGGGACACTTTGCCATAGATTGTTCACACAATACCAATGTGCCAAGTGCAAAGAAGAGCTTTCCTGCAAAGGTTGCAGTAGGTGTGAAGTCATCCTTTTATGCTAACAAAAGCCTAGGACCCAAAATTAATTGGGCTCCTAAGGGTAATTAAATTCCTTCTTGCAGGTAAGTTCAAGTACCAGCCTTGGGCAATTATGGTACTTGGACAGTGGGTGCTCAAGACATATGACAGGCACCAAGAGTCTTCTATAGGAATACAAAGCTGTAAAGAATGGACCTAAGGTCATCTTTGGTAGACCAGAAAAAGGCATCACCAGAGGATATGGTATGATTTTAAATGGCATAGTCTTCATCACAAGGGTGGCTTATGTCGAAGGGTTGCAACACAACCTGATAAGCATAAGTCAACTATGTGACTTAGGCTATGTCATTGAATTCCACAATGATAAGTGCTTGATCAAAAAGTCAAATGACTTAGAGATCATTCTCTCAGGCACTAGGAGTGGGAATGTATATTGCTTAGATTTTATATGCAATTCTTCTTTATATCCTGTGTGTCTTGTAGCTAATGAAAGTGAGTCTCTTTGTGTTCAATGGCACAATAGACTTGCTCACATTAACTACAAGACAATGTATAAAATATTTTTAAGAAACCTAGTTAGAAATAGTCCTAATTTGAAATATGTTATAAATTGTCTATGTCATGCATGCCAAATGGGAAAGCAAGTAAGGGCCACCTTTAAAAGCATTGGCTTTAAAGACACTGAAAGATGTCTTTATCTATTGCACATGGACTTGTTTGTTCCTTTGACAATTCAGAGCCTAGGTGGGAAGTTGTATACTTTGGTGATTGTTGATGATCACTCAAAGTATACATGGGTATTCTTCCTTAAGAAGAAATCTGATACTTTAGATGTCTTTATAAACCATGTTAAGGCAATCCAGAATGAACTATAGTGCACTGTGGTCAAGACTAGAACTGCCCATGGTACAGAATTTCAATCTGCGGCTATGACAATGTTTTGCCAAGAATTTGGTATCACCCAAGAATTTTCCTCCCCAAGGACTCCACGGCAAAATGGTGTGTCTGAGAGGAGGAATAGGACCTTGATAGAGGCTGGGAGAACATTGCTTAGTGACTCCTCACTCCTAGAATATTTCTGGGTTGAGGCAGTCAATACTGCATGTTATGTTCTCAATAGAGCATCTATCAATAAGGTCCTAGGAATTACTCCCTATGAGATTCTGAAAGGCAAACAACCAACTATTTCATACTTTAGAATCTTTGGTTGCAAATGCTATATTTTAAATAATGGAAAATCTCAATTAACTAAGTTTGCTGAAAAAATGCAATGTAGGAGTTCTTGTTGGATATAGCTCACATAGCAAGGCCTATAAAGTATTCAACAAGAAAACTCATGTTGTAGAAGAGTCAATGCATATTGTTTTTGATCAGACCATCCTGCTCTATAAGGGCTAGTCCAGCTCTCCTGTTTTGACAGGTAATGAACAACAAATGCAAGATATGTCTCTCCAAGACATACCCAGTACAAGAAAGGTCAATTCAGAGGTAGCAATCCTTGAAGTTGAAGTTCAGCAAGATGCTAATGAGCCTGCTACTTAGGAAGAAGAGCTGCAGATTGCTAACAGGTTGCCTGCAGTAACCAGGCACCTAACGGATCATCCAATAAACAAAATAATAGGAGATGTAATTCAAGGAGTGGTTACCATAAGCAGGGCTCATAATGAGGCCCTATTCTTGAGCTTTCTATCACAAATGGAGCACAAGAAATTTGAAGAAGCAAATGAAGACACCTTCTTGATTCAAGCAATGCAAGAAGAGCTGCTTCAACTCAAGAGGTGTAAGGTGTGGAAATTGGTTCCAAAGCCTCAAGGACACAACATCATTGGCACCAAGTGGATCTACAGGAACAAGCTTGATGGGAATGGCACCATCATAAAGAACAAAGTCAGACTGGTGTCCAAGTGGTATAGGAAAGAAGAAGGTATTGACATTGATCAAACCTTTGCCCCAGTTGCAAGGTTAGAAGCGATAAGACTGTTTCTTGCCTATGTATCCCACAAGGGGTTCAAAGTGTACCAGATGGATGTCAAATCAGCATTCCTGAATGGAAATTTAAAGGAAGAGGTATATGTGCAGCATCCCTCAGGTTTTGTTCACCCTACCCCCTCCTCTCATGTTTATTTACTTAGGAAAGCTCTGTGTGGTCTAAAGCAAGCGCCTAGGGCTTGGTATGAGACCTGGCCTAGATTTCTCATAAAGAACAAGTTCTTGAGGGGAAAGATAGACAACACATTGTTTCTAAGGGAAACAAAGGGCAAGTGTCTTCTAGTCCAAATTTATGTTGATTACATAATCTTTGGGTCTACAGATGACAACTTTTGCAAAAGGTTTGCCAACCTTGTGCAAGGGGAGTTTGAGATGAGCGGTATGGGGGAGCTTAAGTACTTCTTAGGCCTCCAAGTGAAACAGTCTGATGAGGGGATTTTCATCTCTCAAACCAAGTACACTTGGGAGCTTATTAAGAAGTTTGGGATAGAGTCAGCCTCCACCATGAAAACTCCCTTGGGGTCCAACATTTCCCTGGACAAGGATGAAAAGGGTAAATTTCATATAAGACGGAGATCTAGGAGTGGTGCGCCTGAGACTGAGCTTATGCTCATTCTCATTCTCCCCAAAGGCGTGTGAACCCCGAGACTATACAAGGTCAAGGATATACATATACACGGGTGAGAGATCTTGTTAGAGAAATCATAGCGAGATCAACCTCTATCCTCTAGAGTCTCGGGGTATTCACCAACTTACACGCAAATCCCGCTTCAACTTGCTCTCCTTATAGTCGAGCCCTCGTGGCCTCACACATCTATATATAGAAACCCTGTTGATTGAGTGTCTTAGGCGAAGAGAGACAAGCGCTGAATGACACATCTTTCCAGTGGATGTGCTAGCTGTTAAGAACTTGTACCTCCCCCCCCCCCCCCCCCCCCCCCCGATCGTCAGGATGAATACAGCTTCGTCGCAATGTGTATATATAATATTATATTGATGCTCGAATGTTCTAGGAATGTGTATATAAACTTGTGATATCAATATGAACATCTGGAATTTTTTATGCAATTATTTGCATGTGACAAAAGGTACCTCATGTTTAAATCTAGCCTCACCCAAATTTATAAGAATTATTTAACTAAGCCCAAATATGTTTTTATCATGAGAAAATTTAGAAATATGAAGGTTGTTATTCCTACAACTTCTGGAACTAGATCGGGCTGGAGTAGTCACGGGATGGGTGACCTCCTGGGAAGTCCACGTGCTGCAGCTTAACTGGATCTTTCCTCATCAAGGGGGTGAGGGATTGAATCCCGGTCCCAACTTCCTGCCTGTTAAGTGGAGAGGGGTTGGGGGTGGTTTGGTCTGCAGACCAAGTTGTTATACAACATGTACAACCTACTGTTCATCGACTAGCGGCGAGTTCCCTGCAAGGGTTAGGCGAGGCGGACCAGGGATCTTGCTCGCGAGTAGCAAGCGACGATAGCATGAGTGTTTTGAAGATCGCTCTGGGGTGCATTTAGCCAGGGCGAGTCAGATGAGGTCTCGCAACGTTAGTCTGCCGTGGCGAGTGGAGGTTCGTCCCCACTCGCAAGAGGAGCTCTCGCGAGCCCAGCTCACAAGGAGGCTAGCGAGTGGCGCCTTCATGGGCCACTCGCCTAGCAGGGGATGCAGGTGAATTTATCATGATACCCCTGGTGGGCTGCCAATAGCCCTCCAGAATAGCGGAGTTTAGCTGTTAGCAGACCAATTTGGTGTGCGTATAGTAAAAATCAAAAGGCAGAATCCCGCTATTAGCAGACCAGTTCAAAAAGGTTATAAATAGACCCTTTGGCGCACCTTGGGAGAGCATATTCTAGATTTTTGCTTCTCCTCAAGAATTCATTGGTTAGCTCCTCCAGCTCTCCAAGGTGCCCGACTTCAACCTTGGCTTGGGAGGGGAAGCGCTCAAAAAATCTTCTGACTGTGTGATGGGACCTGCAGGCTACTGCCAAGGGTCATGCCTTTCATTATAAATCTTCGGTCAGGTTCTTCCGTGAGATTAGTAAGTGCTCATTGCCCTCCTGTTCGGGGGTCCGAACTCATCGTTGGACCAAAATACTGGTTCGAATATTTTTGGTGCGGTGAGCGTGGAAAGCAGCGAGTGCAAGAAATCCCCGTGGAGGTAACATGGTCGAAGGGGGTGAGAGAGAGGGCGACATCGGCGGTTCGCCACCATCCGGCCGGGCAGTGATAGCTGAGAGGATTGCAGATCTTCGCAGGGAGATGCTCGAGTCCATCAATCTCGCCTTCGCTGCAGCGCGGGGCAAGTTCGCGACTCCAGCACCTTAGGTCGTCCAGCCATCAGGGGTTGGCGAGAATGCCCCGGGGCAGAGAGCTGGCAAGGAAGTGGCCGGCGAGGCACCAGGGCAAGATCTCGCGGGGTGAGAGTTTTTTTGAGTCTGGTGAGAGCTGCTCCGGCGAGTGCTATTTCGGCGAGTGCTGTGTCGGCGAGACTGCTTTGGGGAGTGAGGGCCCTGTTAGGGAGCTTGTGGGGCGGGTCGAGCAGGCAATAATGGCGACTGGAGGAAGCCCGTTCTGCGAGTTGGTGCTCTCGGTACCACTCCCGGAGGGGTTCAGGGAGCTGAATATGATGCACTACACCGGCAAGGATAATCCCATCCCGCACCTGCAGTGGTTCGAAGGTATGGTCTCCCTCAGACCCCAGTCGAACGCTTTCAATTGCCGACTCTTTGCAACCATGTTGAAGGAGAAGGCGAGGGACTGGTTTCACCAGCTCCCGAGAGGATCGATCAATGCTTTTGAGGACTTGCGCCGCAGCTTCTTGCTTCGCTTTTAGACCTCGAAGAAGAGGAAGAAGGACCCCGAGGTGCTATTCAATAGCAGGCAAAGGCAGGGGGAGTCGTTGGCCCACTATGTGGACCGTTTCCAAGAAGAGGTCCTCCTCATCCAAGAGGTACCAGGTTTCACCCTCCAACTTGCCTTCACGGTGGGGCTGCGGGAGGGATTCTTCAAAATGAGCCTGAAGCGTAAGGCCCCCTTGTCCTTCGAGGAGTTGATGGAAAGGGAGGTGGAGGAGATCAAGAGTGAGGGAGCTAACCCGGAGTTCACGAAGAGGCTAGCCAAGCTTGGTGAACCAGAGGTCAAGTAGAAAGAAATCCGGAGAAAGGAAGGGAGGAGGTCCCCGGAGTTGGGATGGAGGAAGCAAGGAGGAGGTAACTTCCATGGAGGTCAAGGAATGCCTCATCAGCTTGGGTGGAGGCAGGGTCCAAAGTCGTTGCCTCCCCCGCCTCAGCAATCTATGTCGATCGGGCGAGGAGGAAGAGGAAGGGGAGGAAGAGGAGCAGGAGCAGGAGCGGGAGCAGGAGTGAGAAGAAGGAATCGTGGCACGGAGGCCGGGATGAGGGAGGTGGCGTTGCCATATTGTGACTTCCACCAGGAGGAAAGTAACGCGACGGCCACCTACCCGGAGTTCCTGGAGATCAGAGGGGCCAGAGTGTCGGCGCGGCGGGAGCAGCAGCCGGTGATAATTGAGGAGGTCCTGCCTCGAGAGGAGGATGAAGAGAGGTGCAAAGACTGGGCTGATGTGGGGACCCGGGGGGATCAGAGTGATCCATGGGGGTGTGGGGATTGAGGCAACCCGAAAGGAGAGCCGCCGTGTCATGTACCGTCGGAGCATGGCTTTGACATCTCAAGAACCACCCCCAGCAGAGAATATCACCTTCACGTAGAAGGATATGTCGGGTCACGAGGACCCGTTCTGCGATGCGCTGGTTATCCAGACAGCCATCAAGAACTTCACTGTCTCCCGAATCCTCATGGACAACGGGAGCTCAGTCAACATCATTTTTTAGATGGCGTTTGATGAGATGAAGGTGGAGGCAAGAAGAGTGCTGGCCTCGGATGGCCCGTTGTTCGGTTTCTCGAGGGAGATGAAGGAGGTGGAGGAAGGAGTAGGGCTCCACGTCGTTCTAGTGGGGCAGTCCCGTAACTGCCGGTTCGTCATTATGATGCACCGAGTAACTACAGTGCCATCTTCGGGCGACCCCTCATCAGCGCATTCTGGTGCATCCCATCCACCTTCCACAAATGCCTCAAGTTTAGTGTAGGAGGGATCCAGGTCCGGGTGAGTAGTGACCCCAAGGTTGTAAGGCAATGCTACGTCAGCACGGTCAATACCACCTGGCAGGCCGAGGCGGAGGGGATGGACCGAGTGATGGAGAAGAAAGAGATAAGAGGAGGAGAAGAGGAGTCTCAGGCAGGAGGGGCAGAGGAGTTGATGGAATTAAGGGAAGAGGAGAGGGAGAAAGGAGAGGTCGAAGTGCCTGCTTACGGCGAGACGAAGGAGGACGCTCGGGGGGGAGCAGTCCTGGTTGGAGGTCGTGGACAAGGTTGTGGAACTTGAGGTCACTTCTTGGGAGGGAGTGATAGAGAAAGTAAAGATCAGCCGGGAACTTGGCCCCAAGGAGAAAAAGAAGATCATGGTCTGCGTCCAGGAAAACATGGATGTCTTCGCATGGAGCGCGGCGGACATTCCCGGGATTGATCCGGATGTGGCCTGCCATCGCCTCAACCTCAACCCCGGCACCCATCCCATCCATCAGAAGAAGAGGTCCACCGCAGACAAGCTGGAAGGACCCATCCGGGAGGAAGTGAACAAGCTCCTCAAGGAGGGCTTTGTATTGGAGATCTAGTACCCAGGATGGGTATCCAACGTAGTAATGGTAAAGAAGGGAGATGGTAAGTGGAGGATGTGTGTATACTTTTTTTTACTAAATAAATCATGTCCCAAGAATTGTTACCCCTTTCCTCAAATCGATGCGCTGGTTGACTAAGCCGTCGGTTTTTCCCTAATGAGTTTTCTAGATGCTTTCTCATGTTACCATCAGATCCGCATGCACCCTCCCGATGTTAAGGATGTCTCTTTCATCACAGGGGATGGGTTCTACTGCTACAAGATGATTCCCTTTGGGCTAAAAAATGCAGGGGTGACTTATCAGCGGATGATGGACAGGGTCTTCCGAGAACAGAAGGGGAGGAACTTGGAAGTGTACGTAGACCATATCATGATCAAGAGTCGGAACCTCGAGTACCACCTTTGGGACCTCGAAGAGATTTCTGGGACCTTGCGAATGTTCAAGATGAAACTTAACCCCCAGAAGTGCGTTTTCGGGGTGAGCCGAGGAAAATTCTTAGGCCTCTTGCTCACCCCAGCCGGAGTGGAGCCTAACCCTGACAATTTAAAGGAATACTGGAGCTGGGATCATCGAGGAATGCAAAGGAGGTCCAGCGCCTCGCCGGGAAGCTAGCTGGGCTAAGCAGGTTCTTCTCCAGGGCGGGGGAGAAGTGTGCATCGTTCTTCAAAGTGCTAAGAGGAAATCAAAAGTTCGAATGGACCCCGGAGTGTGAGGAGGTTTTTCAAGCGCTAAAGAGGCAGCTCACCCAGGCCCCTCTACTGCAGGGACCGAGGCAGGGAGAGGACCTATCCCTTTACTTGGGGGTAGGTTCTGAAGTGGTAAGTTCTGTGCTGGTGTGGGAAGAAGGGAAGAAATAGCTCTCGATCTACTATGTCAGCCGAGTCCTGAGGAAGGCTGAGCTTAGGTACCCCATCCTAGAGAAGCTAGCCTTCGGCCTCGTGGTGTCGGCCTAGAAGCTTGGTCTTAATTCCAGGCACACTCAATCAAGGTGGTGACCGACCACCCTCTTCGTAACATCATGGAAGGAATGGAGCACTCAGGAAGGCTGGCTAAGTGGTCGGTGGAGCAAAGCGAATTCGACATCTCATTTGTGCCCAGGATATCTATAAAGGCACAAGCGGTGGAGGACTTCCTAGCCGACTACGTGACTGAGGTGGAAAAAGTCGGGCCACCCCACTCGGTAGCCTGGAAGATGATGGTTGATGGAGTATCAGGGAAGCATTCCTTTTGGGGGGAGTCATCCTAGTAAGCCCCCAAGGGACAAGAATCGAGCAAGCCATCAACATTCACTTCCCAATCACCAATAACTAGGCCGAGTACGAGGCGGTGATAGAAGGCCTACGACTAGCCCGGGAGTTGGGTGTGCAAGATGTCGAGGTCTCGACGGACTCCATGGTAGTGGCATGCCAGATCAGAGGATAGTTTGAGGCAAAGGAGCCAACACTCCAGCGGTATCTAGATAAGGTCAAGGGGGTCATCGGCCAGTTTCGCACATTCTCAATCCAACACGTACCGAGGGAGGAGAGTGTCCCGGCTGACCTCATGGCTAAGTTCAGTCCCAGGGCAGGGGGGACGATGTCGGAACTCTTCCGACCATCCATCGAAGAAGGGGAATCGATGGAGGTAGATCAACGAGCGTCATGAATGGATCCCATCATCACTTTTCTAGCATCGGGGAAGCTACCGGAAGGGGATGTGGACAAGCAACGGCTCAGGAATAAGTCGGCCAACTATTCCTTGCGTGCACGTGCTGTACCGGAAGACTCTTGGGGCTCTTGGCTCGTTGTGTATCGGAGGAAGAGGCCCCGAGGGTCCTCGAAGAAATCTACTCAGGAGAATGTGGAAGCCACTCAGGAAGCAGGACCTTGGAGGGAAGGGTATTGAGGCAGGGCTACTTTTGGCCCACCCTCAGCCAAGATGCGGCAGAATTGGACATGAAGTGCTCCAAATGCCATCTCTATGCTCCCCTCCAGCTCCTTCCAGCCCAAAGGCTCCGGACCATCACAGCTCCGTGGCCTTTCGCAATATGGGGATTGGACTTGGTATGTCCCTTCCCCCAGGCAAGTGGCCAGAGAAAGTTTCTAGTAGTAATGATCGATTACTTCTCCAAGTGGCTAGAGGTGAAAGCACTAGCTATGGTAACTTCACAGGTAGTCCAAAACTTTATATGGGGAGAGATAATCTGTCGACATGGCCTCCCACTAGCCATTATTATAGACAATGGGTTGCAGTTTGCCAGCGATGAGTTCATCAGCTTTTGCACCCAGCTCGGCATAGATCTTCGGTTTGCGTCGGTCCACCACCCAAGGAGCAATGGGCAAGTGGAGGTGGAAAACAAAATAATTGTGAATTTGCTAAAAAAGAAGGTCGAGAACCTAAGGGGCAATTGGGTAGAACAACTACCCTCGGTCCCCTGAGCCTTGAGAACCACACCAAACACGGCCACTGGGGAGACCCCGTTCAAGCTTTCCCATGGGTCCGAGGTCGTGCTTTCTATAGAATTCGAGGTAAAGTCACCCAGGGTGGTGACCGCAGGGGAAGGAGATGAAGAGTGGAGACTAGAGAATGAGAAAGAACATATGCTATCTTTGGAATTGGTAGAAGAGCTCCGGGACCTATGATGAGTCCTGATTATATACACCTTCATGGACTCATCCGGGCCATTATTTAATCAATATCACGCACTTTAGCCTTATTATAGTTTATAATTGATAACCCATGCTAGGTGCACATTTTGGCCCACTTTGGTGTGTTTTCGTGTTTATTTCCTTTCATAGTACTCATATGTTGTTAAGTGCCACTTTCGGTGGCTAGTTCTGTGTTTGTGCTGGAATAGGAGGCGTGCAAGTGTTTCCGGTGCAATTCTGCACAGGAACACTGCGCACGATCACTTGTTCTAGTGCGCACGACCACTGGTCGTGCGCCACTGATCGTGCGCACTTAGCCCCTTTTTACGAGTTCTGTCTGGTGCAGTGCGCACGCCCATCAACTCCAGTGCGCATGACCACCGGTCGTGCGCCACTGTCCGTGCGCACTTAATAGTAATTTTATGAGTTCTGTCTCACCTATTGCGCACGACCACCGACGCTAGTGCGCACGATCAACGGTCGTGCGCCACTGGTCGTGCGAGCATTTTATTTTATAATTTCATCTCTTGCAGGTTCTGTCCAGGCAGTGCGCACGATCGCAGGATTCCAGTGCGCACGACCACTGGTCGTGCGCCAATGATCGTGCGCAGTGTTTAATCCAGCGCCTATTTAAGCGCCTGTTGCGATTTTAGGGCAATGATTCATTCCGGGAGCGGGATTTCTGTTCCGTACGCCGCCGACCGCCCCCTTGGATCGCCCCTACTTCATCTCCTACGCAAGGGGAAGCTTCCTCGGTCCATTCCTAGACATCCTCCATCGCCCGTGAGTGTTCTCCATCATCCGCAAGCCTCCAAGCAATCATTTTCGCTTTCCGCCCGGTGAGAAGAAGAAGAGACCTTGAGTCGAAGACGACGGAGCACGTAGGGAGATTGTGACAGCCCTCTACGCCGGAAGCATCGTCCGCCCGAGTCCGGAGGTAGCCCGACAACCTACCATTCCGGCCGTGAACGGCCGCTAGTCTTCACCGCCGGTTATCTCCTTCCTCTTTCCTTGATTGTACCCCTTTGAATCTTTTACTAAATGAATATTGTGATATTTACTTGATGAGAATGAATGTTTCTGTGTTCTTATTCATGGGTTGGTTGTGATTCACCACGTTCAAGCGCACTCACTCACACACGCACGCAAGGCGTTTGCTCCGTGTTGGCAAGAGCTAATGACGGTTGTGAAGAGGTGTTTGCGACCCTCACTCTCTCGCGCCTGAGTCCACTTCATTCGCCTCACGAAGCATGGCATCGCGGCCGTTGCATCCACCTCACGTTGCGAAGCGGTGTTCTCGACCCGCATCTCTTTTATTGTTGTTAAAATTAGGAAAACCAACCAAAAACCCCTTGTTGTGTTTGTGAAACGCTTGTGTAACAATATTCACTGCACGATTCGATCACCCATCCTGCATTCCTCAAGAGACCGACATCCGGGGAATTTATTCTCCACAATTATTACTTGACAGCGACCGGTGCACTTGCCGACGCGCATCAAGTTTTTGGCGTCGTTGCCGGGGAATGCAGACGTGATGAATTCGTCTGTGTGAAGCTTTGTTGCACAAGAATTTCCCTTTCTTTCACCTCTTTTGTTCACCTCTGTATTCGCAGCATGACCTCCATTCAGGAATGCATCTACCATGGAAGCTTAAACGATTTAAGGGATCAAGCAAAAAGGAACAATCATGACTTTGGGATCTCCGCCGACGTCATTGAGTACATGTATGGGAACTGCAAGTTCAGCGGAGATGAGCATGAAGATGCGGGGCAACACATGCGGGATTTCTTAGACATCTATTACACTTGTATTTTCAGTGGAGTTGAAAATGACCCACAGAAGATTCTGGCATTTTCATTCTCCCTGCACAAAAAAGCCAAAAGCTGGTATTGGGATACCCGGAAACGAGAGGTGATCACATGGAAACAACTCGAAGGGAGATTTTTACAAGAGTTTCAACATCGTACTCAAGCCTTGGATAAGTACAGGGAACTCATGACCTTTGAACAAGGGAAGGAGGAGACGTTAGACAATGCTTGGGAACGTTTCCAGTCCCTGCATAGGGGTTGTTACCGTGGTGATCTCTCGGAAGCTTTCTTAATTCAGATTTTTTATTTTGGAGTGCGGGAGAAATTCAGTCTTCTATTTGATGTGGCAGCCGGTGGGGCCCTGTTTAATAAATCGGGGAAGGACGCATGGGAAGTGGTCGTGAATATTGTTCACACCAGTCAGCATTGGAGTCATGTCATTTGCTCCACAAGTACTGCTGCAGTTAATGCCGTGACGCTCAAGGGAGCAGCGAATTTGGTGCCGCCTGATCAACCAGAACAGTTAGCAACCTTGGTGGTTGGGGTATTGAACAAAATAAATGACCAATCAGTCGCAATCCAACAGCTTCGCTCTACTATTGGGACTCTTTCTGATGTTGTTTCTGGACTTGCAATTCAGCATCCTGAGTCAGTAAATACCATGCGATTGAGAAGTGGGAGAAGTGTAGACAATCCCCCTCGACCGGAACCGCTTGCGGTTTCCACTGACAAGCCTAATGAAGACATCCACGAGAAGCCGACTCAGATTCATTTCGAGCCACACCCCGTGAGTGAGGCACAACCCTTGAAAAGCGCTGCTCACCCCCCATTTCCCCACAGGCTGCGCAACGAGAAATCCGAGAAGCAATTCCACAGATTCTTGGAAGTAATGAAAGGAGTGCAAGTGAGCATACCACTCATTGAAGCTATCTCTCAAATGCCGGGCTACTCCAAGTTTTTGAAAGACTTGATCTCGAAGCGGAAGCAGTTGGAGGGTCTCAAAACTATCGACCTCACCGAGGAGTGCTCCGCCATTGTTTCCAATTTACCCACAAAGTGCAAGGATCCGGGCAGCTTCACGATCCCTTGCAGGATTGGCCAGCACCGTTTCAGCCAGGCACTCTGTGACTTGGGGGCATCAATCAACTTGATGCCACTCTCTATCTTTCGTGAACTTGGTGCTGGTATCTTGAAGCCAACACAGGTAATGCTGCAACTCGCTGATCGGTCGATCAAGAAGCCATCAGGAATTGTCGAGGACCTCACAATCATTGTAAACGGTCTCGCTTTCCCAGCTGATTTTATCATTCTCGACATGAAGGTCGATACAAATGTACCCATTATCTTGGGGCGGCCCTTTCTGGCTACTGCTCGTGCTATTATTAATGTGGAGCAGGGGGAGCTCACTCTAAGACTGGGGGAGGATGCTATATCGTTCAATGTCCATAGCCCTTCGCAACTCTTTGAAATAACGGAGTGTGAGCCAGCAGAGGCACTTGAAGAATTCGATGGTCAGAACGATGTGGAGTTGGATGACCGCGAGGTGTGTTGGCAGCACAAAGACAAGGAGGAGGAGGGTGTTCACTCAAACCAGCCCGATTTGGCACATTCAATTGGAGAGCCCTCCAACGTTTCTGCTGATCCAGACCCTTGTTCGGCTCTCAAACAACTTCCGGACTCTCTCAAGTATGTCTTTCTTGGAGAAACAAACACGCATCCGGTGATTATCTCGGCAGCCCTCTCCGCTGCCAACGAAACTGCACTAGTGGGCGTGCTGAGAAGGTACCACAAGGTCTTCGGACGTTCTCTGGCTGACATCAAGGGAATCAGCCCCACGGTCTGCATGCATAAGATCCTCCTTGAAGATCAGTACAAACCGACAGCACAACCCCAAAGGCGGCTGAACCCGAAAATGCAAGAGGTTGTGAAGGCTGAAGTGATAAAGCTTTTAGATGCTGGCATCATTTACCCAATCAGCGACAGCAAATGGGTCAGTCCAGTCCAGGTGGTCCCAAAGAAGGGCGGGATCACTGTCGTTGCCAACGAGAAGAATGAGCTGCTACCGACCCGAATGATCACTGGGTGGAGAGTCTGCATTGACTACCGCAAGCTGAATGATGCGACGCGCAAGGACCATTTCCCACTCCCCTTCATTGATCAGATGCTAGAAAAGTTAGCAGGGCAGGATTACTACTGTTTCTTGGATGGGTACTCAGGGTACAATCAGATTTTAATTGACCCTTCTGATCAAGACAAGACTACATTCACATGTCCATCCGGTACCTTCGCGTTCAAAAGAATGCCATTCGGACTGTGTAATGCCCCCGCAACTTTCCAACGTTGTATGCTCGCCATTTTTGCTGACATGGTAGGGGATTTCCTCGAAGTCTTTATGGACGATTTCACTCTATTTGGCAGTAGTTTTGACAGTTGCCTCGCAAATTTGGCCAAGACATTGAAGCGGTGTGAAGACACCAATCTTATCTTAAACTGGGAGAAATGCCACTTCATGGTGCGCGAAGAAATCGTCTTGGGGCATAAAGTTTCCTGCGAAGGGCTTGAAGTGGATCAAGCGAAAGTTAGTGTCATCAGAAACCTCCCTCCACCCATGTCAGTGAAGGGCATTCGAAGTTTTCTTGGCCATGTGGGCTTCTATCGAAGGTTCATCAAGGACTTCTCCTCCATCTCAAAGCCTTTATCTCGCCTGCTGGTTAAGGACGTCCCATTCCATTTCGATGAAGCATGCATGCACGCCTTCGAAACTTTACGGGGGCAACTCATCTCAGCCCCAATTCTGGTGGCACCCGACTGGACTCTACCTTTCATTATCATGTGCGACGCAAGTGATGTGGCCGTAGGTGCTGTTCTCGGTCAAAAGAAAGACAAGACTTTTCACACTATCGCGTATGCCAGTCGAACTCTCAACAGTGCACAAGCCAATTATACCACCACGGAGAAAGAAATGCTAGCTGTGGTCTTCGCTTTTGAAAAGTTTCACTCATACTTGGTACTCTCCGAAGTGATCGTGTATACGGACCACGCCGCTCTCAGGTATCTTTTCAGTAAGAAAGAATCCAAATCGCGTCTGATTCGTTGGATTTTACTCTTGCAGGAATACAATCTGGAAATCAAAGATAAGAAAGGGGTGGAGAACGTGATTGCTGATCATCTCTCACGTTTGGAGTACGACACTCCTAATTGCGTTGTGGAGGAAACTGACGACTATTTCCCGGATGAAAAGTTATTTGCAATCACCACATCCTCCCCGACCGCACCTTGGTATGCAGATATTGCTAATTACTTGGCTTGTAGAACACTCTCCCCGAGTTTGTCCCCTCAGCAAAGACGGAAGCTTGTCTCCGACGCAAAATACTATTTTTGGGAAGATCCGCTCTTGTTCCACACATGCAGCGACGGGATTATTAGGCGTTGCATTCCGGAAGCTGAGTTTCAGTCTGTATTACAGCATTGTCATGACAGAGAGGCCGGCGGGCACTTCGGGGCCGTTCGAACAGCACGAAAAATCCTGCAATGTGGATTGTTCTGGCCGACCCTCTTCCGGGATGCCCATGCCTATGTCACCAAGTGCGACGAATGTCAAAGGACTGGGAATATTTCCCGGCGTGATGAGATGCCCCTTAATAACATGCTGGTTTGCGAACCCTTTGACGTCTGGGGAATAGACTTCATGGGCCCTTTCCCAATGTCTCATGGTAAGCATTACATTATTGTGGCAGTTGATTATGTCTCGAAGTGGGTGGAAGCTGAGGCGGTTGCCACGAATGATGCCAACACTGTGCTGCACTTTATCCACAAGAACATCTTCTCCAGGTTTGGGACGCCGAGAACTATCATCAGCGACGGCGGGAGTCATTTTTGCAATAGACAGTTTGTGCAGCTCATGAAAAAGTTTGGGGTCCATCATAAAATTTCTTTGGCTTACCACCCCCAAACATGCGGGCAAGTCGAAGTCTCCAACCGCGAGCTCAAGCGAATAATTGAGAAATCAATACATTCAAATAGGAAGGAGTGGGCTAAGAAGGTCGATGACGCATTATGGGCCTACCGGACTGCGTTCAAAACACCCATTGGAATGACTCCGTTTCAATTAGTCTATGGCAAGGCATGTCACCTCCCTGTAGAGCTGGAGCATAAAGCATTATGGGCTACCAAACTGTTGAACATGGACATTGGAGCCGCGGCCGAAGTGCGTCGGTCCCAACTCAACGAGTTAGAGGAGCTCCGTCATTTTGCTTATGAAAACGCTCGCATCTATAAGGAGAAAACGAAAAAATGGCATGATCAGCATATAATTCCTAAGGAGTTCAAAATTGGGGACCAGGTGCTGCTCTACAACTCCCGTCTCCGCCTCTTCCCAGGGAAGCTTAAATCGAGGTGGAGTGGTCCTTTCTCCGTGACCGATGTCTCGCCTTTTGGTGCCATTGAAATATCTGGAGATAAGGGGGACAAGTTTAAGGTCAATGGACATCGGCTGAAGTTATATGATGGCGCCACTATTAACAAGGAGCGTCAGTTGTTGACATTGGGAGATGGACTTCATACAAGCACCGGCAGCTGATTTCCTATTCTTGTCTCTTATCTTTTGTGTGAAACTCTAGTTCTGAACTTTTTCTTTTTAAATTCCTGCACTCTTTATAAACAATGCTAATTCAGGTATTTGGTCCAGCTTAAGGACGTTAAATGAAAGCGCTACTGGGAGACAACCCAGATTTCCGGTTTTTTTTTATATATTTCCTTTTATCTAACCTTTCCTAGTTCAGTTTTTGTTTTTGCTTTTGTTGTTTTGAGTTTTGCTTGCAGGTTTTGTGTTCGATGGTGGATGCTGCGGATTGTCTTGATTTTAAACGCCATTCTTCTGGTATGCTCACGTGCTGAGCATTGGGTAACTTCTTCCCTAGCTTTCAATTTTGATTTTCACCGTCATATCATTATGTTGTATGGTTTTGATTAAGTCTGGGGGAGAGCCGTTTCTTTGTCACCCACTGCACATGCTCATCTCATTTGCATACTAGAAGTATTTTAATTTCAGTTATTTAGTATCGTTCATCTTCACACACCACTTCACCCACTTGAGTGTGTGCTTATCTTGTTGTGTTGTTCCGTTTAAACTAGTCTGGTCGGAAGGTGAAATAGGCTATTAACACAGGAATTATTATTTGGAGCGCAGTGTCGACTCATGTAGTGTTCTAGTCGCTTCGCATGCTATAGTAGAACCTGAGTAGAATTAGATTTTCTTTATGCATTTAATTTATGTGCAGTATCTCTGCGTAAATTTAGATTTAATGTACTCAAGTGGTGAATTCGAATGAAATTGATGATAACCCGGTGTTGTGTGTGTGCGGTCGCTAAACGTGTGTTGCTCGAGTCGGGAGGAAGGTTTATCTTTCTCGTGGGCTAAGAACTTGCCCCAAGCGACTCTTGAAGCATGGGTGAGAGCTACTTGTTGAGTCAAGCATGATGTAGGCCACCATTTGGCTAGTTTGAGCTTTGCTATTCCATGCCCCTTTCATTCACCTTTGCAAGCCAAATTTGTGCCTACCATTTTTATGTTCAGCTCCTCCTCATCCACCAAAGCCTGAAGCCTATCCTACGCCCGCAACCAAAAAAATGTTTTAACTGTGCTCATAATTTCCAACTTGTGTGGTGTGTGGTATCATTGTGTTTTGAATAGAAAATATTGTCTATCCGCTGATTTTGAACCAACTGGAGGTTGCTTGAAAGAAGAAAAATATATAAAAGAAAAAAAGAAGAGTATCCTGAAAATAATCCTCCCAAGCTAAAGAGAAAAATCTGTTGGTATTTGTAAAGTAGGCTGTGTGCACACCTGGTTTTCATGATAAGTCTGGGGGTGTGTCACACGAGCATAGTTGTTTGGTTTTGTAAGGTGCAGTGTGCCGTTGGCTCATTTGGGTTGCGTAGCCGTCATGTTTATCTTTGCATATCATTCCGTAACCTAAGCCCCGTTTTAATCCTATAAGTCCTACTGATTTGATTTGCGAGTTTGCTAGCGCCGTGGAGAGAGTGTGACCGGGCAAGCGTATGGTTCACGACGTTGATGGATTTCAGCGGAGTTATTCCTAAGCCCCGATCTTTTGCAACACCCGCCTCAGCGTCTCGTCACTTCCATACCGGGCATGATCGTCAAATTCTTCATAATTCACCCACTGAGTACAATTAAATCTTTGAGTACGCTTTAGTACTTACGTAAATTAGTTAGCATAGCTAGAATCTTCTTCTACTAGAATTCCTACTCGCATGCGTATGTTACTTCGCACTGTACTCCCCTGCGTAATTCGCTATTTTAATTATCTTTTTCAACTTCCGCCGGATTCGTTTGCTCGGGACGCGCAAACAGTTAAGTCTGGGGGTGTGATGAGTCCTGATTATATACACCTTCATGGACTCATCCGGGCCATTATTTAGTCAATATCACGCACTTTAGCCTTATTATAGTTTATAATTGATAACCCATGCTAGGTGCACATTTTGGCCCACTTTGGTGTGTTTTCGTGTTTATTTCCTTTCATAGTACTCATATGTTGTTAAGTGCCACTTTCGGTGGCTAGTTCTGTGTTTGTGCTGGAATAGGAGGCGTGCAAGTGTTTCCGGTGCAATTCTGCACAGGAACACTGCGCACGATCACTTGTTCTAGTGCGCACGACCACTGGTCGTGCGCCACTGATCGTGCGCACTTAGCCCCTTTTTACGAGTTCTGTCTGGTGCAGTGCGCACGCCCATCAACTCCAGTGCGCACGACCACCGGTCGTGCGCCACTGTCCGTGCGCACTTAATAGTAATTTTATGAGTTCTGTCTCACCTATTGCGCACGACCACCGACGCTAGTGCGCACGATCAACGGTCGTGCGCCACTGGTCGTGCGAGCATTTTATTTTATAATTTCATCTCTTGTAGGTTCTGTCCAGGCAGTGCGCACGATCGCAGGATTCCAGTGCGCACGACCACTGGTCGTGCGCCAATGATCGTGCGCAGTGTTTAATCCAGCGCCTATTTAAGCGCCTGTTGCGATTTTAGGGCAATGATTCATTCCGGGAGCGGGATTTCTGTTCCGTACGCCGCCGACCGCCCCCTTGGATCGCCCCTACTTCATCTCCTACGCAAGGGGAAGCTTCCTCGGTCCATTCCTAGACATCCTCCATCGCCCGTGAGTGTTCTCCATCATCCGCAAGCCTCCAAGCAATCATTTTCGCTTTCCGCCCGGTGAGAAGAAGAAGAGACCTTGAGTCGAAGACGACGGAGCACGTAGGGAGATTGTGACAGCCCTCTACGCCGGAAGCATCGTCCGCCCGAGTCCGGAGGTAGCCCGACAACCTACCATTCCGGCCGTGAACGGCCGCTAGTCTTCACCGCCGGTTATCTCCTTCCTCTTTCCTTGATTGTACCCCTTTGAATCTTTTACTAAATGAATATTGTGATATTTACTTGATGAGAATGAATGTTTCTGTGTTCTTATTCATGGGTTGGTTGTGATTCACCACGTTCAAGCGCACTCACTCACACACGCACGCAAGGCGTTTGCTCCGTGTTGGCAAGAGCTAATGACGGTTGTGAAGAGGTGTTTGCGACCCTCACTCGCTCGCGCCTGAGTCCACTTCATTCGCCTCACGAAGCACGGCATCGCGGCCGTTGCATCCACCTCACGTTGCGAAGCGGTGTTCTCGACCCGCATCTCTTTTATTGTTGTTAAAATTAGGAAAACCAACCAAAAACCCCTTGTTGTGTTTGTGAAACGCTTGTGTAACAATATTCACTGCACGATTCGATCACCCATCCTGCATTCCTCAAGAGACCGACATCCGGGGAATTTATTCTCCACAATTATTACTTGACAGCGATCGGTGCACTTGCCGACGCGCATCAACCTAGCCACCATCCGACAGGAGGAGGTCAAGCGGCGGATGGCTCGGTACTTTGACAAGCACATCTGGGTAAAACAGTTCTAGAAGGGGGTTTTAGTTCTGAAAAAGGTTAATGCGGCTGGGAGAGGGTCCGCGGTGGGAAAGCTCGACCACAACTGGGAGGGGCCTTACATTATAGATGAAGTGCTCAAGTCGGGAGGGTACCACCTCTGGGATGTGGAAGGGGCACCCCTTGGCCGAGCTCAGAGTGGGGATGATCTAAACGTTTCAATCTTTAAACTTTGTATGATGGTTTGTTATATGATTGATTCATTGTGTGCTGATTTCAATGCCTACTCTAACCATGTGCCCTTGTGCGTTTGAGCTGGAATGTCGCGGATCGATTCCGCTGTCGGGCTCTCATTAGACGGTGGGTCAGGTTGATCTCTGGAGAGGCTGGCTAAGGAAAGTTTGAGCTGGAGTGCCCCCAAATCGATTCCTCTACCGGGCACTCATTAGACGGTGGGTCAGGTTGATCTCTAGAGAGGCTGGCTAAGGAAAGTTTGAGCTGGAGTGCCACAGATCGATTCCGCTGTCGGGCTCTCATTAAACGGTGGTCAGGTTGATCTCTGGAGAGGCTGGCTAAGGGAAGTTTGAGCTAGAGTGCCCCAGATCGATTCCGCTGTCGGGATCTCATTAGACGGTGGGTCAGGTTGATCTCTAGAGAGGCTGGCTAAGGAAAGTTTGAGTTGGAGTGCACCAGATCGATTCCGCTACCGGGCTCTTATTAGACGGTGGGTCAGGTTGATCTCTAGAGAGGATGGCTAAGGAAACTTTGAGCTGGAGTGCCCCAGATCGATTCCGCTGTCGGGCTCTCATTAGACGGTGGGTCAGGTTGATCTCTGGAGAGGCTGGCTAAGGAATGTTTGAGCTAGACTACCCCAGATTGATTCCGCTATCGGGCTCTCATTAGACGGTGGGTCAGGTTGATCTCTAGAGAGGCTGGCTAAGGAAAATTTGAGCTGGAGTGCCCCAGATTGATTCCGATGTCGGGCTCTCAATAGACGGTGGATCAGGTTGATCTCTAGAGAGGTTGGTGGCTAAGGAATGTTTGAGCTGGAATGCCCCAGATCAATTCCGCTATCGGGCTCTCAGTAGACGGTAGGTCAGGTGGATCTCTGGAGAGGATGGCTAAGGTAAAGATGGTACTGGGCCCAAGACAACAAGCTCTCACGATGAAGGCATGGTTAGGCTCTCACCCAGCTGACAGGACAGCAGACTCACCCGGTGGTAGGAAGGTAAGGAAAATATAAGAAGGGAAAATCTCAAGGGTCAAGTATGCGAGTGGCCCCAGCAGAGAAGGCACTCACCCGGAAAGGCACTCGTTTGGCAGTAATGCGAGTGACCCTAGTAGAGGAGGCACTCGCCCGGAAAGGCACTCGTTCGGCAGTAATGTGAGTGGCCCCAACAGAGGAGGCTCTCGGCAAAGTAGCACTCTCGTAGAATTATCGTGGTCACCTAATTACTAAGAAATCAGCAAACGCACACCACTAGCGATAGTGTGAATGATGGTGTACGTGCGAGTGTAAGTCGGCAGTTGATGAAAACACACCACTCGCAAAAGCGCGAGTAGTGGTGTGCGAGCAGGTTCAGACAATTAACAGGTGTATATCGATTGGCAAAAGCGGAGGCGTGCGAACGTGAAAGCAAGTAATGAGCCCACCAGAATGGCCATTCGCCTAGGCAAAAAGCTCGCAGGCGAGAACCTAGTCAGAACAAATACAAAGGAAAAATTCGGTTAAGTCCCACGAAGAGGGGCGAGTACGTAGGTGTTCGATCGATTCACAGGTGTGCGTGGGGTGCGTGTTAGAGTGTGAATGCATACGTGTGCGAGTATGCGCGCGTGAGTTAGCAAGTGCTTGAGCAATGCGCATGTGCGCGTTTGGTGCATGCGGTCGAGACGCGAGCACATAAGCAAATGGAAGCAAGAAAAGAAAAAAATAAAAGAAAGACATGGAAAGTAATTTTTCATTTCTTTACATTAATTTTTTACATCGTGGGGGGGGGGGGTGAGTCTCGCCTTACAAAGAAGATTCAAAAAGAAAAATTTACGTCTCATGATTCATCCCCTGTCTACTCGCCCTCGCCATCTACGTCAGGCGGGATTGGCTTGAACAATTCTGGGACGACCTCCTCGACGGTGAGCTCCTCTGCGTCGGCTGAGAGAAGTTCGGCCCCCTTCAGGGTGTCGAAGATATGACCCACCGCCAGGATCGCGGTGTCCCGCAGCGACTCCTCCTATGCACGCTTAAGCTTCCTCGAGGTTCGGGGAGAGTGAGGAGCAGGTGTAAGGGTGGCCCGGACAAGCTCCTGGTTGTGGGATTTCAGCACAGTGACCTCCCTCCCAGCTCTGTCTTGCGAGCGAGGAGATGGTCGGTGGTCTCAGGGTCCTGCGAAAGGAAAATGGCAAAAGGTAACAAGCGAGTTCTCGGTAGACTTACCATCCCGCCCTTGAGGCTCTCAAGAAGGCCATCAAAAATGACCTGCTTTTCCTTTAGGTCGGCGAGCTCCTTCTTCGTCTCTTGCAGCTCGCGCTTCAGATCCTCGGAGTTCCACTCTATCGTTAGGCAGCGGTGACCTTCCATGTGGGCGAGCTCCAGCCCGTAAAGCTGAGCTCGCGCGCACTCATAGGCGAGTGCTCGGGATGAGAGGGCATGGAATTCCGCAGCTTCCTGCCGCCCATAGAGGTCGAAGGATAGGGCGAAGGCCTCTCCTCTAATGACCTCCCGCTCCACCCCAAGAGGGAGTGAGGGTGGAGATCGAGAACCGGTTGGTGTCTGAGTCCCACTCTAACACGGGCTCGCCGGCCGCATCCCGATGCTTGGTGTCGAGGCAAAAATTGTGATGGCCCGTCATTGCTGGTGCGGTCGGCACGGGGGCGATCTCCCCGGGGGCCTCTCCGACCCCCAGGTCGGCGAGAGAGCCCACTGGGGGTTCGGCCCCAGACGAGCCTTCAGCAAGCCCCTTCCTTTTGGTGAGGGCTGAAGGCTGTTTCTTCTACTTTGGCGGCGGAGGGTTAAGGTACGGCCCTCCGCTCGCGAGTGCGGGCCTCTTTTTGGAGGCGGAGGAAGTGTTAGGGGTCTTGCGGCAAGTGTCGGTGGCGGCAGAAGCGAGTCTGAGGCCCGGGGTGTTGGGCACAACCTTCGCATAGGGGGGGTGGAGTGGAATGTCTCGCTCCCCTGCGAATGATAAAAAGCGAGTTAGGAAAGATGGATAAGGTGTTAAGGCGAGACAGAAAGAGATCGCGATCAAAACCTGATCTGAGCGGCATGGGGAGTAGCGAGTCCCCATTCCTTTGGAGGTAGCCGACTTCGAATATGGTTGACATATACTTGAAGAGGTCGGCCTCATGCCCGCCGATCTTGGGGGGGGGGGGGGGGGGGGGGGGCGATAGGTAGACAATTCCCACTGGACGGGTGAGAAGGGGACGTTGCCGAAGGGCCCCTTGACGAACACAAACTTTTGCACCAAGTAGTGTCTTTTGTTCACCGTCTCATGAACTTTGGCATGCTGGCTCACAAAGAAGGTTGTCCCATCCTTGTTCGCGTGAAAGGAGAACAGCTTGCCGAAGACTGGCAAGCTAAACTGAATGCACTCTTCGCGCAGGTAGCACGCGAACCCCACCATGATCGCGATGGAGTTCGGGGTCATCTGGCCCGGGATGACGCCATAGTACTTTAGCAGCTGGAGGATTCGCGGGAAGCAGTTAGAAAGAAATCCTAAGCTAATGCGAGAAAGGAATGCAAGGGGAAAGGTAGCTAGCAAATTACCTGGCTGATCTCCGGCCACAAGGGAAGTCGTAGGCCCACGTCGAAGTGGGCCGCGGAGATGGCGAGCTAGTCCGTGTGGAGGTCATTGATGTCCTCAGTCTTCGTCGGATGGCGAGCAGTGAATGTCGGCGAGATGTAGTTGGCCACCACCAAATGGTACTCGCTCTCGATGAGCGAGCAAGTAAAGAAGGAATGGTCGCAGAATGTGAATGCACACTTGGCCCGGCCCTCCGTATCACCATCACCACCCATGGCTGCTAAATCAGAAAAGAGTTTGAAAGCGAGAAGGCGAGAGCTCTCGAGAAAGAAAGAGGGGTCGAGAGAGTTAAATGCGGTGGTTGACTATTGATGACAAGCTTATTTATAAGAAACTCAAGGTGGCGGGGAGGAATCGATGCGTCAGGGGTACGGATAGTTGAATCCCACCGTTATGCACCTCGGTACTTAAACCCGCCCACCCCCATAGAACTCGCCGCGATGCAGCAGGGACAGGTCGCTGACAGCTGAAGCGAGTCCCATGCAATCTGTGAGAGAGAGGTGTTGAATAAATGGGGTTAGCGAATACAATAGAAAGCAACATTAAAGAGCGAGCATTAATGGAAGAAAAATCCCACTATTATTTGGGAGGCCTTCAAAGTGAAATCATTGTTCACAAGTGACCGCAGAAAATAAAAGTAATAATGAACAAGAGGTTAATTTGCGAGTTCGCCAGGCGAGTGCGAGGTAGATCAATAGCAGATCCACTGCCATTGACCTCGTCCTCGCACCCCCGAGCTCGGCGGTATGCGCGAATAGTGATACGTGTGGACCGCACGGAGCTCACGCTGCAGCAGCCAGACTTGGTCCTCCACCCACATGAGGTGCACCCCAGGAGAGGAGGCCTCGTGGCAGGCGTCAGTATGCAGCTCGGCGAGAACTCGGGCTAACTCATCCACCATAGCGGTGAACCGCTCGTCACAGGCCGCTCTGTCCTCACGCGCTCGGTTGCGCTGATCCTGCAGCATATACCCTTGCTTCTCGAGCACATCGGCGAGTCGCCACTTCATCGCTTCAGGGCCCCGACGGTCGCCGAGGAATTCAACGATCTTATCCGGCGAAGGCACGGGCAACATATCCTCCTCTCCAAGCTCCATCTTGGTGGAGGAGACTGGGACACCTGCAAGAAAAGAGTTAGCAAACAGTGCAAGAGGTATTTTGTTGATTTGTAACTAACCAACCAGACAGGGTCGCGGCCGCTTTACCGGGTTGTTGGCGGGAGGATCTCGGTTTCCCCTGGAAGGCCTCTGAATACTTCATCGTGACGGATTTCCCTAGGCCAGGAATGCGGAGGAGGTTGCTCGCAACCTGGATGTCGGCGGTAGGTGAGCTGCCGGGGCTTTGATGGCCCAGAAGGTTGAACCCGGGGATGAGGACTGTCCTATCCGGTGGGGGCTGCGAGCCTGGCAGAGATAATGAATCAAGGGGGCTGCGAAACTGGAGGAGGTGCCAAATCCGGCGGGTGCGGTGAATCTGGACGGGGAGGTGAGCCCAGTGGGGTGGCGCGCCTCCCGGGAGTCACGAGGAGATTCTCTGTGAAGAACAAAAAAGCTCAGTAGGAGAATTCGCAGAAAAGACAATGTCGGAATCTTACCCGGTCACGGCAAAGGTGACAGGTCGAGAACCTCCACGTGGGCGGCCGAAGAATTGTTTCCCCTGGGGGAAGGAAGGCGAGTACCTTCTAGGGTCTAGCTTGCCTGGATTCCCGCCAGAGACGCTCTCTGAAGATTAAAAGGTTAGCACAGAAATGGGGGAGAAAAGGCATGCGGATCCGAGTACCTGTCCGACAAGTGCGGGATCATCCAACATGTCCCAGAGGGAGGATTGCATCGTCCCGAAGCATCGCCGCACCACTTGCGCCCTCTTCAGAATAGGGGGAGGCGGGGCCTGCCGGGCGCCCCAGGACGAGAGCCGTTTGGTGACAGATTGCCCCCTCACGCGGAACGCTGCCAAGCGGGTTTGAGCTTCTTCCGAGAGAGGCATCTTCGGTAAAGGCGGTTGCGAGTAGCAAAGGGAAGGAAGGAAGGAAAGGGTCCCTCATCTCCCTGGAATGTTGGTATTTATAGCGCTGGGGAGGGGGGGCCACCAAAGATTCATGCCAGCTCAACCTCGTTCGGCGAACACGAAGGGTTGGGTGTTTCTTCCCGAGCTTAACATAATCTCGCGAAGAGCGGGGATTGTGTACAACCAAGTGTTCACCGACTCGCGGTGAGTACCCTGTCAGGGCTAGGCGAGGCGGACCAGGGATCTCGCTCACGAGTAGCGAGCGGCGACAGCATGAGTGTTTCGAAGACCGCTCTAGGGTGCATTTAACCAGGGCGAGTCAGATGAAGTCTCGCAGTGTTAGTCTGTCGTGGCGAGTGGAGGTTCGTCCCCACTCGCAAGAGGAGCTCTCACGACCCCAACTCACAAGGAGGCTAGCGAGTGGCGCCTTCATGGGCCATTCTCCCAGCAGGGGATGCAGGTGAATTTACCCTGATATCCCTGGTGGGTTGTCAATAGCCCTCCAGAACAACGGAGTTTGGCTGTTAGCAGACCAATTAGGGGTGCGTAATGTAAAAATCAAAAGGCGGAATCCCACTATTAGCAGACCTGTTCAAAAATGCTATAAATAGACCCTTTGGGACACCTTCAGAGAGCATATTCTAGATCTTTGCTTCTCAAGAATTCTTTAGTTAGCTCCTCCATCTCTCCAAGGTGCCCGACTTTAGCCTTGGCTTGGGAGGGGAAGCGCTCAAAAGATCTTCCGGGTGTGTGGTAGGACCTCCACACTGCTGTCAAGGGTCGTGCCTTTCGTTCTAAGTCTTCAGTAAAGTTCTTCAGCAAGATTAGTAAGTGCTCGATGCCCCTCTGTTATGGGGTCCGAACTCCTCGTTGGACCAAAATACTGGTTCCAACACAACAAGCTCACTTTTTGTAACGGTCTTTCGAGCTCACATCTCGCAAGGATGACCGCCGACACCCCCAGCATCCATCTCGAAAGGGTACATCCTTAACTAATTTGCAGACTATGCACCCCAACACCTCTCTGTCCCACCACAGGGCACAATGGGTTGTTGGAGGTCGTAGACCCCCCTTTTTATGAGAAATGATTCAGTTAAACGGCATTGCAGGGACTTCCGAGGAGGTCACTGATAAGTAATAAAATATACGTATTCTTAGTATAATTATTAGTAAAATTTTAATTAATATTGTAAATTTTATATGTAAATTAATGAATAATTGCTTGTTTTATTATTTCTGTTACTAACTTAGCTTCATTTCTTTTTTTCAGATTTTTGACAAAATTTTCCCAGGTCACGCCCTCGGTCACGCCCGTGACCAAGGGCGTGTAAATTTAAAGTTCAAAATTCGTCGAATCCCGAGCTGAGGTCGACGAAAGGCGAGCTGAGTTCGACGAACGGCAAGTCACGCCCTCGGTCACGCCCGTGACCAAGGGCTTGTAAATTTAAAGCTCTGCGCCCGACGAATTCCTTTCCAGCTCACTCCAATTGACCAAGTCACGCCCGTGACTCTACAAGTCACGCCCGTGTTCCAACAGAGTCACGCCCGTGAGCCGCCAGCGCGTCACGACCCAAAGTCGCACCCATGCTGCCGACATCTACTACCCATATTCACTCTCGTGACTCTACAAGTCACGCCCGTGACACACCAAGTCACGCTCGTGTGCAGCCATGTTTGACGGCCAGACCTTCCAGAAGGTGGCGAATACAGCCGAGCAAATGTCACGCCCTAAGTCACGGTCGTGACATCCAAGTCACGCCCATGACCTAGGGCGTGTAAAAATAAAATTTTGCCTATAAATAGAGGGGCTCGGCTGAAGCATTTCCCATCCAAATTTTGAGTGCTTTGTAATGTTTTTCTGAGTTCTTTGAGTGAATGCGAGTTTTCTTTATGCAATTTAGTTATGTTCGTTTGTAATTTTCGCCTTTTAGAAATAAAATGTTGTTTTTCTCATTTGGATCATCTTCCTTTTCATTTATGTTAGTGTTTGTGTGTGTGTGTGCGTATGAGAATAGTTTTATTGCTTTCATAACTTAGTTTATTACTTTCATAAAAGTATTTTATCGCTTTCTTTATCGCTTTCTTTATCGCTTTCTTTTAAACGCTTTCTTTTGATTTAGTCTTTTATTACAAGTAGAGTGCGTGAGTTTATGAGATAGTATTTTTCTTTTTTGTAACTTAGTTTTATTTCAGTCTTTATATAACTGCTATATACCACCCCCATCTTGAATAAGAGGCTAATTTACTTTAGCATTTATTTAAGTCGTTTGGGACAGATATTATTTCTGCACCTTTATAAGTCTTTTCATTTCTATACCACCCCCTTCTTGAATAAGAGGCTAAGAACCTTTTAGCGCTTGTTTAAGGCGGTTGGGACGGATACTATTACTATTTTTATATAAGTCTTTTTATTTCCTTTTTATCCGCTTATATCCGCTTTAATTATTAAACATGTATTTTCCAACCGATAATGTCGTTTTCATTCCGATGAGTGACTAATTTCCTTTAGCACACGACGTCGAAGAGCATTGGGACACAAAAATAGTTTTCTATAAAATTAAAACATCTCTTTTCTAAAAATAATTAACGTGCTTAAGATTTACCCGAGAATAACGTTGAGTGGAGCCACATAATCGATGTGTGGTTTTTCATTTCCGTTTTCGTACCTAGTTAGCCGAGAGGCTCGTGCGTACGGACTGATCACTCATGGGTAAAGAGAAGTGCGCTCTACCCTCAAGAGAGGACGAGGTAATTCTCCCGAATTGGAAATAAAAACACAATAGCGGGGTTCACAACATAAAGCGAGTATTAAGAAGATTCGATTGTAGAACGAGAGTTCGGTCGAATATTCATAATCTCAGGTGGGCGTACCCTCGAGAGAGGAGTGTTCATAATTATGGAACCTCCACAGCCAAGTTGTTTTAATATTTTGAAAGGTCATCACTTTTAATTCTACGAAAAATCTATTTTCGTCTCAAGGTAATTCGATGTCGCGCGCTATCTTTCTCATTGCTTAGAACTCTAGTTAATCGCTTATTATCATTTAAATCAACTTAAAATATTATTCCGATAAAATAATAGTTCGTTCCTCGAAGTAGTATAATCAACACGACCCGCGGAAATATACGATCCCGATATTTTCTAAAACAAAATATCTTGTATTACTTGCGATAAGGTATACTTGTCTTTATCAAATGATTAATTTAGACTAAAAATTCAAACACAGCTTTCCAAACTCATTTAGTGCAAAACTCTCCTTTTCTATTTCTCAATTCTATAGAATTTGGCGTTGTAGCCGAGGCGTAATTGTCAATATTCCGAAAGAAGAAAAAGACCGTTACTTCTATCATTCGATAGGATAACGGTTAATTTCTCAAAGTAGGAGTACTTGCGAGACTCTTCGAAAACATCCGCCAATTCTAAACTCTTAATATAAAGGTTATCTTTTATTTATATAACAAAAAGAAGAAGTCGAATTTAAATCATTAAGTTTTGGCGCCGTTGCCGGGGAACCTTCATGTTGTTATTTGAAAGTAGGAGCTGCTATTAATTTTATTCCTTACCTATATATTTTTACTAAAAAAATACAAAAAAGTAATATAAAAAAATATATAAAAACTTATATTTAAAAAAATAATAATAATAATAAAACAAAAAATCCAAAAATATTGTTTTTAGTATATGACCCGAGGAAGCTCGTCGGACGATTCGACTATTCCTTTTGACCCCGAAATCGAGCGCACTCTTCGTGAGCGTATCCGATCTCGTGATCAAAACTTACTCAAAACCCCCGAAGAGTCAATCGGAGATACTGCAAATATGGGCGATCCAATTCCAAATGCGGCCCCGGACCGGACCATGGCATATTATGCCCGACCGAATTTGGAAGATACAGGATCAAGTATTACTCGCCCGGCAGTTAATAATAATAATTTCGAAATAAAATCCAGCATAATCCAAATGGTACAACAGTCGATTCAGTTCGACGGTTTGCCAGATGAGGACCCAAATCAACACCTTTCAAACTTTTTAGAAATATGCGACACCTTTAAAATTAATGGCGTCACTGATGACGTCATTCGTTTACGCTTATTTCCATTTTCGCTACGGTTAAAAGTCAAATCGTGGTTGACTTCTCTTCCGAGAGGGTCCATAACCACGTGGGCCCAATTGACAGAATTTTTCTTAACTAAGTATTTTCCTCCGTCAAAAACCGCAAAACTACGCATGGATATCACATCCTTTATACAATTCGATTCCGAGTCTCTTTATGAGACTTGGGAACATTTTAAAGAATATTTGCGTAGGTGTCCTCATCACGCGCTAACAACTTGGCTACAGGTCCAGACGTTTTATAATGGTTTAAATTTTTCTATGCGACAGATGATCGATGCGGCCTCCGGGGGGAACGTTAAACAACAAAACCCCGGAGACCACTCAAGCTCTGATCGACGAAATGGCCATGAACGCGTACCAATGGAACGTGCCAAGGTCGCGTCCTAATAAACCGGCTGGTCTTTTTGAAGTGGACGCCACTACTTTCTTAGCCTCACAGGTAGAGCGGCTAAGTAAGCAGGTGGCGGAGATGACTGTTTCCTCCTCCACTCCCGCTTGGAATAATAATAATAATAATAATAATAATAATAACGTAATCGAAGAATCGGTGGATTACCTCGGTAATCCGGTTAGGCCCCCCTTCAACCCTAATAACAACCCGTATAGTAATAATTATAATCCGGGTTGGAGGACCCACCCAAATTTCTCTTGGAGCAATCCTAATAATGCTCAGAGGCCCCCAAATATGAATCCCCAAGGATTTCCGCAGGGATTCCAGCCTCCTCCTCCAAAACCTTTGCCGCTCGAAGATGTTTTGTCTAAATACATCGCGTCCAACGATTCAAATATCCGGAATCTTACTGGATCAATTAAAAACTTGGAAAACCAGGTTGGACAACTTGCAAAGATGGTCTCCGAGCGGCCATACGGAGCTCTACCAGGGAATACGGAGCCGAACCCCAGGGAAAATGCCAACGCTATAACCCTTTGAAGCGGCAAGGAGGTCGTCTCCCCATTGCGGGTTGAGCCTAAGGTATGCATTTCGCCTCCGACCCCTCCACCCTCTTCTTCGATTCTAATTGCTCCGGATTCTCCAGTTGCGCCGAATGTTTCGAGTCCTCAAATTCCTTACCCGTCTAAAATTAATAAAGAGAAGGAGGACGAAAATTATCAAAAAAATTTGTGTATTTTAAAACAAATTCAAATAAACGTCCCCTTCTGCGAGGCACTCTCCCAAATGCCGAAATATGTGAAATATCTTAAGGAGTTGCTTTCTAATAAAAAGCGACTCGAGGATGTTTCGCGTGTTTCCCTTACCGCGGAATGTTCGGCTGTTCTCCTTAACAAATTGCCGCCAAAACTGAACGACCCGGGACGGTTCTCCATCCCATGTCTCTTTGGCAATATGTTAATAAAGTACGCTCTTGCGGACTTAGGCGCCAACATCAATTTGATGCCTTTTTCTCTTTTCAAAAAACTCAATTTAGGCGTCCCGAGTCCGACAAAAATGAGCATCCAACTCGCGGATCGCTCGGTAAAGTACCCAATAGGGGTAGCGGAGGATGTTCTGGTCAAGGTCGACAAGTTTATCTTCCCGGTAGACTTTGTCATCCTGGACATAGAGGAGGACATCGAGGTACCCATCATCCTCGGTCGCCCCTTCCTCGCAACCTCCCGCGCGTTAATCGATGTCAGTAACGGTCGCCTCCTCCTTCGAGTTGGAGACGACGAAGTTACTTTACATATCAACCCCTCCATGCGGAACTCACTATCGAATGATGATTCTTGTTTCAATTTGGAATCCGCGTTTGTGGACGAGTGTTCTTCTCTTTCGGAATTGCTATCTTTAATGATAGACGATTCATATCTGGCGAATCAACCTCCTTTAGAAGAATTACCGCCAGATTCGCCTTTCGAGCCTTTCGATTCGAAAGATTTAAAAATCTCCACTTCCTATGAAGAACCTCCGGTCTTGGAGCTTAAGCAACTCCCTGACCATTTAAAATATGCTTTTCTAGCCGCGAACTTAAGACTTCCGGTTAGAAAAGCAACTCCCTGACCATTTTCTCGAAGAAAACCCCCGCAAAACTATTCAGCCTCAACGACGACTTAACCCGAACATGCGGGAAGTCGTTAAGACTGAAATTATTAAACTCCTCGACGCGGGGATTATCTATCCTATTTCCGACAGTACGTGGGTAAGCCCCGTACAAGTCGTCCCTAAAAAAGGTGGTATAACGGTCGTGGCAAACACGAATAACGAATTAATCCCAACTCGTACTGTTACAGGTTGGAGGGTGTGCATCGATTACAGAAAATTAAATGATGCCACCAGAAAAGACCACTTCCCGTTGCCGTTTATCGATCAAATCCTAGAGCGTCTCTCCGGTCATCCTTTTTATTGCTTCCTTGATGGTCTCTCGGGATTTTTCCAAATCCCTATTTCACCCGAGGACCAAGAAAAAACAACTTTTACTTGCCCTTTCGGCACCTTCGCATATCGAAGGATGTTGTTTGGCCTCTGCAACGCGCCAGCTACATTCCAAAGATGTATGCTGGCAATATTTGGCGAGCTAGTAGAAGACATAATGGAAGTCTTCATGAATGACTTCTCCGTCTTTGGAGACTCTTTTAAAAATTGTCTAAAAAATTCAGATAGAGTCCTCCAACGGTGCGAAGAGACGAACTTAGTCTTGAACTGGGAGAAATGCAACTTCATGGTCCGAGAGGGTTTAGTCCTCAGCCATAAAATTTCTTCCATGGGGATGGAGGTTGATAAGGCCAAAGTCGCTATAATTGAACAACTTCCTGTTCCTTCGACGGAAAAATCAATTCGAAGTTTTCTCGGCCACGCAGGTTTTAATCGGCGGTTTATTCAAGATTTTTCAAAAATAACCAAACCGCTAACTCACCTCCTGGAAAAGGATTCCCCATTTATTTTTGATAAAGCCTGCGTAGAGGCGTTTAATTTTATTAAAAAGCAACTTATCAATTCTCCAATTCTGGTGGCGCCAGATTGATCTCTTCCGTTTGAGATTATGTGCGACGCGAGCGATATCGCGGTAGGAGCCATCTTAGGCCAACGCGTAAATAAGTATTTTCATCCAATATATTACGCTTCTCGCACACTCACAGCCGCACAGGCTAACTACACCACGACGGAAAAGGAACTTCTCGCTGTCATCTTTGCTTTTGATAAATTCTGACCCTACGTAACGCTTTCACACGTAATCGTTTTCACTGATCACTCCGCCCTAAAATATCTTTTTGCCAAAATAGACGCCAAGCCTCGCTTGCTTCGATGGTTCCTCCTTTTACAGGAATTCGACTTAAAGATCTGAGATAAGAAGGGGGCTGAAAATTTAGCAGCCGACCACCTCTCACGTTTAGAACAACCCTTAGCAGAAGCGCTCGTCGAACCCGAAATAGACGATCGATTTCCTGAAGAGCACCTTTTAATTTTAAATAACATAAAAACTTCTTCCACCCCTTGGTTCGCAGATTATGCGAACTATCTAGTCGCGCGGGTCCTTCCAAAATATTTTTCGACTCAGCAAAAGAAGAAACTACTTTTGGGAGGACCCCTTTCTCTTTCGAGTGTGCGCAGACCAAGTGGTGCGAAGATGTGTTTTAAGCGAGGAGGGTACGCAAATTTTGCGACACTACCACGAGGGGCCGGCTGGAGGGCATTATCAAGCCAACCGGACCGCTCGGAAAGCATTAGAGTCGGGCTTTTATTGCCCACTCTCTTTAAGGATGCTCACACTTTTGTGAGTAAATGCGATAACTGTCAGCGGTTGGGTAACATCTCTCGTCGTGACGAGATGCCCCAAAACCTTTTTCTCGAGTGCGAAATCTTCGATCTGTGGGGCATCGATTTTGTAGGCCCCCTACCTTCTTCTTTTAATAATCGTTATATTTTAGTGGCAGTTGACTACGTATCTAGGTGGGCGGAAGCGCAAGCTCTGCCCACCAATGACGCGCGAGTCGTCGTTCATTTTCTAAAAAAATTATTTTCTCGCTTTGGCACGCCCCGTGCAATAGTAAGTGATAGGGGTACGCACTTCTGCAACGCCCAGTTTTCAAAAATTTTGTCTAAATATGGCGTCACGCATAAGCTCGCCACCGCCTATCACCCCCAAACTAGCGGCCAAGTAGAGGTAGTAAATCGCGAGATTAAACGCATTTTGGAGAAATCCGTTTCTTTAAATAGGAAAGATTGGTCCGTCAAACTCGACGACGCATTGTGGGCATATCGTACGGCATACAAGACCGCTATCGGTTGTACACCCTATCGATTAGTCTACGGCAAAGTGTGTCATTTACCGGTAGAGTTAGAGCACCGCGCTTTTTGGGCCTTAAAATTTTTAAATCTCGATTCGAACTTAGCCTCCGAGAATAGGAAATTCCAACTAAATGAACTCGATGAATGGCGTGCGAATGCTTATGAGAGTAATAAATTTTATAAGGAGCATTCTAAAGTCTACCATGATCGGAAAATAAAATTTCCCAAAACATTTGCGCCGGGCGATCTTGTCCTTCTTTATAATTCACGCCTTTGTCTTTTTCCGGGCAAGTTAAAATCCCGATGGTCCGGCCCCTTTAAGGTTAAAGAGATTTGCCCGTATGGGACCGTCCTTATCTCTCACCCCGAACGAGGCAAATTTAGAGTAAACGGGCATCGTTTAAAACTTTATCTTGCGGGTGATCCAGTAGACGAAAATGCTGAATCCTTAACCCTCCCCAACTTATAATCTCACCATGACAAATGCGTCAAGCTACGTGACGGTAAACAAAGCACTTGTGGGAGGCACCCCATATTTATCTAACCTTTTATTATGCTTTTTTTCTTTTGCAGGGTTTCTATCGACACCGCTAGCTTTATTTCAGGGAAGCTTTTTTTGCTCCCTCTTTCCTTTTGTATATATTGCACTTTTATTTTCTCTTCTTTATACTTACATTACAACATTGGGGACAATGTTGAGTTTTAAGTATGGGGGTGTTTTACTGTCTTTATTTAAACAAAAACTTTCAAAACAAATAAAATTATAAAAAAAAGTTTTTTTTTTAGTTTTTTTTTCTGTTTTCTTCTGCATTTTAGTTACTTTTGTAATTATAAGCTTAAACAAAAAATTTCAAAAATCCAAAAACAAAACAAACAAAATAAAAATCCCAAAAAAATTGCAAAACCACAAAACATTTCAAAATACATATATATATATATAACTATATAGTAGTTGAAAAAAGAAATCCAAAAATAATAAACCCTACTTTATTTTTATTCTTAAAGCATTTAGTTTCGAGAGTATATGTTTGTGGATTTTCATAATCGCTAGTTTTACTATTTGTTTGTTTATCAAAGATCGATAGATTTAAACGTTCGGGGTTAAGTTTTAAAGAATATCTTGTGTTTTTAATTTAAATAGAGGCTTTGTTATCAAGCACTACTTCTACTAGCTAAAATAGAGACATGTGTATTATGTTGGCAAAACAACTTTAGACTGCAATTATCCCTACTTTATGTCTTCAGGAATCTAGGAATATTTAACTTACTAAAGTTGCTCTCAAAACTTTTTTTGATTATTCTAGAATTTTTCTTGAAAACCCCTTGTATACACCAATTTAGCATGGCAAAAAAAAAGATCTTATGTCAATGAGAATAAAAAAAATTCCGTAAACATAGGCATCCAATATTTGTTAAAAGAGATCCTATGTCAATGAGAATTAAAAATTCTGTAAACACAAGCATTGGGTTAATTAAAAAGGTCAATTTTCCCTCGTACACCAACGATGGGAGTCAAAGGAAACTATATAAGAGGGGTGAGAGGATAAAATTCATCACCCCTAATTTAAGAACTCTTCTATTTGCCAAGGATTTTTACCCCCTTTTCCCTTAGCCACATTATTGTTTCTAGTTTTAATTCAAAAAAATCATTTTAGAGCATAATTAGTAACTTATATTTTTCCTTCATGTTTCTTTAAACAAAGGTTATTATAATTTCGATCTAATCTCGTTTATTTTAATCAGTCACCCATCCTGTGACTACTCCAGTCCGACCACGCTTAAACCAACTCAATTGGTGATGAGAAGTAAAAGTACTTCATTGTTAAGCGTGCCCGGGATGGAGTAGTCACGGGATGGGTGACCTCCTGGTAAGTCCCTGCAATGTCGTTTAACTGAATAATTTCTCATGAAAAGGGGGTTACGACCTCTAACAACCCACTTTGCCATGTGCTGGGACAGAGAGGGGTTTGGGTGCATGGTCTGCAGACCAGTTAAGGCTGAACCCTTTCAAGCTAGATGTTGGGGGTGTCGGCGGTCGTCCTTACGAGCTGTGAGCTCGGGAGACTGTTACAAAAAGTGTGCTTCTTGTATAACAACTTGGTCTGTAGATCGCACCACCCCCAACCCCTCTCCACTTAACAAGCGGGTTAATGGGGTCGGGATTCGATCCTGCACCTCCTTGATGAGGAAAGCTCCAATTAAGCTGCAGCGCGTGGACTTCCCAGGAGGACACCCATCCCGTGACTACTCCAGCCCGAGCATACTTAACTATAAAATACTTTCACTTCTCATCACCATAAACCCGAAATTGGTGATGAGAAGTGAAAGTATTTCATAGTTAAGCGTGCTCGCGCTGTGTTAAAATTTTTTATTTGAATCATTTAGGAGTAAGCAGGAGTTGCATCAACTGAGTTATAGCCAAACAACCACAATACCACACAGCAACACAATAGACTTTATTGAATCACACAAAACTTCTTTACATTTCGAGACATACATGGCGAGACATGATTCATAAGAATCACGAAGGAGAGAGAAACAAAACACACCAAAAACAAAACTGGCGGCTTGACAAGAAGAGACCGCACAGACTGCTGAACTCCAGAAACCGCCCGGCTTGACCTGAGACCGCACGAACAGAAAATAGGCAAGGCCGCAACTCAGAACACCCGGCTTGACCTGTACTGCCAGACCGCCACCTCAGACCGCACGAACTGGAGCTTATTGAACTGAACAAAGAACAGAAACTGTCGCCAGACCGCAGCTCAGATCGCCTAACCGCCGATGGTCGCCTGATCGCTGAGCTCGCTGCGAACAGCACAAGAACAACATAAACCTTTTCGCAGACAAGCCGCTGCCGAACTGTTTATTCAAGCCGCTGGGAAATCACCAAGGAAGGAGACCGCAACCTGCTGATCGCAAACCTGCGAACACAACAAACAGTCAACTCGCTTCCGAGACCGCCCGACCTCAAAGTGAGACTGCACGAAACAACCCAGGCTCTAGTTCTTACAGTTCTCGTCAAGAATGACGGGCCATGCACCCCTATTTATAGGCGACAAGATGGATGTCATCACCGCCACAAAAGAGGTACAGTCACCACCCGTCAGATTGCCATCGGTCTCATAGAGCAGACCGCGCGATCACACCACTTGGACAACACCCGGTCCAAGACCACAGATTAGCAGCAAACCGCGCACGAGCCGGGCGAACACAAGACCGCGCACAAATCACGCGGACACAAGACCGCTCCTCCCTTAGATCACCAAGAGCAAACCAATAACATCTGGCCGACTTCAGACAAGTCGCCAGACCACCCTGCATAAGTCGCCCGGTCACAGCGGTTACACAAGAATAGACCGCCCGGTCTTCTACAAAGAAGATAGACCAACCAGGCAGAACAACCCGGGAAGAGACCGCAATCACCAAGAACAAACCAGCCAACTAACAGACCACCAGAACCAGACCGCCAGAGCCAGACCCGCAGAACCAGACCGGCAGATCACCAACATAGAGACTGCGCGGTCTCTGCAATCTCCAATAATCAGACCGCCGGCCAACTTCCACTTCACTTCAATATTTTCAACACTCCCCCTTGAAGTGGGAAGTGGAAACTAGCCCAAGTAAACTTCGCAACCGAGTAAACGGTCCCTTCGCCAGCGGCTTTGTGAAGATGTCTTCAACATTTTCCGCACTCTGAACATGCTCGACCATAAGAGATCCTCCCAACACCTTCTCACGAATGAAATGGTGCTCAATCTCAATATGCTTGGTCCTCGCGTGACAAACTGGATTATTAACCAGCTTGAGTGCACTCTCATTGTCCCCGCGTAGCATAGTGGGACCTCGAACCTCCTGATGAACGTCCTCCACCAACCTCCTGAGCCAAAAGGCTTCCAGAGCTTCCAAGGCCGAAGCCTTGTATTACGCTTCTGTGGTAGATACAGACACCGAGTCCTGCTTTTTGCTGCACCAAGAAATAGCTGTGGGGCCTGTCATAAAGACAAAATGAGACGTTGATCTCCGATCATCCACGTCTCCCCCGTAATCAGCATCCATGTATCCAAGAAACTCCAAGCTTGACCCTTGATGAGTAATTTATTTACTCATCTTTTAGTATAGTTTTATTATTATTTTAATATGAAATTATGTCTTTTATCTAAATTATATTATATAAATCTTTCCTATTTTAATTCCATAAGATAACTTAAGTTTATTTTGTGTTTTCAGATTTTCTGGACATTTGGAGCAAAAAGTACAATTACACGCCCCAAGTCACGGGCGTGACCCATGGGCGTGTAACCTACGAAGTGTTCCAGACCTATTTCTGCCACTCTGGGGATGCTCCGTGAAAAGTTCACCAAGTACACGCCCCAGGTCACGGGCGTGACCTAGGGCGTGACCCAATGTCACGGTCGCGACCCGCCACAAGCATCCAGAGCCAGCTGCCACGTCAATTAAAATTACACGCCCCCCCCCCCCCCGGTCACGGGCGTGACATCAAGTCACGCGCGTGACATTTGAGGCGTGACATCAAGTACACGGGCGTGACTCTTCCCGCGCCAATTTCCGGCCGAGGCTTCCCGCGAGCAGCGAGTTTTAAAGATTACACGCCCCAGGTCACAGGTCACGGGCGTGACCTAGGGCGTGACACGTCCGTAACGCCTGTATTGACGCCAGACGGCGCCTTCTCCGCCAGCACCGATCACGCCCCTTGGTCACGGGCGTGACCAAGGGCGTGTAACACCAAATTTTCAGTTATAAAAGGGCAGCTCCTCCAGATGATCAGGGACCTTGTTTTTGGAGTCGAAACCTCCATTTTCTGCATTATTTCTACTGTTTTGGGTAATCTAGTTTTACTTTTTCTTGCACTTGTAATTTCCCTTTCAATAGTTGTAATTCCTCTTTTGAATTAATAAAATTTAGTATTGTTTTATTCATCTATTTCTCTTAAGTTTGTCCACCCTCTCTTCAATAGTTATAATTTTCAAGTTAAGTTACTTTTGTTTTTGCAACCAAATCAAAGTTGTATTTGATAGAACAATAGAGATCGTCTTGAGTAAGAGTAATCAACACGCCCAGATTTTTATACGACCTTGGTTTTATAACCTATACTACATTCGATATGGTACACTTGCCGTTATCGTTTGCGGATATAGTTTCGTTCATCAACCCTCTCCAAGCAACTCCAAGTTTTATAACCTATACTTTCGTTCACCTACCAAAAAATTTTTCAAGTCAGCAAAAGAAGAAATTCTTTTCAGATTTGAAAATTTATTTTTGGGAGGACCCCTTTTTATTTCGTGTCTGCGCGGACCAAGTGGTAAGAAGGTGTATTTCGGGCGAGGAAGGCGTCCAAATATTGCGGCACTGCCACGAAGGACCAGCCGGCGGACACTACCAAGCAAACCAGACCGCAAGAAAAGCGCTAGAGGCGGGCTTCTATTGTCCCACCTTATTCAAAGATGCTCATAATTTTGTGAGTAATTGTGATCGGTGCCAACGGTCAGGTAACATTTCTAACCGAGACGAAATGCCCCAAAATATTTTTATAGAATGCGAGATTTTTGATCTTTGGGGAATAGATTTCGTAGGACCTTTACCCTCTTCTTTAAATAATAAATATATTCTTGTTGCGGTCGATTACGTGTCAAGGTGGGCGGAAGCACAAGCTTTCCCCACTAACGACGCGAGAGTCGTTGTAAATTTTTTAAAAAAATTATTTTCGCGATTTGGCATACCCCGAGCACTAATTAGTGATCGGGGCACACATTTCTGTAACAACCAACTTGCTAAAATTTAAGCTAAGTATGGAGTTACCCACAAGCTATCTACCGCCTACCACCCACAAGCAAATGGCCAAGTGGAGGTGGTGAATCGCGAACTAAAAAGAATTTTAGAAAAAATTGTATCCGTTAATAGGAAGGATTGGTCGCTAAAATTAGACGGCGCACTATGGGCCTATCGGATAGCGTACAAAACCGCCATCGGATGTACATCGTACCGATTAGTCTATGGAAAAGCGTGTCATTTACCGGTAGAATTAGAACATCGCGCATTCTGGGCGCTAAAATTTTTAAACTTAGATTTGAACTTAGCCTCCGATCAGCGAAAATTTCAACGTAATGAATTAGACGAATGACGCGCAAACTCCTATGAAAATAATAAATTTTATAAGGAGCGCACTAAGTTTTACCATGACAAAAAAATAAAATTTCCAAAATCTTTTTCACCGGGAGACTTAGTCCTTTTATATAATTCTAGATTAAAACTTTTTCCGGGCAAATTAAAATCCCGATGGTCCGGCCCTTTTGTTGTAAAAGAGGTTTGTCCATATGGGACCGTGCTAATAGAGCACCTGGATCAAGGCCTTTTGAAAGTTAACGGACACCGATTGAAATTATATCATTCCGGCGACCCAACGCCCGGCAAAATTGAAACGCTTAACCTCACAAACTTGTAGAACGTCGCAGAGTCAAGCTACGCGACGGTAAACAAAGTGCTTTTGGGAGGCAACTCAACGTTATCTTTTGTTTGTTTTGTTTAACTTAATTTTGCAGGTTTCATTTTCTGTCCGGCAACCTCGTCTACCGATCATGGAAGCCCTCTTTACCCTTTAGCCACTTATTTATTTCTCTTTCTTTTTGTTGTTTAATTTATTTCATTTTCTAAAAAAAAAAGTGTAATTCCTGATTTTATCTTCTTACTTAGTTTTAAACATTGGGGACAATGTTTAATTTTAAGTATGGGGGTGTAGCATAGCTTTCTTTGTAGTTTGACTTGAAAAAAAAAACAACAAAAAACAAAAAAAAATTAGAAAATCGAAATTAAATTTCTAGGAAAGGACGCTTTGGGCTTGAATTCCTAGCACAGCCTCTAGTACCTTGCAAACCCTTCACCGGGTAGATCTTGGGAAGTCCAAGAATAAAAAAATGTCCTTTTTGTTTAGCTTGTCAAGACATCCCAACTTGCTAATTTGTAGTTCTAAAGTAGACTCATTTTTCATTTGGACTAAGAATTGTTTGTGCAAGTATAGTTTTTTGTGAAACTTTTGAGTAAAATTGTTGACTCATGTAGTGCTCCTAGTCATATGCTTGTATTTGAGTAGGGTTTGTGTAAAATTAATTTCTTGGTATAAATCTAAATTTATGTTTTATTAATTTGCGTAGTAATAATTTATTTTACTTTTAATTCGAATTCAGTCTTATCCAAAAGTAGTTTAGGTGAGTGTGTAGAAGATTGTTAGAAAGCTATTACTCGAATTGAACAAAAGGGTGTTCTTTCTCGATGTCTAGAACTTGCCCCAAGCTATTTTCGAAACATGTGCACTTTAGTCAAAATTAATTTTACGGAAATGATTTAGGCCTTTCTTTGGATAGTTTGAGCCTTTGCACCCAACCTAGATTTACTACCATTGTTCACACAAATTTGAGTCTTACACCTTTATTTGAACCACCCTCATCATTTCGGCACCAAAACTAAAAAGCCAAAACCCAATTGAACACTTGAAATTTTGAGTTAATGTCTTGAAAAAAAAAATTTTATTTGGGTATGATTGAATGAAAAAAATTTTATGGGTTATTTCAAAACACAATAATCTCATAATGATATGAGGTCTAGGTATGCACATGCATACCTGGAATGATCCCAATTATGAAGATTCGTAATATAAAGGAAAAAAATATATTATATTAAAAATAAAAAAGAATGAGAGTGTTTCCCCTTAGAAAAAAATATGAGTATGGGGGTAAAGCTTTATTAATTTTGTGGTAGTCATCATTTTCTTTTAGCTCAAAATTTTTTGTTTAAGTGGAATGCGCCTTCATGTTTATCATTGTTTGCCTCTCCCTTGAACCCAAGCCTTAAAATATACCCTATTTGAGTCCTAAAGATCCATAGAGTTGATTTAGTATGAAGTGTAGTGTAGAAGGTGCAAACGGGCAGGCCTATGGCCGTCGACATTGATGGATTTCTTTGGAGGCCACCCCGAGCGTTCAAGTCTAGTAATTTAAATCTCAGCAATCACGCTATTTTCTCCCATTACATGACTTTTTGATTGACCGTCGACTCATTTTAAAAGTGATAATAAATAATTATAACACAGGTTGAATATTTCATAAATTAGTATTTATGCCAAGAACGTCTTTTTACTAAAACATCTATACATGTCAGCATAAACTTCGCATTTTACTCTCTAGCTTTCATAATCCTTTCTAGCATTAAATTTTCCTACCCTTATGAGAAGTGGTTTGCTCGGGACGAGCAATGAGCAAGTATGGGGGTGTTTGATGAGTAATTTATTTACTCATCTTTTAGTATAGTTTAATTATTATTTTAATATGAAATTATGTCTTTTATCTAAATTATATTATATAAATCTTTCCTATTTTAATTCCATAAGCCAACTTAAGTTTATTTTGTGTTTTCAGGTTTTCTGGACATTTGGAGAAAAAAGTATAATTACACGCCCCAGGTCACGGGCGTGACCCATGAGCATGTAACCTACGAAGTGTTCCAGACCTATTTCAGCCACTCCGGGGACGCTCCGTGAAAAGTTTGCCAAGTACACGCCCCAGGTCACAGGCGTGACCAAGGGCGTGACCCAATGTCACAGTCGCGACCCGCCACAAGCATTCAGAGCCAGCTGCCACGTCAATTAAAATTACACGCCCCCCGGTCACGGGCGTGACATTTGAGGCGTGACATCCAGTACACGGGCGTGACTCTTCCCGCGCCAATTTCCCGCCGAAGCTTCCCGCCAGCAGCGAGTTTTAAATATTACACGCCCCAGGTCACGGGCGTGACCTAGGGCGTGACACGTCCGTAACGCCTGTATTGAAGCCAGACGGCGCCTTCTCTGCTAGCACCGATCACGCCCCTTGGTCACGGGCGTGACCAAGGGCGTGTAACACCAAATTTTCAGCTATAAAAGGGCAGCTCCTCCAGATGATCAGGGACCTTGTTTTTGGAGTCGAAGCCTCCATTTTCTGCATTATTTCTACTGTTTTGGGTAATCTAGTTTTAGTTTTTCTTGCACTTGTAATTTCTCTTTCAATAGTTGTAATTCCTCTTTTGAATTAATAAAATTTAGTGTTGTTTTATTCATCCATTTCTCTTAAGTTTGTCCACCCTCTCTTCAATAGTTATAATTTTCAAGTTAAGTTACTTTTCTTTTTACAACCAAATCAAAGTTTTATTTGATAGAACAATAGAGATCGTCTTGAGTAAGAGTAATCAACACGCCCAGATTTTTATACGACCATGGTTTTATAACCTATACTACATTCGATACGGTACACTTGCCGTTATCGTTTGTGGATATAGTTTCATTCATCAACCCTCTCCTATATAGGAGACCCAAATCAGAGGTCGACTTCACATATTTCAAAATTCCTTTTGCCGCCAGAAGATGAGGCTTCCGTGGCTCCGCCATGTACCGACTCACTTTGCCAACTGCATAAGCAATATCTGGCCTCTTGATGGTCAAGTAGATCAAGCTCCCAACCAGAGCTCGGAACACCAATGGATCAGATAGAACTCTCCCCCCATCCTTCTGAAGTTTATGATGTTGTTCCAGAGGTATAGAGCTGCTCTTCCCTTCCTCCATGCTGAATCGTTGAACGATCCGCTCCGCATATCCAGCCTGAGAAATGAGCACTCCGCTCTCCCGCCTCTGAACCTCGATTCCAAGGAAATGGTGAAGCTCACTCAGATCCTTTATCTCAAATCTAATAGCAAGCTCGAATCTCAGCCTTGCTACTGCCTCCTTCTAGTTCACGGTGACAATCATGTCATCCACATACAGCAGAACATTAACCCAAAGCGCCCCCTCCTTGACGAACAAGCTAGAATCAGAGTCTGAAGCAAAGAACCCGCAGAATAGAAGATACTCCGCGATCTTTCCATACCACGCCCGAGGCGCTTACTTCAACCCATACAGGGCTTTCTTCAGTTTGCAGACGTAGTCCGGATATTCCTCCAAGATGAAGCCCGGCGGTTGGATCATGAAGATATCCTTGTCAATCTCTCCGTATAAGAAAGCATTCTTCACATCGAGCTGCCAAATCTCCCATCCATTGGATGCTGCCAAAGCAATAACAAATCGAACCGAAGTCATCTTTGCCACTGGACTGAACGTCTCATCATAATCTTCTCCATACTGCTGTGAGAACCCGCGAGCCACAAGGCGAGCCTTGCATCGCTTGATCGTGCCGTCAGCTTTCTTCTTGAGCTTATAAACCCATTTGCATGTCACAGGGGTAATGCCCTTGGGCCTGGGCACTAGAGACCAAGTATCATTCTTCTTGAGAGAGCATCCATCTCCTCCTGCATAGCAATGTCCCACTGCTTCACGCATTTGGCCTTCTCAAAGCTCGACGGCTCACTCTCATCCAAGGGACTAGTAAAGAAACATGAGACAAAGCTCACCAAGTTTCCTCCTCTGTATCGATCTGGTGGCTTGATAGTCCTCTTCGACCTTCTAAGAGGTTGCTCCTGACTAACCACCTCCTCAGCTGCTTCTTCTGTGCTAGCTCCTCTTCCAGACGAACTTGGAGCATTGCTCCCCCTGCTTCTAGAACCTGAAGCCTCCATCTCTGATCTTGACACAACTGGAGCTCCTGGTGAAACAGGAAACTCCACTTGAAGATTTTCTGCAACCTTTCCTTCTTTATCAACCCTGCTCTCCGGTAGTTCAACTCCTGAACTCCCCTTATAGGAAGTCACCTCATCGAACACCACATCCCGAGATACCACTGATCTCCGTGTCTCAGGATCCATGCATCTCCATCCCTTCTTTCGCTCATCATATCCAACAAAGACTAGCTTCCTTGCTTTCGCATCTAGCTTTGTTCGAAGAGCATCAGGAATATGCACATAATAGGTTGACCCGAACACCCGAAGGTGTGCAACACTCGGCTTCTCCTTGAACATCAGTTCGTGAGGGGTCTTCATGTTGATAGGACTTAGAGGCATCCTGTTGATGATGTATGCCGCATAAGACATTCCCTCTGCCCAAAAGGACTTTGGGATACTCTTGGCATAAAGCCAGCATTTGCAGGTTTCCATCAGATGATGGATCTTCCTCTCCGCAACGTCATTTTGCTGTGGAGTATGGGCACAAGTGAGCTCTCTCCGGACGCCGTGCTTCCTGCAAAAACTTGAGAACTCACCAGAGGTGAACTCCCCACCATTGTCAGTTCTCAATTTTTTCACCCGCAGGCCTAACTGACCTTCCACCGGCTCCTTGAACTCCACGAACTTCGCAAAAGCTTCCGACTTCTCTTTTAGAAAATACACCTAGACATATCTAGTGTAATCGTGAAACAACACCAACATATATTTGTTGCCTCCAAGGCTTGGGGTGGCATCAGTCCCATTAAATCACCGTGAATGCACTCCAACGGCGCTTTGCATCTTGTTTGCGATTTATCAAATGGAAGTCGATGAGACTTACCAAACTGACATCCCGCACAAACATGACCGTCTCCATAGTAAGACAAGCTAGGCAAGCCCTTGACAAGGCCCCTTACCGCCATAGCCTTCAATTTGTCCATGCCTACATGCCCCAACCTTTCATGCCAGATAGCCGCGCTATCGTTGGTCTTCATCTTATCAACATAGGTACTTGTCGATAAAACGAACAAGTCCTTTACCCGCTTTCCAACATGAATAACATCTCCCTTTATCTCTGGTTGAATTTTAAGAAACTTCACTTCTGTTGGGCCAAATAGAATGTGATAACCGGCATCGACCGCATTGGTCACAGAGAAGAGATTCTTCTTCATACCCGGCACGTGATAAACACTCCTTAAAGTGAGTGGACCTTTTCACTGCTTAGAGAGACAACACCTTCTTGTTCTACTGCATGAACAGAATTATCAGCCGTAATGATTGTATCGTTACCTGAGTAAGGTGCCAAAGAAGAGAACTTTGATTCATCCCCGGTGAGGTGATACCCACACCCTGAATCCGCGATCCAATCCTCTTCGAAGTTGATGGCAGCCAAGGCCTTAATGGGCATCGCTGTCATATTGGCCGCAAAGGCTCCTCCCCATCCAGATTCATCAGACTTTGGCTTCTCCTTCTCCGCTGCATTTACCGGCTGAAGATTAACCCGGCAATCCTTCTTGAAGTGGTCGGTCTTATTGCACCTGAAGCACCTTGGTCCCTCTCCCTTCTTCTTCCCATCAGACTTAGAAGCATAACCCCTATCCTGCTGACCTGAAGTAGAGGGTCCATCCTGACCTGGCTTCTTCTTCTCCCACTTCTTCTTCTTCTTCTCAGAGAACAACACATCACTATCTCCCCCAGAGATAGAAGTCCATGCCATCTGTCTTGCCAAACTTTCCTGTAAAGCAAGTAAGTTTTCCAGCTCCAACAGAGATGGTTGATTTGCCCAACCCTGAACTGAAGTCACAAAAGAAAGATACTCCTTCCGCAACCCGTAGATGATATGCCTCTTCAGTTTTTCCTCCGAGATGGGCTCATCAGGGTCCAATGCTGAAATCTCTACTGTGAGGTTCTTCATCTTAAGAAAGAAGGTAGAAATAGAAAGATCACTTTGAGAGGCCTTCGCCAATTCATTTTCAAGAAACTGTAGCCGAGCTACATTCTTCTTATTGAACAGCCCGTCCAAAGACGTCCAAATCTCAGCAGCAGATTTACATCCAATGATGTGATCGAATAGCTCTGGTTAGACAGCCCTCTTGATTGTGAACTCTGCCTTTGCATTAGTCCTCCTCCAAAGTCTCACCTCTGCCATATTATCTCATGCTAGAAACACTTCTTGTGTGTCTTCTCCTCAAACTATCTCCCATAGATCCTCGCCAAGTAAATAACTCTCCATACACGACCTCCACTTCTTATAGTTAGTCGATGTGAGAAGTTCAATACTAAGCCCTGTTGCGTATCCAGCTTCCATGGCAACCTATATGGTCTCTTCTTCACAAAGACGATGGCAACTCAAGTTGAACACTGCTTATCCACTCCAACAACCTACCTTTGTACCATGTTAAAAAATTTTATTTGAATCGTTTAGGAGTAAGCAGGAGTTGCACCAACTGAGTTATAGCCAAACAACCACAATGCCACACAGCAACACAATAGACTTTATTGAATCACACAAAACTTCTTTACATTTTGAGACATACATGGCGAGACATGATTCATAAGAATCACGAAGGAGAGAGAAACAAAACACACCAAAAACAAAACTGGCGGCTTGACAAGCAGAGACCGCACAGACCGCTGACCTCCAGAAACTGCCCGGCTTGACCTGAGACCGCACGAACAGAAAACAGGCAAGACCGTAACTCAGAACACCCGGCTTGACCTGTACTGCCAGACTGCCACCGCAGACCGCACGAACTTGAGCTTATTGAACTGAACAAAGAACCGAAACTGTCGCCAGACCGCAGCTCAGATCGCCTAACCGCCGAAGGTCGCCTGATCGCTGAGCTCGCTGCGAACAGCACAAGAACAACATAAACCAGTTCGCAGACAAGCCGCTGCCGAACTGTTTATTCAAGCCGCTGGGAAATCACCAAGGAAGGAGACCGCAACTTGCAGACCGCAAACCTGCGAACACAACAAACAGTATACTCGCTTCCGAGACCGCCCGACCTCAAAGTGAGATCGCACGAAACAACCCAGGCTCTAGTTCTTACAGTTCTCGTCAAGAATGACGGGCCATGCACCCCTATTTATAGGCGACAAGATGGATGTCGTCACCGGCACAAAAGAGGTGCAGTCGCCACCCATCAGATCGCCATTGGTCTCACAGAGCAGACCGCGCGATCACACCACTTGGACAACATCCCGTCCAAGACCGCAGATCAGCAGCAGACCGCGCACAAGCCGCGCGAACACAAGACCGCACACAAACCACGCGAACACAAGACCGCTCCTTCCTTAGATCACCAAGAGCAAACCAATAACATCTGGCCGACTTCAGACAAGTCGCCAGACCACCCTGCATAAGCCGCCCGGCCACAGCGGTTACACAAGAACAGACCGCCCGGTCTTCTACAAAGAAGATAGACCAACCAGGCAGAACAACCCAGGAAGAGACCGCAATCACCAAGAACAAACTGGCCAACTAACAGACCGCCAGAACCAGATCGGCAGAGCCAGACCGGCAGAACCAGACCGGCAGATCACCAACATAGAGACCGCGCGGTCTCTGCGGTCTCCAATAATCAGACCGCAGGCCAACTTCCACTTCACTTCAATAATTTCAACAGGCTGGAGTAGTCACTGGATGGGTGACCTCCTGGGAAGTCCATGCGCTGCAGCTTAACTGGAGCATTCCTCATCAAGGGGGTGCGGTATCGAATCCCGGCCCCAACAACCCGCCTGTTAAGTGTAGAGGGGTTGGGGGTGGTACGACCTGTAGACTAAGCTGTTATACAACAAGCACACTTTTTATAACGGTCTCCTGAGCTCAGAGCTCGCAAGGACGACCACCGGTACCCCCAGCATCCAGCTCGAAAGGGTTCAGCCTTCACTTGTCTGCAGACCATGCACACCAACCCCTCTCTATCCCACCATAGGGCACAGTGGGTTGTTGGAGGTTGTAGCCCCCTTTTCATGACAAATGATTTAGTTAAACGGTAGCGCAAGGACTTCCCAGGAGTTCACCCATCACGTGACTACTCCAGCCTGAGCATGCTTAACTATAAAGTACTTTCACTTCTCATCACCAATTGAGCTGCTTGGGCTGGAGTAGTCATGGGATGGGTGACCTCCTGCGAAGTCCCTGCGCTGCCGATTAACTGAATCATTTCTCATAAAAAGGGGGGTTATGACTTCCAATGGACCACTATGCCTTGTGGTGGGACAGAGAGGGGTTGGGGTGTATGGTCTGCAGACCAGTTAAGGATGAAACCTTTTGAGCTGGATGTTGGGGGGTGTCGGGCTGCCGGCGATCATCCTTGCGAGATGTGAGCTCGGGAGACCGTTAAACTCAATTTCTACACAAGAAACCTACAACAGAAATTATTCCAAAGGTTATTTACAACTTTTCTTCTAGACTCAAAGAATAAATCGTTAAAGCAGTTGAGTCTTCTTAAAGCTTTGATGAGAACAGTCTCCTCTTGATCAGCAATCAGATCTGGAAAAATAGCCTTCTCTGAAAATGATGTCTTCTTAATTCAGGGAGAAGAACTTTATCTTGGTATACTAGATCTGATCTGAACCTTCTTATCTGAGAACCTTCTTTCTCTTGAAAAGATTAAGTGGATGAAAGATCATGAGCAAACTTGGAGCAGAAGAATGAATCCCTTTTGAATAGTACTCCTTTAGAGTTCTGGTTCTCTGGATTTAGAAATTGACAGTCGGCTCGTTTATGGTTTTTGAATGAATAGCATGATTATTAGTATTTTGCTCAAGTCTTTTTAGTATATATATCATTCAGAGAGTAAACGGTCTGATTCTTAAACAATAATGACAAAAGGCATTTCCTTAAACATCAAATTTGATTGACGCAATTGGTGGTGACAGAGATTTGAATTTCTAAAATTCTGAACAGTCTCAACGATATGGGACTTGTCTCGACAACATTTGAAACCTTCTAGTCGATAAGATCTCTTTCCATCGATATAAGAAATCTACACGATAATTATTATCAAGTCGATATAAGACTTATTAAATTGACACATTCATCAAGTCGATATGACTAAAACTAAATGATCTTAGCTATATCTAACTGATGGCATATTTAGTCGATATTGTACAACCCTCATTCTCCGAGGGTAGGCCCATTCAAAGCCACGTAGGCTGAAGTCATGGTCAAAAAGTCAGCACAGAAGCTGGCAGTCCAAGACACAAGGCAACTCAGCCAGCAGGAGTAAGGCGCGAGTTGGGCGAGCAAGGGGCGAGCTGGGCGAGCAAGGCGCGAGTATGGCGAGCAAGGGGCGAGTATGGCGAGCAAGGGGCGAGTATGGCGAGCAAGGGGCGAGTATGGCGAGCAAGGGGCGAGTATGGCGAGCAAGGGGCGAGTATGGCGAGCAAGGGGCGAGTATGGCGAGCAAGGGGCGAGTATGGCGAGCAAGGGGCGAGTATAGCGAGCAAGGGGCGAGCAGAGGCGAGCTTGGGCGAGTATCTCGTGAGTATGGGCGAGTAGCCCTTGTAACTCGCGAGAAGAGGCAGTATACTCGCCTGTACCCCCCCCCCCCCCCCCCCCCCCCCCCCCCCCCCCTAGGATTTCTCTATATATAGACCCCCAGGGGTACTAGAAATGGCACTTTTGGAAGTGGTTGAGGTCCCCCCAAGCTGGATACTCGCCAAGTCCATGCCCGTCTAGTACCTCGCCCAGCTTATGGTTGCGGAGGGGAAGTTTCTCCCAAACTTCCGGGTATGTGGTGGGACCTCCCTGCTGGAGCACCTAGGGTGTGCTTATAGTCATTTTCTCTCTCCTATTTTAGTTATCCAAGCCGTGGAGTTGGACCGCAGGATCAGTAACCTCGGGCTGCATTGATCCGAATTTTGGAGCCGGGATTTTCCTGGCTTCAACAGATATGAACTTAAGCTGCTTCAAGTCGATAAGCTTCTTGAAATGTTGAATAGTCTTCTTGACGACATTTCTACTTTGCTTGTGAAATGTCTCGATGATATTTGACTTAAATTATATTCTCCAACTTATCTTCAACTTGACTCCTGACTGATAAGCTTCAAGTCGATACACTTCAAAATACTGAACTTCCTCTAGACGATAGACTATTTATCTGCACATCTTCAAATCAATCAAGTCGACATACAAAGAAATATCTGAACTTTATCAAGTCGACATGCTGATTTTTCCTTATAGTCTTCTAGTCGATTCCCTTGAGATTTAAGATGATCAACCCAATATTTGACTTAGAATATTTTTGAGTTTCCTTCATAAATGCTCTAAGCCTTATAACAAATCCAAGAGTTATTTTAGTGAGTTATGTACTTAAGTGAAAGTCCCGAAAACATAGCAACACAGATAATCATCAAATACAATGTGTTTTTATCTTTGACATGAGAACTTTTTTAAATCAGGAACATTGTGGACAATGTTTTTAACAAAATGTTTGAAAATTCATATCCTAATATTTACTCATTATATTGACCTAAAATTTTATGAGGAGGTCTGGAATATCAATATATACATTACCATAGATTTTCTTGATTTTGAAAGTTGTTTCCCTAAGGTTGTATGATTAATTTTAGAGTAACTAAATTGATTAAATTAGGTGAATAAATATCCCGTAATCATGAAATATGGAGCCCAAATTTTGGGCAAGACCAGATGATGACATGATTTGTTCGAGCCAAAAATGCTCCAGGTTCACACTCGCTCAAGCTGAAAAGAGGCGGAGGAAGAAAACTGTTAGATGGTTGATTACTTCGAGATATGAGTGAAGGGAAAATAGGGAGGAGAAGAAAAGAGAGCGATGGTATCAAAAATGAGACCGCTCGAGCTGCTGAAAAGAGATACGATGGTCTCAGAAATGAGACCTCTCCAGCTACTGGGAGGAGATACGATGGTCTCAGAAATGAGACCGCTCATGTCAAAGGCAAGGGCCGGAAACTCTCCCTATGGTCCCCAACTAATACCCCTACCCCTCTATTTATAGGCGAAGGGGGCCTGCCTAAACGTGCAGTTCTGACAGGAACGGGCTGCCTGGGACCGAGACCTCCCGAGGCGAAGGGGCGACCTCAGGGGGAGGTCGCGCGGAGCGACCTCCCGAGGCGATGTCTCCTAGGGGGCGACCTCAGGGCGAGGTCGCGCGGAGCGACCTCCCAAGGCAAGGTTGCCCAGGGGGCGACCTCAGGGCGAGGTCACGCAGAGCGACCTCCCGAGGCGAGGTCGCCCAGGGGGCGACCTCAGGGCGAGGTCGCGCGGAGCGACCTCCCGAGGCGAGGTCGCCCAGGGGGCAACCTCAGGGCGAGGTCGCGCGGAGCGACCTCCCAAGGCGAGGTCACCCAAGCGGCGACCTCAGGGCGAGGTCGCGCGAAGCGACCTCCCGAGGCGAGGTCGCCCAGGGGGCGACCTCAGGGCAAGGTCGCGCGAAGCGACCTCCCGAGGCGAGGTCGCGCGGAGCGCGACCTCCCTAGGGGGGAGACTGCCTGGGAGGTGAGAGACCACCCGGGCTCGAAATCCTGGTGAGATAAACCTGGGTCGCCGGGAGAGATTGCTCGATGACTGCGAGAGCAAGTCGATTGCTTCGGGCACCTGCAAAAAAGCTAGCTCAAGGTGATCGCTGATTTCTGGGTAAACATGATTGACCTTTGACCAGAATTTGGGGTCATTTGAACAAGGTCTGCTAATGATTTTGAGTTTATAAAGATCAATACTATTTTGTCACACTAAAGCCTAGTGCGAATAAATTATGTGAATATCTCCCATAATTTAAATCCTTTTAATTGAAATTTTAGCTGAGTCTTATTCACATCATAACTCTTCTAGTGTTGAATTTTGGGACCATTTGGATGTCATATTACTAGGGCTTCATTTTATAACTCCATGTGATTAAAATGTGTGACATGAAACAATAAGAAATTTAATAAGTAAAATATTTCCCAAACCAGGAAAAATTTCTTAGTGAAATTCAAACTAGTGGTTCCTTGTATAAGCGTGAGGCTCTGCAAATATTATTAGAATTTTTTGAGGCCTTTTCCCTATAGTTTTATGAATTATTTGATATTTATATTGTGCTCAAATTAAGTGATTTTGAAGGCCTAAAACTTGGAATTTTTATACGTTTTTGGCATTAGTTTGATCATGTTATTATCTGGCATAGTCTGATATTTTATAGCATTTGAAGATCAGTAGAAACAATTTTGGTTTAATGTTTTGGAAATGCTATTATTGGATGATTTAATCATTCTTAATACCTTATCACATTATGAAATTAATACCTGTGCATGTAGAGGTAGATTCATGATGTTTGGTGATTCTTTACTAAGGTTTATATTTAAATCATTCGTTGCTTGAATTTTCAAGTAATTGCCACAATCGGTATTCATGTAAATGTAGCATATGATCACCTTTGCATGTAATTGATATATCACCATAATATTTGGATGCAGACATGCACATTACTGTTTCAGTCTTTCATGAATACCATATGCCTTGGAAGATGTTATTTTCTCGTATAACAATGTTTGTTCACTGTTCGTGTCCTTATCCACACCATGACTCCTAACACTTATTTCTTAGTTCAAATCAGAGGATTAAAATCTTGAGATTGATGTTATATTTCTAATTACCTATGTAGGAGAGAGAATGTAATAAGTGTCCACTCAAATCATCCACCTCATGATGTCACTAGTTTATCCATGGGTTAGATATAATCATACCACCTTGTAGAGATCTCCCTTGACATAGGATAATTGAACATTTCATGGGATGATAATATCATTAAGGTGAAGCACCTTGATGTTTTAATATGGTTTAAATGGGTATAACCGTATAAGCAAATAGATAGTATTCTCTATGGAGAATTAGCATGATGGCCACATACGAAAGTGTATGGTCATAGTTAAGGAGGTTGGTGATATTGTGTAGCTTGAGGTTGAAGGAACACCATTTTGAATGTGGCAGATTTATCTCAGTAGCCCAGTGACTCTTTTGTTGAGTTACCATGTTTAAGGTCATCGAACCAGGTTGAGGTTTGAGAATGTATATATTGCACCCCTATACCTCCAATCCTAGGCAGCCCCATAACACCAAATTTAGACCTCTTGTGTACTTTAGGAGATAGAAGCCATTGGGTGTTAGTGGGGGGATGCCTTTCAAATGAATGATATGAAATGAAATCTACGTAAGATAATGTAACCGACAACAAGTCAAACTTTAGAATCATTATTGCCAATAAGGTTAAAAGATAGGCTACGTGAAAGAAACAAGTAGTTCAAGGACGACTACAAATCAACAAGAAGAGATATATTTTTATTTGAACATGTAATAATGATGGAACAAGTACATCAACAAAATCAAAGAAAAATATTCTAGTAAAATAGGAATAGATTTGTTGATTATGTCTACAAGAGAATGCCTTAGTATATTTTGAATCGTATAATTTATGCTACAAATATGTTATGTGATGGGAATTGTAGTTACTGAGTTATAAGTAATGCACTAGATATGAGAGATAATTAGTTGTAAGTGTGGAATCAACTTATCAAAGAATTCAAACATAATACAAATTTGTACAACTACATATTTGGAACTTTGAGATGAACATAACTATTTTTATCGGATTGCACTACAATTCTAACTCCAATCGACAAATGGATGACAATGTCGGACATGAGATAAGTGTAACACCTTATAACATTTTAGGTGTATAAGGTGCATGATCCAAGATAGTGTAGAAGAATATAGACTCTTTCATGTTTTGAGAACTTAAGATTGCTCCATAATTTTGGAGGGAAAGTGGGTAGAGGCTGGGGCGGACCCACGTGGAGGCACACCTGGGTCAAAATTTTCGTGATTTCCTCCCTTATTCGCCTTCCGCCTCCCGCAAGAGCTGCAACTCGCCAAGCCCAGCGTGCCCTAGTTTCCATTTTCCTGGACGAATGGACGACGCCAACACAATGAGAAAGAGGGCGGACGGTGCCATCGTTGGCCTCCATTCCACTGCCGCCTCAAATCTCAATCAAGCCCTACACCGTCCGCATCTCCATCGTTTCTCACATTGTCGTCTTCTACCAGTGTGTCTACCTCCTCGTATATCCCTCTCTTAAGGCACGCATGTGCGCTCAACTCTTCTCTTTTCCCCCTAGTCTTCTCTTCTTCTCGGAATCCTAACATTATCGTGGCTTCAATCCTTTGGGTGAAAGAAATCAGCTCTCATTGTTGCAACCATTTTGGATACAAGAGCTCGACTCGTAAGTAGTGCCATAGAGTGAAGTTAACCTCCGATTTGACTTCTTTGTTGATTATTTTTGGGATATTGTTGTGGATTCCAGCGTATATGCCCCATTTGAGTCTCATTTATGGGGATTTAGGAGAGGAGAAGGAGAGGGATCCGAAGAGATTGATGCCGACATTAATGGTCTTACCTACGAGATCTCTTCATTGGCTCTTTACAAGACCCATACCCGGGATAAGACCACTGAATCATGGGAGCTGGTTGAGCTCTGCGACCTCAAGAAGTGAGATTTGATTTAGCTCTGCATCGAAGAAGCCATGGAATTCTACCAGTGGTATTATTGAGCACTTGTGTTGATAATATCATCTTTCCGATTCTCTTTAGCACTTTTGTTGACAAATAGTGAGTTTGCTTTCATTCATTTTATGTGAAATTAAAATCAATATTTTATAGGGATTTTGGGGAATTGAAAGGGAAGATTCCATTTATTTATTTTTATGAGAATTGAATGAGGAACTATTATTTGTTTTCTATTAATCGCAATGGTCAATAAAATTTATTTCCACTTTGGATTGGGTAGAGAATTTTCGATGTAGAATACATCTTTTGACATTTTCACTTTGGATTTGGATACAAGAGCCCTACATCGCCCACATTAATGGTCCAAATAGCTCGCAAACCATCTCACGAACTGATGAACATAGACAAATCAGCTCGAGATCAACTTACAAAAGAGCTCAAGCTCGATAGATAAGCTCGAGCTCATCAGAATCGACCTCGAGTTTTTGGCGGCATAATATTAAATATACGCCTATATAGTCCAATCTGGCTTAACCAAATTAAATTATTAGGTTTCACTAATATTTATTTGTTTTTTTAATTTGAAGCTATTTGGGCTCATTTATGTTAGGTAAGGGTTAATCACCGGGACCTCCCCTGGGAGTTTGCATAATTACAGGTTGCACCCCTCTATTTTTAAAAAGTACATTTACCTCCTTTCTAAATTTTCTCAGTTTATAAAAATATCCCCTTCGTTAGAAATATAGATGAAAATTGATAAATCACCTAAACTATTTTATGATATTTCAATTTTATCCTTTTATAATAATTCAAGATTCATTACAGAGAGTAAAATGTAGCACACCCTTTTACATGTAAATTTATTACAAATGATAAAATTGGAATATCATAAAATAATTTGACATATTTGAATATAGTCATTGTTAGTTTTATTATTAAATATGTCCGCGCGTGTCAGGACTGACTTGGAACGACCCGCGGGTTACGTGTCACTAGGGTTAAGCTCTATGCTGTTGATACTATATAAGGTCATTCCATATTGATGAGCCTTGGTGGACTATCTTGAGCGGAGCTAACAGTCGTTACAAAGAGTAAAATTGAATATCATAAAATAATTTGGCTGATTTTGTCTTTTTACCCTTATTTCTAGGAGAAGTGCATTTTTTTTAACTGGGAAAACTTAGAGGAGAGGTAAATGAAATTTCGAAAGATAGAGGGTGCAACCTGTATTTATGCAAACTCCATGGAGAGGTCCCCGTAATTAACCCAAAAAAGAAATTTTGCAGCCATACAGAAAATGAACGTAAATGTTCCAAATGACTCGAAATCAAAAATGTTTTCTTACCAGCTCTAATTCCTTTTATATTTTCAACAAATTAAAAAAAAAAGTGAAAATACTATAAAAATAAATAAGAATTTCAATAAAGTAAGGCAATTGTTAACCGCACCCCAGTTTTGGCTAGTCGTTTTTTTTGGAAATACGCCTTGTACAAGCATTTTTAGGAAAAGTGTTTAACACGAAAGTCGTAGATATCGTCGAGATCTACAACTTTCGTGCTGAACATTTTTCCTAAAAATGCATGCACAATGCGTATTTCCAAAATTTCGTTATAGTTACGCTCATGTTTCAATTCGAGCGGCAATACGTCTTCTGCGTGCATTTTTAGCAAAAGTGTTCAACACGAAAGTTGTAGATCTCGACGAGATCTACAACTTTCATGTTGAACACTTTTCCTAAAAATGCTTATACAAGGCGTATTTCCAAAAGAAGGTGTAATACTTCATATAAAAGGGTTGCGGATAGCCAAAACTGAGGCGCGGTTAACAATTGCCTAAAGTAATCCCACGGCAAAAATGGATACGATTCTTATCCAATTCGACCAGAAACCAATGACAGCAGATCACCCAACGTACTGCCAGAAACAATTAAAGGTTAGCTGACCGCTCGAAACCTAGACATAGACTAATAATAAAGCCCTAATTAACCAAGAGATTTCCACCCCCAAGTAAATCAATATAAGAAGGAGAGATCGGAGCAGGCATGCGACCTCCATGGCCGCCGTCGGAAAAGCTTCAGAGATTCCGTCGGACCAGAAGAACATGGAGGAGCTCTTCGAGATCGCGCTTGAAGTTCTTAACCGAGTCCCGTCGATCGTATACTACGAGCATAACCTGACCACCAGAGAAGCCTACTCGCTAACTGCCTCATTCCCATCGGCGCGCTTCGCCGGGCGATTCCAATGGAGAATGGTGTATATGGGAGAGTTCTAGCGAAGGGGGACGAAGAGGGGAGGCCGAAGGCTAGCTGGTGAAATGAAGAAGATCGCGGCTAATGTTATTTTCTTCCGGTCTTTTTTGTTTTAATAAAAAAACATGTTATTAGTGTGGTTAAAGAAACCCCGCTAAGCGAGCGTTTTGGTGTGGTTTGCAAACAGCAACAGCACCAATATGCGGTAATTTTGAACCGAACAAAATGACACCGCACTGAAATCACGACAGGCGATTTGACAATGCAGGTTCGATTTGTAGACAGTAAGGTGTATATAGTTACTGTTTTACTCATATGCCAAATAAAATATATGCGGTTTGAACTCGTTGCCAACAATTTTTACTGGGTTTTCGACCCAATCTCCGGCAGTTTCTTTGGGTTGAAGGGGAGTGCAGCGAGAACGGGGATGACAACTAGCTCCGGTAAACCGAGGACAATTGTACAATGGTAGTCCAATCCCGGGGATAGGCATATCTTGTTGTAATAGCACACGATGGCTAGGGCAAAGTCTGTCATCTTTACATTTGCTTCTCACGGGCCTAGTTCAAAAATAAAGCTGACATTTGACAATAATTAGGAAATATAAGTAAATAATATTTGTAATATAACTATATAAATAAATAATACATAATGACTAAATCGGTTGAACTTTGAACCAGACACTAGTGTGTGAACTTAAACCCCACGGTCTTTAAAACAGAAAAAACTTGAAAAAAAAAATGAGTATATGTATTTGCGGGGCATCACAGTTTCTTTGGTTTTTTTGTAAGAGAACACAACCGTCCCGCACATTGCGCGGTTTTGCAATCAACAAAACCGCGTCGCAACCAAATCGTTTGGTGCTGTTCGAAATCCTGCAAGAGGCTCATTGCAGAATATTGAAGCATCGTCCATGTAGATTTCCTTGCTCACTTTTCCAAAGAAAAGGATAGTAATAATATAATAGATACAAGCCTTCGATGAATAAATGCTTATGCGAATAAAGGAAAGAACAAAGCAGTAGTAAGCCAAATGCTTGAAAACTCACACCGGATAAAAAAAGGCCAAACATTTTAATTGGGCTGATACTTAGGCCTTATTTGGTTAGGCGTTTTGGCTCCATTACGTTTTCCCCAAACGTAACTGACGGCTCAAGTCCATTTGTTTTTCCGCTTTTATTTTGAACCGCCGGCAAAAGCTGCGTAGTGCAGAAACGCGATGTTCCCGCTGGAGCTGGACTCCTCCAGTCTTACGCGTTTACCCTAGAGATCTCGGAACGGCTGGCGACTGCGCGGGCGATCATCTTCTCCAACGGCTCCACGACTGCGTGCGATCATCTTCTCCAAAGGCTCGCCGCATCCACGACTCCTCCACCGACATCATCTAACGGCATCCACGATTTCTCCGCCGACATCCACGACTCCTCTTCTCCGCCGACATCATCTGCGCTAGGGCCTCGTGCCCCTTTTCTCTTCCAGGTGGGCTCCAGGAAGGCCTCAGGCGGCGGTGCAGCGAGGAAGCACGGCAGAGGCACGGCGGAGCCATGGCGGAGGGGCTCAAATATTCATTTCTATAGCATATAGTTTAAACCATAACGTTAATATAACAAATGAATTAAAAATGAATTAAAAATATATATATATATAATATATATAAGAATTTATAAATATTTATATGACAGATTATATATATATAATATAAAGTTTTTACAAAATTAATTTATATATATATAATATAACAAATTTTTAATATATATATATTATATAATAAAAAATAATTTCTAATAAAAAAATTATAAAACGCCACCGTCATTTCGCCAAATGAATCTCAATTCTGAACAGCTCTGCAAACACAGATTATCCAAACAGAACTCTATTTTCATCTCTCAGTTTCCACCAGCTCCATTTACAAACCTCCCATTGCAACAGCTCCTTTTACAACCGCAACCGCTAAACCAAATGAAGGCTTTGTTTGGTTCGGCGGCGGCGGATCGAAACCGGCGGATGGAACCGGCGGATCGAACTGGAGGGGGGAGGTGGCTGCTCCAAAAGCTCCTTTTTGGGGCGTTTTTTCCTTGCGGGCGGGTGGAAACAGAGCAAACGCCGCCGGAGGGGCATTTGTTTTGCCGAGTTCCGGCGACGTTTGCCCCAAACGGGGCGGCGAAACGCCGCCCCAAACGAAGCCGAAGCCTTAGAGTAGGTGATGGTAATAAAGCAACATGTACTTCAGTAAGTAATCATCATAAGGTCCACTTTGTAGTGAATAAATAATTGTCTCGGTGTCCGGATCATCCTTACGTCTGATCCATATCCTCTCTCGGATATGACACTGAATCTCCATCCAGGATAAGTATTCCCAATAGTTATCAAGGCTGGAGCGGAATACTAGTGTAATCTTCATCTGCCCAAGGTGTAGACCAGCTCAAAGTCCATCGTCTTCATGCTGCTAGAGATAGCAAGCAATCGGCTCAAGACCTTATTGTCCTTGTCTGATGGTAATGCAATGAGAACTCGTAGTCGTAAAGAAACTCTAACCAGTGACACTGCCTTAGGTTCAGATACTTCTATGAATATACATATTTGAGGCTCTTATGATATGTATTAGTCTCACGCTTCACTATATACAGATAGTGTCTCCAAGTTTTCAAAGCAAAAATAAATGCTCCCAGCTCCAAATCATGTGTTGGGTAGTTCCACTCTTGCTTTTTCAGCTGTCTGGAGTAGGCCACTACATGGTCATGCTGCATCATAACTACCCCCATTCCCCTAAGCAAAGCATCAGTACATATCTGGAATCTATCCTTTTCAAATGGAATAATTAGGATCAGGGCTGACGTCAGTCTGTCATTTAGCTCTTTAAAAGCTGCCTCACACTCTAGCATCCACTTGAAGAGAGTATCCTTTTTATTCAAGGAAGTGAGCGATAGCTGTTAATGTATATTCGGACAATTATCGTGTTCGGGGGCTTAACAGGTCAGTTGGGTACACGGATACCCATCCCCATAGACACTCCTATGGTTTTCTTATAAATAACACCTGGGGGCAACGGGGAGAGTGATTCCACTTTGATACTCCTCCGGATGCTTCGAGCAACTCTTGCCCCTAGGGTTAGCTCTTCCCCGTCTGGTTACTGTTCACGCGAAGTGGAGATCGCGAGTTGCCGTTCGCCGATCATTGTTCTTCCCGTCGCTCGCAACAAAGGAGATCGTGCTTCTTCCCCAAAGCCGCGCCTCCCAGCCTTCGTCTTCTTCGTCGCCGATCGTTCAAGGAGGCGCATCGTTCTTGCTCCCGTTCATCCTCGCACGTCCGAGAGAAGGTAGATCGCGAAGCAGTCACTGCCCCTTGGCCGCCGTTCAGTCGCCATTTTGCGAAAGAGAAGGGGTTCGCTACTGCTGTTCTTGGATCGCAGCCGTGCGCGAAGTAGGAGGTCGCCCTCTGCGTTTTTCGATCGCCTTTGCCGCCTCTGCAGATCGCCGTTCGCAAAGAACGAGGTCGCCGCCTCTGCCGTGTGCCGTCGCCGGATCCAAATCTGCCACCGCCGCCGCCATCGTTGCTGCAGGAGATTCAGTCTTCTCTGCCTCCAGATCCCCTCCAGCCGCCGCCATCAGATTTCTCCCGCTGCCGCCGTCTCAAAGCCCACGGAAGTGCAGCCCTAGCGCTACCGCCTGGCGCTAGCAGCTGCTAACGCTACCGCCCCGGCTACCAGCGGCGGTAGCGCCAGAGTCCCTCTTCTCCTGGTTGGTGACCTGATTTTGTCTGTTGGGCACACAATAATGAAGGGGAACAACTTTTTGTCCCCCGTTCCGATGATTAAGCCAGAGAAGTTCACGACGACTGAGTTCAACGACTAGAAGTTGAACACTCAGTTCGGGATGAAGTATCTGAATGTGTTCTATACCATTCAGTCTGATCATACTGGGGTCGTAGGGACTGATGATGAGGCACAGTGGGTCTCTGATGAAGACTTCTGCAGAGACTACCTGCTCAACTGACTGTCCTCCAATCTGGCCAAGACATACATGAAGATGAGCACAGCAAAGGAGATCTGGGGTGCATTGCAGGAACACTTTAGGCAGGAGGAGGACCTGTCCAAGGCGCACTTGGTGGACAAGTTCCACTCGTTCACCTTCGACGAGGAGAAGGCCATTCTCCCTCAGGTTTCAAATTTTGAAGTTTTAGTAGATTCTTTAGATAGTGAGAATATTGCATTGCCAGATAGCTTTGTTGCTGGCACAATTGTGTATAAATTGCCTTCCACGTGGTACAATTTCAAAATTGAAATGTACCGCAAGAAGATGCAGGTGGGTTTGAACGAACTCAAGCGTTTTATACACATTGAGGAAGAAAATAGGATTCGACACGCTCTAGAAGTCGTTAGCAAGCAGAAGGCTGCTGCTTACATGATTACGAACTCTAGACGCGCGCCGAACCCTAGGAAGCCAAAGCCCAACCCTAGTAGCTCCAAGGTTGCAAGCCCAAGTAAACAAATCAAAAAGTTTAAGGGCAAGTGCTTTAACAGCAACAAGTGGGGACCCATCGCATCTGATTGCAGGCTTCCTCGTAAGGAAAAGGGCAAGACACCACAGGAAGGCAACCATGCTAACATGGTTAGTCTCACTGAGCCATCCGACTTTGTTGCCATGGTCGGAAACGGAAAGGCCAGTACAGAGTGGTTCCTTGACTCGGGGGCAACGTGCCATGTGTGCAACAATTGTAATCTGATCACAGGTCTCACTGATGCAAGAGAATCAGTGACCGTTGCCAACGGTGAGACAGCTGACGTTCTGAAGGTGGGGAACACAACTTTGCTGTTATCCTCAGGTAAGACTTTAACTTTAAGGAATGTTAAGTTTATTCCTTCATTAGCTGCTAACTTAGTGTCTATTAGCTTACTTTGTGATGTTGGTATGTCTTTTTACTTTCTGTAGCGGTAGAGTAACACTATCAGTTAACTCACACTATTTTGGATGTGCCCTCGTCCAAAATAGGATGTACAGACTATGTCTAGCAAACAAAATAGTTCAACAAGTTCAAACAAACTTAGTTAGCCCTAAGACTATACATGAGAGACTAGGACATGTAAACTATAAGAAAATATTCCAAATTGCTAGAACTCACCAGATAGCTTTAGACACTACAGTCAAAACTGATAAATGTGAAGTGTGTGCTCAGACTAAGATCACTAGGAAATCTTTTAGAGCGGTTACTAGGAGCACAACACCCTTAGAACTAATACATTCCGACATATGTGACTTCAAAAGTGTTGTCACTAGAGGAGGCAGGAAGTATTTGATCACCTTTATAGATGATCGTTCTAGATTTTGTCACATTTATCTCCTTAAAACTAAAGATGAAGTGTTTGAAAAATTTTGTATTTTCAAAACCAGTGTACAACCCCGATATTCGCCAGACAAGGAGGCGCGGTTTGAGAAATCAATACTATGAAGAAAGTAATAAGGCAAACCAAAGTCCTCACAGGAGGGCCAGGCGAGAAAGGTGCTAACCAATAGCTCGCGGTCAGGCGAGCGAGGCTAATATTTGGTTCGACGAAGGGTGTTCGGCGAACCCTTCTGCGCTCGACGAACTCTCCTGTGTTCGTCGAGCTCACCTGTCGAGGGACGGTCCCGCCGAAAGGGGTGATCTCGCAGAAAGGGGGGTCTCGCAGATCGGCTCGCGAGACCGGGCCTTCACGTTCGACGAACTCAATTCTATGTTTGACGAATTGCCTCCTGCGTTCGACGAACGGCGTGCTTCAAACCCGTCTCGGCGGTCGATGAACATCCCATCTCGGCGGTCGACGAACATCCCATCTCGGCGGTCGACGAACATCCCATCTCGGCGGTCGACGAACATCCCGTCTCAGCGGTCGACGAACATCCCGTCTCAGTGGTTGACGAACATCCCGTCTCAGCGGTCAACGAACGATTTAACATTCTGCGTTCGCCGAGCTCGTCTGCGTTCAACAAAATGTGTTCTGTGCACGACGAAGTCAAGAGATGGTCTTGCCGGAAGGCTCGCGAGACCAGACCACGGCAGATACCGCCAAAGAGGGGGGGGGGGGGCAGTGAGGTCCTCGCAGGGCGACCGCCTGGGAAAGGCATCGCGAGCAGGACTCGCGAGAAGGCCCGCGAGAGCTTCGATAGTAGTGCTCTCGCAGTTTCTTGCACCATAGGTTAATGAGGCGAAATTACCCTTTTGCCCTTGGTGGTCTGCCTTTAGCCTCTCCAAACAGCGGAGTTTGGCTGTTAGCAGACCCATTTGGGGTGCGGATAGTAAAATCAAAAGGCGGAATCCTGCTATTTGCAGGTCGGATCAGAAAACCTATAAATAAGACCTAAAGGGCACCTTTGGAGAGGACTTCACTCCAGCTTCTCTCTCCTTAGTGTCTCCTTGGCTAGCATTTTGCAGAGCTCTCCAAGGTGCCCGATTCTCAGCTTTGGCTTGGGGAGGGAAGCGCTCAACGATCTTCCGGGTAAGTGGAGGGACCTCCTCGCTGCGACTAAGGTCTTAGTCATTTCCCCAGTCTCCCGTCTACCTTCTCTGAGGGATTGATGCGATGATTCGGCAAGTGCACCGGTCGCGCAAGTAATAATAATGGGGAAAATCCCCGAGTGTCGGTCTCTTGAGGAACACAGTAAGGTGGAGTTAGGTTTCGAGGAAGGACTTGAGATTGAAGTCCTTAAATCAGATGGAATGCGGGGGAGTTGGGTTGGCTTTTGGAAAATAAAATAAAAGCTATCAACTACTCCTATGCAATGCCGCTATGCAATGCTTCGCTTGGCGGGATGGAGACTAGGCAGGCCTTGAGCGCGCTGCGTCGAAAGGGCGGATGGACGAGTAGGCAAGCAGAATCGAACTGTGCAGGCCTTGAGCGCACTGCTTCGTTAGGCGGGATGGAATACGGGCCGCGATGCCACGCTTCGGTAGGCGGGTGGACGAGAAGGCTAGCGGATCGAACTATGCTGGCCTTGAGCGCGTTGCTTCGTTAGGCGGGATGGAATACACGGGCCGCTATGCCACGCTTCGGTAGGCGGGTGGACGAGTAGGCTAGCGGAATGAGGGTCGCAAGCACCTCTTCGACAAGCACGCCACTAGCAATTGCTAGTGCGGCACACGAACGTGACGGCGGAATGGAAATGGACGGCGGCGCACCTCAAGCAACTCAAATAGATAAATTACACAATCACATAGACATGAAATATATATGTAAATATAACGAATTCAAGTGCCACTTCATCATCATGATTAGATCTAGCTACAAATACATCAAAAAGAGAAGAATAAGGCAAGAAATCGACCGAATCCGAAGGCTCGTTGGAGATTCACGGTTGGAATCGCCGGGTTGTCAATCCGCGTCCAAGCTCGGTCCGCAACTACGTCCGGGGTAGAGAGAGCTGTCACGACTCTCCAATGGTCCCGTCTTCTTCGTGTCACGATCCGGTAGAGGTTGCAAACTTCCTCTTGCTTGATGGTAATGGCGGCTAGGTCTTCCTTTGGAGCTCTTGGATGAAGGAGGAGGCCGAGAGGAAACTCCGGCTCAAGATTGGCGTGAAGAGCAAGCCCGGAGCACCTCCATATGGTGGGCGACGGTGGAGGGGCGAATCTGGACGGAACCGGGCGGAAAACGGCGGCTGAAATTCGGGGTCCGACCAAAAATCGCGAGCAGGTCATTTTATAGGCGCTGGAATAAACAGTGCGCACGGTCATTGGCGCACGACCAGTGGTCGTGCGCACTAGAATCCTGTGATCGTGCGCTCTGCCTGGACGGAGCCTGCAAAGACAGAAATTATAAAATAACATGTTCGCACGACCAGTGGCGCACGACTGGTGGGCGTGCGCACTATCGTAGGTGGTCGTGCGCACTGGTTGAAACAGAACTCATGAAATTGATGATAAGTGCGCACGAACAGTGGCGCACGACCGGTGGTCGTGCGCACTATCGTAGATGGTCGTGCGCACTGCACCAAACAGAACTCATGAAAAAAGTGTTAAGTGCACACGATCAGTGGCGCACGACCAGTGGTCGTGCGCAATAGAACCAGTGATCGTGCGCAGTGTTCCTGTGCAGAATTGCACCGGAAGCACCTGCACGACTCCTGTTCTAGCGTACAACCACGAATCCAGCTACTGAAAGTGGCACCTAACAATGCATGAAAACTACTAATGAAGATAAACATGAAAACACACCAAAATGGGCCTAGAAGTGCACATAGCAAGTGATAACAAATATAAGCTAAAACAAGGATAAAGTGCAGTGAAATGACTAGATAAACGGCCCAGATGAGTCCATATATGTGTATATAATCGGGACTCATCACACCCCCAGACTTACCTGTTTGCGCGTCCCGAGCAAACAAATTCTAAGCGAACGGGGAAAGAAAAGTAGATGGCTTAAAACTACAATATAGAGTACCATGCGAAGTCGCATACTCACGTGCATAAGAAGAATAGTAGAGAAGATTTCTGATTATATAAATAGTCTATATATTTCTAAAAGAGTAAAAGCATATTACAACTACTCAAAATGGTGAACTACGGTGAATCGTTCGGTCATGCATACGGAGAAAGTAAACGAAACGCTGAGATGAGCATTGCTCAAGATTGGGACGCCAGACAAACTCCACCGAAATCCATCGGTGTCGGTGACCATAGGCTTGCCCGGTCACATTCTCTCCACGGCACTGGTTTGACTCAAATGCGTGAATCAATAGGACTTTAGGTTTTAAATGAGGCTTGGGTTTAGGTGAGGAAAAACAAAGATAAAAACGACGGCTAAAGCACTAAACCCAAATGAGCTAATGCAGGAAACTATCCTCATTCACCACACAAACATGCGGGTACACAACACCCCCAGACTTGGACTTAACAGCATGGGTGCGTGCACCGCCTACTCCCAAACATAAATCTATACATAAAGATTTTCAAGTAAACATTCCTTCTCTTTCCTTTCTTTTTAACTTCTTTTCTTTTTCTCATTTTTTTTCTTTTCTTATCATTTTCAGCAAATAAACAAAAGGACACATCCACATCTTCACAAACATATTACCACATCAACAACCCAACTCATGAAAATAATAAACAGCTAAAGCTCAAATTTTGGGTGTGCGACTAGGATTGGCTTTTGGGCTTTGGTGAAATAAAAGTGGGGCTGAATCAAAGAACGGGTAGGCACAACTGGGCTAGCGAGGATATAGCGGTAGGGATAGGCACAAAGGCTCAACCGGGCCAAAATGATGGCCTATATCACATTCACACAATTGACTAACCGTATACCCATGCTTCAAGAATCGCTTGGGGCAAGTTCTAGCCACCGAGAAAGATTCTCCTTTCTCCCGACTCAAGCAATACGAATCTAGCGATCGTATACACACATCACTATGCTACCGTTTGATTCCACCGAATTCACCATTTGAGTAGAGTAAACAACATTTACACTAATAGAAAAAATATAAAACCATAAGTATAAAGAGAAGTCTAATCTACACGAATTTCTATGCAACCGAGCACTCGACTAGGAGCACTACTAGAGTCAACATTTTACTCTGCTACATAGTCCTAAGCCATCACCTAGATTTTCCCACATAAGCAGAAGAATTAAATTCACTACAGAGCTTGCATACAGATGAGTACGCGCTCAAGTGGGTGCTGTGGTGTGCAATGAAAATGAACAAATAATAAAACTGAAAATAAAATACTTCTGGCATGCTCTGTATGAGTGCACGTGAGTGGGTGAACAAAACTACTCTCCCCCAGACTTAAACTAAACAATCCGCATAATATATGATATGAAAATCAGAAAAGGCTAGGGGAAGAGAGTACCAAATGCTCAGCAAGTGAGCATACCAGAAGATTGGCGTTTAAACCAAGACTAAGCTGCAACATCCGCCATCCAGAGAAGATACCTGCAGGGGTCAGCTCCGCAAAAACAAAAGACAAAAGAAAACTGAAAAGAAAGTACTACTAACTAAATATGATTAGAAGAAATAAAAATGCAGGAAAAGAAAGATAACTACTGGGGTTATTGTCCTCCCAGCACGACTTATTCAAACTTTAAGAGTTCTAGCTAATGGGCCTATGGAAGAGAAAATGCACAGGTAACTGTTCTAATATGCGCATCGGTAGCGGGTACCGATACGGAGACAGAGCAGTCACCCCTCTACCTAAATATAAATACCTGCTCCTCACAGGTAGAGGGTAGAGAATGTAAGAAAAGGAGGAGGCCTGGTCCTCACTCATCTCACAAAACACATCCTTGCCTAGCAAGGTATCGTCAACAGGGAGGCAGCAGGAGGAAAGGGCAATGAGTGGAGCTTCCTCAACGGAGGGGGAATAAACCTCCTCACATGAGAGGATACTCTCATCATTGACTTGAGCAAAGAGCTCCAAGTCCTCCTGGGATATCTGTGAAGACTCAACCTGCACAGGCTTGGATGAAGAAAGGGGATCAAGAAATAAAGAAGAAGAATGACTTAAATAATCAAAAATTGGGGGAGTGGTCCCGGTCTCACTCCCAGCAGGATCCAAACATAGATCACTGTCAGTATCATATGAGTCGTAATGAGGAGAACCCAAGAGCTCAGGGTCCTTGGTGGTGAACCGGATGTCCCCATCCAATAAGAAGGTAAATACCTCCTCCTCGGAAAGAGAATCCTCCTCATCCCACCGCGGCGCGTCATCGTGTTCAAAGGTATCAAACTCCCCATCAGAGAGAATGAAATCCTCGTCCCACTTTGGCGCAACCTCAGGCGCTGAATCAGCCACCCGCACGACATCATCAGTCGACTCACTAAAGATTGGAGTAGATGAATTTTGCAAGGAATGCGGAGGAACCGGACTGCTCTCTTGATCAGAAAGTAAATGAGCAGTCGCCTCCGCGAAAATATCCACAGACGCCTCCCCGCAGGAAGAACCAGAATCTGCACACCATACTGGTGCATCCATGAGTTCCCAATCCTGTCCCTGTTGACCATCGAATGAGTGCACATCGTCACTCAAGGGAAGCTCATAAGAGGGGATTGAGGGACCCATGAAAGAGCAGTACGCGGCGAGAGATTCCTCGGTAATCTCCAAGGGTAAAGATCGAGCAAGATGTGCAATGTCAGTATAGGGGCCAGGCAACACTCTGGTGGGCCTGTCCGCAGTAGTCTCCCGTAAACGGGGGGATGCTGCGTATACGTCCTCAGAGGGGGAAGGATCGCACAGATGAGGGCAATCCTTCAACACATGGCCTATACCTTGACATAACAAACACCTAATACAATGCTCAGCGTTTAAAGCAGTCATGGCGTCGATGTATCGACACAAAGTGTCAGAAAGATGACACTCGGCTTCAGAATACATCACAGAAATATGTGGATAACAGAAAATAAAGATTCTTTGCAAAATAATACTACACACACAAGATAAATCTGAAAATCCTGCTTTAGAAAAGTTAAAAACTAGAGAAAACAACAGAGCAAAGAAAATTAAGAGGCTAAAAAATTTTTTTTTTTAAGACAAAAACAAAGTTGAAAAATGGATATACAAGTGAAAAAAAAAGAACTAGAATCTCTCGTCTACCTCTCAAGAAAACTCACACGACTGTGTTCCCCGGCAACGGCGCCAAAAACTTGATGCGATGATTCGGCAAGTGCACCGGTCGCGCAAGTAATAATAATGGGGAAAATCCCTGAGTGTCGGTCTCTTGAGGAACACAGTAAGGTGGAGTTAGGTTTCGAGGAAGGACTTGAGATTGAAGTCCTTAAATCGGATGGAATGCGGGGGAGTTGGGTTGGCTTTTGGAAAATAAAATAAAAGCTATCAACTACTCCTATGCAATGCCGCTATGCAATGCTTCGCTTGGCGGGATGGAGACTAGGCAGGCCTTGAGCGCGCTGCGTCGAAAGGGCGGATGGACGAGTAGGCAAGCGGAATCGAACTGTGCAGGCCTTGAGCGCACTGCTTCGTTAGGCGGGATGGAATACGGGCCGCGATGCCACGCTTCGGTAGGCGGGTGGACGAGAAGGCTAGCGGATCGAACTATGCAGGCCTTGAGCGCGCTGCTTCGTTAGGCGGGATGGAATACACGGGCCGCTATGCCACGCTTCGGTAGGCGGGTGGACGAGTAGGCTAGCGGAATGAGGGTCGCAAGCACCTCTTCGACAAGCACGCCACTAGCAATTGCTAGTGCGGCACACGAATGTGACGGCGGAATGGAAATGGACGGCGGCGCACCTCAAGCAACTCAAATAGATAAATTACACAATCACATAGACATGAAATATATATGTAAATATAACTAATTCAAGTGCCACTTCATCATCATGATTAGATCTAGCTACAAATACATCAAAAAGAGAAGAATAAGGCAAGAAATCGACCGAATCCAAAGGCTCGTTGGAGATTCACGGTTGAAATCGCCGGGTTGTCAATCCGCGTCCAAGCTCGGCCCGCAACTACATCCGGGGTAGAGAGAGCTGTCACGACTCTCCAATAGACCCGTCTTCTTCGTGTCACGATCCGGTAGAGGTTGCAAACTTCCTCTTGCTTGATGGTAATGGCGGCTAGGTCTTCCTTTGGAGCTCTTGGATGAAGGAGGAGGCCGGGAGGAAACTCCGGCTCAAGATTGGCGTGAAGAGCAAGCCCGGAGCACCTCCATATGGTGGGCGATGGTGGAGGGGCGAATCTGGACGGAACCGGGCGGAAAACGGCGGCTGAAATTCGGGGTCCGACCTAAAATCGCGAGCAGGTCATTTTATAGGCGCTGGAATAAACAGTGCGCACGGTCATTGGCGCACGACCAGTGGTCGTGCGCACTAGAATCCTGTGATCGTGCGCTCTGCCTGGACGGAGCCTGCAAAGACAGAAATTATAAAATAACATGTTCGCACGACCAGTGGCGCACGACCGGTGGGCGTGCGCACTATCGTAGGTGGTCATGCGCACTGGTTGAAACAGAACTCATGAAATTGATGATAAGTGCGCACGAACAGTGGCGCACGACCGGTGGTCGTGCGCACTATCGTAGATGGTCGTGCGCACTGCACCAAACAGAACTCATGAAAAAAGTGTTAAGTGCACACGATTAGTGGCGCACGACCAGTGGTCGTGCGCAATAGAACCAGTGATCGTGCGCAGTGTTCCTGTGCAGAATTGCACCGGAAGCACCTGCACGACTCCTGTTCTAGCGTACAACCACGAATCCAGCTACTGAAAGTGGCACCTAACAGTGCATGAAAACTACTAATGAAGATAAACATGGAAACACACCAAAATGGGCCTAGAAGTGCACATAGCAAGTGATAACAAATATAAGCTAAAACAAGGCTAAAGTGCAGTGGAATGACTAGATAAACGGCCCAGATGAGTCCATATATGTGTATATAATCGGGACTCATCACACCCCCAGACTTACCTGTTTGCGCGTCCCGAGCAAACAAATTCTAAGCGAACGGGGAAAGAAAAGTAGATGGCTTAAAACTACAATATAGAGTACCATGCGAAGTCGCATACTCACGTGCATAAGAAGAATAGTAGAGAAGATTTCTGATTATATAAACAGTCTATATATTTCTAAAAGAGTAAAAGCATATTACAACTACTCAAAATGGTGAACTACGGTGAATCGTTCGGTCATGCATACGGAGAAAGTAAACGAAACGCTGAGATGAGCATTGCTCAAGATTGGGACGCCGGACAAACTCCACCGAAATCCATCGGTGTCGGTGACCATAGGCTTGCCCGGTCACATTCTCTCCACGACACTGGTTTGACTCAAATGCGTGAATCAATAGGACTTTAGGTTTTAAATGAGGCTTGGGTTTAGGTGAGGAAAAACAAAGATAAAAACGACGGCTAAAGCACTAAACCCAAATGAGCTAATGCAGGAAACTATCCTCATTCACCACACAAACATGCGGGTACACAACACCCCCAGACTTGGACTTAACAGCATGGGTGCGTGCACCGCCTACTCCCAAACATAAATCTATACATAAAGATTTTCAAGTAAACATTCCTTCTCTTTCCTTTCTTTTTAACTTCTTTTCTTTTTCTCATTTTTTTCTTTTCTTATCATTTTCAGCAAATAAACAAAAGGACACATCCACATCTTCACAAACATATTACCACATCAACAACCCAACTCATGAAAATAATAAACAGCTAAAGCTCAAATTTTGGGTGTGCGACTAGGATTGGCTTTTGGGCTTTGGTGAAATAAAAGTGGGGCTGAATCAAAGAACGGGTAGGCACAACTGGGCTAGCGAGGATATAGCGGTAGGGATAGGCACAAAGGCTCAACCGGGCCAAAATGATGGCCTATATCACATTCACACAATTGACTAACCGTATACCCATGCTTCAAGAATCGCTTGGGGCAAGTTCTAGCCACCGAGAAAGATTCTCCTTTCTCCCGACTCAAGCAATACGAATCTAGCGATCGTATACACACATCCCTATGCTACCGTTTGATTCCACCGAATTCACCATTTGAGTAGAGTAAACAACATTTACACTAATAGAAAAAATATAAAACCATAAGTATAAAGAGAAGTCTAATCTACACGAATTTCTATGCAACCGAGCACTCGACTAGGAGCACTACTGGAGTCAACATTTTACTATGCTGCATAGTCCTAAGCCATCACCTAGATTTTCCCACATAAGCAGAAGAATTAAATTCACTACAGAGCTTGCATACAGATGAGTACGCGCTCAAGTGGGTGCTGTGGTGTGCAATGAGAATGAACAAATAATAAAACTGAAAATAAAATACTTCTGGCATGCTATGTATGAGTGCACGTGAGTGGGTGAACAAAACTACTCTCCCCCAGACTTAAACTAAACAATCCGCATAATATATGACATGAAAATCAGAAAAGGCTAGGGGAAGAGAGTACCCAATGCTCAGCAAGTGAGCATACCAGAAGATTGGCGTTTAAACCAAGACTAAGCTGCAACATCCGCCATCCAGAGAAGATACCTGCAGGGGTCAGCTCCGCAAAAACAAAAGACAAAAGAAAACTGAAAAGAAAGTACTACTAACTAAACATGATTAGAAGAAATAAAAATGCAGGAAAAGAAAGATAACTACTGGGGTTATTGTCCTCCCAGCACGACTTATTCAAACTTTAAGAGTTCTAGCTAATGGGCCTATGGAAGAGAAAATGCACAGGTAACTGTTCTAATATGCGCATCGGTAGCGGGTACCGATACGGAGACAGAGCAGTCACCCCTCTACCTAAATATAAATACCTGCTCCTCACAGGTAGAGGGTAGAGAATGTAAGAAAAGGAGGAGGCCTGGTCCTCACTCATCTCACAAAACACATCCTTGCCTAGCAAGGTATCGTCAACAGGGAGGCAGCAGGAGGAAAGGGCAATGAGTGGAGCTTCCTCAACGGAGGGGGAATAAACCTCCTCACATGAGAGGATACTCTCATCATTGACTTGAGCAAAGAGCTCCAAGTCCTCCTGGGATACCTGTGAAGACTCAACCTGCACAGGCTCGGATGAAGAAAGGGGATCAAGAAATAAAGAAGAAGAATGACTTAAATAATCAAAAATTGGGGGAGTGGTCCCAGGCCTCACTCCCAGCAGGATCCAAACATAGATCACTGTCAGTATTATATGAGTCGTAACGAGGAGAACCCAAGAGCTCAGGGTCCTTGGTGGTGAACCGGATGTCCCCATCCAATAAGAAGGTAAATACCTCCTCCTCGGAAAGAGAATCCTCCTCATCCCACCGCGGCGCGTCATCGTGTTCAAAGGTATCAAACTCCCCATCAGAGAGAATGAAATCCTCGTCCCACTTTGGCGCAACCTCAGGCGCTGAAACAGCCACCCGCACGACATCATCAGCCGACTCACTAAAGATTGGAGTAGATGAATTTTGCCAGGAATGCGGAGGAACCGGACTGCTCTCATGATCAGAAAGTAAATGAGCAGTCGCCTCCGCGAAAATATCCACAGACGCCTCCCCGCAAGAAGAACCAGAATCTGCACACCATACTGGTGCATCCATGAGTTCCCAATCCTGTCCCTGTTGACCATCGAATGAGTGCACATCGTCACTCAAGGGAAGCTCATAAGAGGGGATTGAGGGACCCATGAAAGAGCAGTACGCGGCGAGAGATTCCTCGGTAATCTCCAAGGGTAAAGATCGAGCAAGATGTGCAATGTCAGTATAGGGGCCAGGCAACACTCTGGTGGGCCTGTCCGCAGTAGTCTCCCGTAAACGGGGGGATGCTGCGTATACGTCCTCAGAGGGGGAAGGATCGCACAGACGAGGGCAATCCTTCAACACATGGCCTATACCTTGACATAACAAACACCTAATACAATGCTCAGCGTTTAAAGCAGTCATGGCGTCGATGTATCGACACAAAGTGTCAGAAAGATGACACTCGGCTTCAGAATACATCACAGAAATATGTGGATAACAGAAAATAAAGATTCTTTGCAAAATAATACTACACACACAAGATAAATCTGAAAATCCTGCTTTAGAAAAGTTAAAAACTAGAGAAAACAACAGAGCAAAGAAAATTAAGAGGCTAAAAAATTTTTTTTTAAGACAAAAACAAAGTTGAAAAATGGATATACAAGTGAAAAAAAAAGAACTAGAATCTCTCGTCTACCTCTCAAGAAAACTCACACGACTGTGTTCCCCGGCAACGTCGCCAAAAACTTGATGCGATGATTCGGCAAGTGCACCGGTCGCGCAAGTAATAATAATGGAGAAAATCCCCGAGTGTCGGTCTCTTGAGGAACACAGTAAGGTGGAGTTAGGTTTCGAGGTAGGACTTGAGATTGAAGTCCTTAAATCGGATGGAATGCGGGGGAGTTGGGTTGGCTTTTGGAAAATAAAATAAAAGCTATCAACTACTCCTATGCAATGCCGCTATGCAATGCTTCGCTTGGCGGGATGGAGACTAGGCAGGCCTTGAGCGCGCTGCGTCGAAAGGGCGGATGGACGAGTAGGCAAGCGGAATCGAACTGTGCAGGCCTTGAGCGCACTGCTTCGTTAGGAGGGATGGAATACGGGCCGCGATGCCACGCTTCGGTAGGCGGGTGGACGAGAAGGCTAGCGGATCGAACCATGCAGGCCTTGAGCGCGCTGCTTTGTTAGGCGGGATGGAATACACGGGCCGCTATGCCACGCTTCGATAGGCGGGTGGACGAGTAGGCTAGCGGAATGAGGGTCGCAAGCACCTCTTCGACAAGCACGCCACTAGCAATTGCTAGTGCGGCACACGAACGTGACGGCGGAATGGAAATGGACGGCGGCGCACCTCAAGCAACTCAAATAGATAAATTACACAATCACATAGACATGAAATATATATGTAAATATAACTAATTCAAGTGCCACTTCATCATCATGATTAGATCTAGCTACAAATACATCAAAAAGAGAAGAATAAGGCAAGAAATCGACCGAATCCGAAGGCTCGTTGGAGATTCACGGTTGGAATCGCCGGGTTGTCAATCCGCGTCCAAGCTCGGTCCGCAACTACGTCCGGGGTAGAGAGAGCTGTCACGACTCTCCAATGGACCCGTCTTCTTCGTGTCACGATCCGGTAGAGGTTGCAAACTTCCTCTTGTTTGATGGTAATGGCGGCTAGGTCTTCCTTTGGAGCTCTTGGATGAAGGAGGAGGCCGAGAGGAAACTCCGGCTCAAGATTGGCGTGAAGAGCAAGCCCAGAGCACCTCCATATGGTGGGCGATGGTGGAGGGGCGAATCTGGACGGAACCGGGCGGAAAACGGCGGCTGAAATTCGGGGTCCGACCTAAAATCGTGAGCAGGTCATTTTATAGGCGCTGGAATAAACAGTGCGCACGGTCATTGGCGCACGACCAGTGGTCGTGTGCACTAGAATCCTGTGATCGTGCACTCTGCCTGGACGGAGCCTGCAAAGACAGAAATTATAAAATAACATGTTCGCACGACCAGTGGCGCACGACCGGTGGGCGTGCGCACTATCGTAGGTGGTCGTGCGCACTGGTTGAAACAGAACTCATGAAATTGATGATAAGTGCGCACGAACAGTGGCGCACGACCGGTGGTCGTGCGCTCTATCGTAGATGGTCTTGCGCACTGCACCAAACAGAACTCATGAAAAAAGTGTTAAGTGCACACGATCAGTGGCGCACGACCAGTGGTCGTGCGCAATAGAACCAGTGATCGTGCGCATTGTTCCTGTGCAGAATTGCACCGGAAGCACCTGCACGACTCCTGTTCTAGCGTACAACCACGAATCCAGCTACTGAAAGTGGCACCTAACAGTGCATGAAAACTACTAATGAAGATAAACATGAAAACACACCAAAATGGGCCTAGAAGTGCACATAGCAAGTGATAACAAATATAAGCTAAAACAAGGCTAAAGTGCAGTGGAATGACTAGATAAACGGCCCAGATGAGTCCATATATGTGTATATAATCGGGACTCATCAGGGATCAGTAAGGGCTAGCTGCACCTCATTTGAGTGAGGGCCCCGAGCTTCACAAGAGGCCAAGAAATCGGTTTCAACATTTTGGTGCGGTGAGTGTGGAGCGTGGCTGGTCCAAGAAAGTTCCAAGGAGTATAAATGGCAGGAAGCGAGGATCAAGGCGAGGAGTTCAGTGAGTCACCGCAGGTGGTGACGCCGAAGATGTTCGCAGATTTCAGGAGGGAGGTGCTCGACACCTTCAGACTCATTGTCGCGGCGCTGCGAAGTGAGTTTGCGACCCTAGCGCCTCAGGCGACTCATCCCCCAGCAGCGGTTGGCAAGAATGCCCCGCGGGGAAGGGCCGGAAAGGAAATCGCCTGAGGTTCAGTGCAATACCTGGAGGGGCGAGTGTTGTTCACCAGCCCGGTGAGCTCTTTGCCGGCGAGCGCGGCACAGGCGAGCGCGTGCCCGAAGGATGCAGTGACTGTGGGAGTGGTTCAGGCGAACACCGTTCTCACGAGCGCAGTCCCCGCGAGCCCGAGTTTGGGGAGATAGCTCGGGGGGGCGGGTGGAGCGAGAAAGGGTGGCAGGAGGGGGAAGTCCTGAAGTATCTAGCTGCCTACCTAAATCACCTAGAGGGGGGTGAATAGGTGATCTCTACGTCTTTTGCGGAATTAAAAATTAAACGTAAAGCACATCACACAAAATAAATCACAGCCACAGATAACACCAGGAATTTATAGTGGTTCCCCGTTCTTGGGTACTCCACTGCCGGCCTCGCCAATCTAGCACCACAGCTAGACTTGACTACTCACTAAATCTCGGATCAAGAACGATCCTACAGTCTCGGAGTCAAACTCCTACACACTCAGAGAGAACCTCTCTTACAACTCGGAGAAAACTTCTCCTACAACTCGGAGAACAACCTCTCCTACAACTCGGAGATAACAACTCCTACAATAGATGATAAAAGGTTTTGAACAAAGAGATACCATATCTGAATAACAGAGGCGTTTTCTTCCTTCTTCTTGAATAGCTTTTGAGAACGATGAGGAAGAACAACGATCCTTCAAATCTGTCTTTGGCAATCCGAAACGATCCAATAGAGATTGTAGAATCAGAACACGGATCAATCGAATCCTTCTTGATAGAAATCAGCAACTCCAATAAGTAGATCGATCTCCAATCGTAGACGACGACGAGGCGGCGCTTTTCTCGTTCTTTTTGATCGGGAGAGAAATTAGGGTTTGAGAACGATTTGAAAACTTATGTTTAAAAACTCAAGAGCGATCCTATATATATAGGGAAGCAATTAAGGATTAAATCGACCTTAAATGCACTCCATATAGCCGTTAGGATCGAGAGAGAGAGCGTTTATGAAACGACAAGAGCAGAGAAAACAAATTAGATAAAATTTCGAACAGAATTCTCGAGACAAAAGGGTTCTCTCGAGACATGAGGGATCTCCCGAAAAATGAAGCAAAGAGAGCAGGAAGGAGATGTCTCGAGAACTTGATGATCTCTCGAGACATTACAAGGATTTCGGACATAATGTCTTTCGAGACATGCTTGATCTCTCGAGACATCAAGAACCCATATCTCGAGATCCAAAGAACTTGCCTCTCTCGAGACATGTTAGAACTCTCGAGACATACTTGATCTCTCGAGACATGTCCTTAGGAAAATTGTTTTCAACAATTTTCTTTTCTTTTCTTGAACACTTGCTGCAACCGCACTCCAAAGTCTTCAATAGTCTTGAAAATGAAGTGTACCCCAATAGAGAGATCACACATGAGTCATCACCATGTTTCATATAATGAAGAATTACATTGTATAAAACTGTGTTTGCAGACCCATTGTGACCTGACATTGAGTTACACTTAGCAATGAAAATCTGCAAGACAATACTAGAAAAGCATATCAAATACAAATGCAATTCAATCTTAGTTTAAGGGTGACTTCTCACAAAACAAGGTAATTGTGATTACAATTTCCAACAATCTCCCCCTATTTGTAGAAGTCAGAACCCTATATACTAAGTTGAATTACAACAATATATAACAAATATGCTACACTACACAAAGATATGAAAATGAATAAGTAGAGAACATCAAATCAACAATTATATATATATATGTCTAAATTGAATTGTTAAGAAGACTTGATGTTCAACAAAATCAGAACCAAAACAGAATATGTCTTGACATTATCAGCACTATCCTTCAAGATCTTCTTTTCATCTTTTCTTCTTGTCTGGAGAAATAAGCATGAGGCTTGGGATGGTAAAACGGAGGTGGATCCGGAGCATCAGCATTATTATATCCAAAAGCCCTGAAGTGAATCCTTCTCTTCCTTTGAGCTGTCTCATGTTTTTCCCATTCTTGAGAGCTGTAGCATTCAGATCTATTCATTTTACCTTCATGAACTAACTTATAGGTTTCAAGAATAATGTCTTTTGAGACTGGACTCCAGATTTCTGGAAAACTCTTCTCAACCTTAGCTTTGCACTGACCTGTAGAGCTAGAACTTGGAACAGATCGACTAGCAGAAGGACCTTCACCAAACATTCTTTTTCTTTTGGTCCCAGCCCTATCTGATTGTTCTTCAACAATAGGAGCCTTCCCAAGTAGTTCTTCTGGCCTTGGAGAAAACTGAGGAACAGGAACATCTGGATCAATTGCCAACTCAGGAAAAATCTGATTATGAAGCCACGTTGCTGTTTTGAAGGAATAAGCATTAATATCAGCAACTTGCTTCAGCATCCTGGAAGAGAACTGCTCAAACTGAGAATTCCATGAGCTTTGAAGAGCAGATACGGAGCTTTCAATCAAGTCTGTCATTTGAGCTACTATATTTTCCTCCCCCTTTCTGACTTCTACAGATAGGGTTTGGAGAATATCATCTTTGAAATGGCCCACCTCATCAACAACTCTGAAGGTGTTAGCTTCTGCATCATTACTCATCGATTGTTGAAGTTGGGTAACTATTACAGTCTGTTTCAACACCGTGCCTACACCTTCAGTTGCATGTTCAATTTGCTTGCTCCCTAGACTCATCAAATCAGAGAGATTTTCATAATTTGATTTGATTTTGGCTAACTCCCTGCCAAGATCACTTTCAACTGAGGCAATCTTCCTGTGAACAGTTGTCAAGGAGTTCTCAAACTGTTCACTTTGCTTCTTGAGCATAGCTTCAATCTTGCCCAAAAGAGAATCTGCATCATGGATTGGAGGGGATGGATGAAAGGATGGAAGAGTAGCAGCAGGGACAGCACCAGGAGCATCATCAGGGATTTCTTCAATCTCAAGAGAAGAAACCTTATTACCTTCTGCACAACCTAGCTCATCTGGAGCATTCTTGGTTGTGTCAAACTCTGACTCCCCCTCAACATGTACTAGGGGAGGTGACAATTCATGAACTGACATAACATCATCATCTTCAAAAAATATAATCAGCACCAGACCCTGCCTGTTGGCCACTGGGACTGTGCCCGACAGATAATTCTTGTTGAATATTCTTCAGAACAGCTGAAACTATCTCATTTGCTAACGAAGTTTCTGCTGCAACAACTGATGGAGAAGGAGGTGGTGGTGGAACTAAATCTGAAGTGTGAACAGGTGAGGGTGATGGGATAGTATCTGACGGATCTGACTGTGTCACTGATGGAACGAGTTCTGTTGGAGCTGATGAGGACTGACCTTTTGCTTTAGAACGGATTGGCAGCTTGGCACGACTTGAAGCTTTCGAACGAATCCGAGGAGGAGGAATTTCTGCTTCACTTGCAGCTGCAGACTGATGAGTCTCCCCCTCAGAAGGAGCACTAGCCATTCCTGGCTTCTTGATCCGAATGTCCCATCTCTGCATGGAGATGACATCGATCTTCTTGAGATGGTGGATAACTGTACCTTTAGACATGTCAAAAATAGCAGGATTGAACTGATTCAGGAACAAAGAGATGATCCGGGCAAATTTTGGAGAATTAATACAGGCTTTGATATTGGAGAATAAGATTGAGGCCCAATCTCTCTTTTTCCCTGACACGATTCCAGCCATCAACAGAAAAGTTTCTTCAGACACATGTCCTTGTGTGCCTGTCTTGCAGAATAGAACTTTTAAAATTATGTCCACCAGCAGCTTCCCTGCATCATTCATCTTGTGTCTCTTCACTGCAGAAAAATCTGAGTCCAGACTACAGTATCTTGCTGTTCTCAACCAGTCATTGTCATCTAGATCTTCTTCAGCTTCTATTTCAGACATCTGCAAATACTTAGTGAGAGTCTTTGGAGAGACTTTGATTTTGATACCCTTGACAAAAGAGATCAACATTCTTCCTTCCTTAATAGGTTTCACGTTGATAAAGAATTCTTCCACCTCATTAAACAGCACGCGGCAAGGATGTTCCAGAACGAATGAAAGACTAGCTGCATCAAGCATACAGAAGAGATTTTTGAAATCCTCGGATAAACCGGCGATTCCTGAGCGAATTACTTCACTGCCAACGCCGATCTTTTGATGAGAAGAGGGCGCCATTGAAGCAAGAGATGGAGAACTGTCAAACGGAGAGGATGAAGAAACGAGAGCCACGAAAGCACTGTGACCTGTCGCTAACCGTCGCCGCTCGAGAGAAAGTTGAAAGGTCGGGGAGAACTCGGAAATTGATTTCGTGAACATCAAGTTTTCGATTTCTTATATATATATATGATTTTGATTTGACGTTAAAATGACATTTTGAAGAAAATTAAGAGTGGAAATGGCGCGTACCTGACGTTTGGAATTCTTAAGGAAAACTATGTCTCGAGACATCGGGTATGTCTCGAGAACTCAGGAAGTTCAACAGGTTATTTCCTTCATTGAAGTCTCGGAGGATGACCCATATCTCGAGACATTGCTATATCTCGAGATCTTGAACTTGTCTCGAGAGAACTAGCTTGTCTCGAGAAATCCCAGGAATTCTTTGGATTTCGAGACTTTAAAGTGACTTGAGTTGTCGAGAACACAGATAGTTCCCGAGACAACATGTAGTTCTCGAGACATGCCTGAAGTTTTCAGGAAAAGTTCTGAATTTTTGTAATCTTCATGTCTTCATGGTTTTGCTTGACTTGATCATTACTCCATGTTGAGCATTCCAAGTTCCGTCTTGAAGAAGGAGAACTTAGTCTCATCCAGTGGCTTCATGAATATGTCAGCAACTTGCTTATCCGTGGGGACATAACTTAGATTTATATCACCCATCTCCACATGCTCCCGGATAAAGTGATATCGTAGCTCGATGTGCTTTGTCCGACTGTGAGAGACTGGATTATTTGCGATAGCAATTGCACTGGAAGAGTCGCAAAACACGGGAATGTCTTTGATCTTCATGTTGTAGTCTTGAAGTTGATTTCTTATCCAGAGAAGTTGTGCGCAACAACTGCCAGCAGAAATGTATTCTGACTCGGCGGTTGATATTGCAACACAATTCTGCTTCTTGCTACTCCAGGAAATAAGTCTCCTTCCGAGGAATTGACACGTCCCAGAAGTGCTTTTCCTGTCGTCTTTGCTACCTACAAAGTCTGCATCTGAAAAACCAATTAGTTCGCTATCATTACTTCTTGGGTACCATAAGCCAAGATTTGGTGTGCCTTTAAGGTATCTCAAGATTCGCTTTGCAGTAGTATAGTGGGATTCCTTGGAGTTCACCTGATATCTAGCACATACACATGTAGAGAACATTATATCAGGTCTACTGGCAGTAAGGTAGAGCAAGGAGCCAATTATGCTTCTGTACTTGGTTTCATCAAAAGGTTTCCCTTTCTCATCCTTGTCCAGAGACGTAGCTGAGCTCATTGGAGTCCTCATAGAGGTTGCACTCTCCATTCCAAATTTCTTAATCAACTCCTTAGTGAACTTCGTCTGAGAAATGAAGATTCCATCTTCAGACTGTTTCACTTGAAATCCTAAGAAATATTTCAGCTCACCCATACTGCTCATTTCAAATTTCCCTTGCATAAGTTTGGAAAACTTTTTGCAGAGGTTATCATCCGTAGAGCCAAATATGATGTCATCGACATATATTTGCACTAGCAAAATCTTGCCTTTTACTTCCCTAAGAAATAATGTTTTATCTATCTTTCCTCTTGTGAACTTGTTCTCAAGAAGGAAGTTAGACAGCGTCTCATACCAAGCTCGAGGAGCTTGTTTCAAACCATATAAAGCTTTCTGTAATAAATAAACGTGATTGGGATCTTCAGGATTAACAAAACCTGGGGGTTGTTCAACGTATACTTCCTCTTTAATGTCTCCGTTTAGGAAAGCGGATTTGACATCCATTTGATATACGGAGAAACCCTTGAAAGCAGCATAAGCTAGGAAGAGTCTGATCGCTTCGAGCCTTGCTACTGGAGCGTACGTCTGATCGAAGTCGATGCCTTCCTCTTGTCTGTATCCTTTAGCTACAAGTCTGGCTTTGTTCTTTATGATTGTTCCTTCTTCATCCAGCTTGTTTCTATACACCCACTTTGTTCCAATGACATTTTTGTCTTTGGGTTTTGGAACAAGTGTCCATACCTTGCAGCGTTTGAACTGATTTAATTCTTCTTCCATAGCGATTATCCAAGATGGATCTTCATTTGCCTCTTGGAATTTCTTCGGTTCGACCTGCGAAAGAAAACTCAAATGCATATTCTCGTTAATGGTACCTCGTCTTGTTCTTATTCCTTCATGAGGGTCTCCTATGATCTGATCAACTGGATGATCCCTCATTTGTCGTAGTCCGAGGTTCCTTGCATGATTTGAACCAATAGGAATTTCTTCTACCGTTGGAGTATCTTCCTCCACTTGGATTGGCTCTTCATCAGGATGATCTTCTTCATAGGTAGTTATTGGGGGTATTTTGATGAAGTGTTGAGAATTTTCTACAACTGGCTGATCCAAGCTTAAGTCCTGCAGCTTTGAACCTGTGTCTACAGAAGAAATGCTAGAAGAGCTGCCTTGTAGCATGCTCGTCTCATCAAATACAACATTAATAGATTCTTCTACCACCAGGGTTTTCTTATTAAAAACTCTATATGCCCTACTATGACTACTATAACCTACAAAAATACCTTCAAAGCTCTTTTCACTAAACTTAGTTTTGTAATGCTTTCCATTGTTTAGTACAAAGCATTTACTACCAAAGATTCGAAAATAAGAAATGGTCGGTTTCTTGCCTTTTAGAAGTTCATAAGGAGTCTTTTCATGGTTTTTGTTTATGAGTGCTCTGTTTTGCACATGGCATGCAGTATTGACAGCTTCAGCCCAGAAATATTCAGGTAGTGAAGAGTCACTCAACATGGTTCTGCAAGCCTCAATAAGTGTTCTATTCTTTCTCTCAGCTACTCCATTTTGTTGTGGAGTTTGAGGAGAGGAAAACTCATGAAAGATACCGAGGCTTTCACAGAATTCTGTCATGGCTCCAGATTCAAATTCTGTACCATGGTCACTTCTGATTTTGACCACCGAACAGTTAAATTCATTCTGGACTTGCCTGACAAAACTAGTGAAAGTGTCAAAGGTATCTGACTTATGTTTCAGAAAGAATACCCAGACAAAACGAGAGTAATCATCTACAATAACCAATGTGTAAGATTTTCCTCCTAAACTTCTAATTTGCAAAGGACCAAACAAATCCATATGGAGTAGGTATAAACACCTGGTTGAATCTTTGCCAATAATGCTCTTAAAGGTAGCTCTTGTTTGCTTGCCTTTTACACATGCATGACAAGGTCTATCTTTAATGCACTTAACATCTGGTGCATCTCGCACTAAGTTTTGAGAAAACAATTTGTTAATAGTTTTGAGATTTATATGTGCTAATCTCTTGTGCCATTGGTCAACAAGAGATGCACTATCTTTTGCCAAAAGACATACTGGTGTAGAAGATGATATACAAAGAAAATTTAAACAAAATATGTTTCTACAGCGAATGCCTGATAAAATCGTTTCATGATTTTCCGCCGACTTTATCAAACACTTATCTTTATGAAAATCAACAATGTATCCTTTATCACAAAGTTGACTTATGCTTATCAGATTATGTTGTAATCCTTCCACATAAGCTACATCGGAAAACGATACATTTCCATTAGAAATCATACCATAGCCTTTAGTTATTCCTCTGTCTGAGCCGCCAAAAATAACTTTTGGACCGTTCGCAACTGGAATGTAGTTTTGCAAAAGGCTTCTTGTCCCTGTCATATGCCGAGAGCATCCACTGTCCAAGTACCAGATAGGATTTTTATTGGCCTTTGGACATACCTGCAAAAACAAATCATTTCACCTTAGGAGCCCAAACAGATTTGGGTCCTTGGTCCCGTGTCAGTTGAGCACCACGATAAATGTTAACATTGCGAGTGGTCTGCCTTGCAACGTTCACTTGTGGTCTCCTAGTATACGTTGTATTAAACCAACAATCAACGACAAAGTGACCAATTTTGCCGCAACACCAACAGTCGAATCTGTTGTACCTTCTCTTTACACTCTCCTGCTTAACTTTTTGAACGTTAGCTCTTGCAGGAGCAGCCCTTTTAGATGAGGATGCCTCATGGGGGCAACACACACAAGGTGGTATTGTCTTCTTCGGCTTTGGTGCAACAGCATTCACTTTTGGTGCTTTCTTAGCACTCGGACCATGAACAAATGGACCGTACCCTTTCCGATTAATCTCTTGATAGGGTGCTTGAAAAGCACTATCACCAAAGTTTCGGGGAGGAGCCCATTCCTTATGATCATTCACAGGTGAAAAAGGAATTGGTCGTGTGAAATGACCATAGGAACTCTCCAAATCATAAGCATTCGTAGGGAATATGACTCTCTTGAATGCTACGGGCTCTTGATGAGCTTTCCCTTTTTCTTTGGTAGTAGCTTTCTTAGCAACCAGACCATTCTTCTTAGCAATTGTATTTTTTGAAGAATTGCTAGTACTAGCTTCATGCCCTATACCGCTTCCTTTTGCCTTAGTGGTAAAAGTACCAATAATTGGCAGAACAGTTTTAGGTTGAGAGAATGCTTCAACCAACTTCTTCTCAGTCGCAAGTTGTTCCTCCAAGACATTTATCGAATGATCTCTCAGGGCAAGAGTCTCTTCCGAGCTTTTGATCTTGTCTTTCAAGGCTTGGACTTCCTCTTTGAGAGAAGAAAGTTCTTCAACTTCTTTTCTCAAGTTAGATTCCACCTCCTTGAGAGCCATGATCTCCTTACCCTGAGTTTTGACAACCTTTCGGTACTTGTCAAAGCTTTGGAGCATTTTGGTATATTGAGACATGAGCTCAGATTCATCGTCTGAGAGGTTACCCTTTTGTTCAGCCGAAGCATAATCAGAATCAGATAGGATAGTGTGATCATTTACCTTTCCGGTGTACGGGGGTGCTTCTTCATCATCAGACATAGCCATCAGACTGAAGTAAGCTTCTTCTTCATCACTCGACTCATCGGAGTCACTGTCGCTCAGAGTTTTGGCTTTCTTAGCGACGAAGCTTCTATCTGATTTCTTCTTTCCGTGGATGGATTTCTTGTCTTCTTTCCTTCCACCTTCTTTCTTCTTATAGGGACACTCAGCAATCATGTGCCCTGGCTTATTACAACAGTAGCAAATAATGTCAGAAGAAATGTGTTTGTTCTGTTTGGATTTATACCTGTCATTATTGCTTGAGCCCTTCCTGTGATATTCGCCATCACGACGAGAATATTTATGATCCGAGGAAGACGGCTTGTTGTTCATGTGCCTCCGCTTGTTCAGCAGTTTCTTAAACTGACGGGAAATTAAAGAGAACTCCCCATCAGACAGTTCGGAACAGGAGGAGCTGGCTTCCGATTCTTCTTCAATATTAGATTCCTTTTCTCTGATCGGTATCACTGCTTTGCTCTTCTTTGAATTCTCTGCCTTCAAAGCTAAGGTTCTTTCTTTGCTTGAAGCTCGATTTACATCCTCTTCAGACTTTCGGATGTTCATTTGTAATTCATGAGACAGCAGCTTTCCGAACAGATTCTGAGGTTCTAGACTTGGCAGTTTTCCAAACTCTCTTATGGCAACAATTTTGCTATCCCAGTCTTTCGTTAGGGAACGCAAGAATTTGTCATTTAGTTCACCGTTTGTGAACTCCCTGTCGTAGTTCCTCACACCATTGACTATTTTGAAGAATCGCTCGTACGCATCAGCAATGCACTCCTTCTTATTCTGCTTAAACGCCTCGTACTCTTGATTAAGTAGAGACCTTCTATCTTCTCTTACCTCGTCAGTACCTTCCATTAGAACAATTAAGGATGTCCACATCTCTTTGGCTGATTTGCAGTGGATTAAGTTTTGCAACATGGAATCGTCCACTGCACTTGCAATTATGTTTTTAGCCTTCTTGTCAAGAGCAACAAGAGCTATTTCATCCTTAGTCAAATCCATCATTTTCTTAGGTATCTGAACAGTAGGATTTGTTGACGAAGCGGTCATTGGCACATGGGGACCTTCTTCCACGACTTGGAAGATTCTGGGATCTGCAACTTCCATATAAAAACGGACTCTTTCCTTCCACATAGGAAAGTTGGCCTTAGTGCAGATGGGCAATTTCAGAGAGGATTCCTTGACTCTATCTATGGCTAGCTAGCAACTAGAAGGATGGATCCTGTTCAAGGTGTTAACCTAGCAACGAACAACGACCCTCTGATACCAATTGAAGTATTTAGCTTCCTACCTAAATCACCTAGAGGGGGGGTGAATAGGTGATCTCTACGTCTTTTGCGGAATTAAAAATTAAACGTAAAGCACAGCACACAAAATAAATCACAGCCACAGATAACACCAGGAATTTATAGTGGTTCCCCATTCTTGGGTACTCCACTGCCGGCCTCGCCAATCTAGCACCACAGCTAGACTTGACTACTCACTAAATCTCGGATCAAGAATGATCCTACAGTCTCGGAGTCAAACTCCTACACATTCAGAGAGAACCTCTCTTACAACTCGGAGAAAACTTCTCCTACAACTCGGAGAACAACCTCTCCTACAACTCGGAGATAACAACTCCTACAATAGATGATAAAAGGTTTTGAACAAAGAGATACCAGATCTGAATAACATAGGCGTTTTCTTCCTTCTTCTTGAATAGCTTTTGAGAACGATGAGGAAGAACAACGATCCTTCAAATCTGTCTTTGGCAATCCGAAACGATCCAATAGAGATTGTAGAATCAGAACACGGATCAATCGAATCCTTCTTGATAGAAATTGGCAACTCCAATAAGTAGATCGATCTCCAATCGTAGACGACGACGAGGCGGCGCTTTTCTCGTTCTTTTTGATCGGGAGAGAAATTAGGGTTTGAGAACGATTTGAAAACTTATGTTTAAAAACTCAAGAGCGATCCTATATATATAGGGAAGCAATTAAGGATTAAATCGACCTTAAATGCACTCCATATAGCCATTAGGATCGAGAGAGAGAGAGCGTTTACGAAACGACAAGAGCAGAGAAAACAAATTAGATAAAATTTCGAACAGAATTCTCGAGACAAAAGGGTTCTCTCGAGACATGAGGGATCTCCCGAAAAATGAAGCAAAGAGAGCAGGAAGGAGATGTCTCGAGAACTTGATGATCTCTCGAGACATTACAAGGATTTCGGACATAATGTCTTTCGAGACATGCTTGATCTCTCGAGACATCAAGAACCCATATCTCGAGATCCAAAGAACTTGCCTCTCTCGAGACATGTCAGAACTCTCGAGACATACTTGATCTCTCGATACATGTCCTTAGGAAAATTGTTTTCAACAATTTTCTTTTCTTTTCTTGAACACTTGCTGCAACCGCACTCCAAAGTCTTCAATAGTCTTGAAAATGAAGTGTACCCCAATAGAGAGATCACACATGAGTCATCACCATGTTTCATATAATGAAGAATTACACTGTATGAAAATGTGTTTGCAGACCCATTGTGACCTGACATTGAGTTACACTTAGCAATGAAAATCTGCAAGACAATACTAGAAAAGCATATCAAATACAAATGCAATTCAATCTTAGTTTAAGGGTGACTTCTCACAAAACAAGGTAATTGTGATTACAATTTCCAACAAGTCCCTTCTGCGAGTTGGTACTTTCTGCACCTGTCCCGGCAGTGTTCGGGGAGTGGGACAGGGTATACTACAATGGCAAGGATGACCCTGTCCAGCACCTCCAGTCTTTCGAGGACTCGGTCTCTATCAGGCCGATGTTAGATGCCTTCAAGTGTCGGCTCTTCGCCGTCACCCTTAAAAAGAAGGCCAGGGATTGGTTCCACCAACTCCCTGTTGGGTCAATCTACGCATTTGAGGATTTACGCAGGAGCTTCTTGTTCCAGTTTTCAACTTCGAAGAAGAGGAAGAAGGACGTTGAGTCCCTCTTCAAGGTGAAGCAGGAGCCCAAGGAGTCGTTGGCTCACTATGTGGATCGGTTCCAGGAAGAAGTGCTGCTCACTCAGGAGATGCCTGGGTCTGCACTCTAGCTCGCCTTCACGGTCGGGCTGAGGGAAAGTTTCTTCAAAATGGCTCCGAAGAAGAAGGCCCCCGTCTCCTACGAAGAGTTGATGGAGAGGGTGGCGGAGGAAATCGAGAGTGAGGAGGCCAACCCGGAGCTCACCAAGAGGCTAGCAAAGCTCAGTGAGCCGGAGGTCCGGCAGCAGGAGGTGAGGAGAAGGGAAGAGCCTAGGGCCCCGGAGGGGGATCGGAGGCAGCATGGCAGAGGAATGCAAGGCCAAGGAAGGGGTTACGCCCCAGGAAGGGGTAACTTCTATGGGGTTCAAGGAAGGCCCCATCAGTTGGGGTGGAGGCAGGGTCTGGGGGCGATGCCTCCTCCGCCCCAGCAAGCCATGGCAATCAGGCAGGGAAGAGGAGGAAGAGGAAGGAGAGAGGAGGCGAGAGAAGAAGCAGGGGCAGGAAGGAGAAGGAGGAATAGGATGGCGGATGCCGGGACGGGGGAGGTGACGTTGCCGTATTGTGACTTTCATGATGAGGAAGGTCACGTGACGGCCACCTGCTCGGAGTTCCTGGAGAAAAAAAGGGTCCGAGTGCCCGCGCCGCGATAGCAGCAGCCGGTGAGGATTGAGGAGGTCGAGCCTCGGGAGGAAGAGGAGGAGAGGTGCGAGGACCGGGCCAATTTGGGGTCCCGAGGGGGGATCGGGGTGATCCATGGGGTGGGGGGGGGGGGGGGATTGAGGCAACCTGGAAGGCAAGCCTCCATACCATCTATCGTCGTAGCATAGCTTCAACGTCCCTCACCCCGCCCCCGGCGGAAAAGATTTCTTTCACCCAGAAGGACATGCCGGGTTATGAGGACCCATTCTGCGATGCGTTGGTCATTCAGACAGCGATCGAGAACTTCACCGTTTCTCGAATCCTTGTAGATAACGGAAGTTCAATCAATGTTATTTTCAAGAAGGCGTTTGATGGGATGAAGGTGGAGGTGCGAAGGGTGTTGGCCTCAGATGGTCCGTTGTTCGGATTCTCCGGGGAGAGGAAGGAAGTGGAGGGAGGAGTAGGACTCCACGTGGTCTTGGGGGGAGGGGCAGTCCAGGAACTGCCGCTTTGTCATAGTGGATGCTCCCAATAGCTATAGCGCCATCTTCGGGCGGCCGCTCATCAGCGCATTCCGCTGTGTACCATCCACGTTCCACCAGTGCCTTAAGTTCAATGATGGAGGAGTCCAAGTCCGAATTAGAGGAGATCCAAAGGTCGCAAGGCAATGCTACGTGACAACGGTCAACACCATCTCCTCGATGGACGAGGCAGAGAAATGGGACCAGGAGATGGGTGAGTCGACAGGACTTGGAGGAGAAGACCAGAAGGAGGAGTTGGAGGAAAGGTTGGAGGAGTCGGTGGAGGAAGAGAAGGAAGAGGTAGAGGGTCGGGCCCTGAAAGAAGGAGCGGAAGAGGTGATGGAGGTCCGGGAGGAAGGACAGGAGCAAGAAGAAAACTGGGGAGAACAGTCCCGGCTGGAGGCCATAGACGAAGTCGTGGAGCTCGAAGTCACCACCCTAGCCGGGGTGGTGGAGAAAGTCAGGATCAGCGGGGAGCTCGGCCTGGAGGAGCAGAAGTAGATCCTAGCATGCGTTCAGGAGAACGTAGACGTCTTCGCGTGGAGCACCGCGGAGATGCCAGGGATCGACGCAGATGTGGCTTGCCACCGCCTCAACCTCGATCCTGACACCCTCCCCATCCGTCAAAAGAGGAGGGCCATAGCAGACAAGATGGAAGGACCCATCCGAGAGGAGGTGGGTAAGCTCATTCAGGCAGGGTTTGTATCAGAGATCCAGTATCCAGGATGGGTCTCTAACGTGGTCATGGTGAAGAAGGGGGGAGGTAAGTGGAGAATGTGTATCAACTTTTCCTTACTTAATAAATCGTGCCCCAAGGATTGCTACCCCTTGCCTAGAATCGACACGCTGGTTGACTCAGCCGTCGGTTTCCCTGTAATATCTTTTTAGATGCTTTTTCAGGTTATCATCAGATCCGCATGCACCCCCAGGACATTAAAGATGTCTCCTTCATCAAGGGGGATAGATGTTACTGTTATAAGATAATGCTCTTCGGGCTCAAGAACGCAGGTGCCATGCACCAATGAATGATGGACAGGATCTTCCTAGAACAAAAGGGGAGAAACCTGGAGGTCTACGTCGATGATGTCATGGTAAAGAGTCGGGACCTTGAAGCCCACCTCCGAGACCTTGAAGAGACCTTTAAGCCTTTGCGGAAGTATAAGATGAAGCTCAACCCCTTGAAGTGTGTCTTCGGGGCTAGCCGAGGGAAATTCTTAGGTCACCTGCTCACCCCGGCGGGGGTGGAGCCAAACCCGGACAGGCTCAAAGAAATAATGGAGTTGGGATCGCCCAGAAACTCGAAGGAGGTTCAGAGCCTCAATGAAAAGCTGGCCGAACTCAGTAGGTTCCTCTCCAAGGAGGGAGACAAGTGTGCACCCTTTTTCAAGGTGTTAAGGGGAAACAAAAAATTCTAGTGGACCTCGGAGTGTGAGGGAGCCTTCCAGGCTTTGAAAGAACAACTCACTCAAACTCCTCTACTCCAAGGGACGAGACCAGGAGAGGACCTATCCATATACCTGGGGGTAGGGTTTGAGGCAGTAAGCTTAGTTCTGATCTCGGAAGAAGGGAGAATACAGTTCCCCATCTACTACGTCAGCCGAGTGCTGAGGAAGGCGGAGCTCTGGTACCCGATCCTGGAAAAGTTGGCCTTCACATTGGTAGTGGCGGCCCGGAGGCTCTGACCTTACTTTTAGGCACATTCAATCAAGATAGTGACTGATCACCTGCTTCGCAAAGTCATGGAAGGGGTGGAGCACTCGGGAAGGTTGGCAAAGTGGTCCGTGGAGCTGAGTGAGTTCAATGTTACGTTCGTTCCCAGGACGTCGATCAAGGCCCAAGCGGTGGCAGACTTCATGGCTGGCTACGCAATCGAAGTGGGGGAGCATGAATCGCCCCCCCCCCCCCCCCCCCCCCCCCCCCCCCCAGTGGCATGGAAGATGTTGGTGGATGGTGGGTCAGGAAAGCACTCCTATGGAGGGGGAATCATCCTGGTGAGCCCCCAAGGGACAAAGACCGAGCAAGCTTTGAACATCCGCTTCCCGATTACCAACAACCAAGCAGAGTACGAGGCGGTGATAGCGGGACGACGGTTAGCTCGGGAACTGGGAGTGCAAGATGTGGAGGTCTCGACGGACTCCATGGTGGTAGCATGCCAAGTCAGGGGAGATTTTGAGGCAGAGGACCCGACCCTCCTGCGCTACTTGGAGAAGGTCAAGGGGGTCATCAGGCATTTCCGCACTTTCTCCGTCAAGCACGTGCCAAGAGAAGAGAGCACCCCCGCGGATCTCTTAGCCAAGTTCGGTCCCCGAGCAGGGGGAACGGTTTCGTAACTCTTCCGACCCACCATCGAGGAAGGAGAGCTGATGGAGATAGATCAGCAGGCCTCGTGGATGGATCCCTTCCTCACCTTCCTATCATCAGGAAAGTTCCCTGAAGAAGACATAGACAGACGACGCTTCAGGTATAAGTCAGCTTATTATTCCTTGCATGCAGGAGGGCTATATAGGAAAACTCTCTCGGGACTCCTGGCCCGTTGTGTTTCCGAGGAGGAGGTTCCGAATGTCCTAGAAGAGATTCACTCCGGGGAGTGTGGCAGTCACTCCGGGAGCCGAACTCTGGAGGGCAGGGTGTTGAGACAAGGCTACTTCTAGCCTACCCTCAGCAAAGATGCAGCGGAGTTCACAAGGAAATGTACAAAGTGCCAGCTCTATGCTCCACTCCAACTCCTCCCAGCTCAGAGACTCCGGACCATCACAGCTCCCTGGCCTTTTGCCATATGGGGGTTGGACCTAGTTGGCCCTTTCCCTCAAGCTAGTGGCCAGAGGAGGTTCTTACTGGTCATGATTGATTACTTCTCAAAATGGGTGGAAGTGAAGGCGCTGACCAAGGTAACATCTCAAGTTGTAAAGAATTTTGTGTGGGGAGAAATAATTTGCAGGCACGGCCTCCCTTTGGCTATAGTGACAGACAATGGGCCACAATTTGCTAGCGAAGAATTTGTTAACTTCTGCACCCAGCTTGGCATCGACCTCAGGTTCACATCGGTTCACCATCCGAGAAGTAATGGCCAGGTGGAGGCGGCGAACAAGGTAATCGTCAACCTACTGAAGAAAAAGGTGGAGAACCTCCGGAGGAACTGGGTGGAGCAGCTACAATCTGTCCTCTGGGCCTTGAGGACTACTCCGAACACCGCCACCGGGGAGACTCTGTTCAAGCTTTCTCACGGGTCCGAGGCTGTCCTTCCCATAGAGTTCGAGGTAAGCACCCCTAGGGTGATCGCTGCAGGCGAGGGGGATGAAGAGTGGCTAGTGGCTAATGATGCGGAACAAAGGCTATCCTTGGACCTGGTGGAGGAACTCCGGGACCTGGCCACCGTCAGGCAGGAGGAAGTCAAGCAACGAATGGCCCGGTATTTCGACAAGCATATCCGAATAAAGCACTTCCAAAAAGGAGATTTGGTCCTGAAGAAGGTCGACGCGGCCGGAAGAGGAGTCGTGGTGGGTAAGCTTAACCCCAATTGGGAGGGTCCATACATTGTAAGCGAAGTACTCAAGTCGGGGGGGGGGGGGGGGTATCACCTCCGGGATGTGGAAGGGGTACCTCTCGGCCGAGCCAGAAGTGGAGATGATTTGAAATGATTCTACCCTTGAAAGTTTTTACTATGTTATTAGTTGAATATCTTACTTCTTCATATGATAAGTTGTAACTGCTAGGTGAGGGTAACAAAGGTGATAAGTATTGGTGCTGGAATGCCCCAGATCGATTCTTCTCCCAGGCTCTCACTAGACGGGGGGTTTCAGGTTGATCTCTGGAGAGGCTGGCAAGGTGATAAGTATTGGTGCTGGAATGCCCCAGATCGATTCCGCTCCCGGTCTCTCACTAGACAGGGGGTTTCAGGTTGATCTATGGAGAGGCTGGCAGGATGATAAGTATTGGTGCTGGAATGCCCCAGATCGATTCCGCTCCCAGGCTCTCACTAGACGGGGGGTTTCAGGTTGATCTCTGGAGAGGCTGGCAGGGTGATAAGCATTGGTGCTGGAATGCCCCAGATCGATTCCGCTCCCGGGCTCTCACTAGACGGGGGGTTTCAGGTTGATCTCTGGAGAGGCTGGCAGGGTGATAAGTATTGGTGCTGGAATGCCCCTGATCGATTCCGCTCCCGGGCTCCCACTAGACGGGGGGTTTCAGGTTGATCTCTAGAGAGGCTGGCAAGGTGATAAGTATTGGTGCTGGAATGCCCCAGATCGATTCCGCTCCCGGGCTCTCACTAGACGGGGGGTTTCAGGTTGATCTCTGGAGAGGCTGGCAGGGTGATAAGTATTGGTGCTGGAATGCCCCAGATCGATTCCGCTCCCGGGCTCTCACTAGACGGGGGGTTTCAGGTTGATCTCTGGAGAGGCTGGCAGGGTGATAAGTATTGGTGCTGGAGTGCCCCAGATCGATTCCGCTCCCGGGCTCTCACTAGGCGGGGGGTTTCAGGTTGATCTCTGGAGGAGCTGACACGGAAATGAGTTTCTCATAATGGCAGGTTGGAAAGCCTCAGGTTGACAAGTCCTCTGTACTGACCAGGGCCTTCTCACTCGGCAAGAAGAAAGGATTTTGCACCACAATAAAGGGGCCAGCGAGGTCCTCGCAGGGCGATCGCCTAGGAGAGGTATTGCGAGCAGGATCCGCGAGGAGGTCTGCAAGAACCCCAAAGGTGAGAGAGGAGTCCTCGCCGGGAGGGAGCATACCGTGCGAGGCCCTAAGGAGAAGGTAGTCCTACAACACCTAGTCCCAAGGCATGATAAAAAGCGAGACCAATTGAAAGCAGAGTCTACGCCAGAACCGTCGAAATACGCGAGAATCGGCTTGGCGAGAATGATAAAAATACGCAGGAACGTGATATAAGCGTATGAAAATAACAAGACAGAAAAAACGAGCACAATGAACAAGGCAAAAACTGCATTTACATTTCACAGTTCAATTACCATTTGGGCCGATCTCGTCTGCCAAAGGTTAAACAAAAACAGAAATAATGATGACTTTCAAGAATCGCTCGCAGACCTCTCCTCGTCATCGCCGCTCTCCACTGACGGGAGAGGAATGAAGAGCTCCGGGACGATGTCTTCCAGAGTAATGTCGGCCGCATCACCGCTCACCCTTGTAGGATGCCTTCATCGTCTGGAAGATATAGCGAGCCGACTCAGTGGACTCCTCGCGGATTTCCTCGTCTCGCGCTCGCCGCTCTTCCTTCAGGCGGCTGGGGAAAGGGGGAACGACGACACGGGACAGCTTGCGATTAAGAGCATTCAACCCGGCCACCTCGCCCTCTAGGCCTTGAATGCGAGCGTCAGATTTTTTGGCAGCTGCGACATCCTACATGTAAAAGACAAGTTCAGAAAGCGAAAGGGTTGAAAGAGAGAAGTGGCGAGGCCTAGGTAACTCACCACACCACTCGCTGCGGCGAGCAGCTTCTCCTTCAGCTGCTCATTCTCGGCGAGGAGCACCTGATAAGCCTCGACGAGCTCCAAATTCTGTTTCTCTAGCTGAAGGGATCGCCTTCCTGTCATATGGGCGAGCTCACCAGAGCGCAGCTGAGACCACGCGCTCTCATAGGCGAGGGTCTTTGAGGTCTCGTCCTTATAGGACCCGGCATCCTCGCGCCCATAGAGGGCGAAGGAGAAGTCATAGGCATGGCCACTGACGGTCGATTTCTCCACCCAGGAAGGAAGGATGGTGGAGACCTCAGCTTTGTTAACCTCCGGCTTCCAATACACCAGGAGCTCGCCGGTCTCATCCCTGCGTCTCTGGCCGAGCCCAAAGTTCTAGTGGTTAACTGAAATAGGCGGGCAGTCGGTCCTCTCAGCCTCCTCGCTCTCCTCATCGACCTCCCTCCCTTCGGACAGGATGGTGAGATCGATATCGCCAGCGTTGCTGTCGGAGTGCCCCTTTCCCTTGGAGGAGGCGAGTGAGCCCTGGCTCTTCCTACTTCTTTTCTTTGGCGGAAATTTTTGGGATGGGCCCTGACTGCTGGAGGCCTCTGTACTCTTGCGAGAAGACGGCGCAGCCGGGGTGATGGAGTCACGGCAGGCCTCCACTCCCATGGTCGTGAGGGCGTGGGTGGAGGAAGACTTCCGGTTGCTCGCGTAGGGGGGGGGGGGGGGTTGAGAGGTAGATCTAGCTCACCTGAAAAAGTGAGGGTTAGACATCTAGTACGGAAAACGTTGAAACCATGGAAGTTAACGGGCGAGATCATTACCTTCCCCAGTGAGCACGGGGGGCGGTGAGCCGAGGTTGCGGCGAAGATGCACAACATCGAAGTTCTTCTTGCAGAAGAACTGGTATAAGGCGGCGTAGTGGCCACCGAGAGTAGGAGGACGGTAAGTGGTCTCAACGTGTTGGACAGGCGAGAAGAGGATGTTGCCGAAGTTCCCCTTGACGAAGAGGAACTTCTGAGCCCAGTAGTGGGCTTTGTTGATGGTCTCGGTGACCTTGGGGCCCGAGCCCACAAATTAAGCGGTCCCATATTTATATGCATGGAAGGAGAACAGCTTCCGGAAAACCGGAAGGCTGAACTCGATGCGCTCCTCGCGCATATAGCAGGCGAAGGCGACGATGACCGCCATCGCGTTGGGGGTCAGTTGACCCGGTATCATGCCGTAGTGTCTTAACACCTGGCGAGCAAGATGGTGAGACCGTCGGTTAAGCGAGGAAGAATCCATTCTCATCTAAGGAAAGGAAGGCGAGATCGGTGGTTACCTGGCAAACTTCTGGCGTCAGAGGTAGCGTCAGTCCCACCGCGAAATGAGCTATGGGGATCACGAGTTCATCAGGCAGGGGGACATTTATTGCGTCATCATTGGCAGGTTGGCGAGCGGTAAACTCCAACGGGATAAAGTCGGTGACGGCAGTGAGATATTCCTCCTCCGTCAAGTTCGCCAGGAAGAAGGAGTGGTCGGTGAAGGCCCATGCACACTTCAACCTGCCCTCAGCCTCGCTCTGGTCACCGACCATCTTGAGGACCTGCGAGTAAGAGAATAGCGTGAGAAAGAGGGGAAAGGCGAGAGCTCCGAAGTAGTGGAAGAATAAGGTTGATGGTTAATGCGGTAGTTAGCACAGTTATGGCGGCCTATTTATAGCAAAAGTGAAAGGGCGGGAAGAAGCCCAAGCGCTGCTGAGTGCTGTTAGCAAAAGCATCACATTAGGATCGTGGGCGAGAGCTACCTGAGAGGTTAGCATAAGCAAAATTACCTGCGAGGTTAGCATAAGCAAATTCTTTGCAAAGGGCAGCATGAGCAAACAGAATAGCGAAGGGAACCCCTCGCGAGACAGTTTTAGCGAGAGCAGAAGGGATCGTTGCGAGAATGTCATAACAAAGAAGGAATACAGATATACAAATCGCGAGCGAAAGGTAATAAATGACTATCAATAATTACTGCCGAACGAGAACCCACAAATATAAGTCGCAAACAACAAGGAGATTGTTCGAAGTAACGACGAGCATTAGCAGATAATAAAAGTTCGCAGAAACGTAGGAGTTAGCGGGGGTCGTGGGGCAACCACTTCCATCTGCCACCACCCCGCTACCCGGACCTCGGCGGTACCCTGGAATTATAGTAATCCTGGGCCGCACGGCCCTCTCGATCTATCAGGAAGGCATAATCCCTCATCCTCGCGATGTGCACCTCCGGCGACGTGACCATCTCGTCTTGGGCGCGAGGCACCGCGGCTCGAAGTCTCGCGCACTCCTCCATCATAACAGCTTGCCTATCCTCAGCGACCTCTCTATCCCATCTCGCTTGAAGATTAAGGTCCATCAGCATCCTACCATGTTTCCGAAGCAACTCTGCGGTTCGCCGCTTCATCGTCTCAGGATCTCGCGGGTCCCCTAAGAAGTCTTCCACTTGGTCTGGGAGGGGGACACCTCGTCGTCGCCAAACTCGGAATCGGTAGGCGGATTTTCGGAATTCTTTGCAAAATATTATGAAAAGGTTAGATAGAGCGTTCAAGTTCGCGCATGGCAGGGGGGCGTCGGAATTGAAAGTGCACAGTTAGCCTCACTAGAATTATCTAGAGGGGGGGGGGGGGTGAATAGAGATTTAAAAATATTTTGTAGAATGTTAATAAATAAATATATATGTGTAATATTCACAGATTTAAGCTTCCCACACACCAACAAGAATTAAGCAAATAAATAAAGAAATAGCAAAAAGAAAATCACAGCACAACACAAAGAAATATAGTGGTTCCCCAAACTTTGGGTAGTCCACTCTTCTACCCCCTTGGTAGGAATTCACTATCTTGCACTGAGCCTTTTGATAAGGAGTCTCTTAGAACCAGCTCGAGTCTTTTGATAAGGAAACTCTTAGAACCACTACAACTGAATTTTTTTTGAAGAGAGATTCTAAAAACTCTTTTACACAATTTGAAAATGAAATAAGAATAAGAAGAAGAAGTAGAAGAAAAACAATTAAAGCAAGAAAGAATATTCTTCCTAGCAAGAAGATTAGAAGCACAAGTATAGTGAATTTGAAATCTCTTTTCTATAGTGAGAAGGAGATTGTAGGCATTTTTCTCTTTCAGTGAGAGCTTTCAGAAATGGCAGCAGTATGGATTTAGAAGGAGGAGAAGAAGAAGGCTTTTTCTTTGCTGAAGCACTCTTTCACTTTTCTCAGCTTTCTCACTTTTCACTTGGGAGCTTTTCCTCTTTTTCAAATGGATGGAGTGGATCACTTGTCCTTTTTCTTTTCCGGCCTCCTTGTGTATTTATAGCTTTGTTTATTCAAAATATTGCTATAGGAGAATAATCAATTAGCAGTCAGAGAAATAGTAAGAGTGAAAAGTTTCCATAATCATTATATCTGTAGAAGGAAAAAGATCATTCTATTTTCAAATAATGTCCATAATAATCTTAAACAAATTAGCCAAGAATCATTTAGAAGGAAAGATTGATTCCGAACGGCTAGAAAAGAATAATATAATTCCATAAAATTCAGATCTACAGAAAGAAGGAAAGAGATCTGGCGTGTTTTTGAATCTGTCACAGAAATCGACGTGCGTCGATTACTATTCGACGTAAACGTCGATTTCAGCCTCGCTAGACGTCGAGAAGAAAATATGGAAAGAGCGTCGACAGAGGTGCGTCGACTAGAAATCAGAGTTACGCCAACTTTGGTCGAATTCTGTTTAGAATTACTTCGACTCAGTTTGAGAGATACGTCGACTACACTTCGACGTTGCGTCGATTACTATTTGATGCATATTTACTTAAACTAAATATCTTACTTTGAGAATACATATTCTACTTATTTCTAAGGGTTAAGATAAATCATTTCCCCAACAATCTGCCCTTATTTGTCTTAACCCTATTCAGAGAGAAATTTTATCAGCTTGTAATCAACACATCAAAGCATATTTATAGAAAAGAGATATATTAGGTAATCAGAAGATAATGGAGAAAGAAATCATATAACAGACTTTTTGTACAGATCAAGCAGTACTTAAGTATTAAAAATAGAGCTCTGCTCAAAATTGTTCAACATATCATTCAGGAGGAGTAGGAGGTGTTTTTCTCTTCCTAGAGAATACTAAAGGGAGATCAGGTCTTTTTATAGAGGTGAGTTGTTCCTGTTCATTCAGCTCCCCCTGAGTCAAAGCAGTCTGCTCCCCTTGAGATAGAACTTCCTTTATATTTTCTTTTTCTGCTTCTTCAGCTTCTTTCTCAGCTCCAGCTTCAGCTATGACAGCATCTGGCTCCCCCTGAGCTTCAGCTTCTTGTTCAACTTCTTTCTCTACTCTACTTGCCTCCCCTTGTAAGAGAGCTACTTGTTGTTCAGCCTCTCTTGCTATAGAAAGTACATGTGTTAGCTATTCTGTAGTATGTAGCTCAGGTACTATTTCATTCCCAATGGTCTTAGGCAGAGCAAGACTATCAGATTTTGATGTTGGAGAGGTTTTGTGTGAGTGAGATTTGTGGCTGGAGAGCTATTTTTCATCTAACTTCTCCCCCTTCTTGACCTTCTTAGCCAAGGAGGTTAAGAATGATTTAGTAACCTTAGATGAAGACACATAGGTTTTGAGTACTTGCACAGAGGCATTTACCCCATCCAACTGGGTTTGCATGTGCCTGATAGAGGAGTGAATTTGAAGGCAGTGTCCATCCAGCATTTCTTGAAATCTTTGGGCTGCTGTCTGGATACACTGAGTGATGATAGTTTCAGTTGATGGAGATGGTTCAGGTTGTGTTGGTGAAGGAGATAATGGTGCAGGAGATAAAGGTGGAGAAGTGGTTGTTGATATATGAGGTATGTGAGATGATGTAGGTAGAGAAAATGTGATAGTAGGAGGAGGTAGAGGTGGTGATTGAATTGGTGTATGTGAAGATGTAGTTAAGGTAGGAGGTTTGAGGGTAGTGGAGACTATTGGTGTGGATGATGTTGGTAGGGAAGAGATGTCTGTATGTTGAGGAGGAGGGGAAGATGGATGCACAGGAGAATTAGGAGGAGAGGGAGTCCTTTCAGGAATGGAGCCAGGCTTGGGGATTTGCCTGGTCCATTTTGAGAAGAGGGCTATGGACATCCTTTTTCCAGGAGGAATGGGAATTCCTTTTGACCTACATAGGCCAGGGAAGGAGTGAAGGAGTACCTGACTCATGATCCTCATGTAGGCATTCTCTTTGTGAGAATATTTATGGCATATCATCTTCAGTAAGTAGCTGCCCCAGTCAATCTTCTTTTTCAGCACAAGGGCCCCCATAATGTTTAGTTGCTGCTTGGGCACTGCATCATGGGCAGAGATTTTGCATATTAGAATTTTTCCTACTATGTCTTGTGAAATTTTTCGAATCTTTATGGAGTGAGCAGGAGTTAGTCAACTTAGAGTTCACAAGCCAAACAACCAGAAGCAAATGGAGGCAAACAATTGATCTTTATTGATAGCAACTTCAAATTGCAAAGCAAGGCATGCTTGGCGAGACATGATTCCGCCAGCACAAACACCAAAGGGAAAAATAGAAAATTGAAGATAACTTGAGACCGCGTGGTCTCCCTTGCGACCTCAGCAATTCACCAGACCGCAACCCGCTGCCGACCTCAGAACAACACCAGACCGCCGATCAGACCACACCCTTCCTTCCGAACTCCTGATTCTCCCGAACTCCAGCACCACAACTCCAAGTCGCAGACCGCCCGAACACTTTCAGAGGAAGAGGTGATCGCTGCTGCCCGCACTATCCGCAGAAGCTGCACAAGAAGAGTTCAATCAGCAGACCGCCCGGTCAGACAAACAGAGATCGCAGGAAAGAAGAGAACTCGGCTTATACTTGGTGTGTTCTTGATTGCTGCTACAGTGGCTCCTATTTATAGGCGTGGGAACAGATCCAGTCACCATCCTATGAGATAGGATCACCACCCTCCAGACCGCGCGACCTGACCGGTCACACAGCGCGATCAGCAACAGAACTCCTGCTTCATTTTGGTGAACTCGCCAGCTTCAACATCAACCATGAGAGACCGCCACTCTCACAGCAGATCGCGACTCCAAAGGAGATCGCCAGACCGCCCAAAGCTGTTCACCTCCTGTGTTCGCCAGAGACCGCGAACACAGCCAGTTTTCCATCAGATCACGAACTCTTGTCCGCATGCCAGTCTCCTCCTGAGATCGCGAACAGCATCCAGCTTGCATACCAGTCTCCTCCTGAGACCGCGACCTGAGACCGCGACCTGAGACCGCGCGACTAAGACCCTTAGTCCGCGAATACCACCAGAAATCCCGGTCAGCCACCAGACCGCATTCTGGAGAAAACTTGGATCAAGCTGTGCGGTCACACCAGACCGCCACAACCTTGAGAAAGACAACCCGCCACGCGGTTAGAGACAGACCGCACATCCTTCACCTTCAGCTGCCTTGGACCCATACCAGCGATCAAGCCAGGAGACCGCAGCTAGGCTTAGACAAGCCAGACCGCAGAGGCAGACCGCCAAGTTGTACGATCAAACCAGACCGCCCGACTTCCTCCCAGACCGCCCAGGTCCAAAAACAACCTCCTAACTTCCACTTCAACAATTTCAACACTCCCCCTTGAAGTGGGAAGTTGAAACTAGCCCCAGTAGGCTCCTTAGCCGTGTGAAAGGCCCCTTCGCCAGCGCCTTTGTGAAGATATCCACGACATTGTCCGCACTCCGCACATGCTCGACCGAAAGAGACCCCTCTAGCACCTTCTCCCGTATGAAGTGGTGCTCGATCTCGATATGCTTGGTCCTTGCGTGACAAATTGGATTGGTAACCAGTTTAAGAGCACTCTCGTTGACACCGCGTAGCAGATTCGGCTCCCGAACCTCCTTGTGGACGTCTCCCACCAACCTCCTAAGCTAAATGGCTTCCTGAGCTGCCAAGGCAAGCCTTGTATTCCGCTTCCGTGGTGGAGACCGACACGGAATCCTGCTTCTTGCTGCACCATGATATAGCTGTAGGGCCCGCTATGAAGATGAATCCAGACATCGACTTCCGATCATCTGAATCTCCCCCGTAGTCAGCATCCATGTACCCGTGCACCTCGAAGCCCGCATCTCTCCTGTATAGGAGACCTATGTCCGAGGTCGCCTTGACATACTTCAGAATGTTCTTGGCTGTTAGCAGATGAGGTACCCGTGGCTCCGCCATATATCGACTCACTCTGCCAACTGCATATGCAATATCCGGCCTCGTGATCGTCAGATAGATCAAGCTCCCAACTAGAGCTCGGAACACCAACAGATCTTGCATAATCCTCCCCTCATCCTTGCGAAGTTTTGTGGCCTTCTCCAGAGGTGTGGAAGTGCACTTCCCTTCCTTCATGCCGAATCGCTCCACGATTCGCTCCGCATATTCGGCCAAGGTCACCAGCACTCCACCTTCCTTCCTCTGCACCTCGAGTCCAAGGAAATGGTGAAGCTCACCTAAATCCTTCATCTCAAACCTGATGGATAGCTCGGCCCGAAGCTGTGCTACCTCCTCCTTCGAGTTACCCGTCACGATCATTTCGTCGACGTATAGCAGCACGATGGCTTGAAGCTCCCTGCTCTTCTTGACGAACAAGCTTGAGTCTGAGTCTGAAGCACCAAATCCACAGAATAAGAGATATTCTGCGATCTTCCCGTACCACGCTCTCGGCGCTTGCTTCAACCCATACAGGGCCTTCTTCAACTTGCAGACATGCTCCGGGAAATCTTCAAACATAAAGCCTGGTGGCTGGACCATGAAGATATCCTTGTCAATCTCGTCGTACCAGAAAGCGTTCTAGACGTCGAGCTGCCAAATCTCCCATCCACTGAAAGCCGCCAAGGCAATGATGAACCGAACTGAAGTCATTTTTGCCACCGGACTGAATGTCTCCTCGTAGTCTTCACCGTATTGCTGCGAGAACCCCCGAGCTACAAGGCGAGCCTTGTACCGCTCCATGCTGCCGTCAGCTTTCTTCTTGAGCTTGTAGACCCACTTGCATGTCACAGGAGTGGTTCCCTTGGGCTTGGGCACAAGAGACCAGGTCTCATTCTTCTCGAGAGCTGCCGTCTCTTCTTTCATAGCAATGTCCCACTCCTTCACGCCTCTGGCCTTCTCAAAGCTCGACGGCTCCCTCTCATCCAAGGGACCAGCGAAGAAACATGAGACGAAGCTCACTGCGTTTCCTCCTGTATAGCGATCAGGGGAAACGATCGCTCGCTTTGACCTTCTCAGCTCCTTCCCCTGAACCGCATTATCTCCAGCTGCTTCTTCCCTAGCTCCTCTTCCAGACGTACTAGGAGCATCGCTCCCCCTGCTCCCTGAACCAGAAGCCCCCATCTCGGAACTAGAAGGAGATGGACCACCTGGTGACACAGGTAGCTTCACCTGAAGATCCTCCATAGCTTTCTCCGGCACCTCCACCCTGTTCTCTGGTAGCTCCACTTCAGAAGACCCCTTGTAAGATGTTACCTCATCGAACACGACATCGCGAGATACCACAAACCCCCACGTCTCTGGGTCCATGCACTTCCATCCGTTCTTTCGCTCATCGTATCCCACGAAGACTAGCTTCCTTGCTTTAGCATCTAGCTTCATCCGAAGAGCATCTGGAACATGCACGTAGTAGGTGGAACCAAACACCCTAAGGTGTGCCACGCTTGGCTTCTCTTTAAACATCATCTCATGCGGAGTCAACATGTTTATGGGACTCAAAGGCATCCTGTTGATGACGTAGGCAGCACAAGACATTCCCTCCGCCCAGAAAGACTTTGGTATACTCTTGGCATGCAGCCAACACTTGCAGGTCTCCGTCAGATGACAGATCTTCCGCTCTGCAATGCCGTTCTGCTGTGGAGTATGTGCACAAGTGAGCTCTCTCCGGATGCCTGCCTTCCTGTAAAAAGTAGAGAACTCACTGGAGGTGAATTCCCCTCCGTTGTCAGTCCTTAGCTTCTTCACCCGCAGTCCTAGCCGACCCTCCACGAGCTCCTTGAACTCCACAAACTTGGCAAATGCCTCCGCCTTCTCCTTCAGGAAATATACCCAGACATATCTGGTGTAATCATCGATCAACACCAGCATATATCTGCTGCCTCCGAGGCTTGGGGTAATCGTTGGTCCCATTAAGTCACCGTGGATGCACTCCAACGGCACACTACTCCTTGTCTGCGACTTGTCAAACGATAGCCGATGAGACTTGCCGAACTGACATCCCGCACAAACATGACCTTCACCGTAGGAAGATAGACTTGGCAGGCCCTTGACCAGACCTCTCACTGCCATGGCTTTCAGCTTGTCCATCCCTACGTGCCCCAACCTCTCATGCCATATAATGACACCATCATTCGTCTTCATCTTGTCGACGTAGGAACTTGTCGATAAAACGAACAAGTCCTTTGCCCGTCTCCCGACATGGACAACCTCGGCCTTTACGGCCTCAAAATTGCGTAGAAACTTCACTTCTGTTGGGCTGAACAGAACGTGATACCCAGTGTCTACAGCATTGGTCACGGAGAAGAGGTTTTTCCTCATACCAGGCACGTGATAGACACTCTTCAAAGTAAGTGGCCCTCTATCACTGCCCAAGGAAACAACCCCCACCTTCTCTACTGGATGCACAATATTATCAGCAGTAATGATTGCATTGTTACCTGTATAGGGCTGTGCAGAAGAAAGCTTGGTCTCGTCTCCGGTGAGGTGATGACCACACCCCGAGTCCACGATCCAGTCATCCAGATAGTTGATAGGAGCAGAAGCTCCAACAGAAGCCGAGAAGGATCCTCCCCAACCTCCTTCAAAGTGCCTGGCCTCAGCTTCCTCCTTCTCCGCAGCATGCCCAGTATGGGTGACCACCTTGCAATCCTTCCTGATGTGGCCATACTTGCCACACTTGAAGCACTTCGGACCTTCACCCTTCTTCCTCCCATCAGCCTTGAGAGCATACCCCCTTTCCTGCTGCCCAGAAGTTGAAGGTCCATAGCCTCCTCCAGCGGTCTTCTTCTTCTTATCCCACTTATTCTTCTTCCCCGAGAAGAGCACTTCGCCATCTCCCCCAGCCACTGACACTCCCGCCATCTGCCTTGCCAAACTTTCTTGCGATGCAAGCAAGTTCTCCAGCTCCAACAGAGACGGCTGATTTGCCCATCCCTGCACCGACGTCACAAAGGCAACATATTCCTTCCGCAAGTCGCGGATGATGTGCCTCTTTAGCTTCGCCTCAGAGATAGGCTCATCAGGATCCAATGCTAAGATTTCAGCGCACAAGTTCTTCATCTTCAGAAAGAAAGTGGAGATAGAAAGATCACACTGAGCCGACCTTGCCAGCTCATTCTCCAAGAACTGTAGCCTTGCTACATTCTTCTTATTAAACAGCCCATCCAGGGCTCTCCAGATCTCCACAGCCGATCCACATCCCAGAATGTGATCAAACAAGTCAGGTGAGATTGCCCTCTTCAGAGTGAACTCTGCCTTCGCATTCGTCCTCCTCCAAGTTCTCACCTCAGCCCCATTATCTCCTTCCGGGACAACTTCCTGCGTCTGATCTCCTCCAACTACCTCCCAGAGGTCCTCACCTAGAAGATAGCTTTGCATACACGACTTCCACTTCTTGAAGTTAGTCGATGTAAGCATCTCAATTCCAAGACCCCTCGCTTCCATTGCTCTACCACTGGTTCCTTCTTCACAAAAGCGATGGCTACTCTAAGTTGCTCATTGCTCTAACCAGTCGAACCTAGCTCTGATACCATGTGAAATTTTTCGAATCTTTATGGAGTGAGCAGGAGTTAGTCAACTTAGAGTTCACAAGCCAAACAACCAGAAGCAAATGGAGGCAAACAATTGATCTTTATTGATAGCAACTTCAAATTACAAAGCAAGGCATGCTTGGCGAGACATGATTCCGCCAGCACAAACACCAAAGGGAAAAATAGAAAAATGAAGATAACTTGAGACCGCGCGGTATCCCTTGCGACCTCAGCAACTCTCCAGACCGCAACCCACTACCGACCTCAGAACAACACCAGACCGCCGATCAGACCGCACCCTTCCTTCTGAACTCCTGATTCTCCCGAACTCCAGCACCACAACTCCAAGCCGCAGACCGCCCGAACACTTTCAGAGGAAGAGGTGATCGCTGCTGCCTGCACTATCCACAGAAGCTACACAAGAAGAGTTCAATCAGCAGACTGCCCGGTCAGACAAACAGAGACCGCAAGAAAGAAGAGAACTCGGCTTACACTTGGTGTGTTCTTGATTGATGCTACAGTGGCTCCTATTTATAGGTGTGGGACTAGATCCAGTCACCATCCTATGAGATAGGATCACCACCCTCCAGACCGCGCGACCTGACCGGTCACACCGCGCGATCAGCAACAGAACTCCTGCTTCATTTTGGTGAATTTGCCAGCTTCAACATCAACCATGAGAGACCGCCACTCTCACAGCAGATCGCGACTCCAAAGGAGATCGCCAGACCGCCCGAAGCTGTTCACCTCCTGTGTTCGCCAGAGACCGCGAACACAGCCAGTTCGCCATCAGACCGCAAACTCTTGTCCGCATGCCGGTCTCCTCCTGAGACCGCGAACAACGTCCAGCTCGCATACCAGTCTCCTCCTGAGACCGTGACCTGAGACCGCGCGACTAAGACCCTTAGTCCGCGAATACCACCAGAAAGCCTGGTCAGCCACCAGACCGCATTCTGTAGAAAACCTGGATCAAGCTGTGCGGTCACACCAGACCGCCACAGCCTTGAGGAAGACAACCCGCCACGCGGTTAGAGACAGACCGCGCGGCCTTCACCTTCAGCCGCCTTGGCCCATACCAGCGATCAAGCCAGGAGACCGCATCTAGGCTTAGACAAGCCAGACCGCAGAGGCAGACCGCCAAGCCGTACGATCAAACCAGACCGCCCGACCTCCTCCCAGACCGCCCAGGTCCAAAAACAACCTCCTAACTTGCACTTCAACAATTTCAACATGTCTGCCAAGAGCCTATATTCATCAGAGAAGTCTATTTTCTTCAGGTTGATTGGTCTATCTCTGAAGAATTTCATGGTGATTAATAAGTTTTTGATTTCCTCAGGAGTGAGTTCCACAGGTTCATTACCTGATAAGGGAATGATGATGAAGATTCATTTAGCTATTCTTAGAAAATAATTTGCTTTCCTTTTGATTTGAAATAGGATAGTGTTGTTGTGTACCTGATTGAAGATCAAAGGTATCCCTAAGATGTTCTGCAGAGATTGAGACAGGTGTTTCATGGATTGTTCCTGTAATCTCTCCTTGTTCTGATATCTGAACATGATTCATCAACTCAGTGAGTTCTATTTCCAGGAGTTTGCATCTTGTTTAAATGAGTTTGTTTAGACCGGCTTCAGTGAAAAGATCTATGATGCTCTTGTAGTTTTCAGCGGCGGCTTGGAAAGAGTCAAGATCAATATCGAAACCAGAGTTGATCTTGGGAGCCATTTTGGTCAGTGAGAGAGAGAGGAAGTGATGGCTGGACTGAGAAGTGAGAAGGATGAGAGATGCAGAGAGTGTGCAGATTTCTAACTAAAGAGTTTATTTAAGTCAGGTGAAACGTCGAGACGAGACACAACTCGAGGTTTATACGGTACTACAGTAGATATGACCGAAAATATTTTAGTATTGCCGCTCTTTTTCATGAAGTTGATGTTGCGTCGAGTGGAAGTCAATGTATGCGTCGGTACAGTCTTAATTGAGATGTTAGGGTTTCCTATCGACGATGCGTCGATTTAGAAATCGACGTGACTTTTATTTTGTCTTGAAAATTCTAAGTTTTTCTTGAGAGATTATTTCTTCCTAAGGTTTTCTAAGTCAGCCTTGGACTAATTTTATAGACAATTGGATTGATTGTGCCAACATTGTTTGGCAATGTGGCCAGTTTTATTACAGATATAACACCTGATTGTCTTTAGATTATGTGAATTTGAGTTTAGAGAGGGATAGAGATGTTGATTATGATAACAATTTTGATTGGGATAGAAATTTTGATTAGGATAAAAGTTTTGATAAGGGTAGAGATTTTGATCAGGATGAATGGGTCCTGAATGGGGTTTAAGATAGAAAATTTTTGAAGGATAGATATGTCCTGTATTTAAGTTGTTCTGAGGTTTTATGCGTCGATATTTATTCGACGTATGTTGAGAGTTGCATCAATATGTATTCGACGCTTTCTCTAGATTGCATTGATCTGGAATCGATGCATGGAAGTAGTTGCGTCGATTGTAAGTCGACGTAATGTTATTCATGCGTCAATTTGAGGTCGAAGCATCTAAGAGATTGCGTCGAGTAGAATTCGACGTACTGTCATTCATACGTCGATATGAAGTCGACGTAATTGTGTCTTCACAGATTTTATTCTTCCCTTTTTCTGGTTGGAGATTTATTTTTTTATGAATTGTTTCTTTTGGCCTAGTAGCCTTCTTAGGAGGAGTTTGAGAGTCTTCATCTGAATAGTGTGATGTTTCATCAAAATGGTCTATCTCCTTGAAGGTGAAGTCTTCTTCTTTATTCTGTGAGTCTTCTTCTAAGTTTGTTGATTTTATGGGTTTAGTAAATTTAACAGGGCTCATCCAAGCAGGTTTGGTAGATGGTATTGAACTGGTTGAAGGATCAGCCCCTAGCCCCAGATTCTTATGTCTGATTGTTTGTTTTTCAGTGATTTCTTTAAGTGTTTGGCTTTTGACTTTTATAGATTCTTCAAAAGCTTTTGCCTGGGAAACCTTATTCTTAAGGAGTTGATTTTCTATTTTAGCACTTTGTATTTCCTTTTCTGTTTTATAGATTTCACACCTTAGTTCATAATTTTTTGAACATGTATCCTCTATTTTTCTCATATTGATTTGTTCTTTTAGATCCTTAATTTCTTGTTTAGCTTTTAGTTGATCTAAACAGAGTCCTTTAAAATCACTTTTGAAATCATCACATAGAAAATATATTTCATCAAAAATGCTTACCTCATCCTTATCCTCAGATTCCTCTATGAGAATAAGGCTATCTTCTTTTTCATCTTCAGAAGAGATGCTTCCTTCTGAACCAATTTCACTCTATAATTCAGCAACGCATTCTTTTTCTGATCTTCCAAGAGACATTAAGCATAGGTCTTCTTGCTTAGACTCTTCACTGTCACTTTTAGATGAGGTGCTGTCTTCAGGGTTGTTTCACTCCGAGCTTCTACAATGAAGCCTCTTTCTTTCTTCTTCTCCTTCCTCTTGAGATCTTTCTTTTTCAGATCTTTCTTTTTCTCAGCATTTTCTGGACATTCTGGAGCAATATGTCCAGTTTTCCTGCAGGAGTAACAAATAATTTCTTTAGTAGGAGTCTTATCATACCTTGGTTTTGACTCTCTCCTTCTAGACCCATCTTTCCTGACCCATTTCTTGAATCTTCTGGCCAGGAGGCTGAATAATTCTTCTTCAGTAACAAGGGTTTCCTCTTTTGTTGCTTTTAATGCAATGTTTCTATCTTTTGAGGAGGTTGGAGTGTTTTCCCTTCTTTCCTTCTCTTCTCTGGTTTTCAGTAGTTGCTCATAGGATTTGAGTTTTCCTAAGAGGGCATCTGTTGAGATTTCCTTTTGTCCTCTAGTATCCCTTATTGCCCATATTCTTGAGTCCCATGAACTTGGGAGACTCAATAACAATTTGTCATTGATCTCTGTGAGAGAGATCTCTCTATCCAAGCTCCTTAATTGATTGATGATCAGACTGAATCTGTCATACATCTCAGATATGCTTTCTTCATGCTTCTTTTGAAAGTTCTCATATTGGGAGATCAATAGAGCCTTTCTATCTTTCCTTTCATCAGCACTTCCTTCTACTATCTTTGTAAGAGCCTCCCAGATTTCTTTGGCTGATTCACAGTCAACAACCTTTTGAAAGATTTCATCTGAGAGGGTTGAGACAAGAATGTTCACAACTTTTGCATCACTTGTTCCTGCCTTCTTCTCTTCAACTGTCCACTCAACCCTTGGGACAAGTGTTTGAGTCACTTTACCACTTGAGTCCTTTCTATAGGGCTTAGGAGGACCTGTCAAAATTACATTAAACAAATCTTCATCAATAGAATTCATATAGATCCTAATTCTTGTTTTCCAAAGTGCAAACTTTTCAAGGTTGCAAATTGGTGGTCTGGTGGAAGCATAATCTTTGATTTGTGCCATAAATTTTTTTTTAGAAATATATATATATATATATATATATATATATGAGGTAGGATCTTTTTGATCAAGGAGTTATCCCTTTCTGATCAACCTCGCTTTGATACTAATTGAAAGTGCACAGTTAGCCTCACTAGAATTCTCTAGAGGGGGGTGAATAGAGATTTAAAAATATTTTGTGCAAAGTTAATAAATATATATATGTGTAATATTCACATATTTAAGCTTCCCACACACCAACAAGAATTAAGCAAATAAATAAAGAAATAGCAAAAAGAAAATCACAGCACAACACAAAGAAATATAGTGGTTCCCCAAACTTTGGGTAGTCCACTCTTCTACCCCCTTGGTAGGAATTCACTATCTTGCACTGAGTCTTTTGATAAGGAGACTCTTAGAACCAGCCTTAGTCTTTTGATAAGAAGACTCTTAGAACCACTACAACTGAATTTTTTTTGAAGAGAGATTCTAAGAACTCTTTTACACAATTTGAAAATGAAATAATAATAAGAAGAAGAAGTAGAAGAAAAACAATTAAAGCAAGAAAGAATCTTCTTCCTAGCAAGAAGATTTGAAGCACAAGTATAGTGAATTTGAAATCTCTCTTCTATAGTGAGAAGGAGATTGTAGGAATTTTTCTCTTTCAGTGAGAGCTTTCAGAAATGGCAACAGTATGGCTTTAGAAGGAGGAGAAGAAGAAGGCTTTTTCTTTGCTGCAGCACTCTTTCACTTTTCTCAGCTTTCTCACTTTTCACTTGGGAGCTTTTCCTCCTTTTCAAATGGATGGAGTGGATCACTTGTCCTTTTTCTTTTCCGACCTCCTTGTGTATTTATAGCTCTGTTTATTCAAAATATTGCTATAGCAGAATAATCAATTAGCAGTCAGAGAAATAGTAAGAGTGAAAAGTTTCCATAATCATTATATCTGTAGAAGGAAAAAGATCATTCTATTTTCAAATAATGTCCATAATAATCTTAATCAAATTAGCCAAGAATCATTTAGAAGGAAAGATTGATTCCGAACGGCTAGAAAAGAATAATATAATTCCATAAAATTCAGATCTACAGAAAGAAGGAAAGAGATCTGGCGTGTTTTTGAATCTGTCACAGAAATCGACGTGCATCGATTACTATTTGACGTAAACATCGATTTCAGCCTGGCTAGACGTCGAGAAGAAAATATGGAATGAGCGTCGATAGAGGTGCGCCGACTTTACTGGGTGCGTCGACTAGAAATCAGAGTTACGTCGACTTTGGTCGAATTCTGTTTAGAATTACTTCGACTCAGTATGAGATATGCGTCGACTACACTTCGACGTTGCATAGATTACTATTCGACGCATATTTACTTAAACAAATTATCTTACTCTGAGAATACATATTCTACTTATTTCTAGGGGTTAAGATAAATCATTTCCCCAACAGGAATGCTTACCCGGAAGGGGAGAGAACTCTCAGGGCGGCCCTGGAAGACATTGCCGTAGTGGGGGTAGAGGGATTCGCCTAAGCCAGGAGGGTAGGATGCATTGTTAATTGGGGGAATCTTTGGCCGTCGAGAGCCGCCAGTGCCCTCGCTCCCCAGGAGATCGAACCTTGGCATGTCCACAGTTTTGTCGGGAAGGGACAGAGACGGAAGCGGCAAACCTCCGCGAGCCGGGGCCTTTCGGGGCGAGACTGAGAAAAACAGGAAATAAGAGGCCTATAGTCGACGAAAGGAGTGTCAGTGAGCGAGATTAAGAGCGTACCTTCGGCATTTTCGCCAGCGGGATATGTGTCCGCTGGCAGACTACGACGAGATCCACCCCCAAGCCTGCCAATGCCCTTGTTCGGCAAAATCTCCTTCGAGTAGGCACGAATCACAGAGGCAAATTTATTGGCTTAGCCATAGGAATAACTCATACCTTCTCGGGGGGGGGGGGGGGGGGTGGGGGCGATTATCAGGGGAAGAGTTCAGCAACACAGAGTCGTCCCCGGTTCGGCAAGCCGCTTTCGCCTTTTTAGTCTTCGGCGACTGAGCGGGAGGCGGCCGATTCATCCAGGAGGGGACCCTGGTCGTGGAGGGTAGCCTGCCAACCCTCACAGCCTTCAGGAGAGCCTCAGCTTCTTCGGAAAGCGACATCTCCTGGCAGCTACAGTACAGGAGAAAAAGGAAAAAAAGAGTGACGGCGCACGTCACTGAGGCTCAGGACAATATTTATAGCCCCTAGGGTGGGCCCTACCAAAGATTCCTGACAGATCATCAAGAGGATGGCGAATACCAGGGGTTGGATGTTTCTTCGCGAGCCTGAATAGCCTCGCGAAGAGCGGGGATTGTGTACAACCCCAATATTCGCCAGACAAGGAGGCGCGGTTTGAGAAATCAATACTATGAAGAAAGTAATAAGGCAAACCAAAGTCCTCACAGGAGGGCCAGGCGAGAAAGGTGCTAACCAATAGCTCGCGGTCAGGCGAGCGGGGCTAATATTTGGTTCAGCTAAGGGTGTTCGGCGAACCCTTCTGCGCTCGACGAACTCTCCTGTGTTCGTCAAGCTCACCTGTCGAGGGGCGGTCCCGCCGAAAGGGGTGATCTCGCAGAAAAGGGGGGGTCTCGCAGAGCGGCTCGCGAGACTGGGCCTTCACATTCGACGAACTCAATTCTATGTTCGACGAATTGCCTCCTGTGTTCGACGAACGGCTTGCTTCAAACCCATCTCGGCGGTCGACGAACATCCCGTCTCGGCGATCGACGAACATCCCGTCTAGGCGGTCGACGAACATCCCGTCTCAGCGGTCGACGAACATCCCGTCTCAGCGGTCGACGAACATCCCGTCTCAGCGGTCGACGAACATCCCGTCTCAGCGGTCAACGAATGATTTAACATTCCGCGTTCGTCGAGCTCATCTGCGTTCAACAAAATGTGTTCTGTGCACGGCGAAGTCAAGAGACAGTCTTGCTGGAAGGCTCACGAGACCAGACCACGACAGATACCGCCAAAGGGGGGGTGGGGGCAGTGAGGTCCTCACAGGGTGACCGCCTGGGAAAGGCAACACGAGCAGGACTCGCGAGAAGGCCCGCGAGAGTTTCGGCAGTAGTGCTCTCGCAGTTTCTTGCACCATAGGTTAATGGGGCGAAATTACCCTTTTGCCCTTGGTGGTCTGCCTTTAGCCTCTCCAAACAACGGAGTTTGGTTGTTAGCAGACCCATTTGGGGTGCGGATAGTAAAATCAAAAGGCGGAATCCTGCTATTTGTAGGCCGGATCAGAAAACCAATAAATAAGACCTAAATGGCACCTTTGGAGAGGACTTCACTTCAGCTTCTCTCTCCTTAGTCTCTCCTTGGCTAGCATTTTGTAGAGCTCTCCAAGGTGCCCGAGTCTCAGCTTTGGCTTGGGAGGGAAAGCGCGCAACGATCTTCCGGGTTAGTGGAGGGACCTCCTCGCTGCGACTAAGGTCTTAGTCATTTCCCTAGTCTTCCGTCTACCTTCTCTGAGGGATCAGTAAGGGCTAGCTTCCCCTCATTTCGGTGAGGGCCCCGAGCTTCACAAGAGGCCGAGAAATCGGTTTCAACAACCATGGTAGAAAACCAACTTGACATGAAAATCAAACGATTTAGAAGTGATAGAGGAGTAGATTATATGTCTAGTGCATTCAAATGTTTCCTTGCCCAACATGGAATCATTACAGAAACCACTGCTCCTTACTCACCCCAATCTAACGGCATAGCTGAGCATAAAAATCAAACGTTAACAGAAATGTTAAACTCTATGCTCTTGACTGTAGGCATGCCTTCCGCTTATTGGGGAGAAGCAGTTTTAACTGCAAACCACATTCTAAACAAAGTTCCTCATGCTAAGTTAGAGGTTACACCCTACGAGCTTTGGTTTAAGAGACCCCCGTCTTTTACTAGACTTAAGACTTGGGGATGCATAGCCTTTGTCAGGGTCCCTGACCCTAGACGTTCTAATATTGGACCTAGGACCAATACATGTGTCTACCTAGGTTGTGCTGAGGATAGTGCTGCAGATAGATTCTTAGATATTTCTAATAACATCGTTATAGAATCTAGGGATGCAGTGTTCTTTGAAGAAAAGTTCCTCAAGGATAAGAACCTGTCTCTCCCAGGTATGCAAGTACCTACTACTGAAGAAGATCCTACTTCAGTACCGAGCACCTCCTATTCCATTCCAGTAGATAACTCTGGCTTAGAGTCTAGGAGAACTTCTCTAAGAGAGCGAATTCCCAGAACCTTCGGAAGTGACTTTGTCACTTGTCACATTGAGGCTGATCCATCCACCTATAAGGACGCGATGAGATCCAGGGATTCCCTACTGTGGAAAGAAGCTATTGATGAAGAGATGAATTCTCTACTTCTGAATAACACCTAGACGTTGGTTGATAAGCCAAAAGGGGCTAAAACCGTAGGGTGTAAGTGGATTCTGAAAAAAAAAACTGAATCCTGATGGTAGCGTAGCTAAGTATAAAGCACGCCTGGTGGCTAAAGGTTTCACACAAGTAAGCGGAGTAGATTACTTTGATGTCTACTCACCCGTGTGTCACTTAGCAACCGTTAGGGTCCTCCTTGCTATTGCGTCTTTTGAGAACTTTATTGTTCATCAAATGGATGTTAAGACTGCGTTCTTGAACGGAGATCTGACCGAAGAGATCTACATGAGTTAACCTGAAGGTTTCATTGTAGAAGGTCACGAAATGAAAGTCTGTAAATTACTTAAGCCTTTGTACGGACTAAAGCAAGCACCAAAATTATGGCATGAGAAATTTGACTATAGTGTAAAGAACATGGGATTCATGTCGAGTCTCTCGGATAAATGTCTTTACATACATAATAGATCAGATAAAGTTGCCATAATTTGCTTGTATGTAGATGATATGCTCATTCTAGGGTCTGATCAATCCGAAGTGGATACGTTAAGTCAGGCCTAATAAAATAATTTAGCATTAAAGACCTAGGTGTAGCTAACACTATACTAGGCATGCAAGTGAGCTGTGGGAAGAATTGAATGTCCCTCAGTCAAAGCCACTACATAATGTCCATGTTGGACACATGGGAATACAGTGACAGTAGAGCATTTGAGAAACCATACGACTACACTAACCACCTAAAGCCCAATGAAGGAGCTATGGTTAGACAGTTAGATTACTCTAAACTTCTTGGTAGTCTCATGTATGCCATGGTCTGCACTAGACCTGACATAGCCTTTACGGTCGGCATGTTGTGCAGATTCACTAGTAATCCTGGCCAAGACCACTGGAACGCCTTAGATAGGTTAATGAGGTACTTAAAGCACACCCAAAAGTATGCTTTAGTTTACACTGGTCATCCTTTAGTTCTTGAAGGTTATTCTGATGCATCATGGTGCTCGGAATTAAATAACAGCAAGTCCACTAGTGGGTTTGTATTCACACTTGGAGGAGCAGCTGTAGCCTGGAAGTCCAAGAGGCAATCCTGTATTGCACTCTCTTCTATGGAATCCGAACTCTACGCTCTTGCGTCAGCAGGAGAAGAAGCCGAGTGGCTGCGAGATTCGGTGATGGACATTCCTCTGACTAGCCTGAAAATGAGTTCTGTTGCAGTTTACTGCAATAATCAGGCTACGAAAATGATTGCTACAAACACTTTGTTCAATGGCAAAAGAAGGCAACTAAGGCTGAAACAATCATGGTTGACCTCACTCACAAGTCAAGGGATTATGACCCTGATTGATGTGAGATCGAAAGATAATGTTGCAGACGCCTTGACCAAAGGCTTGAATAGATCTCTCACAATAAAAACATCGGGGGAGATGGGACTAAAGTTCCATTGATGTATGAAACTATCCTCCGTTGATTATGTTTTCATAGTGAGAACCTATATAGTCACAACATTCAAGCATCTAATAAAAGACTGAAAACCCCAAATAATTTCTTGATGAAAACCCAAGATGGTTAGATGCCTGTTATTCCACATTTGAAAACTAAGCATCTTTCTCATTATAAGTTGATTCGAAAATTATTCAACTGGGAATAGAAAGTCGTTGTAGTCGGTTATCTAACATTGATGATCATAGCACATTATTCCACACCTGATAATGTTGCAAACGTTGTTGTGCCATATCATTCAACTTTTGTGGATGAGGCACATAATGATCACTAATAGATAAGATAACAGTTGATTTACAAAATCAACACTAGACTGGTTCCTGCTAGACCAGATAGAGATGCTAACAGTGTTACTTCACCAATGCTATAGGTTCTAAGCTCACTTATGTAATAGCTAGTTCTCTTTCTACGTTACTGCATATGTTCATGAATTCATAGAGTTTTCTAACTCATGAAATTCCTTGCAGGCTTTGGTGGAGATGGAGGAGAGAAAGTAGTATTTGACATGGATGCTGATGATCTACTAGACGAGTAGAATTATCATATGTTTTATCCTTGTCATTATTGTTTTCAGACTATTTGTTGAGTAACACCTTTTATTTTGGATGTTTATGTTAATCCTGCTGTTATTAATTGTGCTAACTCTTATGATACTATGTTAAGTCGAAAACTTTCTTTATGCTATTACACTACTTTCTGCACTTTGAAACGTATACGATATTTGTCACAAATATAGGAGGAGATTGTTAATGTATATTCAGACAATTATCGTGTTCGGGGGCTTAACGGGTCAGTTGGGTACACGGATACCCATCCCCGTAGACACTCCTAAGGTTTTCTTATAAATACCACCTGGGGAACGGGGAGAGTGATTCCACTTTGATCCTCCTCCGGATGCTTCGAGCAACTCTTCACAATAGCGCTATATGGAAAATCATTCAAGAAACTTGTGGTAGTAGCCCGCAACCCTGGGGAAACTCTTGGTATCCGCAACTGCCTTCAACGATGGCCAATCTTGGATTGAACAAATCTTGGACAGATCTACCGTCTGAATTTGGCGTACAATTGAATCTCTCAAAGCTTCGCCAGGAACAGCTTCAGATGGACAGTGTAAGACCCCCCTCCCGGAACACAAGACACGGCCGAGGGGAGTCCTATGCCCAGGACAACCGCCTTGTGGAAGTGCCAGCACACGGGCTAGCCCCCTCCAAAAGATGACTACCCTGCCGGCTATTCTCAAATATCATCATGCCAACCCATCAATAATAGAAAAACAACAGAAGCCATTATTCACAAATAAGTAAAAGTGTCCAAAAGAATAGGTAGCTACAAAGCTTCTGCAAAATATCAGAGTACAAAAATTTTCCCTAAGGCTACATTTCAAAACACTCGCTTACATCTGTCACTGATGGTAGCGAAGGTATCGTAGTCTCAGGCCATGTCGCCCTGGCCTGGCTGTCCTCTTGCGTCATACACTGCTGCTCTACCTGCCGCTGGGTGTCCTCCTAAAAATAGTGATGTAGAAACCGTTAGTCATAAAGACTAAGTGGCTTCACATCCTTTCCCCTGGCGACTCTTAGGCACCGGACGGAAGGAAGGAGGGAGAATGATGCAATATAATAAGTAATAGGCAATCTAGAAGGTGACAAGGGAATAATTATCACAGTAGATATAACAAAAGTATAAGAGTGCATCTACTCTATCAGTATAGTCAGCAACAAAGTATAAGCAGAGCAGAGTATATAAAGAACTGAATTAAACTTAACTTATAAGAATGCTCATACAAGCTTATAAGTTAAGGGTCGTTTGCAACAATAAGTAACTAATTAGCTAAAGGTGCCCATACAAGTTTATATGATGAGGATCTTTATGCGGTGAAATGTAATGAATGTATGTATGATGACTCACCCATGATTTATGCACGCACTCTAATTTGCTATGTCGACATAGACTTATACTTCCCGCTTTTTGAGGGTAGCTAACCACTCAGGCACCTCACGTCGTGGCCAGACGGAGACAGTGGAACGGGCTTCTCCACTACTAGGTGGGTACGCACACTACCATACATAGGTCTTACGTACGCCTCAATACTAAGAACACAACAACGGAGACCCTGTGTACTTTTGCTCGCCAAAGTAGCTGAGTCTTAAGACGCGGAAGGGGATTTTGGGAAGTAAGCACCAAACGACCAAGTCCAACCAGTTCTAGATCTATCTGCCTGCTCCCGTCGGTGTGACGACCGGCGAGCCCGTAGATCTACCACAAGTAATCCTCCAACAATGATCATTATGCAATCGTGTGAAACTATGCACACCCAAGTAATTCCCATGTTCAACCCGTGTTATCCAGCACCCAAGGACTCCTAACCAAGTCCATAACACATGTTAATATTAAAAGTTTCAACGATGCTAACTAGCCTACAAGGACCTACCAACCGTGTCCTTAACATAACGCCTTAGGATATAACCATATCCTATAATCCATATCAAACCGTCACTGCTACCCATACCGAGTTGTCATAACTATTGTGCACTGGTACATGTATGAAAGGGAAATACTCTCTTTGATCCTAAAGGACTACTTGTGCTTGTAATGTCATGTTCAAGCTCACTATATAAATCTGCCCATACATATTAACCATAACAATCCTCATGCTCGATTCACAACATGCTTTGAACACAATTGAATTCATAAGCATTATTCGATCACGCTTACTCAACACCAATCGTCTCGCGCCCATTCTCTTTAAGGATCATCGATCATAATCTCTACTAAGCGGTTATCACAAATCTAAACTCTCTGATAGATTACCAAGTGATATATGTACGGTTTTATGCACGTTTCTAAAATCCTTGTCTAAATGAGCAACTTAACATTTCATTTCAGAGTAATAAATTATAATGACATATTTAATTCAGGACTCATTTCAAAACCAAATCATCTGAAACTTCTACCATAGATCATAAATAAGGCTTGAATCATTCCTACCAAATTTCGGCCTCATTGTATTACACATTACTTATTTATGTTACTTACCAATTATATGATACGACAGACAAATCTATGACAAACATGTTTCCAAAAACTATGAAACTAAACAGGGGTGATCACAATATCATCAGGCACATCTCTACCAAAATTTTTAAGCAACCGTTAAATATTTTGGGGAAAATCAGTAAAACATTAAAAATCTGCACATATTAATCAATGTTTACTAAAACAGGATTTTTGGGAGCTACAGGCCACCAAAAATAATGTGTCTCCCCATTTCGAAAAGGTATTGCCAAGGGCTACAATTTTTGTGTTGAGCCCAAGGTCCAGATCTAGGCCTAACCTATCTAAAATCAGGTTTGAACCCAACAGAGTAAATTTGGATAACAAGTTGCCCTGTACGTAAACCGGATAAAATTCTATACAACCACTTTCGATTTTACTTTGCCAGAGCTACCCTGAAAATCCACAACCACTCATTGGAAAGGTCTTTCCGAGGGATACAACTTTTGTGTTAAGCACAAGACCTGAATGTGGCCGGATCATGCCTAAAAATAGGCTTGAAGTCCGTCACGTGCAAAAAATAGATTTCTGTTCATGTTATAAAATCTTGCACGGATCTCAAGACAGATGAACAACATCTGTTCATCTTCTTCCTCCATCACATACATATAAAATTTACCTTCTATCCTTCAATACTCTCTCAATAGACCACCATTCTTCACGAAATCAGTTCCTAAAACTTCGTGTTGAAGAGAGGACTTGATTGAAGATATTTTCTCGGTGAACGACGCCCTAGAACAGAAATTCTAGCGTGGCCTCTTCGTAGCAAACTCCATTAAACTCACCAAGGTCAAGCTCTTTTGAGCCGACATCTCTCCTAACTCTGATCTAAGGATCTAGCACCAAGGGAGAGGGGGCGAAAGTCACCTGATTTGCGGCCATGGATCGCGTTTGTCTTCTTGGCGGCATGGTGGCGATTGGCCAAGCTCCAAGTCCTCCTTCCAAGCTTGATCTCCTTTAGGAAAGCAGCTGGTCTCAATGATTGAGTGTGGGGGAGAAGAAGAAAACTGATCAGCCTTTGGGTGAGGAGATGATGTTCATGGTTAAGGGAGGAGAGAGAAAATGGAGGCTGATTTGACTAGAATTAATGGGAAAAACACTTCCCATGCTTTGGATTGGACAATCCATCCACGTGTCATTGTCTTATTGTCCTAAGCCACCTCCCAACCTTGTATTAAGCAAGGATAAGATATGATATAGAAATTCGGTGGTTTTTAAATTAAGCGAAGGTTAAAGATTTTTTTCCAAACCATATCCGATAAAGGCAAGCGTACCTTATCGTCTATAGTATAGGATATTAAGAAATATCAAGGTCGTATTCCACGGGGCGCGTTGATTACTTCTACTTTGAGGAAAGTCACCATTATCTTATCTAACAATATTTTTGAGTTTTAATTACTTAGCTAGAAGAAAGGAAAATGCAAACTAATTGAAGGGTTGTGATGAAGATAAAAGAAGCTAGCACTCAATCAAAAGTCACCTTGGAGTGAGAATAGACAAGTAAAAGGAAATTAAATCTAATTCCGTTTAAATTGAACTACTTGACCGTGGAGGTTCCCGAAGCTCGAACATGCCTCTCTCGAGGTTAATGCCCAACTAAGATTAGGAAAAATCAACCGGACTCTCGTCCTATAATCGATTACCTAAAACTTGCTTTACGAGGTGAACCCCACTATTGGATTTGACTCCAATCCGGGAGATTTACGTCATCCTCTCTCGAGGGGTGCGTGCAACTCTCTTTACCCTTGAGTGATCGATTCATACTTTGAGCCTCTCGGCTAACTAAATATGAAAACTTAAGCGAAAACCATATATCGAAAATATGGCCTCACCAATTAAAAATCAAGGGTAATTCAAGTGTTTATAAAAACGAAAAAAGAAAACTTTAGAAGATCATAACTTGTCTAACTCATCCTCGGATCATTTTGATCGAGTACTAATGAGGATTAGTTAATCATGGTGGAGGGGGAAGAGAAAGAAAGATAAAAATGCATATTAAGAAAATTTAACTAAGTAAGGAGGAGACAAAAAGAAAGAGAACAAACTATTTTTATTTAAATGAAAACTATTACAAGACTTAAGAGAGGAAATTGCAAGCTAGGAAGAACAAGATTACAAGCTTAAACTAAACTATTGCATTGAAGGAAAAATAATACATTGCATTAGAAAAGGAAGAGAGCATGAAAGTAAAGAGACATGAACATGAACATGAAAAGAGAAAAATACTCAAGAATGGCTCTAGCAGCACCTCCCCCACTCCAAAATTCTGAACCCTGGACTCAAGGAGAGCCTCTGTATTTATAGGCGAAATTTTCAAGTTACACGCCCTCGGTCACGGGCGTGACCAAGGGCGTGTAATCACTGTAACATTGGATCCGGCAGCGGCGTGGGCTTGGCATGACGGTGGGAGAAAATCGGACATGTCACGGGCGTGACATATGGGTCACGGGCGTGACTCAGGATGGCTTCATTTAATGCGGCATGGGCTAGGCAGACAGCGCGGCGGCGTGCTTGGATCACGCGGGAAGGTCACGGGCGTGACTTTGGGTCACGGGCGTGACTTTTGTTGACTTCTCAACAGCAACTTCTCGTCTCGACGGCAGCTCCACGTGGCAGATTCTAATATTACACGCCCATGGTCACGGGCGTGACTTTGGGTCACGGGCGTGACCTGGGGCGTGACTGGGTGTGGACTAGCTCAACAGCACGGCATCGACCTGGACTGGTCTTCAAGTTACACGCCCTTGGTCACGGGCGTGACCGAGGGCGTGTAATGCAATATTTTCCCAATTTGTCCAAAAATCTGCAAATATTAAAATTAGGCTAAGTTAGAATCAAAATTACAAAAAGAACTACTTATAACCTAAAATTGACATAAAAAGGAAAAATCATATTAAATAATTACAAAAATTTCTATTAAAAACTTATATAAAAACTACTTTATCAAATACCCCCATACTTGAGGTTTTGCTATTCCAGAGCAAAAGTGTAAGACATAATATATAAGACATCCATAGGATTTTTAATTTCAAACTAAAATTTTACTAAACCAAAAGTTAAGTTAAGAATAAATTCTAGGAGGAGTTAAGTTCTAAATTATGATGATGATTTGAAAAGAAAGAAAGTTGTTTTAAGCAAGGACTTCTCAAGACAATTAATTAGCTTACCAAAATTGTAGAAATCATAAAACAAAATTAAATTAGAATTATAAGAACTCTATTTCAAAAGATACTTAAGGAAAAGAAACTTACTAAATATTGCTCTCTCCATAACTTAAGTTAATCCTAGATCAAAGATATTGGCTAAGGGGAGGGGGTTTACAAAGCTTGGCATAAGAAGAGATCTTTGATTTGAGGTGATGAATTTTATCCACTCATCTCAATATATTTTTTTTCTTTTTGTATATGTTTAGGAGTAATGAATTTATTCTTTTTTTTTTACTCCATGCCATATTTTTTTTTTTTAAATTCTCTTCTAAAAAAAATCCCAAAATGTATATGTTTAGGAGTAATGAATTTTATCCTCTTACTCCATGCCATATAATCTTTTAAATGATTTTGGGTGCATATGTTTAGGGAATAATGAATTTTATCCTCTTATTCCCATGACATATGATCTTTTACACACTTTTTTTTTATATGCCATCAAAAGGGTAGGGTAGAAAAAATTCTAGTTTATAAATTAAATTATGTTGAGAGCAAATTCTAGTAAAATTAAATTTCCTAAGATCTAAAGAGCTAGAAGAAAATATAATTGAAATCTAAAGTGGTTTAGCAAATTTACTACAAAATGAAGCCATCTAAAGATAAAAAGAGAAGTCATGCTAACAAAGATTCTCTAATCAAACTCAACTCATAAGATGGTTCTTAAAACAAGATTACCTAAAATTTAAAATTAACAAACTATGATAAACAAAATTTTAGCCAATTAAAAAAAAACTAAAGATGCTTATAAACATTCTTAACTAGATTTCTAAGAAATCACAAAACAACAAGTAGGAGGGGTATAAGAATTTTTGGAATTTTTGATATTATCTTTTTTTTGAATTTTTGATATTATCTTTTTTTGAATTTTTGAATTTTTCTTATTTACAAACTATTTACAAAGAAAGGAAACTAGCTTTAAAACTAACGATTTTTGTTAAGTCTTGGACTTCCCAAGGGCTACCCGGTGAAGGGTTCGCAAGGTACTAGGAGGTGTGATGGGATAAAATCCCAAACGTCCCTTTCCAAGATTTAAGTTTTCGATTTTTTTTATAATTTTGTTTTTGTTTTTTTTTGTTTGAGTTTTTGGTTTTACAAGTGCTTAAATAAAAGAAAACATAGGAAAGAAAGAAAAAAGAAATTTTTTGTTTTTGAAAATTTTCTTTTAAAACTATTTACAAATATTTACAAAGGACTATTTACACCCCTATACTTAAAGTTAAACATTGTCCCCAATGTTTAAAAGTAAGTATGAAGTAAGAAAAGAAATGCAAGGAAAAAGAAAGAAAAGAAGGATAAAGAGCTTCCCTGAATTTTTTTTGAAGCTTTTGTGGGGAAGCCGCGATTACCTACAAAAGATATTAAAGAAGAAACAAGACAAAGAAAAACAAGAGAAACAATAATACAAAGATAACTTTGGGGTGCCTCCCAAAAGCGCTTTGTTTAAGGTCGCGTAGCTTGACCCACTTGCCGATCATGGTATATGATGAAGAAATATTGCATCACTCTTTTCATTAGGTAAGTCTCCCGGAAGATACAATTTAAGGCGGTGCCCGTTAACTTTGAAAGAACCTTTTTCCGGGTGGGAAATTAGGATTGTCCCATAGGACCAAACCTCTTTAACAATAAAGGTTCCGGACCATCGGGATTTTAATTTTCCCGGAAAAAGGCGAAGGCGAGAATTATAAAGGAGGACGAGATCGCCCGGCGAAAAAGTTTTCGAAAATTTTATATGTTTATCGTGATAAAACTTTGTTCGCTCCTTATATAATTTATTACTCTCATATGCATTCGCTCACCATTCATCTAGCTCGTTCATTTGAAACTTCCTTTGTTCGCCCGCTAAAGTGGAATCGAGATTTAAAAATTTAAGCACCCAAAATGCGCGGTGTTCTAGTTCGACCGGAAGGTGGCAAGCCTTGCCATAGACCATTCGATATGGTGTACAACCGATAGCGGTCTTGTACGCCGTACGATAGGCCCATAGCGCATCATCGAGCTTTATTGCCCAATCCTTCCGATTAATAGAAACCGTTTTTTCTAAAATTCGCTTTAATTCTCGATTAACCACTTCGACTTGGCCGCTCATTTGTGGGTGATATGCAGTGGATAGTTTGTGCGTGACACCATATTTTGCTAAGGTTTTTGTGAATTGAGTATTGCAAAAATGGGTGCCCCGATCACTCACAATAGTGCGCGGAGTGCCAAATCGAGAGAATAATTTTTTTAAAAAGTTAACGACGACTCGCGCATCATTGGTGGGGAGAGCTTGCGCTTCCGCCCACCTCGACACGTAGTCGACTGCCACTAGAATATACTTATTTGAAAACGAAGGAGGGAGAGGACCAACAAAGTCAATGCCCCAAAGATCGAAAATTTCGCATTCTAAGAAAATGTTTTGGGGCATCTCATCTCGGCGGGAGATGTTCCCCGACCGCTGGCAACTGTCGCAAGTACTCACAAGGGTGTGAGCATCTTTGAAGAGCGTGGGCCAATAAAAGCCCGCCTCCAGCGCCTTCCTCGCGGTTCGGTTCGAATGATAATGACCACCGGATGGTCCCTCGTGACAATGTCGTAAAATTTTAAGACCCTCCTCACTCGAGACGCATCGTCTCACCACTTGGTCTGCGCATACACGGAATAAAAAGGGGTCCTCCCAAAAGTAATTCTTTAAATCAGAAAAGAATTTCTTCTTTTTCTGACTCGAGAATTCTTTTGGCAAGACCCGGGCTACTAAATAGTTAGCCAGATCTGCAAACCAGGGGGTAGACGACGAATTAATATTTTCGAGAGAGAGGAGGTGCTCTTCGAGAAATTTATCATCGATGTCAGATTCTATCAAAACTTCCGAGGCGGGGTTTTCTAAACGGGAGAGATGATCGGCCGCCAAGTTTTCGGCCCCCCTTTTGTCCCGGATCTCTAAGTCAAACTCCTGCAAGAGGAGGATCCATCGCAAAAGACGAGGCTTGGCGTCCGATTTGCTTAAAAGATACCTAAGTGCGGAGTGATCCGTGAAGACAATAACTTTTGAGAGGGTGATATATGACCTAAACTTATCGAAGGCAAAAACGATCGCTAGAAGCTCCTTTTCGGTTGTGGTGTAATTCGCTTGTGCCGACGTGAGTGTTTTGCTCGCATAATAAATAGGGTGGAAATACTTACTCACCCGTTGGCCTAAAACGGCACCAACCGCAATGTCACTCGCGTCGCACATGATTTCAAAAGGGAGCGACCAATCCGGCGCGACTAGAATCGGGGAGTTTATAAGTTCCTCTTTGATGAGTTTAAAAGCCAAATGGCATTCATCGCTAAAAATAAACGAGGATTCTTTTTCAAGAAGGTGGGTTAACGGCTTTGTGATTTTTGAAAAATTCTGTATAAAGCGCCGATAAAACCCCGCGTGGCCTAGGAAACTACGAATAGCTTTTACGTTTGTTGGAGGGGGAAGTTTTTCAATCACTTCGATCTTGGCCTTATCGACCTCGATCCCCATGCCCGAAATTTTATGGCCAAGGACTAATCCTTCCTTGACCATAAAATGGCATTTTTCCCAATTAAGTGCTAAATTCGTTTCCTCGCATCGCTGCAACACGCGCTCAAGATTTTTTAAACAATTTTTAAATGAATTTCCGAATACCGAAAAGTCGTCCATAAACACTTCCATCACCTCCTCTACTAACTCGTCAAATATTGCCAGCATACATCTTTGAAATGTAGGTGGCGCATTACAAAGGCCAAATGGCATCCTTCGATAAGCGAAGGTGCCAAAGGGACAAGTGAAAGTGGTTTTTTCTTGGTCGTCGGGCGAAATCGGGATTTGAAAATATCCCGACAAACCATCGAGAAAACAGTAGTAGGAGTGACCTGAAAGGCGCTCTAAAATTTGATCGATGAATGGTAGAGGGAAGTGATCCTTACGGGTGGCATCATTTAGTTTTCGGTAATCGATGCACATCCGCCAACCCGTAACAGTACGGGTTGGGATCAACTCGTTATTCTCATTAGCTACTACCGTAATGCCACCTTTCTTTGGTACGACTTGTACTGGGCTAACCCAAGTACTATCCGATATCGGGTAGATAATTCCCGCGTCCAATAGTTTGATCACTTCGGCCTTAACGACTTCTTTCATGTTAGGGTTTAGCCGTCGTTGAGGCTGGACCGAATTTCGGGAATTATCTTCGAGAAAGATTTTATGAGTGCAGAAGGAAGGGTTTATACCCTTTATATCCGAAATTTGCCACGCAATTGCGTGGCGGTGCTTTCTTAAGACAATAGCCAACTCGGAAATTTCCGAGTTGCTAAGTTCGGATGAAACGATGACGGGTAGCTTCGACTCTTTTTCTAAAAATAAATACTTAAGGTGAGGGGGAAGTTGCTTTAGTTCTAAAACGGGTGGCTCTTCATAAGATGTTTTGATTTTTAATTTTTCTAAAAATAGTGGTTCGGGTGGTGTGAAACGAGTGACTTCTTCTTCTTCCAGACAAAAGAGCTCGGCGAACTCGGACTCGAGACTCGAGGTGGAGACTAACTCGGGAGGGGAATCGAATTCCCAACACTCTTCCAGGTAAAAACACGAATCGTCGTTTTCTAATGTGTTCCGCATCGAGGAATTTATTCCGAAAGAAACTTCATCGTCTCCAACCCGTAGGAGGAGCTTTCCGTTACTTACGTCAATAATGGCGCGGGAGGTGGCAAGGAAGGGGCGGCCGAGTATGAGGGGTACTTCGGCATCCTCTTCGATGTCAAGAATGACAAAGTCCACCGGGAAGATGAACTTGTCGACCTTGACGAGCACGTCCTCCACTATTCCTACCGGATATTTTAAAGAGCGATCCGCTAATTGAATACTCATTCGAGTGGGGCTTGGATTTCCTAGACCTAGCTTCTTAAAGAGAGAAAAGGGCATGAGATTGATACTTGCTCCCAAATCCGCTAAAGCGTGTTTTACTAACGAATTGCCAAATAAACACGGGATGGAGAACCTTCCCGGGTCATTCAATTTTCGAGGCAATTTGTTGAGTACAACCGCGGAGCATTCTGCGTTCAAAGAAATATGCGAAATATCTTCTAACTTTTTCTTATTGGAGAGCAACTCCTTAAGATATTTCGCATATTTAGGCATTTGAGAGATAGCCTCGCAGAAGGGTACATTAATGTGAATTTGTTTTAAAATATCCAAAAACTTTTTATAATTCTTTTCGGCGCTCTCGCTCTTAAACTTAGACGGATACGGAATATTAGAAGTAGAAGCGCGCGGAGCTAACGTAGCAGGTAAATTTGAAGATAAAATAGGAGGAGGAGGAGGGGAGGAAGTTACCATGGGTTCGTCCTGTTTTGAAACCACCTCCTTCCCGCTTCGGAGTGTAATCGCATTTGCGCTCTCCTTTGGGTTTGGCTCCGTGTTTCCCGGAAGGGCTCCTTGCTGGCGCTCGGAGATTATCTTTGCTAGCTGGCCCACTTGGTTCTCCAAATTTTTGATCGATCCGGTGAGGTTCCGGATGTTCGCTTCATTTGTAGCAACATATTTTGCAAAAACCTCTTCAAGCGGAGAGGGCTTTTGCTGTTGCGGTGGAAAACCGGGTGGATTAAAATTTGGAGGGGGAGTTAAATTAAGAAGTTGATTTGGAGGTTGATTTAAATTCAAGGGACGCTGAGCATTTCCTTGATTGCTCCATGAGAAATTCGGATGATTCCTATAACCCGCATTGTAGGTGTTATTATATGGAGCGGTGTTCGGGTTATAGGAAGGCCGAGGCGGATTTCCCATGTAATCAACTTGCTCTTCAATTAAAGCATTATTAGCCCAAGGAGGAGTGGCGGAGGAAGCAGACATCTCCGCCACTTGCTTTGTTAAGCGCTCAACTTGTAAAGCCAAATTTGCGTTAGCGTCTATTTCAAAAATTCCGGCCGGCTTATTAGGCCGCGCTCGGGGCATGTTCCATTGGTACGCATTTGTGGCCATCTCTTCGAAAAGCTCTTGAGCGGCGATCGGGGTTTTATTATTTAATGTCCCCCCGGCGGCCGCATCAATCATTTGCCTCGTTTGGAGATTTAAGCCATTATAAAATATTTGCACTTGTTGCCAAGTGGCAAGTGCGTGGTGAGGGCATCGACGCAAAAGCTCCTTGAAGCGCTCCCATGTATCATAGAGAGACTCCGAGTCGATTTGCATGAATGACGCAATATCCGTGCGCAATTTAGCGGTCTTTGAAGGCGGGAAATATTTATTAAGAAATTTTTCCGCCATTTCGGCCCATGTAGTGATGGATCCCCTAGGTAGGGAGCCCAGCCACTGCTTGGCCTTAGACCGCAAAGAAAAAGGAAAAAGACGTAATCGAATGGCGTCATCGGTGACGCCATTGATCTTAAAAGTGTCGCAAATTTCAAGAAAGTAAGAGATATGTGAATTTGGATCCTCGTCCGGTTGACCATCAAAGGTCACTGATTGTTGCACCATTTGTATGATGCTGGACTTGATCTCAAAATTATTGTTCGCCACCGTGGGGCGAACAATACTCGATTGTGTGCCTTCCAAATTCGGCCGCGCATAATAGGACATGGTCCGTTGCGCGTCCTCATTTGGATTTGGCTCGTTAAGATTAGGAGGATTAAGATCATGATCCATATTTGCTGCGTTAGTGTCCCCGATTGACTCTTTGGATTCTACTTGATTTCCTTGATCACGAGAACGGCGGTGCCTCAAAAGGGTTCGCTCGATTTCCGGATCAAAAGGAAGAATCGAAGTGCTACCACGGGTCATACACTAAAAAGAGAAGGAAGGAAGAAGAAAGAGAGAATTTATTTTTGTTCTTTTAGGCAGATTAAGTTAGTCTTGGACTTCCCAAGATCTACCCGTTGAAGGGTTTGCAAGGTACTAGGAGGTGAGATGGGATGACACCCCAAACGTCCCTTTCCAAGATTTTAATTTCACCTTAAGATTTTCAAAAATAGAAAAACTAAAATAAAAACATGATAAAATTAATAGCTATCATCGTTTCAAAATATCTACGCAAAAGTCCCCGGCAAAGGCGCCAAAAACTTGATATAGAAATTCGGTGGTTTTTAAATTAAGCGAAGGTTAAAGATTTTTTTCCAAACCATATCCGATAAAGGCAAGCGTACCTTATCGTCTATAGTATAGGATATTAAGAAATATCAAGGTCGTATTCCACGGGGCGCGTTGATTACTTCTACTTTGAGGAAAGTCACCATTATCTTATCTAACAATATTTTTGAGTTTTAATTACTTAGCTAGAAGAAAGAAAAATGCAAACTAATTGAAGGGTTGTGATGAAGATAAAAGAAGCTAGCACTCAATCAAAAGTCACCTTGGAGTGAGAATAGACAAGTAAAAGGAAATTAAATCTAATTCCGTTTAAATTGAACTACTTGACCGTGGAGGTTCCCGAAGCTCGAACATGCCTCTCTCGAGGTTAATGCCCAACTAAGATTAGGAAAAATCAACCGGACTCTCGTCCTATAATCGATTACCTAAAACTTGCTTTACGAGGTGAACCCCACTATTGGATTTGACTCCAATCCGGGAGATTTACGTCATCCTCTCTCGAGGGGTGCATGCAACTCTCTTTACCCTTGAGTGATCGATTCATACTTTGAGCCTCTCGGCTAACTAAATATGTAAACTTAAGCGAAAATCATATATCGAAAATATGGCCTCACCAATTAAAAATCAAGGGTAATTCAAGTGTTTATAAAAACGAAAAAAGAAAACTTTAGAAGATCATAACTTGTCTAACTCATCCTCGGATCATTTTGATCGAGTACTAATGAGGATTAGTTAATCATGGTGGAGGGGGAAGAGAAAGAAAGATAAAAATGCATATTAAGAAAATTTAACTAAGTAAGGAGGAGACAAAAAGAAAGAGAACAAACTATTTTTATTTAAATGAAAACTATTACAAGACTTAAGAGAGGAAATTGCAAGCTAGGAAGAACAAGATTACAAGCTTAAACTAAACTATTGCATTGAAGGAAAAATAATACATTGCATTAGAAAAGGAAGAGAGCATGAAAGTAAAGAGACATGAACATGAACATGAAAAGAGAAAAATACTCAAGAATGGCTCTAGCAGCACCTCCCCCACTCCAAAATTCTGAACCCTGGACTCAAGGAGAGCCTCTGTATTTATAGGCGAAATTTTCAAGTTACACGCCCTCGGTCACGGGCGTGACCAAGGGCGTGTAATCACTGTAACATTGGATCCGGCAGCGGCGTGGGCTTGGCGTGACGGTGGGAGAAAATCGGACATGTCACGGGCGTGACATATGGGTCACGGGCGTGACTCAGGATGGCTTCATTTAATGTGGCATGGGCTAGGCAGACGGCGCGGCGGCGTGCTTGGATCACGCGGGAAGGTCACGGGCGTGACTTTGGGTCACGGGCGTGACTTTTGTTGACTTCTCAACAGCAACTTCTCGTCTCGACGGCAGCTCCACGTGGCAGATTCTAATATTACACGCCCATGGTCACGGGCGTGACTTTGGGTCAGGGGCGTGACCTGGGGCGTGACTGGGTGTGGACTAGCTCAACAGCACGACATCGACCTGGACTGGTCTTCAAGTTACACGCCCTTGGTCACGGGCGTGACCGAGGGCGTGTAATGCAATATTTTCCCAATTTGTCCAAAAATTTGCAAATATTAAAATTAGGCTAAGTTAGAATCAAAATTACAAAAAGAACTACTTATAACCTAAAATTGACATAAAAAGGAAAAATCATATTAAATAATTACAAAAATTTCTATTAAAAACTTATATAAAAACTACTTTATCAAGATATCACCACCGTCAACATCTTTCTGAAGGCTACCGCCGGCGGTATCACTACCACCGGTGCTAGTGTATCGACGATATCTTCGAGAACCAACCCATTTTTCGACGACAAGTACCCTTATCATTTTGAAGGCTACCGTCGGCGGTATCACTACCGCCGGCGCTAGAGTATAGACGATATCATCGAGCACCCAAACACCTTTTTGATGATAAGATACCCTTCTCGACGATAAGGTACCCTTCTCGACGATAAGGTACCCATATCGTTTTGTGAGGCCACACGTCATTTTGAAGGCTATCACCGATGGTATCACTACTGTCGGTCTAGTTTATCGACGGTATCATCGAGAACCAACCCCTTTTTCGATGAAAAGTACCCTTATCATTTTGAGGGCTACTGCCGGCGGTATCACTACCGTCGGCGCTAGCTCATTTTTAGGGAGTGAGAGCGCTACACCCACCCTTGTTGACCGTGATTCAAACCTGATCACCTCAGGGTCCTAGGGCTTCTACCGAGCCCGAGTCTACCCCCGGTGATGCAAAACACTCATGAGGGGCCTAGAGCGAACTGGGATGTTACAAATCCAATAAACAAAAAAAGAATTTGTCCCCGAAATTTAAGTTTGGGGCTACGGGTATTGAAATATGAAGTATGATAAACTAGTTTAGGGTATACCTTAGGGGAATAATTCTAGATAGCGTTGTTGCATGAGGTCCATAGGTTGCCAAGTGTATTCTTCCTTCCCATGGTTGGACCATAGGACCTTTACCAATGGAACACTCTTTTGTCGCAGCTTCCGGATCTCGGTATTTAGTATCCGCACATGCTCTAACTGGATGGATCTATCAATTTCCACAGGGCCAGATGTAGTTACAATGTACTGATCGGGGCATAATGCTCTTCGCAGGGAGGATACATGGAAAACGTCATGCAAATTCTCCAATTCCGGTGGTAGCTCCAACCGATAAGCTAAGGGGCCGATTCGCTCCAGGATAGTATAAGGCCCCATATAATGAGGGCTGAGCTTTTTTCTTCCCCGGACACGAGAAACTCCATGCATTGGCCTAATCTGTAAGAAAAACTTGTCTCCCACCTAAAATTACACCATCCTGTGCTTTGCGTCATAATACTTTGCTTGCTGGCTCTGAGCCTCAAGCATACGATCCCGAATCAGTCTAACCATCGCATCAGTTTCATCAATGAATTCTACTCCCAACGCTTTTGGGTCCTCATCCTGGATCCAAGATAGAGGCGTCATGCACTTCCTTCCATATAGTTCCTCATAAGGAGCCATGCTGATGCTTGCTTGATGGCTATTATTATTATAGGAAAACTCTGTAACGGCCCGCCTTGCATTGGCACTACCGATCGTTAAACGACTGGCCCCATTGCCCAGACGCCTGGGCTACAACCCGCTTGGTGACACCCCAACCCCTCGTTGAGCCTATTTCTCAGTGCCAGCAGGTTGTTGATGGAGGGATTCGAACCCCCGCCACCCTTGATGAGAAACCATCAACAGTTCGCATCACCAACTGAGCTGCAACTCAGTTAGTGATGAGAGTTGTTGAAGGTTTCTCATCAAGGGTGACGGGGGATCCAGACCCGCCATTATCAACCCACTGTAGCTGAGAAACAGGCTTAGAGAGGGGTTGGGGTGTTTCAAAGCGGGATGTAGCCCGGACATCCTGGACAATGGGGCCAGGCGTCTAACAGTTACATTATATGGCTACCCGCTCTCAGAGCAGCTGGGCCGTTACAAACTCCAACAAAGGTAGAAGTCTCTCCCACGGTTCTCCCCGATCCAAGACACATAGCCGCAACAGGTCCTCCATTGTCCTGATAGTCCTCTCAGACTGGCCATCGGTATAACGATGGAAGGCTGCGCTGAAAGTCAACCGAGAGCCCAAATATGCTTGCACTTCCCTCCACTCCCTGGAGATAAAATGACCATCTTGATCTGAAACGATAGTTTTGGGCACCCCATGATATCAGACAAACTACTCCACAAAGAGGCACACCAAAACATCGACATGTGTATCTTTCCAGATTAGAATGAACTTTGCGACCTTCGTCAACCGATCTAATCACCCATACAGAGTCACTCCCAGAGCGGGAGCGAGGTAGACCATGTACAAAATCCATGGAGATATCTTCAAACTTCCACTCAGGAATAGACAATGACTGTAATAAACCAATGGGGCTCTTACACTCTGCCTTCACTTTCTGGCATGCCTCAAAATGCATGACGAAATGAGTGACATCCCTCTTCATTCCCGGCCAAAACATCGTCTTCCGCAGATCAGTATACATCTTGACGATCCCAAGATGCACCGAATACTTGGTGCAATGAGCCTCTCTCAGTATATCTTCCCGGATTCCTCCTCCTGCGGTATATATACTCTGCTGTGGAAGTGAACGAGGTCCTCCCGCAGTGTGTAGTCCTCTGTAGAACCAGTCTCCACTGCTCGAAGTATAAGGTCTAGGGTAGCATCCTTCCTTTGCTCGGCTCGGATGCGATCACGTATATTACAAACTATGCTCATAGTGGCAAGGTACTCAACGTACGCCTCTGGATCGTCCTAAATACAAGCATAATATGCATCTCCTCGAGCATCTTGGCCAACTCTGTTGGGACCATTGCCCACAATGTCCTAGATTTGGAGAAGTCCATTCCTATGTCAAAGGTATACCTCAGAATGTATTTGATATACTTTCTAGAATCACTGTGCAGGAGATCAGGTCAAGCTAGGTGCTCAAGTAATTCATCTAAGTTCACAAGCGTCGGGACACTACACATCGCTCGACGCCTGTGACCCAGAAGCATCGACTCATGTCTACTGTCTCAAAAAGGCAAGGTCGCTGCTGAAGATCTGAGGTCAAGTCAAGAAGCGTCGAGCCAAGGAAATCGCTCGACGCCATGGGACAAGAAGAGTCGACTAAACTTCAGTTAGCTCAACGCCAGCAAAAAGAGTCTAGATGTGAAGACAAAGTTAAGAAGCGTCGAGCTCCTATACATTGCTTGACTCCTACAGATAAAAAGCGTTGAACGACTAAAGATTGCTCGACGCTTAAGAAGGAGGAGTTGAGAGATTCAGTCTCAGAAGAAAGTGTCGAGCATCTACACATCGCTCGACACCTTATAGAAAAAGCGTCGACATAGATACACAGTGCTCAACGCCTTTTCCTAAAAAGCTCTGAATCAAGAGATATGTAACAGTACATCTGCAGCAAGCTGAGCCATGTCGAGATGTTGACCATGTCTAAACTCCTCGTATATTCTGAAGCCACTAAAGACAGTTGAAGATTTAATGTCATACTGACGTGGAGGAGCGTCTCAGATGTTGGGGATGGCGGGTTATAAATAGAAGGCATGACCTATGGTTTTATCAGTAGAAACATTCCTACTGAAAGCCATCATCTTCTCCGTCGTTCAAGAGAAAAATCTGAGGAAGAATTTGAAGAAGCCATCTCCTCTTTCAGAATCGTGCTACAAGAAATTTCTTCAGCAATCTGGTGCTGAGATTATTATCTGAAGAGAGAAGGTCAAGGAGGAAGAATCTGTCTTCCTAAAGAAGAACAGTCATCACAGCCTGTGCAATTCAAGAAGATCATTTCGCTGTTGCTGTTCTGCTGAAGTTTTCTATCTGATCTTTCAGATAGATCAAGAAGACTCAATACATTGAAGAATCTGAGTCTAAGTATTGTTTCTACCTCTTTCAATTTCTATAGGATCTGAGTTGTTAGATCTGAGTGTAGGATCTTTCAAGGATCTGAGGTGTAGGATTAGGTGTGATCTGAATTGTAAGATTTAGGGGTGGTTGAGATCTGAGTTTGCAAGATCTGTTGAGATCTGAGTGTGTAGGATCTGTTGAGATCTGAGACTATAAGATCTGTTGAGATCTGAGCCGTAAGACCTTTTGGTGGTCTGAGATCTGGAGGAGATATAAACCATATCTAGCATACTGCTAGAGGGGAGAAGGGGGAAAGTGGATTACCCAAGATAGGGGAACCACTATAAAAATCTGTGTGTTTGTGTTTGTTTTCTTGAAAGCTTTGATCTTCATTCACATTCATTTAGGATTTAATCAAGAATTACTAATAGATTTTAAAATAACCTATTCACCCCCCTTTAGGTGATTAGCTACCCTTAAATAAAGTCTTTCTAGTGGTATCAGAGGGTTGTTATTCAAGAAAAGGTTTAACAGCCTGAACAAGATCTCCTAAGGGTAGATTTGTTAAAGTCGTGATGGCTAACAGTGAAGGGAACAAGGAATTCACATCAATGAAGTTACCAATCTGTAGAAAAGAAAACTTTGGGATTTGGAAGGAAAGGGTCAGCTTATTCATGGAAGCCTCTGACCCTAGGATATACATCACAGTACTAGAAGGACCTTTTGTTCCAATGAAGGTCTCATTCACAGATGGAAGTATCAAGACTCCCAAAACATATTCTGAGATGACTATAGATGAAGTGATTCTGGCCACCATGGATAAGAGAGCTCAGAATATCATTGTGAGTTCACTTGAGGATTCAACCTTCCAGAACTTAGTACACTGCAAAACTGCCAAAGAAATGTGGGATTCTCTCATTGTCTATATGGAAGGGACTAAAGAAGTCAGAGATGACATGAAGTCTCTTCTGAATCAGCAATATGAGGCTTTCAGACAAGACAAGAAAGATTCAGTAGCAATCTGCTATGAGAAATTCTTCAAAATTGTAAATGGTCTGAAAACCTATGGAAGAACATTTACAGATTATGAGTTGAATGATAAATTCTTAAGATCCCTGAACAAAGAATGGGATATCAAGATCTGTGCTATCAGGGAAATGGGAAATCTGCGAAACATTCAGCCACAGAATCTATATGGGAAACTTCTGTCCCATGAACTTCACCTGAATACCAAAAAAGCTGAAGAAGGACACATCAAGGAAAATCCCATTGCTCTGAAGACAGAAAGTTCCAAGAGAAGCAAAGAAAGGATGTCATTATCCCCCAGGATACCATCTGAATCTGAAGAATCAGAGACCAGTAATTCTGACTATGAAATATCAGATAGTGAACTGACACTCTTCACCAAACAACTGAAAAGGATGCTCAGAAGAAAACAACAATAGAAAACTAGGCCTTCTCAGTCATCCAGATCCAAGAAGCACTCCAACTATTCAGAAGGATTCAAACCAGATTCCAAGAAGGACATGTATAACTCTAAACATAATAAATCTAATTCAGAAGAAATTGTGTGCTTTGGATGCAGGAAATCTGGACACATGATTGCTGATTGTCCATCAAAAAGAAAGAACAACAAGAAGTCTGATGAAAGGAGGCACAAGTCCGACAAGAAATATGAGAGGAGCCTAATAGCCACGAAAGGCAAAGTCACTCTCAGTGACAGTGAATCTCAATCATCTGATTCAGACAGTGAAGAGGCACTCATAGCTCTGATGGCTGTCCATGAAAGTGAAGACATTCTGAACCATAGACCTATGATAAGAGCCCCGATATCAAGGTCTGATAGTGAAGAGGATGAATACGAAAATACAGGACTCATGGCCCTCAGTGATGAAGAGGATCAGGAGACAATCTCTAATGTGAAGGTACTTGATAAAACTCCTTTATCTGATTCTGAATCTGAGAATAAAACTATTTCACTAGATGAAATGTTTGAGAAATATGAGTCAATTCTTAAAGCTCTCATAAAGAGTAAAAAGATTAACAAAAAATTACATAATAAAATAGCTGAACTAAAAGAAACAAACTCCCAATGCTCTGAGACAGCTGAGAGGCTAAATCAGGTAAGCAAGGAGCTTAGCAAATTGAAAACTATGTCTATCATTCACATTCAGACAATATGCACTAAGGAGAAATTAATAAAAGAACTTGAGGCAAAACTCCTAGCTGAAAGGAAGCTTGTGGCAAAATTCTCAAAACCATAAACTATCCTTCCCATAATAGACACATTCCCTGCACAATACATATGTGGCATAGGATACAATGGGAAGGCAGAAAATAAATCTAAAATTAATGACAAGGCACCCATGCAACCTATAAAATTCAACAAAGCCATGCTTATCACAAATGAGCATGATCTAGAGGGTGTGCATGAGCATTGGAAGGGTGAGTGTTCTACTAGCAAAGCTCACTCCATTCAACCAAGCATTAGTGATGCCAAATCTCTATATAAAGAAAAAAGATTAATTCATCATGACTCTTTTGTATTTGGAGCAAACACCAAATTCAAAGGAGAGGAACTGAGACCAGTAGTGAAAACTACTGCTGTCAAGAAATCTAAATCAACAAATTTCATCAAAACACTTTACAAAACTCCATTGAATAAGGCAACTAAACAAAATGTGAGTCAACCCAAAGAAGTGAGAAGACCTCAAAGGAGATATAACAAATATGAATGTTGGTGCTGTGGAAAGGTTGGCCATTTTGCTCTTGATTGCTGGTTCAATCCAACTGTACCTAGAATCAATTCTGGAAGACCAGTACACAGACCAATGGCAACACAGACAGCACAAAGGATTATACAACAACTAAATATACCAGATCATACTAACAAGGTTCTAGGACCCAACTTTGTGTGGGTTCCTAAGGAAAGGTAATTTCTTCTTGCAGGTATGTCCAAGGACCAATCAATTTCCTATCTGGTACTTGGACAGTGGGTGCTCTATGCACATGACAGGAACAAGAAGTCTACTGAATGACTACACTCCTTTGAAGAATGGACCAAAGGTTATCTTTGGAGGGTCTGACAAAGGTAAAACTAAAGGTTATTGTAAAATCACAAATGGAATTGTCACCATCACCAAAGTTGCTCATGTTGATGGATTGCAACACAATCTCATCAGCATAAATCAATTTTGTGATATTGGGTATGACGTTTCATTCCACAAGGATGAGTGCCTGATTAAGAGAGAGAATGAGATAATTCTCTCAGGCACTAGGAGTGGCAACATTTACTGCTTAAATTTTATATGTTCTGATCAAGTAAATCCCATATGCTTAGTAGCTAAAAATAAAGTCTCTAGTAGTGTACAATGGCACAAAAGGTTAGCCCACATAAACTATAAGACTATAAATAAGCTCATTTCAGGAGACCTAGTGAGAGCTGGGCCTAAGTGGAAGTGTGTGCAGGAGGGTCCCTGCCATGCTTGTCAAATGGGTAAGCAAACCAAGTCATCCTTCAAACCAATTGGTGAGAAGGATTCCATTAGATGTCTATACCTACTTCACATGGACCTATTTGGACCAATGTCAATTCATACTAGGAGGAAAGATTTACACCCTTGTAATTGTTGATGATTATTCTAGATTCACATGGGTATTCTTCCTTAGACACAAGTCAGATACTCTAGAAGTATTTACTAGCTTTGTTAGGCAAATCAAAAATGAAATAGGAAATCCAGTAGTCAAAATTAGAAGTGATCATGGGACTGAATTTCAGTCAGGTGCAATGACCAAATTTTGTGAAAATCTAGGCATCTCACAAGAGTTCTCATCTCCTAGAACTCCCCAACAAAATGGGGTTGCTGAGAGAAGAAATTGAACTCTCATTGAAGCTAGTAGGAGTATGCTGAGTGACTCCTCTCTTCCTGAGTATTTCTGGGCTGAAGTTGTAAACACAGCATGCCATGTGCAGAATAGGGCTCTTATCAACAAAAGACTGAATAAGACCTCTTATGAGTTGTTGAAAGGTAGAAAACCCACTTTAGCCTACTTCAAAATATTTGGAAGTAAGTGCTTTGTATTAAATAATGGAAAGCAGCATCTCACTAAATTTGCTGAAAAAGCCCATGAGGGAATTTTTGTTGGCTATAGCTCTCAAAGTAGAGCCTATAGAATCTTCAACAAAAGCTCAAATAGGATAGAAGAATCTATACATGTTGTATTTGATGAAACCAGCCTTATTTATAAGGATCTGGGAAGTCTATCTAGTAATGCAGGTTCAACACAGAAATTAAAGGAGATGAATATCAATGAACAACACATTGAAGACAATGAAGAAACTAATGAGACTGTAATTGTGACTAGAGAGGACGAGTCTCAAGAAGAAGACAAACATGAAGAACCAATTGTTGTTGAAGAACCACAACATCCAGAACCTCTAGAACAGCCAACTCAAACAGATGCACCCGAATCACAAAGGGAGAATGAGAGGTGGAGGAATGCAACCAAACACCTGAAGGATCACCCCAAAGAATAGATTATAAGAAATCCAAATGAAGTTGTGCAAACCAGAAGAGGGAACTCAATACATGAGGCATTGCATCACATCTTTCTATCCAAAATAGAACCTAAGAAATTTGATGAAGCCAATAAGGACCCTTCATGGATATTAGCTATGCAAGAAGAGCTAAATCAATTTGAAAGATGCAAGGTCTGGATATTGGTTCCAAGACCAAAGAAACAAAAAGTCATAGGGACCAAATGGGTATTTAGGAATAAGATGGATGAAAATGGTGTGATTATCAAGAACAAAGCAAGGTTGGTTGCCCAAGGATATAGACAGGAGGAAGGCATAGATTTTGATCAAGTGTTTGCTCCTGTGGCAAGATTGGAGGCAATCAGGCTATTCCTGGCATTTGCAGCACATATTGGATTCATAGTTTATCAAATGGATGTGAAGTCAGCATTCCTAAATGGAACAATACTGGAGGAAGTATATGTAGAACAACCCCCAGGTTTTATTGACTCTAATCATCCAAACTATGTCTATCTTTTATTAAAAGCTTTGTATGGTCTAAAACAGGCACCTAGGGCCTGATATGAGACATTATCTAGATTTCTCATTGAGAACAAATTCTCAAGGGGAAAGATAGACAAGACATTGTTTCTTAGGGTAGTTAAAGGTCATATTCTACTAGTACAAATATATGTACATGACATAATTTTTGGCTCAACTGATAATAACCTTTGCAAAAGGTTTGCAAGCCTTATGCAAGGGAAATTTGAAATGAGCAGCATGGGTGAGCTCAAATACTTCTTGGGACTCCAAGTGAAATAGTCCGAGGAAGGAATCTTCATTTCTCAGACCAAGTACACTAAAGAGATCATCAAGAAGTTTGGAATGGAAAGTTCCACTATCATGAAAACCCCAATGGCAGCCAATATGTCACTGGACAAGGATGACAAAGGGAAACCTATTAATGAAACCCTGTACAGAGGCATCATTGGCTCATTGCTCTACCTAACTGCTAGCAGGCCAGATATTATGTTCTCAACATGTGTGTGTGCTAGGTACCAAGTGAACCCCAAAGAATCTCACTACACTGCTGTCAAAAGAATCCTGAGATATCTAAAGGGTACGCATAATCTTGGTCTTTGGTATCCTAGAAGCAATTACTTTGAACTGACCAGGATTATTCTCACATTGAGAACTGATTGGGGAAGGGTGGTGTTTGACAGAGTGATAGAATGTGTCTAAGCACCCAACATGGGTAGGATACTATCTCTATATCTAGTAAAAGTAATTCCAGATTCTTTAAACAACAAACTTGGATCCAAAATAAATCACATGAAGAAAATGGACATAAGAATGCTAGAAAGATGGGAAAGGATTTTGTCAAGTCATCCACCAATAGAATCTTCTCCCAAGCAGAAGAAAATTCAGAAGAAAAAGAAGAAGAAGGTCACTTCCAGCTCTTCAAGCTCATCATCATCCAAAAGGAAATCGAAATCCTCTCCAATTCACGATCCTAATCTCACATCATCTGAAGAAGAAGAAGGGAATAAACCTAGGGACAGTATTCCTGATACACCAACAGGTACTGATCCAATACTGGAAGGGGTTGACAAGAACAACAGAGAAAAAGATGGGGAAGAGAAAGAAGAAGAAGAGAGAGGAGGTAAACCTGGATCCCCTGCTAGAGATGAGGGGAAGTTTCAAAATGAGGGGGAGGCTCCAGATGAGATTCCTGCAGAGGATAATACTGAATTTAACAAGGCATCAGATGAGGGGGAGGCTCAGGATGAGATCCCTGCTCCAGACAATACTGATTTTAATAATGCACCATCTGAGGGGGAGTATCAGCCTGGGGTCCCTGCTCAAGAGAATTCTGTTGTTGATGCTATGGATGTGGAAGGAGAGCCTAAAGCCACAAGGAAAGAAGCTAAGAAGGTGATCAAGATAGAATCCTCTAGCTCACATATGAGCAGAGAGATGTCTCTTTCATCAGAGAGGAAAGTAGTAGAAGTGCTGGAGTAGCAAGAGAAGTTAATGTGGATTTAAGTCCAATACTACCTAAGCTGGAGGAGTTGCTCAATAATCAAAGAAGATTATTGGAACAATATATTGAAGAAAATAACACAAAATTGAAAAATGATGTAGATTTTCAAATGAAAATGGTCAGATTTGAAGTCAATCATCAGATGAATGCTCTGAGAGAGGAAATGGTAAAATTTTTCAAAAGAGCTGGTGCTTCTGTGGACTATACAACTGAACAGCTAGATTAAATCAAGGGGACTTCAAAGGAAATCAAAGAAAAATAAGCAGGTATTGCAAAGAATGCAGATGATGTGCAACTAAATCAGGGAATTCTAAGCAACAATATGCAAGTGTTGTACAAAGAACAAGTTGCACAGACTCTCACAGGCACAACTAAAATAGAAGCTAAGCTGCAACAGCATGATGCTGCTATACTAGCCAAGATTGATGCGAGCTCCTCCATTCTAAAGGATCAAGTAAAGTTAAATACTCATACTATAGATGACCATCTTCTCAAGGTCAAGGAAGTCATTGAAAGTGGAGTAATTCATCTGGAGGGTCAGGTTAGGTTTCAGAAGAATGTACTGAGAGATCATATAGTTGAAGAAGTCCTAAATGGGGAGAGGTCAATGATTCAAGCCAGCTCTAAGCATGCTGTGTGGACCTCCAATTCTATAAGAGAAACTTTTGGCTATCCTCCCATAGATTATAATGATCAAGTTTCTGAGACCAAGCCAGCATCTCTCACACAAATTCAAAAGAAAATTGCCAAGATGTACAATCCTGAAGATAAAACCAAGAGAAAGAACATTACCAGTGAACAAGTAGAATCTAGCAAAAGGAAATTCAGAGAAGAAGTTGAATCAAGGGATGATTATGAACATTGGTCTCCCTCATCAAGGGAAATGATTCTGGCAGCATGGGAAGCTGTGAAAGGTAATCTAGAAGAGAGGGGGAAATGGGTACTCTGAAGCTGAATGGTTGAAGCACAGGGATCAGGAGGAGGTGAAAATAAAGTTTAAAGCTGACAAATTGGCTGGGAAAGTTCAGGCAAGTGATAAGGAGCCAATCAGATATTTCCCAAAGCCGTTTGGCTACTTCAAGAGAAGGAAAGAAGTTGCTGAAGTCCTATCCAAGAGAGCTAAAAGAGGAATAGATATAAAGGAACCTAAACAGCATTAGGATTTGAATCTTTCTTAAAATTCTCAGAAAATGTATTTGATATAATTTTGGATAATCTTGATGAGCTCCCAAAGCAAATTATCTTTTACTTATCTTCATATATATATATATGCCTGTGATGTGATTCTTTCCTTATATTTACATGATTTATTCTGTACTGCTTGTGATGTATATCATGTAATTTGTGATTTTTTGCTCATGTTATAAATCATGTCTGAGATAATTTCTTTTGTTAAGAATGTTTTGGTAATCTGATTTTATGAAGTATTATACTCATCATATTATGATTGCCTGTGAAGAAAATATTGGTTATCTTTGAAAAAGGGGTATATCATTGACTAAGGTTATGACTTCTTCAAATAGGGGGATATTGTTGGGACCATTGCCCACAATGTCCTAGATTTGGAGAAGTCCATTCCTAAGTCAAAGATATACCTCAGAATGTATTTGATATACTTTCTAGAATCACTGTGCAGGAGATCAGGTCAAGCTAGGTGCTCAAGTAATTCATCTAAGTTCACAAGCATCGAGACACTACACATCGCTCGAAGCCTGTGACCCAGAAGCATCGACTCATGTCTGCTGTCTCAAAAAGGCAAGGTCGCTGCTGAAGATCTGAGATCAAGTCAAGAAGCGTCGAGCCAAGGAATATCGCTCGACGCCATGGGACAAGAAGCATCGACTAAACTTCAGTTAGCTCAACGCCAGCAAAAAGAGTCTAGATGTGAAGACAAAGTTAAGAAGCGTCGAGCACCTATACATTGCTTGACTCCTACAGATAAAAAGCGTTGAACGACTAAAGATTGCTCGACGCCTAAGAAGGATTTGAGAGATTCAGTCTAAGAAGAAAGTGTCGAGCATCTACACATCGCTCGACACCTTATAGAAAAAGCGTCGACAGAGATACACAGTGCTCAACGCCTGTTCCTGAAAAGCTCTGAATCAAGAGATATGTAACAGTACATCTACAACAAGCTGAGCCATGTCGAGATGTTGACCATGTCTAAGCTCCTCATCTATTTTGAATCCACTAAAGACAGTTGAAGATTTAATGTCATGCTGACGTGGAGGAGCGTCTCAAATGTTGCAGATGGCGGGTTATAAATAGAAGGCATGACCAATGGTTTTATCAGTAGAAACATTCCTATTGAAAGCCATCATCTTCTCCATCGTTCAAGAGAAAAATCTGAGGAAGAATTTGAAGAAGCCATCTCCTCTTTCAGAATCGTGCTACAAGAAATTTCTTCAGCAATCTGGTGCTGAGATTATTATCTGAAGAGAGAAGGTCAAGGAGGAAGAATCTGTCTTCCTAAAGAAGAACAGTCATCATAGCCTGTGCAATTCAAGAAGATCATTTCGCTGTTGTTATTCTGCTGAAGTTTTCTATCTGATCTTTCAGATAGATCAAGAAGACTCAATACATTGAAGAATCTGAGTCTAAGTATTGTTTCTACCTCTTTCAATTTCTGTAGGATCTGAGTTGTCAGATCTGAGTGTAGGATCTTTCAAGGATCTGAGGTGTAGGATCAGGTGTGATCTGAGTTGTAAGATTCAGGGGTGAATCTGAGTGTAAGCCTATTGTTATAAAGGCTGAGGTAGGATCTGTTGAGATCTGAGTGTGTAAGATCTGTTGAGATCTGAGAGTGTAGGATCTGTTGAGATCTGAGACTGTAAGATCTGTTGAGATCTGAGCCGTAAGACCTTTTGGTAGTCTGAGATCTGGAGGAGATATAAACCCTATCTAGCACACTGCTAGAGGGGAGAAGGGGGAAAGTGGATTACCCAAGATAGGGGAACCACTATAAAAATCTGTGTTTTTGTTTGTTTTCTTGAAAGCTCCGATCTTCATTCACAGTCATTTAGGATTTAATCAAGAATTACTAATAGATTTTAAAATAACATATTCACCCCCCTCTACGTGATTAGCTACCCTTAAATAATGTCTTTCAAACTCCATGGACATCAATCGGGACTCTGACCTGTATGTGGGTGCCCTTCGACTTAACGCATCAGCCACCGAGTTTGCCTTCCCTGGGTGATAGTTCAGTGTATACTCATAATCGCACAAGAACTCAATCCACCGCCGCTGCCTCAGATTTAGATCCTCCTGTGTGTGTATTTATTTGAGGTTCTTATGATCTAAAAATATCTCGCAGTGGATGCCATAGAGATAATGCCTCCAGATCTTCAAGGCGAAGACCACTGCTCCCAGCTCCATGCCATGCACTGGATTATTCGCTTTGTGCTTCTTTAGCTGCCTAGAAGCATAGGAAATTACATGCCCTTGCTGCATCAATACAACACCCATCCCCTGATATGAGGCATACGTATAAATCTGGAATCCTTCCCAGATGGAATGGCAAGGATCGGGGCTGAGGTGAGGCGATCCTTCAGCTCCTAGAACGCGACCTCACACTTGGGTTCCCATACAAAAGGAACATCCTTCTTAGTCAGGGTGGTGAGGGGAAGAGCGATCTCCGAGAATCCCTCGACAAACTTGCGGTAGTAACCAGCAAGTCCTAATAAACTGCGCACATCCACTGCCGACTTCAAAGGCGGCCATTCCCTTACTGCTCGTACCTTGGCAGGGTCCACTGCTAAACCTGCTCCACTTATGACATGGCCCAGGAAAGCGACTTCCTGGAGCCAGAACTGGCACTTACTAAACTTTGCAAACCAGTTGTGTTCCCTCAGCTTCCCCATAACAAGTGCTAAATGATGTGCATGATCCTCTTCGGTCCTTGAGTAGACCAGAATGTCATCAATAAATACTATCACGAATACATCCAGGTACGGTTTGAATACTATATTCATCAAGCTCATGAATGCGGCGGGGGCATTTGTGAGTCCGAATGGCATGACAGTAAACTCATATAAACCATACCTCAAACTAAAGGCGGTCTTCGGGATATCCTCCTCCTGGATCCACAACTGATAATAACCCGAGCGCAAATCAAGTTTCGAGAACCAGTGCGCTCCTTCAAGCTAATCAAAAAGCTCGTCAGTCCTGGGCAGTGGATAGGTGTTCCGGACTGTTAATAGGTTGAGCTCTCGATAGTCTATACAAAGCCGGAGCGAACCGTCCTTCTTCTTCACGAATAGAACTGGGGCTCCCCAAGGTGATGAACTGGGGTGGACGAACACTGAGTTTACTAGCTCTTGAAGCTACGTCCGAAACTCCGCAAGCTCCTTTGGTGCCATCCTATATGGAGTCCTAGAGATGGGCCTAGCTCCCAGTATCAGTTGGATCCGGAAATCTGCCTCTCGATGAGGGGGTAGTCCGGACAGCTTGTCCGAAAGACATCAAAAAAGTCCCGAACCACCGGTACTTCAGTAATGTTGATCTCTATCTCCTTCATCTCAAAGCAGACCATATAACCCTCATCGCCCTGTTAATGGGCTTTGACAGCCCGAATAGATGATAATAAAATATGGGAGGTGGGTCTAATACCTTCGATCACTACATCAGAATCTTCACGCCTCAGTACAATTTTCTTCACCGGGTAGTCGATCTTGGCATGGTTCCAATGCAACCAATTCATGCCCAGGATTAGATCAAAATCTGTCATCTTTAAAAGCGTCGTCGTTGCTTCGAATAACTTTCCTCTAATCTCTACATTCATATTGCACTTGGCGCGCGATAATATCTCTGACTCGTCCGCAAATCGCACCTTCCTATGGATGCCTTTGAAGTGCTGCACTTGGTCCATATCGTCTACGAATTCCTCTGAGACGAACGAGTGCGAGGCACCCGCATCGAACAAGGTGTATGCGGGATTACCACAGACAAGTACTATACCTTGATGGTTTTTGTTATTTGGGTCATAAGTTATACTAAAGCTAAGGTTTTTGCAAGGTACTAAGTAATCATAAGAAGAACAGTGAAGTACCTGTTATGACCTCCTCAGGGTTCCGGGGCTCTGCGAGATCCAGATAAATCTGCTCCTGTTGTTGGCCTCTACCGTGAGGTCCTCGACCCCGATCTCATCCTCGGCCTCGTCCTCGCTGTGCTGCTGGAAGAGCCATGGGATGATTCAGAGCATTCCCTTGTAGCTGTGGGCAGCAGATCCAAATATGGCCCGACTGGTGACAGTGATAACAAACCCTTTGAAAGGGCTCTCTTGGCCGCTGAGGTGCCTGACCCTGAGCCTTGATGCGCAAATCTTAGCACACCGCTATAGGCGGTAGCGAGACTGCGGCATGAAACGGCAGTGTACCGATCGTTCAAGTAATAAAAAATGGGAATGAATCCCCAAGTATCGATCTCAAAGGAACACAGTAAGGTGGAGTTTATTATCGAGGAAGGACTTGAGATGGAAGTCCTTAACGTCGGATGGATGCGGAAATGGGGGGTTTTGGATTGTGGAAATAAAATAAAAGCTATCAACTACTCCTATGCAATGCCGCTATGCAATGCTTCGCTTGGCGGGATGGAGACTAGGCAGGCCTTGAGCGCGCTGCGTCGCAAAGGCGGATGGACGAGTAGGCAAGCGGAATCGAACTATGCAGGCCTTGAGCGCGCTTCTTCGTTAAGCGGGATGGATTACACGGTCCGCGATGCCACGCTTCGATAGGCGGATGGATGAGTAGGCTAACGGAATGAGGGTCGCAAACACCTCGTCGACAAGCACGCCACTAGCAATTGCTAGTGCGGCACCGGACACGGTGGTGGAGTGGAAAATGGATGGCGGCGCACCTCATTAACACATATGAACTAAATAATTCCAAATAAATGAAATAAGCATTACAAAGCATAGTTCATAGCATACATCATCAAAATATAGAGATTACAAACATTACATCAACATAAGGAAGAGAAAAAGGCAATAGATACGACCGAATTCGGAGGCTCGTTGTAGATTCACGGTAGGAAGCACCGGGTTGTCAATCCGCGTCCTAGCTCGGTCCCAACTATCGTCCGAGGTAGAGGAGGGCTGTCACACCTCCCAATGGACCCGTCTTCTCTAGCGTTTTACAATCCGGCCCCGTCCGATGCAAAGAAATCCTTCCTTGGCGATGAAGATGAGTGTAGAATCTCCTCTTTGAAGCCCTTGGATGATGGAGGGGGCCTAGGGGGCGAACACCTGCCGAAATGGGCGAAACGGCGGAGCTGGGCGAGAAAAACGGTGAAGGATCCGACCTAATTCGTGAGCAGGAATATTTATAGGCGCTGGAATAAACAGTGCGCACGATCAGTGGCACACGACCAATGGTCGTGCACGCTGGAATCCTGTGATCGTGCGTCTGCCTGGGTGGAGCCTGCAATGTAAGAAATTTATAAAATACCATGTTCGCACGACCAGTGGCGCACGACCGGTGGTCGTGCGCACTATCGTAGGTGGTCGTGCGCACTGGTCGAAACAGAACTCATAAAATTGATTTTAAGTGCGCACACACAGTGGCGCACGACCGGTGGTCATGCGCACTATCGTAGGTGGTCGTGCGCACTGTCCGAGACAGAACTCAAAAAATAGGGTTAAGTGCACACGATCAGCGGCGCACGACCAGTGGTCGTGCGCAATAGAACCAGTGATCGTGCGCAGTGTTCCTGTACAGAATTGTACCGGGAACACCTACACGACCCCTGTTCCAGCACAACCACGAATCCAGCCACTAAAAGTGGCACTTAACAATGCATGAATACTACTAAAGAATAAGAACATGAAATAACACCAAAAACGGGCCTAGAGGTGCACTTAGCATGGAGTATCAAATATGAGTGAAAACATGTCTAAAGTGAAGTGCATAGACTAGAAAATCGGCCCAGATGAGTCCATAAATGTGTATATATTTGGGACTCATCACACCCCCAGACTTAACTGTTTGCACGTCCCGAGCAAACCATCTCTCGCGGACAGGAAAAACATAAGCTGGCGAAGAAATTATCAAGCGGAGTACCATGCGAAGTCGCATGCTCATGTGCGTAGAAGTACAGTAGACAAAATTTCTAATTATACATATTAGTTTATACTTTTCTTAGGGGCGTAGTTATATATTACATTTACTCAAAAAGTGAATCACGGTGAATCATAAGGTCGTACATAGGAAGAAAGTAAACTGAACGCTGAGGCGAGCATTGCCAAAGATCGGGGCTTGGGACAACTCCATTGAAATCCATCAATGTCGGTGACCATAAGCTTGCCCGTTCGCACTCTCTCCACGGCACTGGTTTGACTCAAATGCGTGAATCAATAGGACTTAAGGTTTTAGATGAGGCTTGGGTTTAGGTGAGGTAAACAAATATAAACATGAAGGCTTAGAACACAAAAAACCCAAATGAGCAAATGCATAACACTATCCAAGTAGCCATAAAACATGCGGATGCACCACACCCCCAGACTTAGACTTAGACGCATGGGTGTGTGCACTGCCTACTCCCAAATATAAATCTCAAACAGATTTTTTCAATTAAACTTTTCATTCTTCTTTTTCTTTTCAAATCTTTTTCTTCTTTTCTTTTTCTTTCTTTAGCAATTTCAGCAAATTTTTCAAAGATGCACATCCACATTTTCACATTGTACTTCCACAATCAACACCACCAATTTGAAATTTATGCGACTAGGATTGGAGTTTAGGCTTTGGTGAACAATAGTGGAGCTGAACCAAAAGAATGGGGTAGGCACAACTGGGCTAGCGAGGAAAAGATGATAGGAATGGCACAAAGGCTCAACCGGGCCAAAATGATGGCCTATATCACATTCACGCAATTGACTAACCGCATACCCATGCTTCATGAATCGCTTGGGGCAAGTTCTAGCCACCGAGAAAGATAATACTTTCTCCCGACTCGGGCAATACGAGGCTAACGAACGTCTACACACATCCCTATGCTACCGTTTGATTCACACCGAATTCACCAATTTTTGAGTGTAGTAAACAATATTTACGCTAATAGAAAAATATAAACTAAAAGCATAAAAAGAAATTGAATCTACACGAATTTCTATGTGAGACATGAGCACTCGACTAGGAGCACTATCGAAGTCAACATTTTACTCCTACTCACAATCCTAAGCCAGCACAATGATTTTCCAAATCACACAAAAAGAAATGAGTTCAGCTCAAGACGTGCCAACAGCTAAGTGCACGCTCGAGTAGGTGCAGTGGTGTGCGGTGCAAATGAAACAACACTAAATAACTGAAATTAAAATACTTCTATTATGCAAATGATATGTGCACGTGCAGTGGGTAACATATAACAGCTCTCCCCCAGACATAAACTAAACAATCCACAAAATATATGACATGAAAATCAGAAAAGGCTAGGGAAAGAGAGTACCCAGTGCTCAGAAATGAGCACACCAGAAGATTGGCATGTAAGATAAAATGAGCCGCAGCGTCCGCCATCCAGAAAAGATACCTGCAGGGGGGGTCAGCTCCGCAGAAACAAAAGAAAATAGAAAACTGAAAAAAATACTACTAACTAAACATGATTAGATGAAATAAAAATGCAGAAAAGAAAGATAACTACTGGGGTTATTGTCATCCCAGCACGACTTATTCAAAAACTAAAGGTTCTAGCTAATGGGCGTATGAAAAAGGAAATGAACAGGTAACTGTTCTAATACGCGTGTCGGTAGCGGGTACCGATACGGCGACAGAACAGTTACTCCTCTACCCAAATAATAATAACACCTACATAACGCAGGTAGAGGAAACAGAAAGCAAGAAGAGGAGGAGATATCCTCACTCAACTCACCAAACACATCCTTGCCTAGCAAGGTGTCGTCAACAAGGAGGTGGCAGGAGGAAAAGGCAATGAGTGGAGCTTCCTCTACGGAGGGGGAATCAACCTCCTCACATGAGAGGATGCTCTCATCATTGACTTGAGCAAAAAGCTCCAAGTCCTCCTGGGGTACCTGTGAAGACTCAACCTGCACAGGCTCGGATGAAGAGGGGGGATCGAGAAATAAACAAGACGAAGAACATAAATAATAAAAAACCGGGGGAGTGGTCCCGGTCTCACTCCCATCAGGTTGGGGAAGTAAAATAATGTTTGCATTGTCATCAATGCTACAAGATTCGGCGGGATCAACAGTGGCCAAGCTAGAGATTTGGACTTCCTCCACCGGTGCTGAGGAAAACTCCTCTTCACCTGGAAGGTTGTCCTCCTCCATAGGAACATGCATGACACTAAAGTCACCAGCCTCCTCTTGCGACACATCATCAACAATGTCGTCAGAGACGAGTATAGTATGCACAACAGGGGGAGGAGTAGTGCTCGGATAAAAGTCGAGCACCGATTCCTCACAAAGAATCGAATCCACTAGAGGTGGTGGATGCACATGGAGAATAGGCTCAGCAATGTCGGTGCATAGATCATCCGCACATCCGGTGCATAGATGTGAAGGTGACAAAGACACATAACTAGATGTTGAAGGTGTGCCGTGTAACGTCCCAAGGCCCTGGACTTACCATCGGGACAATGTCCACCGACAGCCTCGCCTGACGACCGTTACCGGGCTGCAGCCCAAGCACCCCAACCCCTCTCCAGCCCACAGGCGGGTGAGAAGTGAAAGAACTATATAGTTAAGCGTGCTCGGGCTGGAGTAGTACTGGGATGGGTGACCTCCTGGGAAGGCCCCGTAGAGGCGCATAACCGGATCACTTCTCACCAAAGGGAGGCTGTGGCCACCAACAACCCGCCTGTGGGCTGGAGAGGGGTTGGGGTGCTTGGGCTGCAGCCCGGTAACGGTCGCTAGGCGAGGCTGTCGGTGGACATTGTCCCGATGGTAAGTCCAGGGCCTTGGGACGTTACATGCCGCCAGAGTTAGGAGTTGGGACGATCCGGATATCCGGCTCATCATCCTTGTCCAATTGGCGAAGATACTCGACACAGTCCTTCAAGACATGATCAGTGCTCCGACAAAACCGGCACTGCCTTGCGGGCTTCTTTGGCACAGCGGGGGCTGAAGCCGAAAAGAAGTATGACGGTAAAGGCTCAGCAGAGTAGCCATAAGACTTACGCGCACCATATGGAGTACCAGACGAAGTCGGTGCTCCATATGCTGGGCTATAAGAATTATGCCTACTATTCTCCGTAGGGCATTCATCACTAGAGTGGGAGGTATCTCTACACCAACGGCAACGGATATTAAGATGTGCCCACATAGTGTGAAGATAATATAATTCAAAATAAAAATGCTATTGTGCAAAATACTACACCTAACAAAAATTACTAAAGCAACCTAATATAAAACAGGAAACAAAATACGAGGAAATAAAATTAAGGAATGCAATTTACAAATGGAAGGGCTTCTCTCTCAGGTTCTCCCTCTCCAGAAAACTCACACGACTGTGTTCCCCGGCTACGGCGCCAAAAACTTGATGCGCAAATCTTAGCACACCGCTATAGGCGGTAGCGAGACTGCGGCACGAAACGGCAGTGTACCGATCGTTCAAGTAATAAAAAATGGGAATGAATCCCCAAGTATCAATCTCGAAGGAACACAGTAAGGTGGAGTTTATTATCGAGGAAGGACTTGAGATCGAAGTCCTTAACGTCGGATGGATGCGGAAACGGGGGGTTTTGGATTGTGGAAATAAAATAAAAGCTATCAACTACTCCTATGCAATGCCGCTATGCAATGCTTCGCTTGGCGGGATGGAGACTAGGCAGGCCTTGAGCGCGCTGCGTCGCAAAGGCGGATGAACGAGTAGGCAAGCAGAATCGAACTATGCAGGCCTTGAGCGCGCTGCTTCGTTAAGCGGGATGGATTACACGGGCCGCGATGCCACGCTTCGATAGGCGGATGGACGAGTAGGCTAACGGAATGAGGGTCGCAAACACCTCGTCGACAAGCATGCCACTAGCAATTGCTAGTGCGGCACCGGACACGGTGGTGGAGTGGAAAATGGATGGCGGCGCACCTCATTAACACATATGAACTAAATAATTCCAAATAAATGAAATAAGCATTACAAAGCATAGTTCATAGCATACATCATCAAAATATAGAGATTACAAACATTACATCAACATAAGGAAGAGAAAAAGGCAAGAGATACGACCGAATCCGGAGGCTCGTTGTAGATTCACGGTATGAAGCACCGGGTTGTCAATCCGCGTCCTAGCTCGGTCCCAACTATCATCCGGGGTAGAGGAGGGCTATCACACCTCCCAATGGACCCGTCTTCTCCAGCGTTTTACAATCCGGCCACGTCCAATGCGAAGAAATCCTTCCTTGGCGATGAAGATGAGTGTAGAATCTCCTCTTTGAAGCCCTTGGATGATGGAGGGGGCCTAGGGGGCGAACACCTGCGGAAATGGGCGGAACGGCAGAGCTGGGCGAGAAAAACGGTGAAGGATCCGACCTAATTCGCGAGCAGGAATATTTATAGGCGCTGGAATAAACAGTGTGCACGATCAGTGGTGCACGACCAATGGTCATGCGCGCTGGAATCCTGTGATCGTGCGCACTATAAAATACCATGTAAGAAATTCGCGAGCCTGCAATGTAAGAAATTTATAAAATACCATGTTCGCATGACCAGTGGCGCACGACCGGTGGTCGTGCGCACTATCGTAGGTGGTCGTGCGCACTGGTCGAAACAGAACTCATAAAATTGATGTTAAGTGCGCACGCATAGTGGCGCACGACCGGTGGTCATGCGCACTATCGTAGGTGGTCGTGCGCACTGTCCGAGACAGAACTCAAAAAATAGGGTTAAGTGCACAAGATCAGCGGCGCACGACCAGTGGTCGTGCGCAATAGAACCAGTGATCGTGCGCAGTGTTCCTGTATAGAATTGTACCGGGAACACCTGCACGACCCCTGTTCCAGCACAACCACGAATCCAGCCACTGAAAGTGGCACTTAACAATGCATGAAAACTATTAAAGAATAAGAACATGAAATAACACCAAAAATGGGCCTAGAGGTGCACTTAGCATGGAGTATCAAATATGAGTGAAAACATGTCTAAAGTGAAGTGCATAGACTAGAAAATCGGCCCAGATGAGTCCATAAATGTGTATATATTTTGGACTCATCAAGCCTGCTGCGGCGGGGGCAATGGTAGCGGTCGTGCTGGCTGCTCCAACCTGAAGTTTGGACAAAAACATCCACCACCTCTGCACCTGCTAGGAGGTCTCCTTCTACTGGTTCCTGCTTCTAATACATTTTTTGCAGGCCTCTTTCCTCCACTCTGGACCCCAAGATGATCTGCCTCAAGACTCTTGGCCATCTCAATGATCCGAGTAAGACTCGAATCAGCTACAAAAAGAAGGGCCTGCCTAAGAGGATCTCACAAACCCCTGTAAAACCTCTTGGCGTACCCCTGATCATCCAAGGCATATGTGCCAGCGAATCTAGCCAGATGCGAGAACTCTCGCTGATACTCCTATGTTGACCTAGATCCCTGCTTCAGCTACAGGAACCTCTCCTCAAGATCATCACGCGCCGTAGGAGGAACAAAATGCTCCAAAAAAGCATTCGATAATTCATCCCAGCTGATGTCAGTATAGGTGCTTCCCTCAAAAGTAGAGCCCATGAGCGACTTCCACCATCTTTTGGCATGCAATTCTAAAGAAAAGACTGCCAAGGTAACTGCCATGTTGGCAGGGCATCAGATTCCGACCATCATCTCCTACACTGTGTCAAGCCACTCCTCTGTATGAAATGTAGATTCAGTCCCATGATAGACACGCGGGGAATACCTCGAAAGGCACTCAACCAGTTTGACCCCGGGTTTGGTTGCTGTACCAGAGCCTACTGGGATCTAAAAGCGTCTAGAATTGCGGTCAAGGTCTGACCTAGTTCTGACTGTTGGAAGGGACTAGTATCCTAAGGAAGGGGAACACCCCTTACTGGCTCGGAATGCGCCAGAATCTATACATAAGGGTATGCGTTTTGGATTAGGTTGGCAATTTGATCAGAAAAAGTGGGCATACTTAATGTGAATCACACATGGGGACACCACTGCTTCCGTTAAATCAGTTTTTCCTCAAACTGAACTATCGAGCGGGGTGGCCCCTTGGTTTAATGGACTTCATTATCTCAGGATCATTGCAAGCTGATACCATTTGTAAGACCCCCCTCCCAGAACACAAGACACGGCTGAGGGGAGTCTAGGCCCAAGACAGCTTCCTTGCGGAAGTGCCAGCACACGGGTTAGCCCCCTCCACAAGACGCCTATCTTGCCTTCTATTCTCAAATATCATCATGCCAACCCATCAATAATAGAAAAACAACAGAAGCCATTATTCACAAATAAGGAAAAGTGTCCAAAAGAACAGGTAGCTACAAAGCTCCTACAAAATATCAGAGTACAAAAATTTTCCCTAAGGCTACATTTCAAAACACTCGCTCACATCTGTCACTGATGGTAGTGAAGGTATAGTAGTCTCAGGCCCTCCCGACCTGGCCTGGCTTTCCTCCTACGTCATACGCTGCTGCTCTACCTGCCGCTGGGTGTCCTCCTAAAAATAGTGACCTAGCAACCGTTAGTCATAAAGACTAAGTGGCTTCACATCCTCTCCCCCGACGACTCTTAGGCACCGGGCGGAAGGAAGGAGGGAGAATGCTGCAATATAATAAGTAACAGGCAATCTAGCAGGTGGCAAGAGAATTGTTATCACAGTAGATATAAAAAAAGTATAAGAGTGCATCTACTCTAGCAATATAGTCAGCAATAATGTATAAGCAGAGCAGAGTATATAAAGAACTGAATTGAACTTAACTTATAAGAATGCTCATACAAGCTTATAAGTTAAGGGTCATTTGCAACAATAAGTAACTCATCATATAAAGGTACCCATACAAGTTTATATGACGAGGATCTTTATGCGGTGCAATGCAATGCAATGAATGTATGTATGATGACTCACACATGATTTATGCATGCACTCTAATTTCCTATGTCGACATAGACTTGTACTTCCCGCTTTTCGAGGGTAGCTAACCACTCAGGCACCTCACATCATGGCGAGACGGAGACAGTGGAACGGGCTTCTCCACTACTAGGTGGGTATGCACACTACCAGACATAGGTCTTACGTACGCCTCAACACTAAGAACACAACAACGAAGACCCTGCGTACTTTTGCTCGCCAAACTAGCCGAGTCTTATGACGCAGAAGGGGACTTTGGGAATTAAGCACCAAACGACCAAGTCCAACCGGTGCTAGATCTATCTGCCAGCTCCCGTCGGTGTGACGACCGGTGAGCCCGTTGATCTGCCACAAGTAATCCTCCAATAAGAATCATTATGCAATCGTGTGAAACTATGCACACACAAGTAATTTCCCATGTTCAACCCGTGCTATCAAGCACCCAAGGACTCCTAACCAAGTCCATAACACATGTTAATATTATAAGTTTCAACAATGCTAACTAGCATACAAGGACCTACCAACTAGGACCTTAACATAACGCCTTAGGAGGTACGTGTATAAAAGAGAAATACTCTCTTTGATCCTATAGGACTACTTGTGCATGTAATGCCATGTTCAAGTACACTATATAAATCTGCCCATACATATTAACCATACCAATCCTCATGCTCGATTCACAACATGCTTTGAACACAATTGAATTCAAAAGCATTATTCGATCACGCTTAGTCAACACCAATCGTCTCGCGCCCGTTCTCTTTAAGGATCATCAATCATAATCTCTACTAAGAGGTTATCACAAATCTAAACTCTCTGACAGATTACCAAGTGATATATGTATGGTTTTATGTATGTTTCCAAAATCCTTGTCTAAATGAGCAACTTAACATTTCATTTCAGCGTAATAAATTATAACGACATATTTAATTCAGGACTCATTTTAAAACCAAATCATCTGAAACTTCTACCATAGATCATAAATAAGGCTTGAATCATTCCTACCAAATTTCGGCCTCATTGCATTACACAATACTTATTTATGGTACTTAACAATTATATGATATGACATGCAAATCTATGGCAAATATGTTTCCAAAAATTCTGAAACTATATCAGGGTGATCACAATATCATCAGACACATCTCTACCAAATTTTGTAAGCATCCGTTAAATATTTGGGGAAAATCAGTAAAACATTAAAAATCTGCACATATTAATCAATGTTTACAAAATCAGGATTTCCGGGAGCTGTTGGAACACGGTCTTCCGCATCTCCTAGGTTTGAGAATAACAAATCCTATGTGTGTATTTAATCTTGTGTGATCTTAGTGTGCAGGATAACAGGTCAAAATGACTCAAGGTTTACATATGGTGGTTGCCCCCGAAATTGAGCCATCAACTCCAAACTGATCACTAGCGCAGGCGATAGTGGATAGCGCCGGGCGCTAGCTCGATGCACAGAAGGCATGCTGGAATTGTTGCCTCGAATTGAAGATTCTGCCGCGCAAAAAGTCTCCAAATATGAGATAGCGTAGGCGATAGTAGATAGCGCCGGCGCTAGCTTGATACTCAGAAGGCATGCTGGAATTGTTGCCTCGGATTGGAGATTCTGGCGCGTACAATGTTTCTTAATCCGGGCTAGCGCCGGCGGTAGCGCTAGCGCCGGCGGTAGCGTGAAGGCTATAAATTGGACCCCTTGCCTTCGTATTCCTCATTCTCTTCAGATCCCAAACTCCAGAGCCTCGTGCCACATCAGAGAGAGGAAGTTGTAGAGAGATACTCCCACAAATCTGAAAAGCTGAAGGAGATCCGTGGAGAAGATTTCAACACGCGTCATCATCTTGACGAAAGACCGCATCAACTACGATCATACTCTGCGGGCCTTCGTCCACTTCTCCAGGAGATCCACATAGGGAGTTTTTATATTATTGTTTGTCTTTTCATTTCATTTCTTATTCTTGTAAACGGTTCGTTAATTCGCCTCGTGTTGGCGACTCGGTCTGGGTTAGAATTAGGGGGTAATTCGCCTCGTGTTGGCGACTAGGTCTAGGGAGTAGATCTAGGGGGTGCTCGAGGCCTTTCTGGGGATAGATTGGCTAGAGCGGCTTGAGGCCGTATCTGGGGAGAGATCGGCTAAAGCCAACCGGTTCGTGGGGATATGAGTCGGTATAGAAAACGAAAAAGAGTTTTACTAGTCGCCTTAGATTTCTAGTGTCATAGAAGTCAAGTTTTGTAAAACATTATTTGATATTAATAAAGCATGTCTCTTCTTTTGTTTTTACAAAACTTCTTATTGTTTTAATATTGCATTATATCAAAGTTTTCTAAATATAATCTAAACTTATTGAGAACCCTTATTCACCCCCCTCTAAGGGCGCCTACCGATCCAACAAGTGGTATCATAGCTAGGTTTTATTCCAATCGGCTTAACAACCGGGAATAATGGCGTCTCATGATCTCGCTTCTTTTAGTGGGAGAAATTTTTGTGAAGAAGAAAAATCACCTAGACCACCTTTATTCGAAGGGAAAAATTATAAAAGGTGGAAATTATTAATGGAAAAATTTATTAAAACTTTAGACATCGAAGTATGGAACTTAGCAATTATAAGGCGTGCGGATGAATCGAATAACAAAGAACATCAGCTAAATGCCAAAGCCAAACACTATTTATTTTGTGCACTATCTAATGAAATCTTCAAATTCATATATTGCTTTTCTAGTGCATACAAAATATGGCGCTTTCTTGAAGAAATGTATGATCTTCCTCTCGCAGGTGTGGAACAAACACAGGAGGAAAAGAACGTACAAGCATCCATAATCATCCAAGAAGATCTCTCTCGGAGAGAAGCCATGGAGAATATTGAAATAGAAAAGGAGAACAATACACCAAGGGAAAGGGAAGATATAGATCCATCTATAATGGAGGAAGAACTAAAAGATGACGAAGGAATCTCATGTTCACAATCTGCCTCCTCCAATAGCGCTGTAAGGAAGACTAAATCTTCTTCTTGTGTGATAACTTCCATTTCTAGTTTCAATATACTAAAAACTGCTAAACGTAAGATCAAGAAATTGAAAATCACTATTAAAAATCTACATTTAGAAAATAAGCGATTAAAAGCTAATGTTAATTTAGAATCAAATTGTGATGTGTATTCACCATCTTGTCCTTTACTTGAAAACACAAAACCTTGTTTTGATTGTGATATTATTAAGGAAAGACTTAAGGAACTTGAAAAAGAAATTATTTTTATAAGAGAACAAAATGAAAAATCATGTTTAGAAAATTCATCTTTAAAAAGTAATTGTGCTAAGTGTAAGGACTATGAAATTGAAATAGAAGAGATGGATGAAACATTTGATGAGTATAGGGATAAATATGAAAAACATATTGACTCAATTGTTACCACTCTTAAAAATAGCACAATAAATTATAATAAAGCTAGACATAATTTAAAATTCAAGAATGATGAACTAAAATCAAAAATCAACTTGCTTAAGGAAATCATTAAGAAAAACGCTCAAAACATTCATTCACAATCTCAAGGTATATCTAAAAGTAAGTTGAATATAATTTCTCAAAATGTTGATAAATCCAACAAAGGAAATAAAGAATATCAAATGCTTGAAAATAAAATTCCAAATCATTATCATTTACAAAATAACCACTTTCCTAACATAAACTTAAAGATAAACAAATTTCCTATAAAAAATGTTTTGCAAAATCATCATGGAAATTTGATAAATAAGAATAATATTAAACCAATGTTTGAATGGCGGCCAAAAGTTAAAGATGAAACACAAACTCAAATCAAAAGGGCTCATTCAAACATATCTCCCCAAAAGAAAACACGATGTATTTGGGTACCCAAAGGAACCGTCACTCCCGGTCCTCTTTGGATACCTAAATCTCTTATTCATTAGTATCCCATCATTTGCATGAAGTAGAAATCAATTAAAATGAAATACACAAATTTCTATTTCATGATGCGCTTTAATGTCTTTTCTATTTTTTATTTTTGTTTTTCTTTTGAACTATCATGTCATGGTCATCCTATACAATTTTGAAAATATGATCTTATCTCTTAAAAGCTCAATAATGTTTATAAAATCAAATTGATCAAAATTCCAAATCATATTTTATTTTGATGACCTATCTTTTATTATTATATTCAATACTTCTAAATATCTTATATTATCCATATGAATCAAACTATAAATTTGCTATAAGATATTTCAAATTAAATCAGGTTATTTGGCTATTAAGATTATTAGCCTTCACCAACAAGTGGTTTAGTGAAATAACTTGATCTAAAAGAAAATTCAAGATTTAAATAAAAGCTAAACTTTCAATATGGGTGTCATTGTTCACAACAAAAATTATATTGTGTTCTCTCCTTGATATCAAACATGATCTAAATCATCACTATTGTTCACCTATCAAAAATTCACATATAAATATTCAAAATTCTTAATTAAAGGAAAATCACTAAAATGTATTGAAAGAAGTTATCTTCATAATGAATATTGAATTCACAAACACCACCATGATCTAGTGATATCCTTTGCTAAACATCTCTAAAATCATAATTCATATCAAGAATCATCTATCACATTTTATATAATGACAATTGGTATTATATTGCTTACTATGGTTGGTATATTATGTGTGTATTGTGATTTATTTCTAGTTTAGACCTTTGAATCATTTTGATATCAAATCAAATAGAATTGTCACTCCATTCTAGGTCTCTAAGTTGAAACACAATCAAAACTTGGTATAACATTAATCTCAAATTTATCATTCTAACATTGCCACCTAAAGAATATTTATGTCTATGTTAGGCTTTGTTTGTTTACCAAGATATACAGGCTGGGTATTCTCATCTAGGGCTTATCCATAGAATGATTGTGCATGAACATTATTGTTAATCTCTAAAATCATGCATATTTGATTTGTTCAAACATGATATCTTGAGTTTTCATTTCCTATTTTTTCCTATTATAATCACAAGTCTCTAGAAAAGTCAAAATGAAAACATAAGTAAATATATCTCATGCAATAATTATTTTGTCAAGTATATAAGAAATCGCTAACGTTTCATGCAATTTGGACCATCCAAAACATCTCCTAAAAATCTGCAACTTCAGCATGGAACTACTATTGGGACACCTAATCAAGTTCAAGCATCAAAATTTTTAAAACCCTAAGAAATCACTTACTGTTTCCCGCGCTAGCGCTAGCGCCGGCGCTAGCGTCGAGGTTCATTTTTCTGTATTTTTTAAATTTCTAAAAATCCCTTAAAATATATAAATCTATATTTTCTACTTAGTTTTGCACTTCTGTGTTTCTTTATTTTTGAAAAATCAAATACAAAACTACAAAAACCAAATTACAAAAAATATGTTTTTTTTTGCTTGTGTTGTTTCCTTTATTTAAAGTTCATCTTTATGCAAAAATCAAATACAAAAATTGCAAAAGCAAAAATTACAAAAATATGTCTTTACTTGTAAAAATCAACTACAAAAATGTAAAACAAAATAAATACAAGTATCAAAATTCTTCTTCTTAAGTTTTCTATGTATCTTGCGAAAGGGTGATTTGGGCTATCATCCCATCATATCACCTAGTACCGGGCAAACCTCTCACAAGGTAGCCCTCGGGAAGTCCAAGATCAATTTTATGAGTTCAAACTTTAAATAAAAATTACTCTTTAAAAATATCAAAAATATTGTATGAACTTCATTGAAAATCAAGCATGATTTAATCTATTATTTAGAACTTCTATAATGTTGCAATTCATCTTTTCAAACTACTTTGAACATTGCCTTCATCATGCTTTGATACATCTATTAATATGTGCATAATTTATATTGAAAAAGTTGTGTAGAACTATGCGTAGCATGCCTCTAAGTATGAGTAATGTTTTATGTTTGATAATGATCGCAATTCACTCACTTATTTTGGCATTGTCTACTTATGTGTTTAATCTAAGAATGTGTGTGTATGTTCTGTAATAGTACAATGAATTAAAATTGCACAAGTATCTTACCTACACAACCTTTATTTGCACTTTTAAAAAGTTAAGAAAAGTGGTTATCTTTTTCATAAATTATATTGGTTTGCAAAACAAGTGTATTCGGAGAACTTTGCACAAAACAAAAAAATCATGAAATAATTTAACAAAGTTATCTCCACCAAGCACTACTTGAACCTCCTGATAAGTCTTAATAAGCGTTGTGAGGTTGAGCACCTTGGAAAGAATAGTAAAGTATCTTGTGCAAACCATTACTTTCTTTCAAAATAAAAACCACTTATTCTTAAGTACACCTGATCACAATAAAAAAAAAACAAGAATAAAATTATGTGATCCCCCAAGCACTACTTTGCACCCTGATAAGTCTTAATGAGCATTGTGTGTGCAAAGCATCTTGGTAGTTGTACATTTTTTTGTGCATTGAAGTGAGTGGAAGTAAAACTATTTGTGTTTTATTGTGCTTTTTACTTTACATATTACTTGTATTTTTGATTAAAACATTTGTTTACTCTATTCAAAATACACTTTTATGCACATCATTATCTTCCATCACACTTCTTCTCATGAGTATTGGATCCTAATGCTAATTCTATACTACTCTTTATTTATGAAATGCACTAGATAACCTAGCATGCTTTCTACAATGTTTGGTATGTTTTGAAATTGTGAATTAAAGTAACATTGTAGTAATCTCTTTTTGATAAGATTATTTCATGCTTGGTTACTGTATTGTCAAAACAAAAATTTTAAATGCAAAATGATTTACATAAACATCTTCTTTTTGAAATTAAACTTATATATTTTTTTTGGATGATCCTTGATTACGATAAGATGTTTTTTGTATTTCTATAACACTTCCGCATCATAACCATAAAATTGTTTTACCTTGCACTTTCATGCTTATTTAAAATCTTTCATCTTGTGTGCATCATCACTTGAATCTTCAAATTCCTTTCTTGCAACAAGTGGTAGACTTGCTTGGTAAACTTTATATTGGTTGATTTTTTTTTGCTAAAAACTCTGATTTATTTCTCTGAAAACTTTCATGCTAAACACTCCTCAAACAAGTAAAATATTACTTATAAAAACATCCTCTTATTATTGAATTTCAAATCAAATTTTACCTCTTACTTCTAATTGCCAAAAGGATGTTATTTCTTTATTCAAAAATGTTTCAACTCTTATCTTTATAAAGTTCATTTTGAAACTCAAAAACATCTCCTTTTTGAACTTAAACTCTTATTTAGTATTATGATGTTTCTTTTTTCTTCCGCAATGCTCAAAACTCTGATCATTCATGAATTTCAATATAGCTAAGAGTATTTTTAAATAAAAATCCATATGCTATGAAATTTCCCATTAAGATTTAAATGCTTAATGTTTCCAATAATTATTATCCATGACTTCATTTCTCACCATAGCGGGGGCGTAGGGTTGTAGACATTAGATAACCTTATCTCTAGTCATGTCTTGTCCTTAACCGGGGAGGGTTCCAGTGGGGCCTTGCGAGGCATTGGGGGGAAAGAGTGCTAGGTTAAGTTTTTTGTCTAATGTTTGCATATGGGATTAACACCCCAACCTACGGCATGTTTGCAGCACCTCATGCCCATCCGTCACTTAGTACGGGGCTAGGGTGTTGACATATTGTCTGGGTAGATCGGTTCCTTGGACATCATGATTTTTTTTGCTTAAAACTCTTATTTTAAGGGGAAATCATTATTTTTTGCTAAACTCTGATTTATAAAAGGGGGATAACTACAAACAAAAGGGATAAAATAAGTCATAACTCTGATCCTTTCAATGAAAAACAATTCTAAAACTCCTTATCATTTACTTTAAAAGCTCGATCATGCCTTATCTTCTATTTACAAATTCTTTGGTGCTTTGTTTCCCTACCCGCTTTTGCTAATAACAAAGGGGGAGAATTAACATGATAAATTACAAAAGGGGGAGACCTATAAATATAATCCGCTATCAAAATAAAAACCCAACATGATTAATTAAGATGATAGCTTACATATTAGGAGAGCATTCACATAGGGGGAGCATGTATTTAGGGGGAGCAATACTAAAATGCTATAATCATTATTTATCCTAAGTCATCCTTTTCACACACACACAAATATGTTTCTTCATGCTTATTTAGATTAATGCTCTGATTTATCATTAATGGATTTGTTATTATCAAAAGGGGGAGTTTGTTGGAACACGGTCTTCCGCATCTCCTAGGTTTGAGAATAACAAATCCTATGTGTGTATTTAATCTTGTGTGATCTTAGTGTGCAGGATAACAGGTCAAAATGACTCAAGGTTTACATATGGTGGTTGCCCCCGAAATTGAGCCATCAACTCCAAACTGATCACTAGCGCAGGCGATAGTGGATAGCGCCGGGCGCTAGCTCGATGCACAGAAGGCATGCTGGAATTGTTGCCTCGAATTGAAGATTCTGCCGCGCAAAAAGTCTCCTAATATGAGATAGCGCAGGCGATAGTAGATAGCGCCGGCGCTAGCTTGATACTCAGAAGGCATGCTGGAAATGTTGCCTCGGATTGGAGATTCTGGCGCGTACAATGTTTCTTAATCCGGGCTAGCGCCGGCGGTAGCGCTAGCGCCGGCGGTAGCATGAAGGCTATAAATTGGACCCCTTGCCTTCGTATTCCTCATTCTCTTCAGATCCCAAACTCCAGAGCCTCGTGCCACATCAGAGAGAGGAAGTTGTAGAGAGATACTCCCACAAATCTGAAAAGCTGAAGGAGATCCGTGGAGAAGATTTCAACACGCGCCATCATCTTGACGAAAGACCGCATCGACTACGATCATACTCTGCGGGCCTTCGTCCACTTCTCCAGGAGATCCACATAGGGAGTTTTTATATTATTGTTTGTCTTTTCATTTCATTTCTTATTCTTGTAAACGGTTCGTTAATTCGCCTCGTGTTGGTGACTCGGTCTGGGTTAGACTTAGGGGGTAATTCGCCTCGTGTTGGCGACTAGGTCTAGGGAGTAGATCTAGGGGGTGCTCGAGGCCTTTCTGGGGATAGATTGGCTAGAGCGGCTTGAGGCCGTATCTGGGGAGAGATCGGCTAAAGCCAACCGGTTCGTGGGGATACGAGTCGGTATAGAAAACGAAAAAGAGTTTTACTAGTCGCCTTAGATTTCTAGCGTCATAGAAGTCAAGTTTTGTAAAACATTATTTGATATTAATAAAGCATGTCTCTTCTTTTGTTTTTACAAAACTTCTTATTGTTTTAATATTGCATTATTTCAAAGTTTTCTAAATATAATCTTAAGTTATTGAGAACCCTTATTCACCCCCCTCTAAGGGCGCCTACCGATCCAACAGGAGCTACATGCCACCAAAAATAACGTGCCACCCAATTCCGAGAAGGTATCGCCAAGGGCTACAACTTTTGTGTTAAGCCCAAGGTCCAGATCTAGCCCTAACTTATCTAAAATTGGGTTTGAACCCAGCTGAGTAAATTTGGACAACAACATGTCCTGTACGTAAATCGGATAACATTATATACAGCCATTTTCGATTTTACTTTGCCGGAGCTACAGAGCTCTCCTGAAAACCCACAACCACTCGTTTGAAAGGTCGTTCCGAGGGCTACAACCTTTGTGTTGAGCACAAGACCTGAATGTAGCCGGATCATGCCAAAAAATAGGCTTGAAGTCCTTCACGTGAAGAAAACAGATTTTTGTTCATGTTAAAAAATCTTGCACGGAACTCAAGACAGATCAACATCATCTGTTTATCTTTTTTCTCTAGCACATACATATAAATCTTACCTTCTCTCCTCCAATACTCCCTCAATAGACCACCATTCTTCACGAAATTAGTTCCTACAACTTCGTGTTGAAGAGAGGATTTGATTGAAGATATTTTCTCGGTGAACGACGCCCTAGAACAGAAGTTCTAGCGTGGTCTCTTCCTAGAAAACTCCATTAAACTCACCAAGGTCAAGCTCTTTTGAGCCGACATCTCTCCTAACTCTGATCTAAGGATCTAACCCCAAGGGAGAGGGAGTGGAAGTCACCTGATTAGCGGTCATGGATCGCGCTTGTCTTCTTGGCGGCATAGTGGCGATCGGCCAAGCTCCAAGTCCTCCTTCCAAGCTTGATCTCATTTAGGAAAGCAGCTGGCCTCAATGCTTTAGTGTGGGGAAGAGGAAGAAAACTGATCAACCTATGGGTGAGGGGATGAAGTTCAAGGTTAAGGGAGGAGAGATAAAATGGAGGCTGATTTGACTAGAATTAATGGGAAAAACACTTCCCATGCTTTGGATTGGACAATCCATCCATGTGTCACTATCTTATTGGCCTAAGCTACCTCCCAGCCTTGAAATAAGCAAGGATAAGGTATCACCGCCATCAACATCTTTCTGAAGGCTACCGCCTGCGACATCTCTACCGCGGGCGCTAGCGTATCGACGATATCTTAGAGAACCAACCCCTTTTTCGATGACAAGTACCCTTATCATTTTGAAGGTTACCGCCAGTGGTATCACTATCGCCAACGCTAGCGTATAGAAAATATAATCGATCACCCAAACCCCTTTTCGACGACAAGATACCCTTCTCGATGATAAGGCACCCTGCTCGACTACAAGGTACCCATATCATTTTGTGATGCCACACGTCATTTTGAAGGCTACCGTCGGCGCTAGCTTATTGACGGTATCATCAAGAACCAACCCTTTTTTCGATGATAAGTACCCATATCATTTTGAGGGCTACCGCTGGCGGTGTCACTACCTCCGACGCTAGCTCATTTTTAGGGAGTGAGAGCGCTGTACCCACCTTTGTTGACCGTGACTCAAACCTGACCACCTCAACATCTTAGGGCTTCTACCGAGCCCGAGTCTACCCCCGGTGACGCAAAACACTTATGAGGGGCCTAGAGCGAACTGGGATGTTACAGGCAGTGTGCTCCTCCTCTAACACTGAATTAACAAGTATATTGCCTATAAAGATGATCACAAACATATCTAAATATGGATCGAACACTCAGTTCTTGTGGCTCTTGAATGTTGATGTTGCATTTATGAGGCCAAAAGGCATCAAAATAAACTTATAATGGTTGTATCTCAAACTGAAAGCCATCTTATAGATATTGTAACACACCAATTTTCCTCTCAATGGTGGCTTCAAGGGACCTTTGAGTGTTGGAATAGGTTCGTGTAAGGTCGTGGTCACTTGTGGGGTGTTTATGGGTCATTTGGAGAGGTATCCAACTCTATGCAGGTAGGCACACGACCATGTACATGACCATGTACAATCTCCAGAGTTACACCCTTCTAATGAATTATCTCAAGACCTATACAGACAAGTACATGACCTGGGTATGGTCATGTGCTAGGTTATGTCAATGTGTTGGATCTAAAGGCGCCCTTAGAGGGGGGGGGGGTGAATAAGAGTTTCAGAAATCTTTATATTTTAAAAGAAAACTTTTGATATTTTATAAGAATGAGATTAGATCAAAAGTAAATTGCTAGAAATGAAAACCAAATCAAGTTTATTGAACAAATAGAGACATGATTATTAGTGATAAAATTGATTACAAAAGAGGATTTCTATAATGCTAGGAATCGAGGCAAAGAATATAAAGACTTGGGTTTAATATACCGACTCTTCTCCCTAAGAACATGTTGGCTTTAGCCGATCTATCCCCAGATACAGTCTCAAACCACTCTAGCCTTTCTATCCCCAAAACGAATTCGAGCACCCCCTAGATCTAAACCCAAGACCTAGTCGTGAACACAAGCAGTGAATTCCCCCTAAGACACACACAGACCTAGTAGCTAACAACCGCGACGAATTCTCTACTAAACTATCACAAAGATAAAATTGAAAGGAAATAAACAATATTAAATTCAAAATGAAAACTCTATATGAAGAAATCTGAAGGAGACGACGAAGAACCGCAGAAGATCGTCGAAGTCAAAGCGTGCATTCTTCGCGATGAGTTTGCATTAATCTGATCCTACTTTGATTCCTTCTCTTAAATTTGAATGGGAGAACTTTGGTGGTCTGGAAATACGGCTCTCACAGATATTTTAGACTAGTGGATTAGGGCTCCAGGAGTTGTAAAGTTGAAGAGAACGAAAGCCACCCTTTTCTAGGAGAGGAAGCTAACACTAACGTTAGAGTTAACACCAAGTGTTATCTCTTTTTGGTAATGCTTAATGGCACGTATCCTTATTCAGGGAAGGAGATAGTGCATGATTGGAAGGTTCTTATTTTTATCAACCCTAACGCTGGCGTTAGGGCTAACGCTGGCTCATGCACAAATCATTCCCAAAATTTTCCCGCAATCACAACAACTTCCCTCCATAGCATTTTCATATTGGCAGGATTGAGGTCAACACCAGCGCTATCTCTAATGCCTGACGTTAGACTACTTTCTTCCCTTTTTACAACTTGAGCTAGTCCATACCAAAATATTGCATCCCAGTGTCATCCTTGTTCAATTCTGTATACTAAAAATACAATGGCAAACTTGATCAAATGCAAGTAGGATTTGTTATTCTCAAACCAAAGAGATGCGAAAAACCATGTTCCAACAATCTCCCCTTTTTGATAATAACAAATCTAATTAAGATAAATCAGACTACAAAGGCAAATGATGTGTTTTTATAAAAATAGAAAATACTATGCTACTTAGAGATTTCTACGAGAAATATATTTAAAGATATGTGTTCCCCCTATTTAAGTGCTCCCCCTTAGTATATGATCTCATATAATTGATTTATGCTACCCCTTAATAAAGAGAATCCTACTCCTTAATCATTAAGATTTATCATTTTGTTCTCCCCCTTTTGTTATTAGCAAAGGTGGGTGGAGGATACAAAACTAGGCTAGAATAAGGTGAAAAGGTAAAAGTTGGGACTACTAAGAGAGAGTTAAGAGTTTTCTTGTAAATAAAGGAAGTCATGATCGAGCTTAGAGTGGTTAGCATAGCAGAAAAATAATATAAGCGTGTATGAAAATCCATTGTATTTTACCGAGAAAGTATACCACTTATTGAAAATAGAAAGTAAAAAAAAAAGGTTTGAAGCACAAGTGAAGAAAAACTTCATAATAATACTTAAGATAGACATGATAAAGCATGGTAAAAATACATAATCATATCAATAGTGCAGAAAACAAAGTAACTAAGATAGACATTTTTTTAAACAATTTTTTGATTTTGTAAATAATACATTTAAAAGAAATTTTACATGTTAGGAACAATAACCTTGATTTTTTTTCGTTCAACAACTAAAGGCAAGCATGATTTGTCATATTCAAAAAGATAATAACTACAATGTAACTAATTCACATTCCAAGTAAAGAAAACATTGTAGAGATGATGCATTGCAATCTAGTGTTTTTATTTAAGCTTTTAAAAGAATTATGTAGATATGCATTAGAATCCAATTCTTATGAGTATACATGTTATGAAAGATAATGATGTGTACAAATAGTGTTTTGATAAGAGTATACAAGTGATATAATCAAAACACATGACATGTGAAATGAAGTAGTAAAATAATATTAAGAGTGTAATCTTAGAATTACTTCCACACACCAATTCTAGATTTGTATTTCAAAGCACATAAAATAGTTCAACTACCAAGGTGCTTCACCCACACAATGTTCATTAAGACTTATCTGAGAGCGAAGTATTTCTTGGGGGATCACATAAGCATTTTTTATTTTGGGTGATCTGGTGTACAAACAGAAGTGATAAAAAGATGTATTTGCACAAGACACTTTACAATTCTTTCCAAGGTGCTCAGCCTCACAATGCTCATCAAGACTTATTAGGAGGCTGAGTAGTGCTTGGTGGAGTAATCTTTGTCATTTTATTCATTATTTTTTTTATTTAGGACAAAGGTCTCCGAATTAACTTATTTTTGTGCAAACATCTATTTTTGTTTTTTGAAATCACACTTCTATATGTGCAAGAAATTTATTTCTGAAAAATGTGTAGGTAATTTAGACATACATCTTAACATGTTAAACTATTACACTACAAAATCATGCAAGACTAAGATTATGATCACATGTAGATTACCAAAAGAGTGAGTGATTGAATCATTATCTAACATAAAATATTACTCATACATAGAGGCATGCTGGGCAATCTTACACAATTTTCTACAGTCTATTTCATTGCACATAACAAGATTAAGGTCAAGGCATGACAAGCCAAAAACAATGTTTTGGAAACTTGAAATTAAAATTAAACATTGAAGAAAAGCTTTAAGTGTATGCTTAGTCAATTTTGACCATTGGAGAAGAAAATAACACCAATTTTGCTCATGTGAAATCCTATAGTTAAATAATACAAGAAAAACATGACAAAGCATATTTTTTTGAAAATTTCGTATTATTTGAATTTTTTGTGTATTTTTGAATAAAGGAAAACAAAAATTAATAGAAAAATAGAAAACTTTCAAACAGAGAGAAACAAATAGAAAAATATGCATGAGAAAATGTCATAAATTTTTTAAAAATGAAAAAATGAAATTTGGAGCAAAAGGGCAAACGTCAGGCGTTAACTCCTAACGTCGAAACAGTAATTAATTTCTTTATTTTTGAAAAGTCTTTTCCTTAATTTAGAGTTATTATATAGAGGACTTCTTAGTGTAGAAATTTCATACATTATAGAGATGATTTGGAGCCTCTTTTGGCATGTTTTTGTTGGTTTTGATTTTTCTTGACTATTTTTGTCTAAGATAGGGGGCACCAACTACTGTAAAGCATTTTGATAAATATTGAAAAAGTTGCAGATTTAAGATTTTTGCCCAAAGGTGTCAACAAATTTATTTTGTAAGGTCTTTTGTTTTAAATTAATGAAAACTAAAAAAGATGTATTATGCAAACACAAAATAAGCATGTTCAAACAAACCACGTATGCATGAAATGTGTAATAATAACAAGTGTATGCAATATGTATGATATATGTATGTCCTAAGATTTAAAATAACCCTGACTATATGCCTACTCCCTAGCTCCGTACTTAGTGACGGATGGGCATGAGGAGCTATACAAATGTCATAGGTTAGGGCGTTAATACCATATATACACACAAGTGATCACTAAACCTAGCACTCTTTGCCCCTAATTCCTCGTAAGGTCCCATTGGAACCCTCCCCGATTTACGACAAGACATGACTTATAGGTTAGGTCCTCTAATGAACACATTCCCACGCCCCCGCTATTGTGAGATACAAATCATGGGTGAATGGCCATGGACATACTAAGAATTTTAAGTCTAAGGACCGATTCATAAACTATGAGTTTGATTACATTTTTAGAATTGTAGTAGATTTTAAGACCACATAGTTATCATGAATTTCAAAATTTCAAAATTTCTATTTTTACAATATGGCAATATGAGATAATTAGCATGGACAGTACTATTTATTAAGTGATATTGCTAGAGTGATGTGTTTGAATTCAATGTTATGCCATAAGATTTAATAAGTGATAATGTTGCATGTAATCCAAAATAGAGTTTCAATCTATAGACCTAGAATGAAGTGATGATTCAGTTTGATGTATTATCATTAGTACAAAGTTGATTCTAGGGTCTACATATAAGTGAGATACATGAAAGCAAAATTCCTAAAACATTCACATAATAATCATGAACTAGAAACATAAAAGCAAATTATGAAATCAATTATATTTATTTCAATTTTATTTATTGATTTATGATTCTTTGATTTTAAGATAATTTTCTATGGTGATTTGAAGATTTAAACATGAGATAAACAGATTATCTTTAACTTCATCATATGATAAATTATTCATATTCATTTTAATTATTTATAGTGAAGGCTTAATTATGAATATGTTATTGGTCATTTTTTGCAACTTTTCTGTATTTTTTATTTTTTGCAACTTTTCTGTATTTTTTATTTTTTGCGAAGATAGCCAAAACATATACAAGGTTTCTTGAACTAGACAATGATAATTAGAGCAGTAAAATTATTTTAAGAAAGAGGTAATTTTGTGAAAATCAGGAATTTAATAGAAAAAATAAATACCGCTAGTGGTAGAGTTAGCACCCGGTATTATCAAACAGAGATTCGATTTTTCATCCAAACAGCATGGAGTTTGTGATTTTTCAATTCTAATTTCTCTTGATTATGATTATTCATGTTAGGGCCTATCTAATGCAGCAAATAATTTTGGAAAATAAAAAAAAGCTACACATTTTAAATTTTTAGCCTAAGGCTCCTAATTGTCATTTAAATCCAGGTTTTTTTAAATAACCAATTTTACACATATTATATAATCCACATTAAAGTTGGAAAAACAACTTTTGAATAGTCAATTTAGAAACTTGTGGATTTTAGCTTTTAGTTCAGAAAGATTACTTATAAGCATAAGTTTTTAAAGCAAAGTGAATGTACAATAAATGTAGTCTTTTAAATATTCAATATATAAGATTTTTGGCTCAATAGAAATAAAGTTAAAACACAAAAAGTGCATAAAGCAATAAAAATATGTTTTATTTTAATTTTTAGCGTAATGTGAAGTAGATTTTGAGTAATTCATTTTAGTTTATTTCTACTTCACACATTTTTATTGAATACTAATAAATAAGAGTTTTAGGTATCCAAAGGGGACCAAGTGTAATGGTTCCTTTGGATACCAAAAATATCACGTGATGATTTATGCGGAGACAAGGATGAATGAGCTCTTTCAAGTGATGTTAATGATTCATGTTTAAGTATGGGTCTCCATTCATACCTTGGATAAATATAATTTTTATAGTTATTAGGTTGAGTTTCCATGAGGTGATGGTTGTTTGAAAAACAATGTGTTAGGAATTTTTGTTTGTTGATTTTTTTTCCAAAATAGAACCAGAATGGATTGTAGAAAAGTGTTTTTTTGGAACAATATAATAGTGAAAATTTTTCTTATGAGTAGATTCATTATAGACTTTGGATAAATCGTTTTTATTTATTTGTTGTATTTCATTTCCACTCTTTCTTTTAGGCGTACTCTCATATTTGGGAGTAGAATTTTTGAAGTTTTGATTTTTAATTGTCATGAGAGATTTTTTATTATTTGACAATTTTAGCACAAAAGATTTTAATAAATTTAGTTTAATAGTTATATAATCATTTTCATTTATCAATGTTTTACTATTCTCTTATGCAATAAGAAGCTCTTTTTCAAGCACCTTGAACTTTTCATTTAATTTATCACAATCAATACAAGGAGTGACAGTCTTAAGTAAAGAGCAAGAAGAAGAACTAAACACATCAGAATTTGATTCTACATTACTATCTGCTTTTAAACTTTTTTTTTCTAAACGTAATTTTAAATTGACATATGTCAATTTCTTAATTTTACATTTAACATTTACTAGCACTTGTAATGTAGAAATGAGATTAGAAACAAGAAGGGATTTGGATTTACATTCAAAGCTCTTGGATGATGCAAGATTTGAACATAAAGTTCCTTGGGCATCTTCTTGGCATTCCTCTTCCATGCATGAGTTTCCATCATCCCTTCCCCTTAATGAGTTGTCTTCCTCCATCCATTTGGTGTGCACTCTATACATGTAGAAGGGGGATCATAAGTATTTTCAAGAAAATTACAAATTTCAAAAGAGTAGGAAATGTATAAATGAGTTTGAAAATAATTTGATCAAGCCCACAAAATAAACTATTCATTGCTTCAACATTTAACGAACATTCATTCCTATTTAAGACACTTTGGGGCTTTTTAATTGTGATATTTCGAACTTCTATATCTAAGGATATAAGAAATTTCCATTAATATTTTCCACCATTTATAGTTTATACCTTGTGTTGGAACAACCCTATTACTGATTTGGGCTAGGATCACTATGTTTTAACTAAGGATCAAGTTGACACCTTTGTATAGTTTAAGGGTCAAGTCTTTAGGCTGTTAAAGTTGCTAGAACTTAAGGAAAATTTAAGTTCCCAGCGTTCGACAAATGGCGAGTGGCGTTCGACGAATGTCTAGCATTGTTCGACAAATTGTTCTCAGCAGACTGAAGTATTATAGCCAGTTCCAGCACTCGACATTCTTTGAGCAGCGTTCAACAAATGGCAAGCAGCGTTCGATGAATTCCAGCCAGAGCTCGACAAATTCTGTATTAAAGCTCAGTTCGACAAATATAAGTCCAGATTATTTATATCAGTTATTTTGTCAACATTCTGAACACAGATCGACGACTCCAACAGATATATTCAATACATTTGGATGTATTCAAGACAGGCAAGTAAGGATATTATTTTCTTTAAATATATTCCTTATTTCCTTTGTTCCAAGACAAGGATAGCCGTTGACATTTAATGCAAAGGAGTATTTCACGGCTAAGGAATTAAAGGACCTGTCAAAGTCGTTTTGTCTTTGTTTTTATTCCAAGAAAGAATTAAAGACAGATTATTCTATTTCCAAAAATTGAATATATCAAAGACAGACATTATTGTCTTATCTCTCTCGACAGAATTCAATTTAGCATTCTTGCAGAATACAGAAAGACAACAAGAAGGATAGAGAAAGAAAGAAGAAGAACATTCAGTCTATTATTCTCAGTCTTCTTCTTCTTTCTCAAGCAACACTCATCTTCTCTCTGAGAACATCTTCTTCAAGAACCATCTCTCAGATATCTGCTGCAAGTTCAAGTCTTCTACAAGAGCAACAAGGAATCTGAAGAACCTGTTCTTCCAGATCAATCTGCTATAAAATAGTAGGAAATGTATAAATGAGTTTGAAAATATTTTGATCAAGCCCATAAAATAAACTATTCATTGCTTCAACATTTAACGAACATTCATTCCTATTTAAGACACTTTGGGGCTTTTAATTGTGATATTCCAAACTTCTATATCTAAGGATATAAGAAATTTCCCATTAATATTTTCCACCCTTTATAGTTTATACCTTGAAATAAAGGTGGTGTTAATTATTTTTCATTTATATAAAATTTATCCCCTAGAGTAGATGCGAGATTACGAAGTGTCATTATTCCCGGTGGTGAAACAATTTTGAAATAACCTAGCTCTGATACAACATGTTGAATCTTAAGGCGCTCTTAGAGGGGGTGGGGGTGAATAAGGGTTTTAGAAATCTATATATTTTAAAGGAAAACTTTGATATTTTATAAGAATGAGATTAAATTAAAAGTAAATTACTAGAAATGAAAACCAAATCAAGTTTATTGAACAAATAGAGACATGATTATTATTGATAAAATTGATTACAAAAGTTGATTTCTATAACGCTAGAAATCAATGCGAAGAATATAGAGACTTGGGTTTTATATACCGACTATTCTCCCTAAGAATCGGTTGGCTTTAGCCGATCTATCCTTAGATATGGCCTCAAGCCTCTCAAGCCTTTCTATCCCCAAAACATCCTCAAGCACCCCCTAGATCTACACCCTAGACCTAGTCACCAACACAGGCGGTGAAGTCCCCCTAAGCCACACACAGACCTAGTCGCCAACAATCGCGGTGAATTCTCCACTAAATGATCACAAATATAAAATTGAAAGGAAATGCAAAATATGATATTCAAAATGAAAACTCCCTATGAGGAAATTTGAAGGAGATGGTGAGGAATCACGGAAGATCATCGAAGTTTAAGTGTGCATTCTTGCGTTGAGTTTGCATTGATCTGATCCTTCTTTGATTCCTCTTGAATTTGAATAGGAGAACTTGGGTGGTCTGAAAATATAGTTATCACAGAGATTTCAGACTGGTGAATTAGGTCTCCAGGAGTTGTAAAGTTGAAGAGAACGGAAGCCACCCATTTATAGGAGAGGAAACTAATGCTGGTGTTAGAGCTAACACCAGGCATTATCTCTTTTTGGTAATGCTTGAAGGCGCGTATCCTTATTCAGGGAAGGAGATAGTGCATGATTGGAATGTTCTTATTTTAGGTAATCGTAACGTTGGTGTTAGGGCTAACGCTAGCGCATGCACAAGTCATTCCCAAAATGCTCCCGCAGTTGTGACAGCTTCCCTCCATATCATTTTCATATTGTCAAGATCGAGGGTCAATGCCATTGTTATCTTTAACGCCTGACTTTTGACTCCTTTTTAGCAACTTGAGCTAGTCCAGACCAAAATATATCATCCTAGTGTCATCCTTGTTCAATCCTGCATACTAAAACACAATGACAAACTTGATCAAATACAAGTAGGATTTGTTATTCTCAAACCAAAGAGATACGTAAAACCATGTTCCAACACAATGGACATGTGTACACCACACATACTAGCAAGGCCGTGTCCAGGACTAGGAAAAGTTGTGTGTTGCATTATATCTATATTGCGGAACACAACCATACACAACTGTGTGGGAGGACATGTACATGGTCGTAAACATTTATTTTGGATTGTTTTCAGCCATTAGATGGGAGGTTTGATGTTTTAATGGCTTAAGATTGATCCTTAATATTAATTGGACAGAAATATGATTTAGTACTCTTGATTTGGCATTAGAGATTCTCTCCCTAAGGTTTGAAAAGAGGTGAGAGAAATAAAGCACAAAGGAGGAAGAAGAATATTAGGAAAACCTATTGATTTGGTATATCAGATTAAATAATTGATTTTGGATTACCTTATGAATGTATAAAAAGAAAATATATCACTGTAATATAAAATAGGAAAGCTGGCAGAAATTAAGATATTGAAATACAAAGAAAAACATCGAAAGAAAGCTCAGTACGTCGAAAAGTAATCGACGTATGTTGAAAAGCTAATACATCTTATTTTGACTTCCGTGAAGCATAAAAGAAGAAGTCAAAGTTCAGAGAATAAGAAATGAGCTTACATCGATTTATGATATAATCGGTAATCGACGAACATCGAGAAGCAGTCGACGCTTTCATGAACTTACGTCGAATTCTCACAGGATGACAGTTAAGGGAGTTGAGAAGAATAAGACTATGATTGCGATTCAAATCAAGCCAATGATGCTCTAATTAAAGAAGGTGATTATGAAGAATCAAAGAATAGGGAAAGTATTCAATCAGTTAGCTACTCTATATATAGAATAATCAACCAAGATCAAATAAGACTGTGAAGCCTCTTCCATTCTTTCACAATTCTCTGAAGGATTCAATCTTCTCTTGAAATCCAAATCTCTCCCTCTCCCTCTCTCTCTCTCTCCCTGAAGGCATTATTATTGCTTCCAACCATAAGAACAAAAAATAAATTTGATTGGTGTTCTTTCTTCTCTCTTCAAGAATAGCCTGTCAAAGAGGAGTCAATACCCACACATAGCTATCGATTCAAAGATCCATTTAGAGCTAATTGACAAAATGATATCAATGTGGAAAATCCTACTGCATCAACCAGTTCTAAAAGAATTTTAAGAATTCCTCTCCAAAGGATCAAGTGGTTTTATGTGTCTTCTTCTCAAAAGACTCACTGTTTCTAAGAATCTCCTTATCAAAAGATTCAGCAGTTCTAAGAGTCTCCTTATGAAAAGACTCAGTGGTTCTAAGAGTCTCATTATCAAAACACTAAGTGATTCCAAGAATCTCCTTATAAAAAAGTTTTAGTTGTGGTTAAAAGTCACCTTATCAAAAGATTTTAACACTTGAATAGTGAATTCTTACCAAGGGATAGAAGAGAGGACGTATTTAAGTTTTATCTTGGGGAACCTATGTAACGACCCCCCATTAGTCACAGTCGAGGGGGTTGTTATGCCCAAAGCAGTTACCATACGGTAGTGTTACCTAAAGTGCTAACCTCCACTGTATGACACTTGCTCTGTATGATGAGTTATCATTACATCACAGTAATACCAATCTACAATAGAAGGAAAGACAAAGATGAAGTCCAAAATGCATTTTTCATATATATATATATATATATATATATATATATATATATATATATATATCAAAGTTTGGAATACAGTGGAAGACTTGGGCTAACACTTGCCCGAATAACTAGGGCTAAAAGATGCCCTTAACTCAAAATTGGGGCTACTATATGCCCGAATAAACTACAACATGTCTTGAAAGTGCACAGTTAACCTTACTAGAATTCTCTAGAGGGGGGGGGGGGGTGAATAGAGATTAAAAATATTTCGTGCAATATATATATATATATATATATATATATATATATATATATATGTATAATCTCTGATTTATACTTCCAAAATACCAACAAGAATTAAATATGTAAGGAATGAAAAAGCAAAGAGACAATCACAGCACAACACAAGGAAATATAGTGGTTCCCAAAAACTTTTGGGTAGTCCACTCTTCTACCCCCTTGGTAGGAATTCACTATCTTGCACTGAGTCTTTTGATAAGGAGACTCTTAGAACCAGTCTGAGTCTTTTGATAAGGAGACTCTTAGAACCAACTGAGTCTTTTGACAAGGAGACTCTTAGAACCAGTACAACTGAATTTTTTGAAGAGAGATTCTAAAAACTCTTTTACAATATTTGAAAATGAAATAAGAAAGAGAAGAAGAAGTAGAAGAACAAAAAACAATATGTGCAAGAAGGAATCTTATTCCTAGCAAGAAGATTAGAAGCACAAGTATAGTGAATATGATCTCTCTTCTATAGTGAGAATGAGATTGTATCCCTTTCTCTCTTTTAGTGAGAGCTTTCAGAAATTGCAGCAGAATGGCTTTAGAAGGAGGAGATAAAGAAAGATTGATCTTTGCTGCAGCACTATTTCTCAATTTTCTCTCTTTTCACTTGGGAGCTCTTCCTCTTTTTCAAATGTATATGGTGGATCACTCAACTGGCTTTCTCTGCCGACCTCCTCTTTATTTATAGATCTGTTCATTCAAAATAATACTATAGGAGGATAATCAATTAGCAGTCAGAGAAATAGAAAGATGAAAATGTTTCCATAATATTTATTTCTGTAGAAGGAAAGAACTAATTCTGATTTCAAATAATGTCCAAATGAGTTTAATCAAATTAGCCAAGAATCAGGTACAAGGAAAGAATGATTCAAAACGGCTATAAAAGAATAATATCATTCCATATAAATCAGATCTACAGAAAGAAGGAAAGAGATCTGGCGAGTGTTTGAATTTGACATATAAATCGACGTGCGTCGATTACTATTCGACGTAAGCATCGAATTCATCCTGACTGGGCGTCGAGAGGAGAATAAGGAAGGTGCGTCGAATTAGGTGCGTCGACTTCACTAGATACGTCGACTAGAAGTCAGAGTAACGTCGACATAGGATGCGTCAAATTCTGTTTAGAATTACTTCGACTCATTCTGAGAGGAACGTCGACTACGTTTCGACGTTGCGTCGAATACTATTCGACGCATATTTACTTAACGTAATTTTTCATTCTTAGAATTAATATTCTACTCATTTTAGGGGTTAATATAAATCATTTTCCCAATAATCTCCCCCTATTTGTCTTAACCCTATAGGAGAGAAATTGTATCAGCATATAATTAACACAACACAGTATTTGTAAAGATAAGAAATATATTAAACAATCAGAAGAGATTAGAATAAGAATGCATATATAAACCAGTTTTATGTTCAGACCAATCAGTATTTAAGCATCATCATTGTTTCAACATATCACTCAGGAGGGGTAGGAGGAGTTTTCCTTTTTCTAGTAAATACTTTTGTGGGTTGCTCCTTCTCAGTAGCAGTTGATTCCCTTAGCTCCCCCTGAGTCAAAGAGGTTTGCTCCCCCTGGGATGGAACTTCCTTGGTTGCTTCTACTTCTGCCTCTTCAATTTCTTTTTCAGTTCCAGCTTCAGTCATAACAGTACCTGGCCCCTGAGCTACTATTGCACCTATCACAGTATCTAGCTCCCCCAGAGTTTCAGCTTCTTTATTTTTCTCACCATCTGCCACATCTTCCTTTTCAATTTCATTTTCTGTCCTGCTTGCCTCCCCTTGTAATAGTACCACTTGACTTGCTGCCTCTCTTGCTATATTGAGTACTTCTATTGTTTGTTCTTCAATAGGTACTGTCTCATTTCCAATTGTCTTGAGCAGTGTAGGATTATCAGTTTTTGAGGTAGGAGGTGACTTGTGGGAGAGAGATTTAGGAGTGGAGGGCTGCTCTTCATCTAGCTTCTCCCCCTTCTTGACCTTCTTGGCCAAGGAGGTTAAGAAAGACCTAGTTACTCTAGAGGAAGAGAGAGAGGTCTTTAGATTTTGCACAGAGGCACTGACCCCATCTATTTGGGTGTGCATGTGAAGGATGGAGGAATGAATCTGAGAGCAATGCTCAACCAGCATTGCTTGGAATGTTTGAGCTGCTGATGCAATGCACTGAGTGAGAAAAGCTTCAGTGGATGCAGATGGTTCATGTTGTGGTTGGTGATTAAGAGAGAGTGGTGGAGGTGGTGATGAGGTTGGAGAAAGGTTAGTTGATGTATGAGGTATTGGTGATAATGGAGGTGGAGAGGTTGAGAAAGTATGAGGAGGAATAGATGGAGAAACTGCTGTTTGAGCAGGTGCTTGAGAAGAGGTAGGTAGAGTAGGAGTTGTGAGGGAGGTAGAGACTATTGGAGTGGATGATGGTGGTAGAGAAGGATTGTCTCTAGGAAGAGATGGATGAACAGGAGAGTTAGGAGGAGATGGAGTCTTTTCAGGAATGGAACCAGGCTTAGGGATTTTCCTAGTCCATTTGGAGAATAGAGCTATTGACATCCTTTTTCCTGGAGGAATAGGGATTCCTTTTGACCTGCATAGGTCAGGGAAGGTGTGGAAGAGTACTTGACTCATAATCCTCATATATGCATTTTCGTTGTGTGAGTATTTAGAGCCTATCATCTTGAGCAGGCATGTGGCCCAGTCCACCTTCTTCTTCAGCACCAGGGCTCCCATGATATTCAGTTGCTGCTTGGGCACTGCATCATGGGCTGAGGTCTTGCATAGCAGGATTTTTCCTACTATATCTGCTAGCAGTCTGTACTCCTCAGAAAAGTCTATTTTCTTTAGATGGATTGGATATCTTTTGAAAATTTCATGGTGGTTAGCAGATGCTTGATTTCATCAGGTGTGAGGTCTATAGATTCATCACCTAATAAGAGGGTGATGAAGACTTATTTAGTTATCCTTTAGAAGCTGATTCTCTTTATTTGCTCTGAACAAAGATCATATTAGGGTGTACCTGATGGAAGATCAAAGGTTGTCTTAATGTGTTCTGCAGATATTGAGACAGGTGTCTCATGGATTGTTCCTTGGATTTCTCCTTGTTCAGATATCTGAACATGAGTTATCAGCTCAGTGAGCTCTGTTTCCAGGAGCTTACATCTTGTGGAGATGAGCTTGTCTAGTCCAGCTTCAGTAAATAGAGCAATGATGCTCTTGTAGTTTTCTGCGTCCGCTTGGAACGATGTAAGATCAATGTTGAAACCAGAGTTGGTCTTAGGAGCCATTCTAGGTCAGTGAGAGAGAGAGAGGAAGAAATCGGCTGGACTGAGGAGCAAGAAGGATGAAGGATGCAGAGTAGTGAAGGTTTTTAACTGAAGAGTCTTTTTAAGTCAGGTGAAACGTCGAAATGCGACACTATTCGAGGCTTATTCGGTACTTCAATGGATGTGACCGAAAATATTTTAGTATTGCCGCTCGTTTTCATGAAATCGATGTTACGTCGAGTGGAATTCGACGTAAGCGTCGATACAACCCGCGTTAAGATGCTAGGGTTTCTTATCGACGTATATGTCAATTGTAATCGACGCATGCGTCGAGTTCACTTATTGAGTTGAGTCATCGACGGTGCGTCGATTAAAAGTCGACGTGACTTTTAATTTTCCTGAAAAATTCTAGGTGTTTATTTCTTTTTATCTCTTCCTAATCCTAAAGGTTTCTAAGTTAGTCTTGGACTAATTTTCACAGATAGTTTGATTGATTGTGCCAGCATTGTTTGGCAAGGTGGCCAGTTTTGTAACATATGTAGCACTTGATTATCTTAGTATTGTGAGAATTTGAGTTCAGAGAGGGATAGAAGAGTGGATTAGGATAGTAAGTTTGATTTAGATGGGAATTTTGATTAGGATAGAAAGTTTGGTTAGGATAGAGGTGTTGATTAGGATATAAATCATGATTAGGATAAATGGGTCCTGAATAGGGGTTAAGATGCTTCCTTTTTGGAGGATAGGCATTTAAGTTGCTCTGAGTTCTTATGCGTCGATATCTATTCGACGTATGTTGATAGTTGCGTTGACTTATATTCGGCGCTTTCTTCAGATTGCGTTGATCTGGTATCGACGCATGAAAGAAGTTGCGTCGATTGGATGTCCACGTACTTTTATTCAAGCGTCGAGTTGAGGTCGAGGCATCTGAGAGATTGCGTCGAGTAGAATTTGATGCACTTTCACTCATGTGTCGATATGAAGTCGACGCAACTGTGTCTTCATACATTTTCTTCTTCCCTTTTTCTGATTTTGCTCTTTCATGTATTGTTTCTCTTAGCTTAGTTATTTTCTTCAGATGAAGTTTGAGAATCATCAGCTGAATAGTATGATGTTTCATCAAATTGTTTCATTTCCTTGAGGGAGTCTTCTTCCTTATTTAGTGAGTCTTTTTCTTGGTTTGATTTGATGGGTTTGGTGAATTTTACAGGGACCATCCAAGCAGGTTTGTTGGATGGAATTTGGCTAGTTGAGGGATCAGCCCCTAGACCAAGATTTTTATGTCTCCTGGTTTGTTGTTCAGTGATTTCCTTGAGTGTTTGGCTTCTCATTTTTATTGATTCTTCAAAAGCTTTTGCCTGGGATACCTTATCCTTAAGGAGCTGGTTTTCTATTCTAGCCCTTTCTACCTCCTTTTCTATGATGTTAGCCCTTAATTCATTATTTTTAGAGCATTTAACTTCTCTATTTCTCTGGTTTTTAGCCACATTGATTTGTTCTTTTAGATCTTTAATTTCTTGTGTAGCTTTTAGTTGATCTAGACACATTCCCATAAAATCATTTCTGAAATTTTCACTTTGAAAATCTATTTCATCAAACATGCTTACCTCATCCTTATCCTCAGATTCCTCTATGAGAATAAGGCTATCTTCTTTTTCATCTTCAGAAGATATGCTTTCTTCTGATCCTTTCTCACTCCATGATTTAGCATCATCATCTTTCTTTGAGCCTTCAAGTGCCATTAAGCATAGGTCTTCTTGCTTAGGCTCTTCATTGTCACTCTTAGAAGAGGAGCTGTCCTCAGAGTCTGTATCACTCCAGGCTTCTGCTATAAAGCCTCTTAATTTCTTCTTCCCCTTTTTCTTGAGATCTTTCTTTATCTCAGCATTTTCTGGACATTCTGCGGCAATATGTCCAGGTTTCCTGCAGGAGTAACAAATAATTTCTTTAGTAGGAGTTTTGTCATACCTTGGTTTTGATTCTCTCCTTCTTGATCCATCTGTCCTGACCCACTTCTTGAATTTTCTGGCCAGGAAACTGAATAATTCTTCTTTAGTGACAGAGCTTCCTTCCTCTGTTGCTTTTAATGCAATGTTCCTGTCTTTTGAAGAAGTTGGGGTGTTTTCTCTTCTCTTCTTCTCTTCTCTGGTTTTCAGCAGTTGCTCATAGGATCTGATTTTTCCTAAGAGAGCATCTGTTGAAATTTCCCTTTGTCCTCTTGTGTCTCTTATTGCCCATATCCTTGAGTCCCATGAACTTGGGAGACTCATCAGCAATTTGTCATTGATCTCTGTGAGAGAGATTTCTCTATCCAAGTCCCTTAGTTGATTGATGATCAGACTAAATCTGTCATACATCTCAGAGATGCTTTCTTCATTCTTCTTTTGGAAGTTCTCATATTGAGAGATCAATAGAGCCTTCCTATCTTTTCTTTCATCAGCACTTCCTTCTACCATCTTTATGAGAGCCTCCCAAATTTCTTTGGCTGATTCACAATCCACCACCCTTTGAAAGATTTCATCAGAAAGGGTTGAGACCAGAATATTTATAGCCTTTGCATCACATGTTCCTGCCTTTTTCTCTTCAACTGTCCACTCAGCCTTTGGAACAAGTGTTTGAGTCACCTCACCACTTGAGTCTTTTCTATAAGGCTTGGGAGGACCTGTCAAGATAACATTAAATAAATCTTCATCAATAGAATTCATATAAATCCTAATTCTTGTTTTCCAAACTGCAAACTTTTCAAGATTGCACATTGGTGGTCTGGTGGAAGCATAATCATTGATTTGTGCTATGTGAAAAATGATTTTTAGAAAAATATATATATGTAAATAAGAGGTAGGATCTTTTTGATCAAGGAGTTAACCTTTTTAGATCAACCTAGCTCTGATACCAATTTAAAGTGCACAGTTAACCTTACTAGAATTCTCTAGAGGGGGGGGGGGGTGAATAGAGATTAAAAATATTTTGTGCAATATATATATATATATATATATATATGTATAATCTATGATTTATACTTCCAAAATACCAACAAGAATTAAATATGTAAGGAATGAAAAAGCAAAGAGACAATCACAGCACAACACAAGGAAATATAGCGGTTCCCCAAAACTTTTGGGTAGTCTTCTACCCCCTTGGTAGGAATTCACTATCTTGCACTGAGTCCTTTGATAAGGAGACTCTTAGAACCAGTCCGAGTCTTTTGATAAGGAGACTCTTAGAACCAACTGAGTCTTTTGACAAGGAGACTCTTAGAACCAGTACAACTGAATTTTTTGAAGAGAGATTCTAAAAACTCTTTTACAATATTTGAAAATGAAATAAGAAAGAGAAGAAGAAGTAGAAGAACATAAAACAATATGTGGAAGAAGGAATCTTCTTCCTAGCAAGAAGATTAGAAGCACAAGTATAGTGAATATGATCTCTCTTCTATAGTGAGAAAGAGATTGTAGCCCTTTATCTCTTTTAGTGAGAGCTTTCAGAAATTGCAGCAAAATGGCTTTAGAAGGAGGAGATGAAGAAAGCTTGATCTTTGCTGCAACACTATTTCTCAATTTTCTCTCTTTTCACTTGGGAGCTCTTCCTCTTTTTCAAATGTATATGGTGGATCACTTAACTGGCTTTCTCTGCCGACCTCTTCTTTATTTATAGATCTGTTCATTCAAAATAATACTATAGGAGGATAATCAATTAGCAGTCAGAGAAATAGAAAGATGAAAATGTTTCCATAATATTTATTTCTGTAGAAGGAAAGAACTAATTCTGATTTCAAATAATGTTCAAATGAGTTTAATCAAATTAGCCAAGAATCAGGTACAAGGAAAGAATGATTCAGAACGGCTATAAAAGAATAATATCATTCCATATAAATCAGATCTACAGAAAGAAGGAAAGAGATCTGGCGAGTGTTTGAATTTGACATATAAATCGACGTGCGTCGATTACTATTCGAAGTAAGCGTCGAATTCATCCTGACTGGGCGTCGAGAGGAGAATAAGGAAGGTGCGTCGAATTAGGTGCGTCGACTTCACTAGATACGTCGACTAGAAGTCAGAGTAACGTCGACATAGGATGTGTCGAATTCTGTTTAGAATTACTTCGACTCATTCTGAGAGGAACGTTGACTACGTTTCGACGTTGCGTCGAATACTATTCGACGCATATTTACTTAACCTAATTTTTCATTCTTAGAATTAATATTCTACTCATTTTAGGGGTTAAGATAAATCATTTTCCCAACATGTCTTAACTAGAACATGTTGAGATACATAGAACAGAGGCATAAACTAACTTCTGGTGGTACTTCCTCTACTGTTGGGGCTGGGGATGGATCCATAATTTTGGGTAACTCCATCTCCATCTCTATCTAAAAAATCTTCGGCGGGGCTGGTATTGCGGAAGCTGCTGCGGTGGGGGTTTCTAGAGGGGGTTGTCACAAACCGTTAGTTGAATTGACTAAGTGGATTCCCTTCCTTTCCCCAACTGCATCTTAGGGCATTTGGTAGGTTGAAGGGGATAAAAGTGCACAAATGGTAATATGAGTGAATTGAGTGATGGGAGAAGAGAGAGTTGTGTTATGAATCAGGTAGTAGGGGAAGCATAAATGACTCAGCTTATAAGAATGTCCATACAAACTTATAACTTGAGGGTCTTGTTCTGACATAAGTAATAAATCTAACATGTTATTTGATAAAATATATAGTACATGTATGAAACAGTTATGGTACATAAATAACTTAACTTATATGAATGCCCATATAAAATTATAAGTTAAGGGTCTTCAAGTTATCATAACACAGACCTATCTTACAAGAATGCCCATACAGACTTGTAGTATAAGGTTAAAAGATGCAAGGTATGCTAAAGTAAGATGATATGATGAATTACTAATTTATATGTCTAAGGCCTACCATGTCCACTTGTTAAGTTGCTAGATAACCACATGGGACTTATCACCGTGGCGGATGATAACAGTGGATCGGACATCTACACTTCTAGGTAAGTGACACACAACCATCCCAGGCCTTAATGTACAGTATGAGTTCATACCTGTGATGCGCAAATCTCGCACACCACTATAGGCGGTAGCTAGACTGCGGCACGAAAGGGCAGTGTACCGATCATTCAAGTAATATAAAATGAGGAGCAAATCCCCGAGTATCGATCTCAAAGGAACATGGTAAGGTGGAGTTATCTATCGAGGTAGGACTTGAGATTGAAGTCCTTTATGTCAGATGGGTTGCGGAAATGGGGGTTTTGGTTGGTGGAAATAAAGAGAAAATACTACAACTACTCCTATGCAATGCCGCTATGCAAAGCTTCGCTAGGTGGGATGGAGACTACGTAGGCCTTGAACGCGCTACATCGCTAGGGCGGATTGACGAGTAGGCAAATGGAATGAGGGTCGCAAGCACCTCTTTGACAAGCACACCACTAGCAATTGCTAGTGCGGCACACGAACATGACGGCGGAATGGAAAATGGATAGCGGCGCACCTCATACACACATATAAACAAAAAGATATAAGAGATCTACTAACTACAACTACCAATACAAAGATAGAGAGAGCAAGGAATCGACCAAATCCGAAGTCTTGTTGAAGATTCACTGTTGGAATCGCTGGGTTGTCAATCCGCGTCCAAGCTCGGTCCTCAACTGCGTCCGGGGTAGAAAAGGCTGTCACTACCCTCCAATGGCCCATCTTCTTCGTGTCACAATCCGAAAATGACCTAGCTTCCTTCTCCTTGGATCTTGGTGGATGTAGGGTTGAATCCCTCTCCTTAGAGCTTGAGGATGATGGAGGAGGCCTAGGGGGGCGAAACCTAGTGGAAGGGGCGAAAATGGCGCAGTTGTACGACGCTGGAAAAGTCGATCCTTGACCTAAAATTGCGCATGCCTATTTATAGGCGGAGCAGAAATTAACAGCGCGCATGGTCAGGCGCACGACCAGTGGTCTTGCGCGAAGATATGCCTCTGATTGTGCGCCAAGAACCTGTAGGATAGTCCTGAATCTGCACAAATAGCGCACGGTCAGTAGCGCACGACCAGTGGTCATGCGCGAAGAAGGCCTATGATCGTGCGAACCGCTCGGGTAGATAAGGGGAATTACCGCACGACCAGTGGTTGTGCGCCTGATCGTGCGCGAAGGAAAACGCACGATCATTGGCTTTTTATGCAAAAATTCCCCAGAACCGCTCCCGAGTGTCGCACAACCCCTGAACCTGCATGAAAACAACCAGGATCACTGGAATACAAGGAATCACACAAAAATGGGCATAAATGTGCACTAAGTGTGAAGTGGGCAATGTGATCAAATAGAAGTGATAAAAGGCCTAAAGTGAAGTGCAGGTGAATGAAAAGTAGCCTAGATGAGCCCATAAATGTATATATAATTGGGACTCATCACACCCCCAGACTTACCTGTTTGCACGTCCCGAGCAAACAAATCCTAAGCAAGCGAGAACATGAAATAGCTAGCTTAAAATTACAAAATGAAATACCATGTGAAGTCGCATGCCCATATGCGTATAAGAATATTAGAGAAGATTTCTAATTATACACATAGTTTATAAATTTTAAAAAGAGTAAATAAATGTTACTTCTACTCAAAATGGGAATCACGGTGAATCGTCCGGTCACACATATGGAGAAAGTAAAATAATCGCTGAGAAAAACATTGCCAAAGTTGAGATTCTGGACGAACTCCACCGAAATCCATCAGTGTCGGAGACCATAAGCTCACCCGTTTACATTCTCTCCACGACATTAGATTGGTTCATAGCGCGAGTCGGTAGGACTTTAGGTTTTAAATGGTTCCTGGGTTAAGGTGAGGTAAACAAAGATAGACGGCTCAACACTAAACCCAAATGAGCTTTAAAACAACTCCTCACACACCAACATCGAATGCAAGTGCACCACACCCCCAGACTTAGACTTTTGCCACATGGGTGTGTGCACCGCCTACTCTTATTCATAAATTTACACAAATTTTCAAGTAAGCTCATCTTTTTCTTATTTTTTTTCTTTTCTTTTCAAAATATTTTCAGCAAAATGAATGATGAAGCGCATCCACATTTTCACAGAATAAAACACCGCATCAACACCCCAATCATGAAAACAATAAACAACTAAACTCATATTTGGGAGTGCGACTAGGATTGGCTTTTAGGCTTTGGTGAGATAAAAGTGGGGCTGAATCAAAGAAAGGATAGGCACAACTGGGCTAATGAGGATAAGATGATAGGAATGGCACAAAAGCTCAACCGGGCCAAAATGATGGCCTGCGTCATTCTCACGCAATAGAACTATCTTATGTCTATGCTTCAAGAATTGCTTAGGGCAAGTTCTTAGCCACCGAGAAAGATTATCTTTCCTCCCGGCTCGAGCAATACATATCTAACAATCATTTACACACATCCCTATGCTACCATTTGATTCACACCAGATTCACCATTTGAGTAAAGTAAACAATATTTATACTAACAAAAATGCATAAAGCTAGTAGTATAAAAAGAAATCTAATCTACGTGAATCCTTATACTCATATAAGTATTTGACTAGAAACACCGGAGTCAACATTTTATTTCACTACATAATTTAAAAGCTAGCACAATCATTTTCCATATATAAAAAGGAATGAGTTATACTCATGACGCACTAAAGGTTAAGTACGCGCTCAAGTGGGTGTTTCGTGTGCAGACAAAATGAACAAAATAATCTAGAAAAAAACTTTTAGCATGCTAAATAAATGTGCACGTGAGTGGGTACACAAAAAGGTCTCCCCCAGACTTAAACTATGCATTAAGATATTCTAAAACAAAGTTAAGGGAAGAGAGTACCCAATGCTCAGCAAGTAAGCATGCCAGAAGTCTGGAGTGAAGCTCTACGAAGAATCACAACCACCGCCTTCACAAATTGAAAATACCTGCAAGTGGTTGTCTCCGCAAAAGCAAACTAAAATAAAATCTAACCAACTAGTTAGAGTAGGCGATAAAATAAAAATGATGAATAGTAAATATACGCATTTTTCTTTATAATTTTTAGTATAATTTTAATTAGATTTCTAAATAATATATGTAAATTAATGAATAAAATGTTTGTTTTTGTTATTTTTGTTTTTAACTTAGTTTTATTTTTATTTTGTAAAGTTTTTGTAATTTTGTTAAGTCACGCCCTTGGTCACGCCCGTGTCCAAGGGCGTGTTCACTAATCCCTAACATTTTCTTTTCCCTGTTGTTTTTCCAACTCAAACATCAAGTCACGCCCTCGGTCACGCCCGTGACCGAGGCCGTGTACCATGGTCACGCCCGTGTTGGATATCCATCCCAGATTCCAGCCACTTGAAGCATTTCATCCAAAAAAATCAAAGTCACGGCCGTGACATTTCAGACACGCCCGTGACCCTCAATTCCTTCCAGAAAAACAAAGGACACGCCGCCCGTCACGCCCAGCAACCGACAGCACAATGCCGACATCGAACACGCCCGTGTTCCCTGGAACACGCCCGTGTACTTCCAAGTCGCCGGTCAAGCCTTCTAGATACCTGCCTGGATCCAGCTATTCTGGCTATTCGCACCCCAAGCCATGTCACGCCCTCAGACACGCCCGTGTCCGAGGGCGTGTAATTCCAAAATTTTTTCTATAAATAGCCAGATTCAGCTGAGTGCAAGGGTTCAAAATTTTGGGAGCTTCTCTTAAGGTTTTGTTCCATTTTGCTGATTTTTGGTGTTTTGTAATTTTTGTAATTTTGCACTTTCTCTCTCTAGTTTTGTAACCCCTTTTTTGATGGAAATAAATTAAGCTTGTTTTGTAATTATTGTCTCTCTTTGTTTTAGTGTGTGTGTGTTCTCTTTTTGTTCTTTTTCTTTTTATTTTTATGTAATTTTGTAATTTTTGTTAAGTTGTCATTTTAATTTGGGTGTGTGTGTGTATGAGTGTAATTTTCTTGTTTTTAGTTTTGTTGTAATTTTTAGATGATTTCATATTAGTGTGTGTGAGTGTAGGAGGTTAATTAGTTTTTTTTTTGTTTTTTTTATTTGTTCTTTTTACTTTCTTTTTGCTTTTTTGTAAGTGTGTGTGTGTGTATGAGAGTAGATTTTCTTTTCTTTTTAACTTAGTTTCATTATTGTTGTGTGTGTGAGTGTATGAGTTTAGATTTGTTTTATTTTAATTAGATTTCATTAACGTAGAGTGGGTGTGTGTATGAGTATAAAGTTTGCGCCTTTTTTGTAATCGAATAGTTTCCATTTCCGTCACGCATTTATTTCCCGCCTATCCGTTTGGATAGGACTTGCTCACGCATTTATTTCCCGCCTATCCGTTTGGATAGGACTTGCTCACGCATTTATTTCCCGCCTATCCGTTTGGATAGGAATTGCTCACTCATTTATTTCCACTCTACCTATTTGGGTAGGGATCGCATTTCTTTAATTTCTGCAATTTACAGCTTTCATTTTAATTCTGTAGAGTGTGTGCGTTTTCAATTAGTGCGTCTTTTGTTTTTAATATAATCGCTTTTTGCTTAATTCCGCTACCCGCTCAATCGCTTATTATCGCCGTAGTTATCATTATCGTTTTATAAAACCCTAAAAAATTCTAAGCAAAACTACTTTTTAAATTAACGTTTTCGTTCTTTTTCTTTTCATCGCTTTTCTTGGTTTTTGCTAAACGCACACCAAGCCCGCGATAGTTATCATTTTCGTCACTAGCTTTTCTATAAAATCATAAAAATCAATTTCAAACTCTTTTCGATAAAATAATAGCGCGTTCCTAAGAAGTAGAAATAATCGATACGACCTTGGAAAAATACGACCTTGATATTTCAAAAGAAATATCCTATACTACTATCGATAAGGTCCACTTGCCTTTATTGATTTTAGTCCGGATAATTACATAAACCCAAAAGCTTTCTCTCTAAAGCACTTTTTAAAACTCTCTTTTAAAAACACTAAAAAATTTGTTGCAACACCTCTTTGGTTGTTGCAACTAGCTCAAGGTAAAAGAAGTTTTAAAACGCTCTTAAAGAATTGTTGCAACTACTCAAAAAATTGTTGCAACAATATTTTCAAAAAGCTTTCAATTTTAATTTCAACATAAAGCAAAGCCCTTTTTCAATCTTTTCATTTAGCCTTCGAAGGACGCGGCCGAGGAGTAATCCTCGATATTTCGAAAGAGAAAGAGTCCGTTACTTCTATCCTTCGATAGGATAACGGGTAATTCCTCAAAGTAGAATTACTCGCGGGACTCTTCGAAAACGTCCGCCCAAGGTTGAATCGAAAAGAAAGAAAGAGCTTTCTTCTCTTTCTTCTCTCTTTCAAAGAGAGAGAGCAATCACAAAAAAAATAAACGTATCAAAAAGATAAGAAAAAGTAAGATAACTACTGTGGTTATTGTCATCCCAGCACGACTTATACAGGAAGGCGAGGGTCTTAGCTAATGGGAGTATGGAAGGAGAAGTGGACAGGCAGCTGTTCTAATTTCCGTATCGGTAGCGGGTACCGATACGGTGATAGAACCACTACTCCTCTACCTAAATAATAATACCTGCTAGACACAGGTAGAGGAGAGATAAAGAAAGAGGTGAAGGGAGAGTCCTCCACTCTACTTTCACCAAAATAAATTTCCTTGCCTAGCAAGGTGTCGTCTTCGGGGAGGCAGCAGGAGGGGAATACAATACATGGCATGTCTTCTGTGGAGGGGGTATTAACCTCCTCACACAAGAAGCTATGCGCAGCACTGCATGATGCAATATGCACCACCTCTTGCATAACCTGTGAAGGCTCAACCTGCATAGGCTCGGAAAGGGAAGGGGGATCAAGAAATAAAGGAGAAGAATGACATAAATAATCAAAAATCGGGGGAGTGGTCCCGATCTCACTCCCATTAGGTTGGGGAAGTAAAATAATGTCTGCATTGTTTACAATGCCGCAAGGTTCGGTGGGATCAATGGTGGCCTTCCCCAGGATTTGAACTTCCTCCACCGGTGCTGAGGAAAAATCCTCTTCACCTAGAAGGTTGTACTCCTCCATAGAAATAGGCACAACACAAAGATCACCCACCTCCTCTTGCGATGCACCCTCAACAACGTCATTAGAAATAAATATAATAGAATGCACAATAGGGGGAGGAATAGGGCTTGAATAAAAGTCAAGCACCGATTCCTCACAAAGAATCGAATCCATGCATGGTGATATATGTACAAGGGAGACGGGCTCTGTCATGTCAGAACCTAGATCAGCCACACATCTGGTGACTGTGTCCACGCCATACCCCTCAAAATGTGAAGGTGGCACAGACACATAACCGAATGTTGAAGGTGTGCTGCCAGAAGTAGGAGCCGGGATGATCCGGATATCCGGCTCGTCATCCTCGTCCACTTGGCAAAGATAGGCAACACAATCCTTCAAGGCATGATCCGTGCTCTGACAAAACAAGCACTGCCTTACATGCTTCTTTGGCACGGCAAGTGCTGAAGCCGAAAGGAAGTATGACAGTAAAGGCTCGGCAGAATAGCCATAAGACTTACGCGCACCATATGGAGTACCAGACGAAGTCGATGCTCCATATACTGGGCCTTGAGTACTAGGGCTACTATCTCCCTTTGGACATCTATCACTAGCATGAGATTTATCTCCACAAAAATGGCAACGAAAATTAAACGACGCCCACATTGTGTGGAGATAAAATGATTCAAACAGAAAACACTATTGTGCAAAATAATACACCCAACAAAAATTTACTAAGCAACCTAATAAAAACAGGAAAACATAACAAGAAGAAATAAAACCAAAGAATGCAATACACAAATGGAAGGGCTTTAATCTCAGATTCTCCCTCTCCAGAAAACTCACACGTCTGTGTTCCCCGGCAACGGCGCCAAAAACTTGATGCGCAAACCTCGCACACCGCTATAGGCGGTAGCTAGACTACGGCACGAAACGGCAGTGTACCGATCGTTCAAGTAATATAAAATGAGGAGCAAATCCCCGAGCATCGATCTCAAAGGAACACGGTAAGGTGGAGTTATCTATCGAGGCAGGATTTGAGATTGAAGTCCTTTATGTTGGATGGGTTGCGGAAACGGGGGTTTTGGTTGGTGGAAATAAAGAGAAAATACTACAAATACTCCTATGCAATGCCGCTATGCAAAGCTTCGCTAGGCGGGATGGAGACTACGTAGGCCTTGAACGCGCTACTTCGCTAGGGCGGATGGACGAGTAGGCAAACAGAATGAGGGTCACAAGCACCTCTTTGACAAGCACACCACTAGCAATTGCTAGTGCGGCACACGAACATGACAGTGGAATGGAAAATGGATGGCGGCGCACCTCATACACACATGTAAACAAAAAGATACATTCACATAGACATGAAATAACTTATAAAACAATGTTTATAGTGCTCATCATCAAAATATATGAAATCTACTAACTACAACTACCAATACAAAGATAGAGAGAGCAAGGAATCGACCAAATCCGAAGTCTTGTTGAAGATTCACGGTTGGAATCGCTGGGTTGTCAATCCGCGTCCAAGCTCGGTCCTCAACTGCGTCCGGGGTATAGAAGGCTGTCACTACCCTCCAATGGCCCATCTTCTTCATGTCACGATCCGGAAATGACCTAGCTTCCTTCTCATTGGATCTTGGTGGATGTAGGGTTGAATCCCTCTCCTTAGAGCTTGAGGATGACGGAGGAGGCCTAGGGGGGCGATACCAAGTGGAAGGGGTGAAAATGGAGCAGTTGTACGGCCCTGGAAAAGTCGATCCTTGACCTAAAATTGCGCCTGCCTATTTATAGGCGGAGCAGAAATTAACAGCGTGCACGGTCAGGCGCATGACCAGTGGTCGTGCGTGAAGAAATGCCTCTGATCATGCACGAAGAACCTGTAGGATAGTCCTGAATCTGCACAAATAGCGCACGGTCAATAGCGCACGACCAGTGGTCATGCTCGAAAGAAGGCCTATGATCGTGCGAACTGCTCGGGTAGATAAGGTGAATTACCGCACGACCAGTGGTCGTGCGCCTGATCGTGCGCAAAGGAAAATGCACGATTATTGGCTTTTTAGGCAAAAATTCCCCAGAACTGCTCCCGAGTGTCGCACAACCCCTGAACCTGCATGAAAACAACCAGGATCACTGGAATACAAGGAATCACACAAAAATTGGCATAAATGTGCACTAAGAGTGAAGTGGGCAACGTGATCAAATAGAAGTGATAAAAGGCGTAAAGTGAAGTGCAGGTGAATGAAAACTAGCCCAGATGAGCCCATAAAGGTATATATAATTGGGACTCATCAACCTGCACTACTATCCGAGGTCTCGCAAAAGGCAAAGAGCGGATACCAAACTCTGGGGATTTGCCCACCGAGACTAATTCCACAAGACAAATTGCCCTAGAAGTTTAATGGATCTAACACTCGAGTCCCTCTAACAGTGTGTGGTGTACGGTAGAGTGGTTAGACTAGACACAGTTTTACATGATTAGACATTACACTAATGTTGTTCACCCACCTTACCAAGGATTAGTTTCTACGCCCCCTCGATCACAATAGACTTGAGGGATAGTAAAAAGTAACCTGGAATGGCCCCTAGATAACTTTTTAGCCATATATTATGATGTCAATTTTAAGTGGTCCACTGGCCAGGTAAGAGTGAGGTTGGTGGTCACACTGTGTACTGTTATACACCACCTTCCTTGCGGGGGATACTAGCTCACCAATAATCTTTTTCATAGACACCGTTTAGATGACTTAAAATGTGGTCCTCACAGATATATTGCTAAGGTTAAATCTAGTCACTTTTCAAAAATAAAGTTATAACACAATGATCTATCAACGATGCACATGTTATTCAGGTATATAAATAATAGCCGAGATACTCTTGACAGAGCTTTCTGAAATCTTAAATCAAAAGTTAAGCATGACAAAATGTAAGAGCAAGAATGAACTTTGATCATTTAGAATAAGAATTTAAGGTCAAGGTGCTTTATCAACATACGAGTGCGATTAGTAGTTAATCGAACTATATTTTTGGAATACATACAATTTCACAAAATGGTTATTCAAGCCTGATTCTTTTGAATAATGAAACCAAGGTAAGTCATGATATTATTAGGGTGCTATAAAAATTTGGGAATTTATTAAAGGGTTTAAGACTTATTTATTTCATTAATATGGAAGTGTGAGATATTAAATAATATTCTTGTAAAGGCATAAATTCATAAAGTGATCAAATGAAGTTCAAACCTTTTACAAACTTAAACCAAGATCATCCATGACATTATTAGGGTGATATAAAAATTTGGGGATATTTTGAAGTGTTTAAGACTCTTTTATTTCATTAATATGGAAGTGTGACATTAAATAACATTCCTTTAAAGGCATAAATTCATAAAGTGAGATCAAATGAAGTTCAAACCTTTTGAAAACTTAAACCATGATCAGTCATGACATTATGAGGGTTCTTATAAAATTTGGGGATTTGTTGAAGTGTTTAAGACTTATTTATTTCATTAATATGGAAGTGTGACATATTAAATAATATTTTGTTAAAGTCATAAATTCATAAAGTGATCAAATGAAGTTCAAACCGTTTGAAAACTTGCACCAGGATCCGTAATGACATTATTAAGGTCCTATAAAAATTTAGAGATTTGTTGAATGGTTTAAGATTCTTTTATTTCATTAATATGGAAGTGTGACATATTAAATAATATTCCTTTAAAGGCATAAATTCATTAAGTGATCAATTTAACTTCAAACCATTTGAAAACTTAAACCAAGATCAGTCATGACATTATTAGGGTTCTATAAAAAATTAGGAATTTATTGAAGGGTTTAAGACTCATTTATTTCATTAATATGGAAGTGTGAAGTATTTAATAATTTAATTCATACCTTTTGGATACAAATTCAGAGAGAGATCAAATCAAGTTAAAATAGCTCCAAATTTTATCCCAAGGTCATTCATGACATCAATAAGGTGCTATAAAAATTTGGAATTTTTTCTTGTATTTAGGATCAAAAGATTTCATTAATACACAAGTGTGATAATTGAGTGTTTTTTAATTTAAACCATAGTAAAAATGTGTTCCGTAAATTACCAGCTTTTGCATATGATTTAATAACATTTTAAGGAATCTACATACAAATTTTCAAGTTCAAATTAGGTCTTATGAATGAAAAATACTCCAAAAATACAAAGTCCCAAGGTTTATGTCACCCAAACTTTGAAAATTAATTCAGGGAGTTATACACCTCCTCAGAAAAATGTGCCAACCCAATTTGAAAATTTCTGAACGAGCCCTACAATTTACATGTTGAACACTTGGCTTGGTTCAGTCATTAAGGCACCTAAAAATCACTTTGAATGTCTCTACTATGGGGTGCATACAGCAAATGTTCCATTTTAAAGCTCTAGATTAAATAATATGGAATATGCATAGATCTTGATGCAAATCTAGCAGTTAGGGAAAGCGGCAGACGGCAAAATGACCTCCACCACAGTGGATCTGCTATCGATCTGCTATGGGGATCAACCCAATCATTGTTTAAGGATCTGGACGGCTGTGATTTCATATTCAACCATGAGCCAATGGTGGAGATTGATACCGCATAGGAGGAGCTTTCGGGGCTCCTCCACCATTGCCTGGCCATCACCACCCATCGCCACCACCAATAGTTTCACTATGGTGAGGGCTATCTCAGGGTGGTGGTCCGGCGGCCAGAATTACGGGGACATTCCGACGGTGATTCTCCACTAAATTACAAGAAATCTTGGCCCAATTGAGCTCAATTACGATTTGAAAACATTCTAAGATGATTTCAGAAGGGGAAGGGGAAGGAATCTCACCTGATTTTGTATTGTTCTCCTTGATCGGGTTTAGGCATCCATGGTTTGGTCGGCTGAGTTGGATACACTCCTCCAGGGGGTTTTCGCTCAGTTTTTCTGATTAGAACAATTGCTTGGGGCTGGTGTGAGGTTTCTGAAGGGTGAGGGAGGGGGGGGGGGGGGGGGGGGGGGCTTTTATAGGCTTGTGGTGACGATTGCAAAAATCCTCTTAAGCTCACCATGGTCGGCCATAGCTATGGTCTAGCTTGTAAATCTAGCCACCTTGCAGTCCTTTGAGGCCTTGCTTAGGATCAGAAGCTTCCTTTTAGCCTCTCAAAGAGGGAAGAATTCAATGGGGGGCATGGTTACTTCACTTTGAAGTTTTGCCATTTGGGAAAAATTTCTCTTAAGGGGGAGCTTAGTCTAATTAATGACCATCTGATTTTGGTCCTTAGGTTTAGGATATAAATGTGTTTAAGGTTTAATTTGAAGGCTCTTGGGTGAGTGTGAGGTTAAGTTATTTTTAAAAGGTGGGTTAAGGCCTTAATTAAACCATGGTTTGACCATGCTTAATTTGGGTTGACCAATGTTGACCAAATTCAACATTTTGAGGGTTTGGCTAGCCTTGGTCATGGGTCATGGTGTGGCTTGCTCAATTGATCAAGAAGGGGTTCATTTGGGTGGATTAGGCAAGTTTGGCTAAATGCACACCATGTCCTCTTTTTAAGGTTTTACCCTTGTCCTTAAGGTGATGTGTGGTGCTAATTGGTGAAATGGCTTACTTAGGTCATGAGGAAGGAGGTGGTTAGCTCAATTGGTCAAGGGTTGGGTCAATTGAGTTGGTTTGGTTCACTTTGTCTAAATGCACACCATGCTTCTTTCTCTCTCTTAAGGGTTTTGACCTTGTCTTCAAGGTGATGTGGTGTGCTAATATGTGAAATGGGTTACTTAGGTCATGAGGGAGGGTATGTTGGGTTCCTTTGGTTAGGGGTGGGGTTCATGAGACTTGAATTGGTTAACTTGGCTAAGTGCACCTTTTGCCCCTTCAAGGGCTCTACCTTATCTCCAAGGTGAGGTGGTGCATAAATTGCGGGTGTCAATACTTCTAGGGCCCTCATCTTTAATTGGGATGTTACAAGTCTAATAAACAAAATATTAATTTCATCCACGAAATTGAAGTTAAGTTCATGGGTGTAAAATAAAATGAAGAAGTTTAAAGTATATGGTAGTGCAAGAAGGTTTCGAGTGTACCTGTATGAAATAGCTCTGGATATTTAAGCTGCATTAAATCCCGAGGTTCCCATGTGAATTACTCCTATCCGTGATTAGACCCTAGGACCTTCACTAGAGGGACTTTCTGTTGGGAATATTGCCCACATGATTCCTAATTTGAAGAAGTCACCAAGTCAAGAATACTTCACTTTGTATTTGATCACTTCTCTAGCTTATTGTAACATCCCAACTCAAGCTAGACTCCTCGAACGACACGAGTCACTTGTAGATGGTTGGGCTAGGTAGGAGTCTGGAGATCCTACTAGTGTCAGGGATGTGCCCTGATCTCCAGGGGTGTGTGTACTCCTCCTCTATTGAACTTAAGAAGCAAATGGCAAGAAATGGGTAGCAGGGAGCTAGCGCCTGGAGGTAGACCTACCGCCGGCGGTAGAGGCCAAATCAATGCCCGTGACCTTTTACTTGGTGAGTGGCCTAATTACCTAAATCTAATATAATGGATGAATTAAAAGTTAATAAACAACTGGCACAAGCCTTGGAAGTTGGAATTTCATTAAAGGCTCTTTAATGCTCTCTCTCTCTCTCATCATTTTTTTCTTAAGCATGAAGTGGGCTGAAATCTATTAATGAGATGACTATTCATCTTCTTCTTCCTCGTTCTTCTTCTTCTCCTCCTTCTTCTTTTTCTTCATCTTTTCCCTTACACCTCAAGGCTTTAGCTTAGGGTTCTTGAAGGAGCAAGCTTGGAGAAGGATTTGGAGCTTGGCCGACCACCACCATGCCGTCGTGAAGATGATCCCCAACCATGGACAAACAAATAAGGTGACTTCTGACCCCTCTCCCTTGGTGCTAGATCGTAGAGAAATTAGGAGAGGTGTTGAGCTCAAAAGAGTTTGGCTTGTGAGCTAATGGAGATTCTTAGGAAAGGACCAAACCGGATCTTTCATCGTAGGGCACCAATTACCGCGAAAGTTCCTTCAATCATTTCTTCTCTCCAAAAGGAAGGGATAGGATTTGATCTCATGAAAATCTATGGTCATATGAGGGAGTATTGGAGGAGAGGAGTAATGCCCTAATTTCTAAATTGGGGAAGATGATGAATAGTTAGGTTAAAAGAGGCTCTTAAGGATAAATCTTGACACAAATCATATTGATTACATTCACGTGAATAGAAATGAAGTTCCAACCATTAGTAAAGAGAGGAATCTGTAAGTGTTTTGGAGCAGGGCTGCTGGGGAAGAATTGTTGGTGGTGATTGGCAAGGATCTGCTTCCTGTAAGCTAGCGCTCGGCGGTAATGCTACCGCCGGCGCTAGCATGAGACTTGTTTCCTCGCCGAACGCAGCTCACGTCCAGTTCGTCGAACGCAGTTCACCACGAGTTCGTCGAATGCAGTTCACCATGAGTTCGTCGAATGAAGTTCACCATGAGTTCGTCGAACGCAGTTCACCACGAGTTCGTCGAACGCAGTTCACCACGAGTTCGCCGAACGCAGTTCACCTTATGTTCGTCAAACGAAGTTCACCTCCAGTTCGTCGAACGCAGTTCAACTCCAGTTCGTCGAATGCAGTACACCTCCAGTTCGTCGAACACAATTCACCTCCAGTTCGTCGAATGCAATTCACCTCCAGTTCATCGAATGCAGTTCACCTCCAGTTCGTCGAACGCAGTTCACCTCCAGTTCGTCGAACACAGTTGACCACGAGTTCATCGAACGCAGTTCACCAGGAGTTTGTCGAACGCAGTTCACCACGAGTTCGTCGAATGCAGTTCACCACGAGTTTGTTGAACGCAGTTCACCTTCTGTTCGTCAAATGCAGTTCACCTCCAGTTCGTCGAACGCAGTACACCTCCAGTTCGTCGAACATAGTTCACCTCCAGTTCATCGAACGCAGTTCACCTCCAGTTTGTCGAACGCAGTTCACCTCCAGTTCGTCGAACGCAGTTCACCTCCAGTTCATCGAACGCAGTTCACCTCTGTTGGATCGGTAGGCGCCCTTAGAGGGGGGGGGGGTGAATAAGGGTTTTAAAGATTTTATAATTATTTTGATTATTTTAGAAAAAGCTTTGAATATGATAATAAAGAAGATCAAGAATAAAGTAAAAATAGAGACAAGGTTTTATTAGCTTGAGAAATATGATTACAAAACTTGATCTCTTATGAAAGCTAGAAATCAAAGCTAAATAGAAAAGAAACCTTTTGGTTTTCTATCCCGACTCGCTTCCCCACGAACCGGTGGCCCTAGCCTTATCCTCCCCGGATTCGGCCTCAAGCTGCTCTAGCCAATCCCTCCCCGGATGTGGCCTCGAGCCCCCCTAGACCTAGCCTAGATCTAGTCGCCAACACGAGGCGATTTCACTAATCGTTTACAAAGAGGAATATGAAATAACAATAAAGAAATAAGAACTCCCTCGAGATGGACTTCTGAAGTTGGAGACGAAGATCCGCCGTTGAATAAGCGTTGTAGAAGCGGACTTCGATCTGATCTGGCGTGACGAGATTCTCCTTCAGAAGTTTTGCAGAGCTTCGCTAGCACATCAACTTTCGGCCAAGATAGCCTCTGGAATTCTGGCACTCAGTATCTCTCCCTGATGTCGGTATGAAACGAGAGGACTTGGGACCTTTTTATAGACTAGCGCTAGCGCCTGCGCTAGCCACTACCGCCGGCGCTATCTCATATTAGGAGACTTTTTGCGCGGCAGAATCTTCAATCCGAGGCAACAATTCCACCATGCCTTCTGTGCATCGAGCTAGCGCCGACGCTGTTCGCCCGGAAAGCCCGCGACCTCCTCTCAGTACATTTTCCCGGTCTCAGCGGTCTCAAAATAGGTGATCGTCCAGATCGTCAGTCGCTTCTTCAACCAAGATTTTCTAAGTTTCCAGCGGTCAAGATAGTTCGAGATCGCCAGCGTAGGCGGTCTGGCCGTTTCTCTTATTTTTGTTATTTGTACCCCATTTCCCTGCCCCGGCTCTCCTGTATCCCGGGCAGCCCGTAGTTATTTAGCTCTGCCCGTTTGGGCAGGCTCCTCGCCTATAAATAGAGGGGTAGGGGTACCAGAAAGGCACTTTTTGCTCCGGGGCTCCAGCTTACAACCTGTGTAAGCGGTCTCGTTTCTTCGTGATCGCCATTTCCGTGATCGTTTTTTCCTTTTGTTCCAGCATCTTTTGTCTTAGTAACCTGCACTTCGCAGTTTTCTCCCATCCCTCATAGTGTGAATTTTGGAGGTACCATTTTTGGCACCAACAGAACGAACACGCGACCTTCAGATTCGAAGTGTCAGGTGAATTTTAGACTTTCAAGATGGCTGATCGCCGTAGAGGTCGTCCCTTGCGGTCTCCCAGTGTTCCCCCTTCCGATCACAATCCGTTAGAGGCGATGGAGCGCCGCTTCGAGCTTCGCGTAGAGCAGGCTCTTCGCGAGGCCGCCCGAGCTAGGCAGGACGCTGCCGCTGTTCAGCAAGAGATCGCGCGGTCTCAGCAGGAGGCCGCTCGAGATCGACAGGAAGTTGTCCGGACTCAGCAGGAGTCCGCGAAGCAGATTGAGGCCATGAACCAGGTTCTGGCCGCGATCTCCCAGAAGATCCTTCCTCAATCCTCTCAGGTCGCCACTCCTGACCGCATGGCAAGCGGTCACCCGAGCGATCACCCCGTTTTCCAGCCCGCAGCTCCTCAGCGATCTCAGTATGAGGAGTTCGCGGCCTGTCGTAATTCTTTTCGAGCCGCAGCCCAGGGGCCTCCGGCTCAGACCCTGAATTTTGAAGAAGGATTTGCTTACCCTCAAGCTCCTCCTGCTTCCTTTTTTCCTCCTCTGGGGCCTTCTGAGTTAGGGGAGCCCTCCCCCTTTACCGATGAAATTCGTCAGGATCCTATTCCTCATGGGTTTAGAGAACCCCGCCTTCCTGTGTATACGGGAGAAACCGACCCCATGTGGCATCTTCAAGCCTTCGAATCTGCTGTAGCTCTCAGGAACATTTCAGATGGAGTGAGGTGCAAGCTGATGGTCACCTCCTTCGACGGGTCAGCCATGGAATGGTTCTATAAGCTGCCTTGTCAATCTATCTCAAGCTTTGCCACCCTGAGGCAAGAGCTCCTCCTCAGGTTCGCCACCGCAAAGAAAAGGAAGAGTGGTCCTGCGACCCTCTTCAAGATTAGGCAAGGAGACAACGAAACTGCAGCGCATTTCGTTGATCATTTTCAGAAAGAAATCTTAGGGGTCAGAGACATGGATCCCGAGCTCTATATGGTGGCTTTGATCAGTGGCCTGCAGGAGGGTCCTCTGAAGTTCAATGTCACAACCAAGGAGCCTAGCTCCTATCAGGAGCTAATCAGCATTGCCAATCGCTACATAGAAGGGGAGATCAACAACCCCACCTATGTGAGCAATTTGACAAACAGGGCCACTCAGAAAGGCTCTGCAGGATTTTATCCGGCTCCGCCCTCTAAGCCCCGACAAGAGCTCCCACCTCCGGCTCCGAGAGGTAAGAATTACCGCAACAACCGCTTCAACCGAGGTAATCAATCCTTCCCGCTTCAAAATTCATTTCTTCCAACTCCTGTTACCCCTGCTCCGCAAGTCACCCCCATCCACCAGATCCAGTATGCTCAACCTCCTCTTCTACCCATTCCTTCGCCTTACAATGAGTCCCAAGAGTCCTTCACGGACTTCGGCGTTTCTATGCGTGAAGTGCTTCAAGTCCTTCAGAAGCAGCCCTTTTTCAAGAGGCCAGCTCCGCTGAATTCTGACCCGAAAACCAGAAACCCAACTCTCTATTATGAATATCACAGAGAAAGGGGGCATTTGACAGAGGACTGTAGAGCTCTTCGCCTATTTCTAGAGAAATTATTAAAGGAGGGGAAGCTCCGCGATCTCATTCAAAAGAATGATTCTGCCAAAGCTTCAACCTCCAAGGCCAAGGAGGTAGCAGAAGTTCACTGGGAGTGCGAGGAGGTAGATGATGTTGGCCATCTCGGCAACATCGGTTTTCCCAGCGAATGTGTGGACGCTAATGATGAAGGTGCCTTGGGCAACCTCTTCTACATTCATGGGGGTGCAGGCCCGGAGTCCTCGAGAAAGGCAAGTCTGAAAAGGGTTTATCAATCAGAGGTCGCTGCCACCTCTTCAGCACCGGTCCGGGGAACGGTCACTTTCGGTGAGGAAGACCTTTCTCAGACCGCGAATCCTTTTGACGACGCGGTCGTCATCAAAGCTGTAATTGAAAATTATACAGTAGAGAAGATTCTGATTGACACAGGAAGTTCAGTCAATGTGCTCTTCAAACCCGCCTTCGAGGCGTTAAAGACAGGTAAAACCCTCCTTTCAACTGAAGGCCCCCTCTATGGTTTTTCAGGAGAAAAGAAAGAAGTGGAAGGGCTCGTTACTCTCTCTGTGGTTCTGGGGGGGATAGTGAAGTTGATCAAATTTATAGTCGTTGATGCTCCTAGCAGCTACAACGCCATCTTTGGAAGACCCTTCCTAAATGTCTATCAAGCCATCGTCTCCACCTACCATCAAGCGGTGAAGTTCGCCTTGAACGGCAAACAACACCGAATCAGGAGCGACCCAAGGAAGGCCAGGGAATGCTATGTAAAAACGGTCAACGTGATCGTATCCTCTCCTCAAGAAATCATGATGGCTGAATCAATCGAAGCTCCTGAACAAGTTCCAGTTGCAGAAGAAATTGAGGAGGATGCAAGAGATGGAGTTCGCTTGGAACCTGCCCAAGCAACTCAAAAGGTCCGGATCAGCGAGGAAGATGAGGGCAAGAGCCTCTCCATCAACGCTGAATTATCCGAAGCTAACAAGGGTCAGCTCATCTCTTGTCTTCTGCAAAATCTAGACATCTTCGCCTGGTCGGCAGATGACATGCCTGGAGTGGACCCAGATGTTGCTTGCCATCATCTCAATCTCGACCCAAACTTCATCCCGATTCAGCAGAAGAAGAGGTCTATTGCAACTACTCTGGCACAGCCTATCCGTGAAGAGGTAGAGAAGCTCCTGAAGGCAAAGTTCATCCAGCCAATTCAATACCCGGAATGGGTGTCAAACGTTGTAATGGTAAAGAAGTCGGGTGGAAAGTGGAGGATGTGTGTCGACTTTACTAAACTCAATAAAGCTTGCCCCAAGGATTGCTACCCCTTGCCTCGGATAGATTCCTTAGTAGATTCTGCGGTAGGTTATTCTTTTATGAGTTTTTTAGATGCTTTTTCAGGTTATCATCAAATCAGAATGCATAAGCCAGATATACCCCATACTTCATTTATCACAAATGATGGCTGCTTCTGTTATCTCGTAATGCCTTTCGGGCTAAAGAATGCTGGAGCGACCTATCAGAAAATGATGGACACAGTGTTCAGAAGTCAAAAAGGAAGAAACCTCGAGGTATATGTTGATGATCTCTTGGTAAAAAGTAAACTATTCTCTTCTCATCTTAGAGACCTCTCGGAAACTTTTGCAACCCTTCGAACTTTCAATATGAGGCTGAACCCGTTGAAGTGTGTTTTCGGAGCAAGTAAAGGAAAATTCCTGGGTCATCTCCTTACTCCAGAAGGGTTGGAACCCAATCCTGACAAAGTAAAAGCTATTCTGGAAATGCCACCTCCCAAATCCCCAAAAGAAATTCAGCAGCTGGGAGGAAGGATGGCAGGCTTAAGTCGCTTTATCTCCCGTTCAGGAGATAAGAGTGCACCTTTCTTTAAAACCCTCCGGGGAGGGAGTAGGTTTGAGTGGACAAAGGAATGTGATGATGCTTTCACTCAGCTGAAGAAGCAATTGACATCAACTCCTTTGCTTCAAAGCCCGCGAGAGGGAGAAAACCTTTTTCTGTATTTAGGAGTCAGAGCCGACGCCATAAGCTCTGTTCTGGTTCGAGAGGAGAAAAAGAAGCAATTTCCGGTCTATTACGTGAGTCGAATCCTGAAGAATGCAGAGACTCGTTATCCAATTCTCGAAAAATTGGCTTTAATGCTTATAACTTCAGCAAGAAGATTAAGGCCATATTTTCAAGCTCACTCAATTTTAGTCGTTACTGATCTTCCATTAAAGAGTGTCTTGGAGAAGCCGGAACATTCAGGTAGATTGGCAAAGTGGGCAATAGAGCTCAGTGAGTTCGACATATCCTATGTTCCAAGAATGGCAATCAAAGCTCAAGTCTTAGCGGACTTCATGGTGGATGCTAAAGAAGTTGAGTCGCAGAAGGGGGTCGGAGTGCCCTTGCCTGGAAAATCTTCGTGGATGGAGCCTCAGGGAAAAATTCTTCCGGAGCGGGAGTTATCTTAATCAACCCAAATGGGGTAAGGCTTGATCAAGCACTGAAGTTCTATTTTCAAGTAACAAACAATCAAGCGGAATATGAGGCTTTGCTAGCCGGTCTCAAGTTTGCCAGGGAACTAGGGATTGATGATGTCGAAGTTTTCACAGATTCTTTGGTGATGGCTTCTCAAGTAAATGGGACTTTCGAGACTAGAGATAGTATCTTAAAGCAGTATTTAACTCTGGTAAAAATTGAAGTTGGAAAGTTCAAAAGCTTTACTATTAATCATATTCCAAGAGGTGAGAACGTGGAAGCAGACGAGTTGGCAAAATTTGGACTTCTTTCAGGAGGAACAACTTCGGAGTTGTTTCGCCCGGCGATTGAAGAAGGAGAGGTCATGGAGATTGATCAACATCAGTCTTGGATGGATCCGTTTGTTCTTTTTCTTTCGACTGGAGAGTTCCATTCTTCAATAAAGGATAGGAAAAGGTTTTAAACGAAAAGCGGCTAATTATTACCTTGTTGCAGGAGTGCTTTATAGGAGAACTTTCCTTTCACCATTAGCACGGTGTGTCTCGGAGGAGGAGATTCCAGCGGTCCTTCAGGAGGTCCATTCTAGAGAATGTGGAAGTCACTCTGGAGCCAGAACGTTGGAAAAAAGAATTCTAAGGCAAGGCTATTTTGGGCCTCAAACGAGGAAAGATGCGAAAAAATTTGCTAAGAAATGTGTAAAGTGCCAGAAGTTTGCTCCTCTCCAAAATCAGCCGGCTCAACAACTCAAGTCAATAGCAACTCCATGTCCGTTTGCAGTTTGGGGAATGGATTTGATTGGGCCTTTCCCTATGGCAAGCAGGCAACGTCGATATATTATAGTTATGATCGACTACTTCAGCAAGTGGATAGAAGCAAAGGCATTGGCCAAAATTACGACTCAAGCTGTGAAAAATTTTATTTGGGGAGAGATAGTATGTCGGCACGGAATCCCGATGGCAATCATCACGGATAACGGTTCCCAGTTCAACAATTCAATTCTTATTAATTTCTGTAAGCAAATTGGCGTCGAACTACGTTTCGCTTCCGTGCATCATCCAAGAAGCAATGGGCAGGTAGAGGCCGCCAACAAACTCATCATAAATCTCTTAAAAAAGAAGGTAGAAAATGTCAGGGGCAACTGGGCAGAACAACTACCTTCTGTCTTATGGGCCTTGAGGACAACGCCAAGTTCTGCTACTGGGGAGACTCCATTCAAATTGTCACACGGTTCCGAAGCCCTTATTCCGGTGGAATTTGAAGTAAAAAGCCCAAGAGTCTTATTAGCACAACAGAATCAAATTGATTGGATGGAAGGAAATGATGAAGAACTAAAATGCAGCCTTGATTTAATTGAGGAATTGAGAGATACGGCAATCACCAGGCAAGAAGAGGTAAAGAGAAGAATGGCGAGGCTATTCAACAAAAATGTAAGAATCAAAGAGTTCGCTGTTGGGGATCTAGTCCTGAAAAAAGTAGATTCAGCAGAAGAGCTGGTTCAGTTGGAAAGCTTAACCCAAATTGGGCGGGGCCGTTTGTGGTGAAGAGCGTGCTTAAAAATGGCGCTTATCATCTCCAAACTTATGAAGGGAAAGAATTGTCTCATTCATGGAGCGGAGATGATCTCAAACTCTTCTTTTCTTAAATGTTCGTATCCGATTCACTCATTCTTTTTCTCACTTTTTCCTTCTCAAATGTCGTGCAGGTATTATCAAAGCATTCGCAATATGAGTAATGGGTGACAAGTTTTAAGAATGTTATTTTTCGAAAAGTCAAAAGACTGTCAAGTGAGACATCGACGGATCCTACTATCTTCCCCCTCGACTTGTTAGCTCGACGTGTAATTCTGCCAGGACCACAGATATCGGGGAGATTTCGAATCTGTGTAGCAGTAGCTCGCCAAGCTTGAGCGGTGGAAGTTTAGGATACCGGGTCCTTGCTGACATCTGGCACACCTCAGCATTTCAAGGGGGTCTAGGTGGCTGGCTCAGCTCTGTCATGCATTAAGAAGGACATTGTTACGATCCTAATGATCTTTCAGGGAAAGCAATGTCGGTATAGCCTCTGCGGCACGACCACACCTGCCCTACCGATCATTTTGATCCGTAACTTTCGAATACTCGTTGAAGCGTAGTTAAGTAAGGGTCGGTCAGAAACATCCATGACCGTCGCCTGAACCTTAGATTGGCATGTTTGCAGTAAACTCAATAATCCTTTGTTTAAAAAGAGAGGCAATGTCGGTATAGCCTCCGCGGCATGACCACACATTCCTTTTGGATCATTCTTAGAGATCCTATTTTCATAATCTTCTTACTTCAAAAAGAAAAATCTTATTCATCCCTTTGTACTGGGATCGGGCGGTCAGCAGTTTTTGAGACCGCATGTTTTTCTTTCCAACTTTTCTTCAAAGAGTGGTTTGAATCATTTATAATCGCCGGACATGACTTTTTCAGGATAATTAAGGTCGCTATTCAGAAAGCTCTTATGATAACATGACAGAGCTCGACCCGGTCTCAGTAAGATCGAGATTCTGGCATTCCCCGTTATTTGAAGTTACATGGAATAATCATGATGCTCTGTTTCCCGTCGAGTTGGGTTTTTTCTTCTGAAAGGGCGGTCTGAATAAAATATGATCGCTAAACTAGAGATTCATGAAGAGGTATTTTTTTTACGGTCTTGGTTATCAAGGGGCCATCAAATGGATTTCCTATCATTTGGGTGCCAATCACCCCGAGTTCAAATGAGTTCGAATCATCTTCAAGATATAGTTTTCTTACATCACGACCTGTGTAATATGAGACCGCATAATTGTTGCAAATAAATTGGTTATTTTTCTGATCACAGTTAAGTTGCTAAATATTCTTTCAGTGGGTTGACTATCTTAAGACCGCGGAGTAGTTCTATCTATGCAAAAATATCAGTTCTTCCTTCAAAGTCCTTGATGTCTTTTTTAAGAGATCGCCATCGGTAGTTCTTTAATATTGATAAAAAATTACGTAATAAACCTAAGGCATTGAGATCGAATGCCGATTTTTGAACTCAGAAGAACAAATAAATGTACAGCAAAAACAAGTTCACCCAGAATCTAACAAAAATCCAATTTTCATATATACTCTAAAATCTGTTACAACGAGACCGATCGGTCTCCAAAAGGAAAAAATATATCACTACAATTCATTCCTTCTTTGATCTCTTTGGAGATCGCTCATCTGAGGAAGTGGAGTCAGAGTCTGCAGAAGATTCTTCCGATTTACTAAGAGGAATTCTGGATCCAGAGCTAGAACCCGAGCTTGAGTCCCGGCCTTTAGTGTAACGGCTTCCGCTTTCTTCATCTTCGATCACCACGTCTTCATCTTGACCCGCGGTCTCATCAACAAAATCCGCGGTCTCTTCAGCAGTTACAGATTGCTCTTCAATCCTCTATGCCGCATCAGGGAAGAGATCGGCAAATGTAATGTCCCTATACTCTTCAGTAAAACCACCTCGAACTCGAACCTCATTCAGCACTTGGTCGGCGGTCTCCTTAATGTGATGCATCATAGCCCTCCGAAAAGCCAGATTTTCAGGGTCATAAGCTGCATTTTCAGATTGCTGCAAAAGAGATATGTGTTAGACCGCGCGATCATAGGTAACGCGTTCATAAAATATTAAGTGAAGTTCTTACTTTTCTTTCTTCTTGCAAGGCAGTTATTTCGTCCAGAGCGCCGCGAAGAGATCGCCCCATATGGTGATTTAAGATCGCGCTCCTAGTGGTCACCTGGGCACAGAGGTCGGGGAGAGCATCGGTCTCTATATTCAATATTTCGTTTGTATTCTTTTTTCCATACAGAGCCGCAGTGACCGCATATGCGTGGCGGGCCACTTTTCCACTCCATAAAGGAAGATCGGTGGAAACCTTCACAGATCTTCCTTTGGCCGCCCATTTGAGGAGAGGTTTTCCTTTAATGTCTTTCATTTTTCTTTTAAAACCAATCAATGGAAAATCTCGCTCGGCGGTCTCAGAGGTGGTGCCAAACACATCGGCCTCACGCTTCAGCCTCCTCTCCCTCTGAGTAAGAACCTCTGCAGCCGGGGAGATCGGATCTTGAACAGGGACCGCAAAGGTCGCTAAAAAACGGGAAAAAGTTAGGAAAACATACAAAAGGTATGAAAGGAAATTATTCGAGACCGCAAGAAAAGCTTACTTTCAGCCGGCGTAATCTCGGCGATCTCGGGCCAGATCGCCAGATAATGAACAAGATCGATCCTCTTGCCCGCCAAGAAAGCCAAGATTTTCAGCTCCTCTTCTGAGACCGCTTTTATCTTCTTAAAGATGTTGTCAGGTCGTGGAGAAGGTGAGTTCTTGAGACCGCCAAGGTCACCTTCAAAGACAAGAAACCTTTCTGTCCAGAAAGAGATTTTGTTTGGAAGATTCAGGATTTTTATTCCGTCTGCTGAAAAGTACATCAACCCTTTGAACTCTTCCTTTTTTCTGCCTTCCTTCAAGATCTTCGCGGTAAAGGTTGCACGAAACAGATTCATTGTAAACTTCACTCTTACCGATCTCAAGTAATTAATGAAGACATTAACTAGACCGATCGAGTTCGGGGCCAATTGGGCGAGCACGAAGCCGTAATATTCCAAGATCTCTAGCCATTCCCATGGGAGGGGAATCCTCAACCCATTATCAAAGTGATCGATGGGGATAATAAACTTTTTCTCCTCCGCAAAGTTCAACCTTTCTTGTTCAGTTGGCGGTCTCACAACTATCTGAGTTTGAATCATGTATTTCTTTATGAACTCAATATATTCATCTTTTGACAGACGACCTTGTTTGTGATCGGCATTCCGGAAGATGGTGGCAGAAGAAGCACGAGCGGACACCATTTTTAGCGATCGATGAGATCGGTGCTTAGAAGCGCATTCAAGAAAGGGTAAAATAAAGATCATGAAGACAGCTATTTATAGAAGACGAAGGGTCATTTCGTAATCATTACATCTTGAAGACCGCCCAGCTAAAACATGATCAGACCGCTCGACCTATGCAAAGTAATATAAAAGCATACTATGGTTGGCGATCTCAATCAATAAAAAAATACAGCAGCAATACAAGCAATCCAGGCATAAAGAGATCAAAATTTAACAAATCAAGACCACAACATTAAAATCAAAAACAGCCACAAATATATGGAGAAATAACAGTGAAATTTTACAAAAACAGTTTAAATTTGGAGACCGCTCGGTCTCAGGTTAAATGTTCATCTCCTAGGAGGCCTGTTCCTCCCTACATGAGCTGCGACATCTTGCATGTCGTTCACTGCGGCCATAACCGACACCAGGCTGTGGTTAGCCAGCATTGCAGACCGGTGAATTTTCGACATTTCCTTGTCCACCTGCTCCATGGGGATCAGTACAATCTCAGGTTGCGGTCTCTCCGCTGGATGATCGCTGGAGGTACCCGGTCGCATCAGCATCTTTCCGTGACCGCTCCTCAGTCTCTCATTTTCCGCGGACAGCGCCGCAGCTTTTCCCCTATAGTATTCAGCCTCTTTTTCAGCCTTCTTAAGAGCCCGCGCGATCTCGGCAACCCTCAGATCGCATTCTTCACGAATCCTCTTCTCATTGGAGCGCAATCTTTCTTCAAGATCACGGATCTGATCGTTCTGAGTCCGCTCCCTCATCAGCATAGAACGAACATCCTCAAACATGGGGTTAAGGATGTTGGTTAACTGAGGGGTGATCTCGATGGGTTGAGGAAGTTCTCCCTCTTCGATCTCAGCATTTTTGTTATCTGCGGCCATAGGAGATGAGTTATTTCAATCATAAGTATATGATCAGATAAGCTTTTTGAATAAACAGAAAGAGTACTTGGAAAAAAGTCGAGACCGCAGTCACGTAAAGCTCTTCCGATATCTTTAGTGACCGCGGGATCTGCGGTCAGAGAAAGACGATCTGATCCCCTTAAGCGCTCCAGATCCGTTCTTTCCAAATCTCTTTTCTGCATTTTTTCTCCCTCTTTTCTTCTCCTTTTTAATTCTTCGTTACTTAAGAAGACATTGTCGGTCTCAATAAAAACGATCCCGTGTTTTCTTTCAGGAGAAGCAAAACGAACTGTAGGTAATGGAGGGAACTCAGCTGACTGAAGAATCATTTTATTCTTACCAGCTCGCGAAATCGAGGCCGCCGCCGCACGATCTGCTGCAGCCTTGTTTGAACGATCTCCCTGAAGAGAATCATCCGGGAGACCGCTAGAAAGCACAGTTTTTTCCTTGGCAATCTGCGGCCTCTCCACGGTCTCCTCACCATTTTTGTCCGAAGTCTGCAAGACCTCAACCTTTTTCCTCTCTTCAGCGATCAGGGCCGCCTTTTCCTCAGCGACCCTGACCGCTTCTTTCTTCCTCTCCTCAGCGATCAGAGTCGCTCTCTCCTCAGCAACTCTGACCGCCTCTCTCTTCTTCTCTTCCTCGACGGCCTTAGCCGCCTCTCTCCTCTTCTCCTCTTCTTCCCTTTCCTTCTTATCTTTCTTCTCCTTGTCTCTCTTCTTCTCCTCGTCCTCCCTCTTTTTCTTCTCTTTTTTCTCCCTCTTTTCTTTCTTATCTTTTTCTTCTTTCTCCTTTTCTTTCTCTTCTTTTTCCCTCTGTTCTTCTACCTCTTTTTCTTTCCTCCTCTTCACTATCTCTTCCATTTCTATCTTTTTCCTTTCCTCCTCTTTTGCCTTGATCGCTGCGTCGGCGATCTCCTTCTCCCTGCCCGTGATCTCCTCATCAACGGCGGCATTTCTGAGAGCTGAAGCCTCTAAGGGATCCAACACCTGCAATGATGAAAAAGATGAATTGTTAGAAGAAACCTCATCAAGGTAGGCGATTAATCCAGAATCATCCTCTCTTGGTAAGGTTGAGACCGCGGGAAGGAAGGGGAGATCGCCCTTAGCATTCACCTTCTGAAAATCAGCAGAGTCTTCCAGATCGATGGATTCAGAAAATCTGGTCGCCTCCATGGCGGTCACATCTCCTCCTTCCTCATTTCTTCTGCTCCTCTTATAAGTCAAACTAGATGGACTTGTATTTTTTCTTTTCCTGTCCTTTGCAGCGATATCCTGGTCAGCGATCTTCTGCCTTAAGGATTCGGCCTCAGTTCCCTTCTGACGCAGCCCAGCCAGAATGATCTCGGTGGAGGCGGTCTCAGGAAGCTTGGAAGATGTTTGACCCAGTGCCTCCATAGATTTCTGACAATTAAAAGAAATGGAAAAGTCAGGCAATTTCCATACAGGATCTGAAGAAGTATTAGACAGATCAGAAGCAACAGAGACCGGCACAATCGGGCCCTCAGGAAGCTCAGTTTTCTTTAGCGGAGATCGGGCGGTCTCCTTTGAAGTGCTCACTTTTGTTAAGATTTTCGGCGCCTTCTTTCCTTTCTTTGAGCTGACACTTTCCTTTTTCCCAGGAGAGTTCGCTTTCGATGTGAGAGCTTTTAAAAGATCGAGCATGGTCATCTTTGTAAGGTCGCACCTGCCTAATTATCAAAGACCGCTCAAATAGTGGAGTTCCTCAATATCTTGCAAAATGAAGTTATCAGCGGGTATTTATAGACCAAGCCGCATTAATGATGGTCGCGGTCTCAGCGGTCAAAGCTTACATTTTTGAAGTTCCAGGTGCAACTTAAAAATGTGCGGGGATTATGTTCGCCCGGAATGCCCGCGACCTCCTCTCAGTACATTTTCCCGGTCTCAGCGGTCTCAAAATAGGTGATCGTCCAGATCGTCAGACGCTTCTTCAACCAAGATTTTCTAAGTTTCCAGCGGTCAAGATAGTTCGAGATCGCCAGCCTAGGCGGTCTGGCCGTTTCTCTTATTTTTGTTATTTGTACCCCATTTCCCTGCCCCGGCTCTCCTGTATCCCGGGCAGCCCGTAGTTATTTAGCTCTGCCCGTTTGGGCAGCCTCCTCGCCTATAAATAGAGGGGTAGGGGTACCAGAAAGGCACTTTTTGCTCCGGGGCTCCAGCTTACAACCTGTGTAAGCGGTCTCGTTTCTTCGTGATCGCCATTTCCGTGATCGTTTTTTCCTTTTGTTCCAGCATCTTTTGTCTTAGTAACCTGCACTTCGCAGTTTTCTCCCATCCCTCTTAGTGTGAATTTTGGAGGTACCATTTTTGGCACCAACAGGCGCTATCCACTATCGCCTGCGCTATCTCATATTAGGAGACTTTTTGCGCGACAGAATCTTCAATCCGAGGCAACAATTCCAGCATGCCTTCTGTGCATCGAGCTAGCGCCGACGCTATCCACTATCGCCTGCGCTAGTGATCAGTATGGAGTTGATGGCTCAATTTCGGGGGCAACCACCATATGTAAACCTTGAGTCATTTTGACCTGGTATCCTGCACACTTAGATCACACAAGATTAAATACACACATAGGATTTGTTATTCTCAAACCTAGGAGATGCGGAAGACCGTGTTCCAACAAACTCCCCCTTTTGATAATAACAAATCCATTAATGATAAATCAGAGCATTAATCTAAATAAGCATGAAGAAACATATTTGTGTGTGTGTGAAAAGGATGACTTAGGATAAATAATGATTATAGTATTTTAGTATTGCTCCCCCTAAATACATGCTCCCCCTAAGTGAATGCTCTCCTAATATGTTCTTAACTGAATTAAGCATGTTAGATATGTTATCATGTTAGTTCTCCCCCTTTTGCATTTTATCATGTTAGTTCTCCCCCTTTGTTATTAGCAAAAGCGGGTAGGGAGACACCACTTCAAGCTGTTGTAATAAGCTTAATAGGCATGATCGAGCTTTGAGAGAAAGAAATGGTAAGGAGTTGTAGAATTCTTTTCATTGAATTAGATTAGAGTTTGAGTATCTGTATTTTCATAAATCAGAGTTTTGTAGCATAATGCAAAGGTGCGGAAGACTTAAAAGAAAACATCTTGTATAAGAAGTGATAATCCAAAAAATATTGAAGTTTTAATTTCATAAAGAAGATGTTTTGTACATCAAAGGTTAAACAAGAGTTTAATTTCACCAATGAAGAAACCAAGCATGAATAAATATTATCACAAGAGAGAGTACTACAATGTTATGGTAATTCATAATTTCAAAAAACAAACTAAACATTGTAGAAATCATGCTAGGTTATCTAGTGCATTTTATAAATAAAGAGTAAGTATAGAATTAGCATTAGGATCCAATACTCATGAGAAGAAGTGTTATGGAAGATAATGATGTGCACAAGTGTATTTTGAATAAAGTGAACAAGTGTGTTAACCAAAAAATACAAGACAAATATAGAGTAAAGTGCACAATAAAACACAAATAATTTTACTTCCACACACTTTTAAGCACAAATTAAAATGTACAACAACCAAGGTTCTTTGCACACACAATGCTTATGAAGACTTATCAGGGTGCAAAGTAGTGATTGGGGGATCACACAAGTTAATTTATCAAGGTTGATTTTTTTTTTTGTGATCCTGTGTACTTAAGAAGAAGTGGTTTTATTTTTAAAATGAAGAGTTCGGACAAGACACTTTACTAATCTATCCAAGGTGCTCAACCCCACAATGCTTATTAAGACATATCAGGAGGTTCAAGTAGTGCTTGGTGGATGTGACTTTGTCAAGGTTATGATGAGTTTTGATTTTAACAAAGTTCTCCGATTACACTTGCTTTGCAAACACTTTAATGAAGAAATTTTAACCACTCTTCTTAATATTTAATAGTGCAAATAAATGTTGTGTAGGTAAGATACTTGTGCAATTTTAATTTTATGTACAATTACAATATATTAGCAAGCATTCTTAGATTAAGAAGCACAAGTAGACTAAGCCAAAAGGTGAGTGAAATAATATCATTATCAAACATAAAACATTTACTCATACTTAGAGGCATGCTAAGCTTAGTCCTACACAAACTTTTCTAATTATTATTGATGCACATATTAATAGATAGATCAAAGCATGATAAAAGCAATGTTAAAGAAGTTTGAAAAAATTAATTGTAACATTATAGAGACTCTAAAGAATAGATTTAAATCATGCTTGATGTTCATAAAAAACATACAAAATTTTGGATTTGTTTTCAAGTTTTATGTTTTTGTATTTTGATTTTAAAAAAAACTTTAAATAAAAGCAAAAAACATATTTTTTTGGTTTTTGTCTTTTGTAATTTTATATTTGATTTTGGTAAATGACAAAAGCTTTAAACAAGAGCAAAACATATTTTTGGAATTTTGTCTTTTATAGGTTTGTTTTTGATTTTTCAAAATTTAAATAAAATTTGTGGTGCAAAAACAAATAGTACATATCTAGTAACATAATTTTTGTAATTTTTCAAAATTTTAAAAATGCAGAAAATCAGAATGTCACGCTAGCGCCGGCGCTAGCGCTAGCGCGAAATACAGTACACGATTTTCGAGGAGTTTAAATTTTTTGATTGTTGATCCTGATTAGGTGTTCCAATAGTAGTTTAATGCTGAAATTTCAGATTTGTAGGAGGTGTTTTCGATGGTGAAAAATGCAAAAAATTGTGTTTTGTGAAAGTGTTTTAACTCGAAAGATCTAGGACACCTAACTCAAGTCGTAATAATCGAAATCTCGCATCGGGAAGAGGCTTAGTAAATATGTCAGCGAGTTGGGAGTCCGTGCCAATGAAACTTACTTTTACATGCTCTTTCTTAATGTGATCCCTAATGAAATGATGACGAACATCGATGTGTTTGGATCTAGAATGATGTACAGGATTATATGTGAGGTCTATTGCACTTTTGTTGTCACATTTAAGGTCAATGTTTTTAAGATGAAATCCAAAGTCCTCTAGTGTTTGACTCATCCACAGTGCTTGTGAACAACAACTACCAAGTGCAATATACTCGGCCTCCGTGGTGGAGAGTGCAACCGAGGATTGTTTCCTACTAGACCAAGCTACTAAGGAGGGTCCTAAGAAGTGACAAGTACCGCTAGTGCTTTTTCGATCTAGTGAACACCCGGCGTAGTCCGAATCGGAATAGCCGTGGAGTGTGAATGTATCATTGTGTGGGTACCACAAACCTAATTTAGATGACCCTAATAGATAACGAAAAATCCGTTTTACCGCTTTTAAATGAGATTCTTTTGGGTTGGCTTGAAAGCGAGCACATAAACATACGACAAACATTATATCTGGTCTAGATGCACTTAAGTAAAGAAGAGGTCCTATCATTCCTCTATATAACGTTTGATCAATTGAAATTCCGGATTCATCTTTTCCTAGTTTTAAAGAAGCACACATAAGAGTAGAAGCTTGTTTAAGATTTTCAAATCCAAATCATTTAAGCATATCGTGAACATATTTTGTTTGGCAAATAAATATACCATCACTTTGTTGTGAGATTTGAAAACCAAGAAAATAAGACAATTCTCCTACAAGACTTATTTCAAATTCTTTTTTCATTACTAGTACTACTTCATTACACAACTCTTCATTAGTGGCTCCAAAAATGATATCATCAACATAGATTTGTAAAATAATTAGATCATTATTATTATGCTTAATGAAGAGTGTGTTGTCGACACTTCCCATAACATAACCGTGCTTTAACAAAAACGATGTAAGTCTATCATACCATGCACGGGGCGCTTGTTTTAATCCATAAAGCGCTTTTTCTAGTTTGTAAACATGATTAGGAAATTTTTCATTTATGAAACCGGGGGGTTGTTCTACATAGACTTCTTCTTTTATAAACCCGTTTAAAAAGGCACTTTTGACATCCATTTGAAATAATTTTATTTTTTTAAAACTCACAAATGCCAAAAATATTCGTATAGATTCTAAGCGAGCTACGGGTGCAAAAGTTTCTTCAAAATCTACCCCCTCGATTTGTGAATAGCCTTGAGCAACTAAGCGTGCTTTATTTCTTACAATCCTAGATTCACCATCTAGCTTATTTTTAAAAATCCATTTTACGCCAATAATTGGATGATTAGATGGTCTTTCTACTAGATTCCAAACTTTATTTCTTTCAAATTGTCCTAACTCTTCATTCATAGCCATGAACCAAAAATCGTCATTTAGAGCGGTGGAAACGTTTTTAGGTTCTATTTCCGAAACAAAGCAAATATTTGAAAATGTTTCATGAAGGGAGGAGCGAGTTCTTACCCCAGTAGAAGGTTCCCCAATGACTAGTTCTTTTGGATGATTTTTTGAGAAGTTCAAAACACTTGGAGGAACAACTTCAAATTCTTTGGTCTTCTCCTCCTCTTCGATGGATGGTTCTTCTTCGTCGTGCTCCAAGGAGGGCAAAGGTTCATTGTTTGTACCTGTAGAAAGCTTCTCTGCACATGGAGTAAACTCATCAAATTTAACATTAATAGACTCTTCAACCTTTCTTGATCTTTTGTTAAATATCCTATAGGCTTTACTGGTTGAAGAATAACCAAGAAATATTCCTTCATCACATTTCTCATCAAATTTACCTAAAGAGTCTTTTGTATTAAGAATAAAACATTTGTATCCAAATACTTTAAAATATGATACGTTAGGTTTCTTTTGAAAATATAGTTCATATGATGTGAGATTAAGTGATGGGCGAAGCATAACTCTATTCATTACGTAGCATGATGTGCTTACGGCTTCGGCCCAAAATGACTTAGGTGTTTTATATTCAGATAGCATGGTGCGTGCCAGTTCTTGAATTGTCCTATTTTTTCGTTCTACTACACCGTTTTGTTGAGGTGTGCGTGGTGCTGAGAACTCATGTTTAATTCCTAACATTTCACAAAAAGATTTAAAATTTTCATTTTCAAACTCACCTCCATGATCTGAGCGAATGCATATTATTTTTAAATCTAGTTCATTTTGAATACGAGTGCATAATTTTGAGAATTCGCAAAATGCACCAGATTTAGAAGAGAGAAATAAAGTCCAACAATATCTAGAGAAATCATCTATTAGAACAAAAGTGTAAATTTTACCACCAAGACTTGCGGTGTTAACGGGACCAAATAAATCCATATGAATTAGCTGTAGTGGTTTAGAAGTAGAAATTTCATTTTTGCTCTTAAAGGATGATTTTGTGAATTTTCCCATTTGGCATGGAGAACATAATGAAGATAGATTGCCATTTAGTTTAGGTAGTCCTCTAATCAAATTTCTTTTTGCTAGTTTTAAAATAAGCTTTGTACTAGCATGGCCTAAGCGTCTATGCCATAATTCTAATTCATCATTTTTCGTTATAAAACATTTTATAGAAGATTTAGAAAGATCATGAAATGAAACTATGTAAACATTATGAATTCTAGGTGCAGTTAATATCACATCTTTTGTTTTAGGATTAACAATCTTGCAAAGATTAGTGGAAGATTCAAAAAGTACGTCTAAACCTTTATCACAAAGTTGACTTATAGATATTAGGTTGTGTTTTAATCCTTTCACATAAAGCACATTTGATATAAGAAAAGATGCGTTACCCACTGTACCAATTCCCATGATCCTTCCTTTACCGTTATCGCCAAACGTCACTATTCCTCCTTTCTTCTTTTCTAAGCTAAGAAATTTTGCTTTATTGCCCGTCATGTGTTTGGAGCAGCCTGAGTCCAAATACCACACGTCTTCTGTTTCCTTAGCCTTCCTGCAAATCTAGAAAGAGGATTAGAGTAAAGACCCAGATACCCAAGAGGTACCACCCATAGAGTAAGTGGATTTCTTAGGTACCCAGATTTGTTTTAATGATCGTTGATTTATTATATTCCTGCAAGAGCCAGACGTGTGTCCAAATTTAAGACAATTAGCACACGAAATAAAGGGGGTTGAGACCCTTTTCTGAGTTTCTATGTTGCTCTTGCTGGATGATGTTTGTACATTAGAAAGACCAGGAAAAATTTTAACGTTAGAGCTACCGCCGACGTTAGTAGCTAGCGCCGGGCGGTAGTGTTTACTTTTATATCCGAGTCCGATTTTTCCAGACCCAAAGCATTGATTACCCAGAAGCATATCCAGGGATTTTTGACCAATCCCGAATTTGGTTATGGCTAAATTGAGATTTTGATTTTGTTTTTTAAGAGATGTATTTTCATGAACAATCATAACACATTTGTTTTCAAATCCTTTTTTGTTCTTTTCAATTTGTAATATAGAAGCTTTCAATCTTCTCTCTAAGTCCCCCTTCTCTTTTGCAATAATTTTGTTTTGTGAGAGGGCATTAGAGAGAGATACTTCAAGTTCTTTTAACTTAAATAAGGAGTGCTCACATTCTTGACATGAGACTTTTCTTTTTTCAAGAGAAACCAATTTTTTGTGAGCTTACGATTTTCTTTTATAATAGATTCATTTTCAAGATTTAGTAAAACAAATTTATCATAAAGTTCTTCAAAAGTAGGAGGAGATACCTCAGTGTCGCTAAGAACACTGGTGTCGTCATCGTCGCTTTTGACAATCAAGCACAAGTTTGCTTCCTCCTCGCTACTTGACTCAGATTCGTTTGATTCTTCAGAGGAAGAATCATCCCAAGTGGCGGCCTTCAGCACTTTCTTCTTTTCTTTTGTTTTCTTTTGTTCTTTTCGTTCCTTTTGGTATTTTGGGCACTGGCTCCGAATGTGCCCGATTTTTCTGCAGTGATAGCATTCTGGAGGCGGCCTTTCTTCTTCGTCATCGCTTCCTTTTTCTTTCCTCGATGAAGAGGAAGATCCCTTTCGTCGAGTGTCCTTTTGGAAGAATTTTCTGAATGTGTTCCTTCTTTCTGGATTCCTGATGAACTTTTTGAAGTTCTTCACCAGGAGTCCTTCTTCATCATCATCGTCCTCTTCGGTGCACTCCTTCTTTGATGTTAGTGCCAATGCCTTTTTCTTCGACTCTTTGTTGTATTCTTCATGTTGAATTTGCAGTTCTACCTCATAGGTTTTGAGATTCCCAATGAGGTTCTCGATCTGGAGCGTTCTTAAGTTGTGCGACTCTGAGATGGCTGTCACCTTCGGATTGAATCTTGGGGGTAAGAAACGAAGAATTTTCCTCACCAAATCCCCGTCGGAGTAGGTCTTTCCAAGTGCCTTTGATGCGTTGACAATCTTTGTGAAGCGAGTGTACATGGAGTTGATGTCCTCTTCCGTGTCCATCCTGAATTTCTCGTATTCAGATTCCAGTTGAAACAGCTTTGCATCTTTCACCTGCGATGTACCTTCATGAGTTACTTCTAATTGATTCCAAATATCATAAGCAGTAGTGCATGCAGAAATTCTATTAAACTCAGTTCTATTTAAAGCGCAATATAAGGCATTCATTGCTTTAGCATTATTTTTACACCTTATTTTATCGTTGTCGTCCCATTTATCCTTAGGTTTTGCTAATGTCACTTCTCCCACTACAGTTGTAGGAGGAGAGTACCGAACTTCTACCATGTTCCATACTTCTACATCAATAGTCATAAGAAAACACATCATTCGATTTTTCCAGTAGTTAAAATCAGACCCAGTAAAGAGAGGTGGCCGACTAACCCCTTGACCCTCAGGAAAAGCGAGATCATGAGACGCCATTGTTCCCGGTTGTTAAGCTGATTGGAACAAAACCCCTCTGATACCACTTGTTGGATCGGTAGGCGCCCTTAGAGGGGGGGGGGGGTGAATAAGGGTTTTAAAGATTTTATAATTATTTTGATTATTTTAGAAAAAGCTTTGAATATGATAATCAAGAAGATCAAGAATAAAGTAAAAATAGAGACAAGATTTTATTAGCTTGAGAAATATGATTACAAAACTTGATCTCTTATGAAAGCTAGAAATCAAAGCTAAATAGAAAAGAAACCTTTTGGTTTTCTATCCCGACTCGCTTCCCCACGAACCGGTGGCCCTAGCCTTATCCTCCCTGGATTCGGCCTCAAGCCGCTCTAGCCAATCCCTCCCCGGATGTGGCCTCGAGCCCCCCTAGACCTAGCCTAGATCTAGTCGCCAACACGAGGCGATTTTCCCCCTAAGTCCTACCCAGACCTAGTCGCCAACACGAGGCGATTTCACTAATCGTTTACAAAGAGGAATATGAAATAACAATAAAGAAATAAGAACTCCCTCGAGATGGACTTCTGAAGTTGGAGACGAAGATCCGCCGTTGAATAAGCGTTGTAGAAGCGGACTTCGATCTGATCCGGCGTGACGAGATTCTCCTTCAGAAGTTTTGCAGAGCTTCGCTAGCACATCAACTTTCGGCCAAGATAGCCTCTGGAATTCTGGCACTCAGTATCTCTCCCTGATGTCGGTATGAAATGAGAGGACTTGGGTCCTTTTTATAGACTAGCGCTAGCACCTGTGCTAGCCACTACCGCCGGCGCTATCTCATATTAGGAGACTTTTTGCGCGGCAGAATCTTCAATCCGAGGCAACAATTCCACCATGCCTTCTGTGCATCGAGCTAGCGCCGGCGCTATCCACTATCGCCTGCGCTATCTCATATTAGGAGACTTTTTGCGCGGAAGAATCTTCAATCCGAGGCAACAATTCCAGCATGCCTTCTGTGCATCGAGCTAGCGCCGGCGCTATCCACTATCGCCTGCGCTAGTGATCAGTATGGAGTTGATGGCTCAATTTCGGGGGAAACCACCATATGTAAACCTTGAGTCATTTTGACCTGGTATCCTGCACACTTAGATCACACAATATTAAATACACACATAAGATTTGTTATTCTCAAACCTAGGAGATGCGGAAGACCGTGTTCCAACAACCTCCAGTTCATCGAACACAGTTCACCTTCGGTTCATAGAACGCAGCTCACCTTCTGTTCGTCGAACGCAGCTCACCGTCTGTTCGTCGAACGTAGTTCACCTCCAGTTTGTCGAACGCAGTTCACCTTCGGTTCGTCGAACGCAGCTCACCTTCTGTTCATTGAACGCATCTCACCGTCTGTTCATCGAACACACCTCCAATTCGTCGAACGAAGAGTTCTTCGAACTCACTCGAAGGATTTCATGCAAAATAATAATAAATGTAATTATTGCAGGAACACTAGCGCCTGGCAGTAGCGCTACCACCGGCGCTAGCAACCAGAGAACCTTTGGTTCTCCCTCCTTGGGTGGGGTAAGGGTTCCTGGGTTCCCATTTCAACTGGGTGAGGTGTAGTTGAATGTTATGATTCTGAAATGGGACATTGCGATGCACAATTGAATGAAAGATTAGAGGATGTGTTTATTGGAATGCTCGCATCGTTTGATAATCTATCGGATGTTTAGATTTGAGATAACCATATGTTCACCCCTACTGAATGTGAAGCCCGATTGGGTCGAGGTTTGTATGAATCGTGTACATGCTAATATTGACTTGTGATAATGATATTAGACTCATTCCTGTTGAGATAACTCCTTAAATGAACCGTCAATTGTTAGTTTAGGTGGAGCCGTAAAAAGGACATGGGATAGTTGATGGTGAGGGTACTAGCATGAAAATTGGGTGAGTTCTAAATGTGTAGCATCGGGTATAACGACCATATAATAGTAGAGCACAGTAAATATGTGTTGCATAATACAAAGAGGTCGACATCTGGGGCAATGATTCCGGCATTAATGGTGCTGATGAAGTTAGTCGTGATCGATGTAGGTTGTGAATCGAGCTCAAGGATGGTTAGGGTTAAGGTGTATCGGCAGATTTACATAGTGCACTCAAACGTAGATTTACGCACACGAGTAGTCCTAAAGGATCAAGATAGTAATTCCCTTATTTACACCTATGCCACTGCAATTGAGCTATGATAGCTCCGTGTGTAAAGCAGTGATGGTTGGTGTGGTTTATAGGGTATGGTTATATTCTGAGAGGTGAAGGACCGGTTGGGTTGGACTCTTGGTGCTCACCTACCCAAGTTCCCTTCTGTGTCCTTGAAGGCTCAGCATGTTGCGAGTAGTACGCAAGGTCTCCGCTGTGTATTCTTAGCATCGAGGCGTACAGATAGCACAGGTGGTCGATAGCACGGGTGGTGCATGGGAATTACATGAGTGTGCATGGTGTATGCATGGTGGTGTGATGATCCTGGTTGGAGGATTGCTTGTGGCGGGTCTACGAGTTTGCTAGTCGTGACACCGACAGAATCCAGCGGTTAGACTCTAGACCAGTTGGGTTGGACTCTTGGTGCTCACCTACCCAAGTCCCCTTCTGTGTCCTTGAAGGCTCAGCATGTTGCGAGCAGTACGCAGGGTCTCCGCTGTGTGTTCTTAGCGTCGAGGCATGTAGAGGCCTAGGACTGGTAGTGCTCATACCCTCCTAGTAGTGGAGGAGCTCGTTCCACTGTCTCCGTCTGGCCACGAAGGGAGTTGCTTGAGTGGTTAGCTACCACTCAAAAAGCGAGAACTGAAGTTCTATGTCGACATATCAAATATGCATGGGTGAGTCATCATATCATAATCATTGCATTGCATTCATCCTTTATATTCATTGCATTGCACCGCATTGGATCCTCATCATATAAACTTGTATGGGCACCTTTATATGATGAGTTACCTTCATGTTCAGATCCTTAACTTATAAGCTTGTATGGGCACCCTTATAAGTTAAGTTCAAATTTTGTTACTATATGCTCGACTGCTTATACAATGTCGTTGATCATGCTCTCTTTTGGTGTACTTTCTTACACATATGTTATTATATGCTCGACTGCTTATACACTATCGTTGATCATGCTTTCTTGTTACTAGTACTTGCTTATATAACCACTGTTATTTATGTACCTGTTAGTTAGAATTATTGCAAGTACTTGGGTACTTATACAATCGACATATATGAACAACCATTCCTGTCACATGCTTTGTATATTATTGCTTATATTGTAGCCTTTCTTCCTTTCCTACCACCCGGTGCCTTGGAGTCGCCGGGGGAGCGGATGTGAAGCCACTTAGTCTTTATGACTAACTGTTGCTACGTCCCTCTTTTTAGGAGCGCATCCTGGAGCAGCAGCGCGCGACGCTGGAGGAGTATAGTCAGGTCAAGATGGCAGGGTCGATGACTGCGATACCTTTGCTACCATTGTTGACTGATGTGAGCACAGTTTTAGATGTAGCCCTTGGGGCATTTAGCTTGATACTCTGATACTTTTGTAGGAGCTCTCGGAGCTTCTTGTCTTTTGTACTTATTTGGACTCTTACTTATGTGAATATATTTATATGGCTTCTTGCTTTTACATTATTGATGGGTTGGCGCTGTTTAGTTGATTTGGCCGGCAGGATAGGCTTCTTGTGGGGGAGGCTAGCTCGTGTGTTGGCGCTCCCGCAAGGCGGCTGTCCTGGGCATAAGACTCCCCTCAGCCGTGTCTTGTGTTCTGGGGGGGGGGGGGGGGGGGGGGGGGGGGTCTTACAAATGGTATCAGCTTGCAACGATCCTGAGATAAAAGAAGTCCATTAAACCACTAGGCCACCCATGTCAGCTAGATCAGCTTGAGGACAATCTGATGCAGCGGAAGCGGTGGTGTGCCCATGTGGGATTCACATTATGTATGTCCGCTAATCCTTAGAACTAGTGCCAACCTAACTACGACACCACCTTATTCTAGTTGACCAAGACGTTTTGTGGAGTATCCTAGTCAAAAGTCGACCTCAGATATGGATTTGGTTGAGACATAAGGTCACACAAGGTGATTATGGGAAGAGTGTAGTGTGAGAGTTGATGTTTAAAGTCTTACACTATAATGCGCAGCTTGGCTTATTGAGAGATATCACCGCCTCTTACCCAGACTAATAGGTTATCTGGAGGAAAAAGTTGGCGCCCAGAGACTATTATTAGAGTGGTAGGGGACTCGTAAGCCTAACCGTGTTGCCAATAACCTGACACTTCCCATTTTGTTGTATTAAAGCTATCACCATGACGAATACCAGAGGTCGAATAAGAATTTGAATCCGTAATATGCCCATTTGCTGATTTGGTCGCATGTTGACCTTGGAAAGGGTGTCGTAAATAGTAACCCTAAGGGCCTAAGAGGGATTAAGGGCAGGATAAAAATCTGAGTCAAAGATGGTATGCCCTCACAATGGGTGCGGATATAGGATGAATGTACCATGTTGGTGGTCGAAGAGACTCAGCCCAAGAACTCTGGGTGGCTGATTTCTTCGTTTATTGGGCTGGTGACCTTCCGACTAGAGATTGCTCAGGGAATTACAAGTCTTCACAATCTTCAACACTGGAAGGTGGTAATCCTGGAATGATTGGTTCATTTTGAGTAGGGTGAACTGCTAGCACCATGTTTTTGATCTGAGAAAACTTCATTATCAGAATAAGAAAATTGAACGTTCCAAGCATAAGCATTGTCTCTTTATGATCCCCTGGGACTTGATGAGATTTTGTACATACAAGAGGATATAATAAAATTCTGATTATGGACGATTGGGGTGATGATGACAATGTTAAGTAGTAATAAGACGTGGTAGCGTGAGACTAGGAAATTAAAACAACATTAATTTTGGAGGGTTCAACCTAGAGAGAGACTATGCATGCCTAAGTTATGAGTAACATGAACTTAGGCTTTGAATTTCCTCTATGGATAATTACCCAAGGATTTGGGGGTTGTTACAGATCGCTATACCTGCCCTAGGAAGACCTCCATATTGTCGAAGTTACTGGGAGAGCATGATTCCCTTAAGCTTAGAAGTTTAATTGATAATCGTTCATGAGGAAGATAACACGATTAGTACAACTTGTTGGGCGATTTGTTATCTCAACTTTATCTGAAAATAGACATGTCTTGAATGGTCATTGGCAGAGAGCTTAGAATTGATGGGATTGGTTTATCATAGTGGGAATTATGCCTTACCTTCGGTGTCCGCATAACCCGTGTCGAAGGGAAATCATATCGAACCTTGCACCTTGGTTCATGTCAAGTTCAAACATACGTAAAAGGTACCGATTGCTTGGATGTTATTTGTACGTACTCTCTTTACTATGAGATGCAACATGGTTGCCGCCGAAAAATCCGATTTTCTACATCACGGCTAAAATACAAGTGCGTCGGTACATGGATTTATAGAGTAAGAACCCTAAGTCGAGGAATATATGCCCCTAAGGAGAGAACCCAAACACGAGATGAATGTATCATATGGGTAGTGGTATAAACCTAGTCCAATTGTACGGGGGCTTATCGCTTCGTTTATTGGACTTGCCACGTACCGACTTGAGTTTTTCCCCTAAATCTCATTGTGAAATGGTGTGTTGCCGACGTACGGCATCAAGGTTTTGTTTAAGTAATACGTGAACGATGATGAGTATGCTTGGTCGGCGATTAAGGCATTGTGGAGGTTGGAAAAGGAGTTCACAATAGTATTCACTTTCATGTTTGATCTGTAAAGAGGTCGCACATACTTGAAGTACGGATATCAGAAACTTATATGTTGAGGTTATCAAATCAGTGTAACTTGTTGGAGGATATAAATCTCCACCTTGTAGTGCAGAATAAACGTGACGTGCACGTGATTAATAGCATCGGGATATAAGGAAAGACTGAGATAGTCTTGCGAGCGGTAGACTCGAGATCATGTTGGGAGGACTAGGACTGTCCTGTAAAAGGTAGGTTCTATGTTATACAAGAAGGATTGGTCGAGTCCTCCGAGCCAAGAGCATGGGGTTTCACTTAGAGGCATTGATGTATCAAGTACTACGCTGATACCCTGTGTGTTCTTAGGGGCGTACGTAAGGTCTAGGCTGGGAGGTGTCATACGGGCCTAGGAGTGGACAAGCCCGATCCACTGCCCAGTTTGCCTCAACTGGGTACCTGAGTTGACATACTTGAATAGATGGAACTACCAAAAGGTCAAATTGCTAAATATCAAATTGTGCACCGTGATACAAGTTCGAAGGGATCATAGGGAGTGATTCCATGACATATACATTTCACCGCGGTAGAGTCGTGACATCTCTCTATTGAAAATGATGACGGTTTAGTGAAATTGGAAGGATGGGATGCTATGTTGGGTATATGGTAAGGACCCGAGTGGTAGGTCCTTGGGTGCTAATTAGCACTGGATGTACTCATAAATAAGAATTGAGTGAGGACTCGGGGAAGTCCTTGAGTGCTTGGTATCACGACTTGGTTGTGAGAACCGCATGTGCGTATATGAATGGTAAATAATTGGGGCAACCAACTGCTTGTGTATATTTGAGGGAGAAACAAATCTGATCATGATGAGCAGAGTTATAAGTCCCTACATGTACCAACAATGATGGTCTGCATCACGGTAAGAGACGTTCAAGCGTCTTCTAGTACGTAATTTTGATTACGACTTTTGTGGAGAATTATAAAGGTGCACATGGAGGAAATTTGGGGTGATGTGCGATGCAATGTGGGCAAGTAAGGCCGCACACTAGGGTTATGTGGGAGTCAGGATACACTAAACTAATAACCCCGTCTGGTGTACTCCAAATTTGGGCTTACATAGTCCGACCTTCGATCCCCATAGCTTCAACCAAAATTTCGGGGACGAAATTGTTTCTTCGTTTATTTGATTTGTAACATCCCAACTCAAGCTAGACCCCTCGAACGACACGAGTCACTTGTAGATGCTCGGGCTAGGTAGGAGTCTGGAGATCCTACTGGTGCCAGGGATGTGCCCTGATCTCCAGGGGTGTGTGTACTCCTCCTTTATTAAAGTTAAGAAGCAAATGGCAAGAAATGGGTAGTAGGGAGCTAGCGCCTGGCGGTAGACCTACCGCCGGTGGTAGAGGCCAAATCAATGCCCGTGAGCTTTTAATTGGTGAGTGGCCTAATTACCTAAATCTAATATAATGGAGGAATTAAAAGTTAATAAACAACTGGCACAAGCCTTGGAAGTTGGAATTTCATTAAAGGCTCTTTAATGCTCTCTCTCTCTCTCTCTCTCTCTCTCTCTCTCTTCATTTTTCTCTTAAGCATGAAGTGGGCTGAAATCTATTAATGAGATGACTATTCATCTTCTTCTTCCTCGTTCTTCTTCTTCTCCTCCTTATTCTTTTTCTTCATCTTTTCCCTTACACCTCAAGGCTTTAGCTTAGGGTTCTTGAAGGAGCAAGCTTGGAGAAGGATTTGGAGCTTGGCCGACCACCACCATGCCGCCGTGAAGATGATCCCCAACCATGGACGAAAAAATAAGGTGACTTTCGACCCCTCTCCCTTGGTGCTAGATCGTAGAGAAATTAGGAGAGGTGTTGAGCTCAAAAAAGTTTGGCTTGTGAGCTAATGGAGATTCTTAGGAAAGGACCAAACTGGATCTTTCATCATAGGGCACCGATTGCCGCGAAAGTTCCTTCAATCATTTCTTCTCCCCAAAAGGAAGGGATAGGATTTGATTTCGTGAAAATCTATGGTCATATGAAGGAGTATTGGAGGAGAGAAGGAGTAATGCCCTAATTTCTAAATTGGGGAGATGATGAATAATTAGTTTAAAAGAGGCTCTTAAGGATAAATGTTGACAAAAATCATATTGATTACATTCACGTGAATAGAAATGAAGTTCCAACCATTAGTAAAGAGAGGAATCTGTAAGTGTTTTGGAGCTGGGCTGCTGGGGAATAATAATTGGGGGTGATTGGCAAGGATCTGCTTCATGTAAGCTAGCGCCCGGCGGTAACGCTACCGCCGACGCTAGCGTGAGACTTCTTTCCTCGCCGAACGCAGATCACCTCCAGTTCGTCGAACGCAGTTCACCACGAGTTCGTCGAAAGCAGTTCACCATGAGTTCGTCGAACGCAGTTCACCAGGAGTTCGTCGAACGCAGTTCACCACGAGTTCGTCGAACGCAGTTCACCACGAGTTTGTCGAACGCAGTTCACCTTCTGTTCGTCGAACGCAGTTCACCTCCAGTTCGTCGAACGCAGTTCACCTCCAGTTCGTCGAATGCAGTACACCTCCAGTTCGTCGAACATAGTTCACCTCCAGTTTGTCGAACGCAGTTCACCACGAGTTCGTCGAACGCAGTTCACCACGAGTTCGTCGAACGCAGTTCACCACGAGTTTGTCGAACGCAGTTCACCTTCTGTTCGTCGAACGCAGTTCACCTCCAGTTCGTCGAATGCAGTACACCTCCAGTTCGTCGAACACAGTTCACCTCCAGTTCGTCGAACGCAGTTCACCTCCAGTTCGTCGAACACAGTTCACCTCCAGTTTGTCGAATGCAGTTCACCTCCATTTCGTCGAACGCAGTTCACCTCCAGTTCGTCGAACGCAGTTCACCACGAGTTCATCGAACGCAGCTCACCTTCTGTTCGTCAAACGCAGCTCACCATCTGTTCGTCGAACGCAGTTCACTTCTAGTTCACCGAATGCAGTTCACCTTTGGTTCATCGAACGCAGCTCACCTTCTGTTCGTCGAACGCAGCTCACCGTCTGTTCGTCGAACACACCTCCAATTTGTCGAACGCAGAGTTCTTTGAACTCACTCGAAGGATTTCAAGCAAAATAATGATAAATGTAATTATTGCAGGAACACTAGCGCCTGGGGTAGCGCTACCTCCGACGCTAGCAACTAGAGAACCTTTGGTTCTCCCCCCTTGGGTGGGGTAAGAGTTCTTGGGTTCCCATGTCAACTGGGTGAGGTGTAGTTGAATGTTATGATTCTGAAATGGGACATTGCGATGCACAGTTGAATGAAAGATTAGAGGAGGTGTTTATAGAAATGCTCGCATCGTTTGATAATCTATCGGATGATTAGATTTGAGATAACCATATGTTCACCCCTACTGAATGTGAAGCCCGATTGGGCCGAGGTTTGTATGAATCATGTACATGCTAGTATTGACTTGTGATAATGATGTTAGACTCATTCCTGTTGAGATAACTCCTTAAATGAACCGTCAATTGTTAGTTTAGGTGGAGCCGTAAAAAGGACATGGGATAGTTGATGGTGAGGGTACTAGCATGGAAATTGGGTGAGTTCTAAATGTGTAGCATCGGGTATAACGACCATATAATAGTAGAGCACAGTAAATACGTGTTACATAATACAAAGAGGTCGACATCTGGTGCAATGATTCCGGCATTAATGATGCTGATGAAGTTAGTCGTGATCGATGTAGGTTGTGAATCGAGCTCAAGGATGGTTAGGGTTAATGTGTATGGACAGATTTATATAGTGCGCTCAAACATAGGGTATGGTTATATCCTGAGAGGTGAAGGACTGGTTGGGTTGGACTCTTGGTGCTCACCTACCCAAGTCCCCTTCTGTGTCCTTGAAGGCTCAGCATGTTGCGAGCAGTACCAGGGTCTCCGCTGTGTGTTCTTAGCGTCGAGGCATACAGATAGCATGGGTACTCGATAACACATGTGGTGCATGGGAATTACATGTGTGTGCATGGTGTATGCATGGTGGTGTGATGATCCTGGTTGGAGGATTGCTTGTGGCGGGTCTACGGGCTTGCTAGTTGTGACACCAACAGAAGCCGTCTGTTAGTCGGTTGGGTTGGACTCTTGGTGCTCACCTACCCAAGTCCCCTTCTGTGTCCTTGAAGGCTCAGCATGTTGCGAGCAGTACGCAGGGTCTCCGCTGTGTGTTCTTAGCGTCGAGGCATACAGAGGCCTAGGACTGGTAGTGTTCATACCCTCCTAGTAGTGGAGGAGCTCGTTCCACTGTCTCCGTCTGGCCACGACGGGAGATGCCTGAGTGGTTAGCTACCACTCAAAAAGCGAGAACTGAAGGTCTATGCCAACATAGCAAATATGCATGGGTGAGTCATCATATCATAATCATTGCATTGCATTCATCCTTAATAATCATTGCATTGCACCGCATTGGATCCTCATCATATAAACTTGTATGTGCACCTTTATATGATGAGTTACCTTCATGTTCAGATCCTTAACTTATAAGCTTGTATGGGCACCCTTATAAGTTAAGTTCAAATTCTGTTATTATATGCTGGACTACTTATACACTGTCGTTGATCATGCTCTCTTTTGGTGTACTTTCTTACACATATGTTATTATATGCTCGACTGCTTATACACTGTCGTTGATCATACTTTCTTGTTACTAGTACTTGCTTATATAACCACTATTATTTATGTACCTGTTAGTTAGAGTTATTGCAAGTACTTGGGTACTTATACAACTGACATATATGAACAACCATTCATGTGACCTGCTTTGAATATTATTGCTTATATTGCAGCTTTTCTTCCTTTCCTACCACCCTGTGCCTTGGAGTCGTCGGGGGAGCGGATGTGAAGCCACTTAGTCTTTATGACTAACGGTTGCTACGTCCCTCTTTTTTGGAGCGCATCCGGGAGCAGCAGCGCACGGCACTGGAGGAGGATAGTCAGGTCAACATGGCAGGGTCGGTGACTGCGATACCTTCGCTACCGTCGGTGACAGATGTGTGCACAGTTTGAGATGTAGCCCTTGGGGCATCTAGCTTGATACTTTGATACTTTTGTAGGAGCTCTCGGAGGTTCTTGTCTTTTGTACTTATTTGGACTCTTACTTATGTGAATATATTTATATGGCTTCTTGCTTTTACATTATTGATGGGTTGGCGCTGTTTAGTTGGTTTGGCCGACATGATAGGGGTCTTGTGGGGGAGGCTAGCTCGTGTGCTGGCGCTCCCGCAAGGCGGCTGTCCTGGGCATAAGACTCCCCTCGGTCGTGTCTTGTGTTCCGGGAGGGAGGTCTTACACTTATAAATCTCAGGAAGTTAGAAGAACAAAGTTCGTTGAACGCAGAAGCAAGATCATCGAACTCAGAAGGAAGATCGTCGACCGTTGAGACTTGACGTGTTCGTCGAACTCAGAAGGAAGATCGACGACCGCAGAGACTTGGCATGTTCGTCGAACGCAGAGGGAAGATCGTCGACCGCTGAGACTTGGCGTGTTCGTCGAACGCAGAAGGAAGATAGTCTAATGCAGAAGGAAGATCATCAACCGCTGAGACTCGGAAAGATCGTCGAACGCAGAGAAGATGCGGTATCGTCGACTTCACCAAAGTGGCCTTGTCGCCATGAAGATGAAGAAGCCTTGTCGTTGAAAAGACAAAGAGAAGATCAGTGTCAAAGAGATCGACGATAAAGATAGCATATCATCGAAAGAGTCAAAGAAGAACAGACATCGTCGTGAAGAAGCCTCGTCGCTGAAAAGGCTAAGTATGATTGATGGCATTGGACATCGTCATAAAGAAGGCATGTCGTCGAGAAGACTAAAGAAAGACAGCTGAAGACAAGCAGTTGGTCAAAGTATGATCTGTCTACATGCTATCACTCATGTCGTCGAGAAAGCAACGTGATTACGATGACAGTCTGCAAGAAAGTAGATCACGACGACACAGTCGATGATAGCATATCGTCGTATATACAGAAACACCAGAATGTCTCATTTCGTCGAGACACCTGCATCAGTGGTAGAAGCAAGAAGAATTTGAAGTCTACCTAAGTTCAAGGCATCGACAAAGTCCTGCCGTCGAGATGTTGTCCATATCGTCGTAACAATGGAAATATCATCGAGACAGATTCAAAAGTTGGGGATGCGCTGTCATCATTTAATGCCGCTGCCTGATTGTCTATCAGCAATTAATGCTGTCATCAATCAACGGGTGTTCTTAAGGAATGGATCGTCTGACACTTAAGGAATATTTTTAAAAAGACGGTTGGGAGCCTCACAGTCTTATAAAAGAGATTAGAGGTCGCCCTAAAAAGGTCAATCAACAAGAAAGAACTTGCGCATACAGCGAATAGAATAGTACAAGCGGCGCAAGAAAGAAAGAGAAAAAGAAGAAGCAGTCATCTCCATCGACTGTTAAGAAGCCAATCCTCATCAAGCTAAGAAAAGATTGAAGAAGAACTATGCGCTCAAGATCTGATTCAGAAGCATCTTCTCCAACCTTAAGAAGCCGATCTTCAACAGTTAAAGTTGCCAATCTTCATTCAGCAGAAGAAACAGTCTTTCTACTGTAATTTCTGTGTAAGGCTTGCGGGCCTGATTGTCAAGATTGAGGGATTGAGACCTGTGAGGCTTGAGGGCCAGGGCAGAGGCTAGACTTGCGGGTCTGGCTAGGTAAGGCTTGCGGGCCTGATTGTCAAGCTTGAGGGCTTGAGACCTGTGAGGCTTGAGGGCCAGGGCAGAGGCTAGACTTGCGGGTTTTGCTAGGTAAGGCTTGCGATCCTGATTGTCAAGCTTGAGGGCTTGAGACCTGTGAGGCTTGAGGGCCGGGGAAGAGTAAAGACTTGCGGGTCTGAGCTAGGTAGGGCTTGAGGGCCTGAGTGTCGAGCTTGCGGGCTCAGGGGCAGTAGGGGCTTGCGGGCCTAGGCTGTTGGACTTGCGGGTCCGTGTTGTAAGGCTTGAGGGCCTGAAATTTTTGGCGGAGTTTGCCGATCCTAGCACACTGCTGGGTAGGCGCAGAGGGACAGAGGACTACTCAAGACACCCGGTCTTGAGGAACCTCTATAGATCTTGTGTCGTCTGGTGTGCTTTATCTGTGCTTATCTGTGCGATATTTTTTTGTTCTGTGCTTGAATATTTGAAACTCGTGCAAGTAGTTTAAAAAGAACCCAGATCACCTAACACCCCCCTCTAGGTGAATGTTCCATTACTAACAAGTGGTATCAAAGCGAGGTTGATCAAAAGAAGACTTAACCGTCTGATCTAGATCGCGGAACGACTCACTATGGCTGGTGGCGATCAGAATCGGGAGATGAGATCCATGAAACTTCCAATCTTCTCAAATGAGAACTTTCCTATCTGGAAGGAAAGGGTTAGGCTGTTCATGGAAGCGCCTAATCCAAGAATCTATTTGACAATCCAACAGGGTCCCTTCATCCCTACAACTGCTTCCACCATTGATCCAACAAAGAAGGTGGTAAAGAAATATGAGGACATGACCAAGGACGAGCTAGCCTTGGCAGGCCTAGATAAGAGGGCACAAAATGTCATTGCAAGTGCCATAGATGATTCAACCCTCCAGAATCTGATTCACTGCAAAACGGCCAAGGAGATGTGGGACTCCTTGATCGTGTACATGGAGGGTACTGAAGAGGTTAGGGATGATAGAAAATTCGTTCTCAACCAAGAGTATGATGCCTTCAAGCAAGGCAAGAGTGAAACAATCTCCAACTATTATGAGAGATTTTTCAAGATAGTGAATGGATTGAGAAACTATGATAGAGAGTTCACAAACTCAGATCTTAATGACAAGTTTCTCAGATCCCTCACAAAAGAATGGGATATCAAGATCTATGCCATCAGAGAGATGGGTCAGCTGGACGTCATGGAGCCCAAAAATCTGTATGGGAAGCTGCTATCTCATGAACTTCAGCTCAACACCAGGAAAGCTGAAGAAGAAAGCTCAAAGGTGAGCTCAAGAGAAAGATCTGTGGCTCTAAAGTCTGAGAGCACCAGAAGAGCCAAGGGCAAGAACTCTGCAACTCAGAGCAGATCTGAGAGCAGTGAAGAATCAGAAGCCAGATCCTCTGATTCTGATGATACTGATAGAGAGGTGGTCCTTCTCTCAAAACAATTCAGGAAGCTGATACACAGAAGCATGAGGGATAATCACAAAAATTCCTCCTCAAGTACCAGAAGATCTAATTATCAGGATAGATCTAGAGTGTTGAAACCGATTTCTTGGTCTCTTGTGAAGCTCGGCCCCTCAACAAGTTGAGGGGCAGCTAGCCCTTACTAGTCCCTTGAAAGGAGCAGACCGGAGACTCAGAAACAGACTAAGATCTTATTCGCAGCGAGGAGGTCCCACCACAAACCCGGAAGAACGTTGAGCGCTTCCCCCCCCCCCCCCCCCCCCCCCCCCCCCAAGCCAAAGCTGAGACTTGGGCACCTTGGAGAGCTAGAGAGCTAAACCAAAGTAACCGAGGGAAGAAGGAGAAGCTCAGAGAACTGAGATTGGAATCTTCTCCCAAGGTGCCCTTAAGGTCTATTTATAGTTTTTTGTTCGTGGTCTGTTAATAGCGGAATTCTGCCTTTTGGTTTTACTAAACGCACCCCAATTTGGCCTGCTAACATCCAAACTCCGCTATTTGGATGGGCTAACGGCAGACCATTGGGGGTAGGGGGGTAATTTCACTCCCGGCCGAGCTGAGCTGCAGGTGGGGGAAAACCGCTGAGACAACCAGGTCCCAGCGGATCCGCTGAGACGGGACAGAAGTGACCGCTGAGACGACCTATCCTCTCAGCCCAACTGCTGAGACAGATTCAAAGGTGCTGTCCGTCGGAAGCGGGACAAATTTCATTGAACGTCGAGCTGAGTTCGTCGATCTTAACTTAAGCTCGGCGTTCGTCGAACGCAGAACAGAGTTCGTCAAACCCTAAGCTGAGTTCGCCGATCTTAACTAAAGCTCCGCGTTCTTCGATTGTAGAACAGAGTTCGTCGAACCCTAAGCTGAGTTCGCCGATCTTAACTGAAGCTTGGCGTTCGTCGAACATGGAACGGATTTCGTCTAACATAGATTGAAGTTCGTCGGATGCGGGCGGGAGCTCCGCCTTCCTTTGAGCGATCGGCGAGTGTCCGACTCGCTCGCCTTCTTGCGAGCTGACCTTGAGGCTCGGGCTCGCCGGGACACGACTCACGTGCCTTCCTGCGAGCTCTCCTTGGCCTTAGTGTAAATCTGCTGAACCGACGGGATGACTGTTAGCCGAGCTGAGAAGCCAGTTCGTCCTACTGAGACGTGACGCGAGTTCGTCGAACGGAGAAGCTCGTTCGTCGAACGGAGAACTGATTTCGTCGAACGCCATTTGAAGTTCGTCGAACAAGAAGACTTGGAAGAAATCCAGCTCGTCCGCCTCCTCGCGAGCAGTCGGCGAGTACCTGGCTCTCCCGCCTCCCTGCGAGCTGACCTTGAGGCTCGGGCTTGCGGGGACATGACTCGCGCGCCTTCCTGCGAGTGACCCTTGAAGCTCTGACTCGCCTTCTTTGTTACCTCTTCCACCTGTTGGATCTGTAACCCCTCTTAGGTGAGCCACTGAGAAGGCGCTCAAGCCCGCTGAGACAATTACTTGTCCCAGCGGGTCCGCTGGGACGGGACAGAGATAGCCGTTGAGACGACGCTCGAGCCCGCTGAGACAATCGCTTGTCCCAGTGGGTCCACTGGGATGAGACAGTGATTGTCGCTGAGATGGCCAGCCCTCCCAGCCCAGCCGCTGAGATGATTTCGTCGGGGCTGTAGCGTGGTCTTCGTCGAACTAAGAACTGCTTTCGTCGAACTCAAATCGGAGTTCGTCGGTCTCAATGAGAGCTCGTCGAACTGAACGGCGAGTTCGCCGATCGCGAAGTTCCGGCTCGCCCGTCCTCCTATGAACGGACCGCGATAACCCGGCTCGCCTGCCTCGGCTCGTTCGCCTCCCTGCGAGCTACCTTCGAGGTCCCAGCTCGCCTTTCCTGTCACTTCCTCCACCTGCTAATTTCCTGCACCTTTTCCTACCTCTTGGCGAATATCGGTGTTATACACAATCCCCGCTCTTCGCGAGGCTCTCTGGGCTCGCGAAGAATCATCCAACCTCGGATATTTGCTCGCCTTTCGACTACGTGGCGCGAATCGTTTGGCGGGGCCCATGCCCACCACTATAAATACCCCCCTTCCTGGTCGGCGTTCAAACTTTTTTATCCTCTCCCTTTTCTTACTCTTCGCGAGCCCCGACGCGATGTCTAAGAGAGATGAAATACTGGCTCGCCTGAAGGCCTCGCAAGCGGCCCAGAAAGGGAAGGCCGCCGCTATCGCCTCTTGGGCTTCTCCGCTGCGTACCCCGCCTCCGCCTTCCCGTTCGGCGCTCATCTGGCGAGGATGGGTCCTCTTTTTCATCCCCCTCCTCTCGTGACGGGCTCGCGTCGCAGGTATTATTGTCAGGTTCACCGATTCAATGTCTTTTTCTTTCGTCATTGCTTCTTTACTCGCAGAATGCTTCCCCGGGAGAGGATACGCTGGGGAAAACAGTCACAGAGACCCACACTTCTCCTGTCGGCGGGGCCGATGCTCTTCTTATAGACGCGAGGGTCATCGACCTGTGGGATTCGTCTTCGCGATGAGGTCAGCGGTTTGCCTTGTCTTTGTTGGGAACAGTGCCTAGCAATGTTCCTGATTTGAAGAAGTGCTCAGCTCAATGATAAGTGCAAGTTGTATTTAATGCTCCATCTAGCTCATGCTTGCAGAGATCAACAAATGTCAAGTACTTTAACTATTCCTGAAAGTACTATATATATCATCAAGAAGAACAAGATTCGTCGAACGCAGAAGGGAGTTCGTCGAACACAGAAGGAAGATCGACGACCGCTGAGATTTGGCGTGTTCGTCGAACGCAGAAGCAAGATCGTCGAACTCAGAAGGAAGATCGACGACCGCTGAGATTTGGCGTGTTCGTCGAATGCAGAAGCAAGATCGTCGAACTCAGAAGGAAGATCGTCGACCGCTGAGACTCGACAAGATCGTCGAACGCAGAGAAGACACAGTATCGTCGACTTCAACAAAGTGGCCTTGTCGTCAAGAAAGAACGAACATCGTCGTAAAGAAGGCATGTCGTCGAGAAGTCAAGGTGATTACGATGACACAGTCAAAGACAACATATCGTCGTATATGCAGAAGCAGCAGAATATCTCGTATCGTCGAGATATTAGCATTAGTGGCAGAAGTAAGAAGACTTGAAGGTCTACTAAAGCCCAAAGTATCGATAAAGACCTGTCGTCGAGATATTGTCCATGATGTCGTAACGATAGAAATATCGTCGAGACAGATTCAAATGTTACGGACGCGTTGTCAGTATTTAATGCCGCCGCCTGATTGTCCAATCAGCGCATGCTCTTATAGAATGGGCGTCTGACATTAAAGGACATTACATGTGACCGTTATGCGGCTCTTCTGTCCTATAAAAGGGATCAGTGATGCCCTAGAAAACAATCCTTCGGACAAGAGAAAAAGTACGAAAAAAGTATCCCGCCGCTACACTTCAATAGAATAGTATTCTCGGCGGAGAAGAACAAGATCAAGAAGAGAGCAAGCATTAAGATCTCTCTGAAGAATCAGTCATCATCATCGACTGAAAAGTTGCTGATCAACATCAGGCAAAAGAAGTGAAGGCTGAAGAAGAGTCAGTGCTGAATCTCCAGATCAAGAAGAATCTTCTTCAACCTAAAGAAGCCAATATTCATCAGGCTAAAGTCGCCAATCACCATCAGGCAAAAGTAACAGTGTAATTTATTGTAAGGCTTGCGGGCCAAACCGTCTAGCTTGAGGGCTGGAGAGCTGTGAGGCTTGAGGGTCAGGGCAGTGCACTTGCGGGCTCGGGGGCAGTAGGGGCTTGCGGGCCTAGGCTGTTGGGACTTGTGGGTCCGTGTTGTAGGGCTCGATGGCCTGAGTGTCGAGCTTGCGGGCTCGGGGGCAGTAGGGGCTTGCGGGCCTAGGATGTTGGGGCTTGCGGGTCCGTGTTGTAGGGCTCGAGGGCCTGAGTGTCGAGCTTGCGGGCTTGGGGGCAGTAGGGGATTGCGGGCCTAGGATGTTGGGACTTGCGGGTCCGTGTTGTAAGGCTTGAGGGCCTGAAGTTTTTGCCGGCGTTTGCCGAGCCTAGCACACTGCTGGGTAGGCGCAGAGGGACAGAGGACTACTCACGACACCTGGTCTTGAGGAACCTCTATAGATTGTTGTGTGTTTTCTGCGTTGTGCTTTCTATGTTATAGATCTATTGACCAGAAATCAAGAACACAAAAGGGGATAATATAATTTGTATTACCTATTCACCCCCCCTCTAGGTGATATAGTTGACACCCAATAAACAACAAGTAGTATCAAAGCGAGGTTATTTAAAGAAAAGCTTAACAGCTTGAACAGATCTGCCATTGGGTGTTTAAGTATCATAGTTATGGAGTCAAGAATAGCTATCTGCTCCAGGGAGAACTTTGCCATTTGGAAAGTCAGAACAAGAATATTCATGGAGGATATGGATCCAAGAATGTTTTTGATTGTCCAAAAAGGTCCCTCCATGACGATATTACAAGATGAAACTCTTCTTGCCTGCTTGGACAAAGAAGCAAGAAGCATCCTAGCTGGTGCAGTAGATCTGGCAACACATCAGAAGCTGAGTCGTTGCACAACAACAAAGGACATGTGGGTCTTCTTAGAAGTTCTCATGGAAGGGTCAGAGGAAGATTTTGAACAAGAGACCTCTCATGAAGAGGTATGCATCAGAGCACCACTGACTACTTCAGACAGTGAATCAGAAGATGATGAATGCTCTGGAGAAGAAAAAAGGATAAGAGCACCCCTGTCTCCCACAGACTGTGACTCTGAGGATGAAGAGGTTCATGGACTGATGGCTCTATCTGATGAAGAAGATCATGATGAATCGCATCATGATCAGGTATGCACCACTCACACACCTTTACTACCTGCTTCATTTAAGAAGACCAAGAGTGCATCAGAAAATTATTTATCTTCTAAAGATGATGCAGAAGACTACTCATCATGCAACAATAAGAACCATGCTGGTCTATTAGAACAGTTTGGTGATCTCTTGGAAGCTCTGAGGAAGAGCAAGAGGCTTGTTAAGAAATAAGCTAGGGAGCTAGAATCACTCAAGCCTTATAAGGTTGAGTCAGATGGGGAACTGGGTATGTCCTACTGTAAGGACACCAATCCACATGAGCTCAAGAAAATCATAGACAAGCTTTATGATGAGAGAAGCCAAAGGGAAGAACTTATCAAGAAACTTGAGAGTGATCTTCTTAAGGAAAGAAGCTTGGTAGCTCAATTCTCTAAGCCCAAATCTGTTCTGCCCATCATTGACACCTTCTCATCCTATAAAAATAGGAGGGGGTTAGGTTACAAGGAAGGGGCAACAAATGCTGAGAATGGAGAAAAGGGAAAAAGTAAAGCAAAGCCTCACACCACCTTTCAGAAGGTAGTGCTTCCCTCAAATAGGTATAATCAGGACAGTGTCCATGGTCACTGGATGAATGGAAGCTCTACTAGTCATGAAAATGCTCCTGACTATGGAAAGAGAAAGGGCATGGGGATGAGTGCATTAAAGGCTCCCCATGAGGAAATTCAAATGGCCCATCATGGACCATTTGTATTTGGTGTCCCAGCCCCCACTCTCAAGGATAAAGGTGCAACATTTTCTCAACCTCTTCCAGATAAGAAGCAGACTAGTAGCCCCAGTATAATCAATTCTCACTTGAACATATCTGACGCCATCAATACCCTGTCAGCTACCCAGCTGACATCTGTTGCTGACAAACAGATAAAATCAAGAAGAAACAATAATACTAGAGCAGCTAGTCAGCTCCTGGCTGAGAGAGATAGGAAGAATGCCGCTGCCCTCTCTACTGAACAGACTTCAAAAATTGTTCAGAAAAGAAGGTACAACATCCATGAATGTTGGTGCTGTGGCAAGGTGGGACACTTTGCCATCGAATGTTGGCACAACCCCAGTGTGCTTAATGCAAAGGAGAGACCTCCTGGAAAGGCTGCGGTGAGTAGAGGGATTCCCTATTATGCTAACAAGAACCTAGGAGCCAAGTCACCTTGGGTTCCCAAGGGATATTAAATCTGTCTTGCAGGGTAGTCCATTTAGCCATTAAAAACAAACAAATAAGGCTAATGGACAATAAGTGCTCCAGGCTCAACTCTGGACTAAGAAAAACTTACCACATACCAAGGTGCACTAATCTAGGGGGAGCTGGGAGTAAAGATAAGTGGACATTCCATCGAAGGGGAGCAACTGGCTCAAGGAGACTTAGAGGCCAAAGTGAAGGTAACCATGTTAATGTTTATCACATAAACTCATCTTCATCTAATATTGCAAAGGTAATTTTTCAAAAACATATCGTCGGAATGGTGATTGGTATCGTCGAAAGATCTGCATTATGATGATACCCAATCGTTAGCGGACTCTTCATTAGGTCTAAGATCAATCATTACAGCTAAACTCGAGTTAGTCAGGCATTTAACAAATGACACTTCAACTTCTGACTCGGACACTATAAATAAGGTCAAATGTCTTAAGGTTAAAACGCTCTCTACATTAGCCCTAAAAACCCGTCGTGTTCTCCACGCCATCTAAGAGTGAATGAGTCGACTGTGCTGAAATCCTCCGGAATCAATAATATGGCGCCAAAGAAGGAAGATCTTCTATTCGAAGGAAGTGAAGTGGTGAGGAATGGATTCTCAGAAGGTTCAGAAGAAATCCAGGGCACCATTAAGCTGCTTGAGACCATCGGCCTGGAATACGCCCTATCTGAGCCTACAGTAATATTAAGAAGAGAAGTGCTGGAGTTCTACTCAAATGCCAAGGGTGGCTCCAAGGGAACGTCTGTGCAAAGCGAAATTAATGGGATAAAGATTAAGGTGAATCCCAAAAGATTGAACAGGACTCTTCAGTTGCCAACCTTTACCAAGGGGGAGGAAGACGAAACGATTACTCAGGAAGACGTTGTCAAGGCTCTGGCTTGGTGCGTCCACTCGAGCAAAACCTATGGATCCTTGGAAAGGAAAAACTTAAATCAATAAGGAATGATGTTGGCAGACATTGTGGGAAAATCCCTCCTCTGCAAGGTGGTGTCACATGATAGGATATCCAAGCCCATGTTCGAGTTAATGGCAAGGATAATCCTAAGTAAAAGGACCAACTGGGGTCAGCAAATCTTCAAGAGAATACAAGAAAGCTTTCAAAACCCAAATCTGGGAAGAATTCTATCACTATACTTTCTGCTTTCCTACCCTGAAAGTTTTAACAAAAAGCATGGAGTAAAAATCCATCACATGAGAAGGATGGATATCAGAATATTGGAAAGATGGGAAAAAGTTCTGACTAGGCCTCCCAAGAAATCCAAGACTGCAGAAGAGGTAAAAAGGAAGGTAGGAAGCTCGTCTAAATAAAGTGAGTCAGGCAACAACTCACCTCCGTATGACTCTGAGGCAGCTGTGGAGGCAAGGAACGTCGTCCTCCAGACCTCTGCTCCAAGTCAGGGATCCAGGACAACAGCATAATCAGATCAAGGTAGTGCTGAAACTAAGGGGGAGACGGACAGTGAGCTCCCTACCCAAGTGGAAGGAGTGATCAATAAGATCATAAGAGCTGAGGATATTGGTCATTCTGAATCAACAATGCCAGGGTACAATCAAGAGAAGCCTGCAGATGAAACTAGCAAAGATCGGCAAAGTCCTGAAAAGGAGAATGAGCCAAACCACTCACCAATAAGAAAATCTCTATCTCCCATAATTGAAGGGGATGAAGAAGAGGAACAAGACGGTTCACCTCGGAGGTTGGTCCAGTGGAGCTCCCACTATTATCTCAGATAAAGATGCTCCTGGAAGAGCAAAGATTAAAACATGAAAGTTATGTCACCTCTGCTATCAATGATCTAAGAAGAGAACTGTCTGCTGAAAAGGAAACCCTGAGGAATGATGTGAAATATTTGCACGAATTCACTGCCTGCACTCACAAGGGTCTATCCAACCTAGGGGCTAATCAGTCAATGATTGTCAGCAACATAGAAAAGGCCTACGTTGCTTCCACCAAGAGGATGGCTGAACATAAGACTGATCTCAAAGAAAGTCTAGATCAACATAATAAAGATCTAGACAGTCACCTGCTTGAAACCAAAAATCACTTGGAAGAAGGTATCCACATGCTCAAGAACAAAATACTGGCATCCGAGGAGAATCTCCACAGAGGGATATCTGAAGAAGTAATAAAGGGGGAGAGATCAATGATATTGGCCAGTAGTGATCATGCCATCTGGACCTCAAACACCATCAGGGAAGCAATAAATCTCCCTCCTCTATATTATGAAGAGCCCGCTGAAGAGAAACATACAGATATTTCTGTTACTGGTAAAGGTAAAGAAAAGGAAGCACTGGAGGATGAAGAAACAAAAGTGAGGAAGAGAAAGTACAGGGAAGAAATGGAGAAAAAAGATGACTATGAAAGATGGAGTCCTATATCCAGGACCATCATTCTAAAAGCATGGGAGTAAGTGGAAGTTAACAAAGGCGAAAGCTACAATGTATACAATCCTCAAGAATGGGCTAAGCATGAAGATCAAGAAGATGTTAGGAGAGAACACAAAAGAAATAAGCAAGCAGGAAGTATTCCAGCTGACACTCCTGAACCTTTAAAATATCATCCTAAACCATTTGAGTACTTCATCAGGCAAGCTGATAAGGTACAAGAAGCCAGTACCAAGAAAGCAAAGGACGCTGCTGATATAAGAGCACCAGAGAAATAGATGGCTAAAACTTTAAGGGGGTTAAATGTAGAAATGTCAAAACTTTTGAAAACATTTGGCACTATTTATAAATGAAGTGACATTTGCCAAATTTCTGTGTTCACTCATGTTTTAACTGGAATATCATCATTAGATGCTTATTTCCTTGAAATGTTAAATCTTTTATGAGAATGGCATTTATCATTGAGTGAGTTATGACTTCCTCAAATAGGGGGAGATTGTTGGGAACAGTGCCCAACAATGTTCCTGATTTGAAGAAGTGCTCAGCTCAATGATAAGTGCAAGCTGTATTTAATGCTCCATCTAGCTCATGCTTGCAGAGATCAACAAATGTCAAGTACTTTAACTATTCCTGAAAGTACTATATATATCGTCAAGAAGAATAAGATTCGGGCGAACGCAGAAGGGAGTTCGTCGAATGCAGAAGGAAGATCGACGACCGCTGAGATTTGGCGTGTTCGTCGAACGCAGAAGCAAGATCGTCGAACTCAGAAGTAAGATCGACGACTGCTGAGATTTGGCGTGTTCGTCGAACGCATAAGCAAGATCGTCGAACTCAGAAGGAAGATCGTCGACCGCTGAGACTCGACAAGATCGTTGAACGCAGAGAAGAAACAGTATCGTCGACATCACCAAAGTGGCCTTGTCGTCAAGAAAGAATGAACATCGTTGAAAAAAGGCATGTCATCGAGAAGTCAAGGTGATTACGACGACACAGTCAAATACAACATATCGTCGTATATGCAGAAGCACAAGAATATCTCGTATCGTCGAGATATAAGCATCAGTGGCAGAAGTAAGAAGACTTGAAGGTCTACTAAAGCCCAAAGTATCGACAAAGTCCTGTCGTCGAGATATTGTCCATGACGTCGTAACGATGGAAATATCGTCGAGACAGATTCAAATGTTACGGACGCACTGTCAGCATTTAATACTGCCGTCTGATTGTCCAATCAGCGCATGCTCTTATAGAATGGGCGTCTGACATTGAAGGAAATTACATGTGACCGTTATGCGGCTCTTCTATCCTATAAAAGGGATCAGTGATGCCTTAGAAAACAATCCTTCGAACAAGAGAAAAAGTACAAAAAAAGTATCCCGCCGCTACACTTCAATAAAACAGTATTCTCGGCGGAGAAGAATAAGATCAAGAAGAGAGCAAGCATCAAGAGCTCTCTGAAGAATCAGTCATTATCATCGACTGATAAGTTGCCGATCAACATCAGGCAAAAGAAGTGAAGGCTGAAGAAGACTCAGTGCTGAATCTCCAGATCAAGAAGAATCTTCTTCAACCTAAAGAAACCAATCTTCATCAGGCTAAAGTCGCCAATCACCATCAGGAAAAAGTAACAGTTTTTCCTACTATAATTTAATTTAAGGCTTGCGGGCCAAACCGTCTAGCTTGAGGGCTGGAGAGCCGTGAGGCTTGAGAGCCAGGGCAGTGCACTTGCGGGTGCGACTTGTCGAGCTTACGGGCTCGGGGGCAGTAGGGGCTTGCGGGCCTAGGCTGTTGGGACTTGCGGGTCCGTGTTGTAGGGCTCGAGGGCCTGAGTGTCGAGCTTGCGGGCTCATGGAATGTAGGGGCTTGCGGTCCTAGGCTGTTGGGACTTGCGGGTCCATATTGTAGGGCTCGAGGGCCTGAGTGTCGAGCTTGCGGGCTCGGGGGAAGTAGGGGCTTGCGGGCCTAGGCTATTGGGACTTGCGAGTCCGTGTTGTAAGGCTTGAGGGCCTAAAGTTTTTGGCGGCATTTGCCGAGCCTAGCACACTGCTGGGTAGGCGCAGAGGGACAGAGGACTACGCAAGACACCCGGTCTTAAGGAACCTCTATAGATTGTTGTGTGTTTTCTGCGTTGTGCTTTCTATGTTATAGATCTATTGACCAGAAATCAAGAACACACAAAAGGGGATAATATAAATTGTAAAACCTATTCACCCCCCCCCCCTCTAGGTGATATAGTTGACACCCAATAAACAACAGTCTTCCTTCATACTCCTTTACTCGCTAAATCTTCCTTGTTCCCTATGCAGTTTCTCCTCTCGCGGACCTGGAGGGACGAGTTCCTCCTCCCGCGGACCCGCCGGCCCCGCCGAATCCGAATATCATCACCCCTGGATTCGGCGTGATGGGACAAAGGAGCCTCGGAGGGACACTGCTGGGCGAGTCCGGGATCGCCGCCAGAACCACGCTCTCCCCCGGTCTAGGGAAAGCCGTTACCCCCGCCTTCGCCGAAGCGTTCAAGGGCCAGCCAAGCATATCTCGCCAGCGGCCCAGTACTCAAATTCTCTCGCCAGGTTGGATCTCCCTTGTTGAATGCCATTTTCTGCTTTCTCTCGCTAATTTCTACCTCGCAGGTGATCCTCTGACCCCGCTCACCGAGTCGGAGTCTGGAGCGTCGGAGATGTCTCCACCCCCCTCGCCAAGCCAGGTCGCAGATTTTCTGGGGGACCCCAGTGATCCAGAGCAAATGAAGAGGCGAGTCACCGAGATATTCCAGATGCACAAATCCCTATTGCGGGATCTACATGAACAGAATCGGCAGGATCGGCTCGCGTTTGAGGAAAGATTCGCAGCAATGGAGGACGCAAACGTGCGCGTCCTCGCTGAGCTGCGGCCGGCCGACCATGGCGAGGTGACCTCCCCTGGGGTGTACATCGCTCGGATTGAGGATTATGCGCGGCTGACGGCCCAAGCGGGCCAGTGGCTTCGCGAGTATCACTATCCTCGAATCCCCTCTGCTCTGGTGTGCGGGGTCGCGGTCGCTGGAAATGGCAGCGTTATTGAAGACTCTTTCTCTACAACTTTTCTTTTATTATTATTTTTATATCGCCTCCCTGTCGTAGGGAGGGTTCGCGAACAATTCAATAGTCTGTAATAATAACAGTTCTGACTCGCCTGCGAGACTGTACTTTTAGTTTTTATTATATTTTCTTTCGCTATGCCTGGTTTGCTCGCTCGTTGATTACTACTGTTGCTCATTATGCCTTTATCACTCGCGATCGCGACCTGTTCTCGCGCTTCACTTTATTTCTTTGTTCAGTGCGAGCTCGCCGATGACTGACGGGAGGAAGTTCGGCAAGATGTTGACTCGCTGGGAGCGAATAGGACCCCTGGAGGTGGAAGAGTACCATAAGAATTCGCTATCTGCAGACTCTGGCGCTTCGACTTCTTCCCACCTTTTTTATTTCTATAAATAGTTGGTCTCTTTACTTTTCAACCACCGCATTTACTATTCTTCCTTCGCGTTCCTCTTCTTCTACCCCTCTCGCAAATCTAGCTCGCGCTCGCCACTTCTGTGATTTGCGGCTTTCCAACACCATGGTCGCAGATGTGGAGGCGGAGGGGCGGGCCAAGTGCTCCAGAGCCTTCCTTGAGGGCCTTTTCTTCTACTCCAACCTCACAAAGGAGGAATACCTCGCCACTGTCGACCAGTACATCCATTCCGGGTTCGTGGCTCGCTGCCCTACTGAGCGAGACACCCTCAGCGACCCCCACCCTGACGAGCTCGCTATCCCCATCACTCACTTTGAGAATGGGCTGCGACTCCCCCTTTGGCCGGAAGTGCGCCAAGTATGTTTGTTCTTTGACCCTAGTATTCCTGGCTCGCTTTGCGAACGATGCTCTTGATGAGTCCCATTTATATACACATATTTAGACTCATCTGGGCTAGTTTTCACGCACTTGCACTTCATTTTTTGTTCATTAATGCTTATATTTCACTTGTTCACTCTTCTCACACTAAGTGCACTTTTAGGCCCGTTTTGGTGTGCAATTGCATGCTTTATTGTTGGGGGAAAGCACAATGTGCTCCCCATTATTTTTTCTGTGTTTATCTGGTGCTGGAGGTGTTTTCCCAGCTGTTTTGTCTTGTGTGCAGGCGGTCGGATCATCCAGTTTTCTCCCTGAATTCATGACTATGTACAATGCACGGTCGTGCGTTTCCTTGACGCACAGACGGTTGCGGTCGTGCGTTCTCATCTGGGCAGAAAATGGGAGATCTGAGTTCAGTCGTGCATTTTTTCGCACGGGCGGATTTACTCGTGCGTGGGTAAAATGCACGGTTGCCTGTTTCTTTTTATTGTTTTAGCATTTCTGAATTTACCCGTGCATTTTACGCCGGGCGGGTTTGCCCGTGCGTGAGTAAAATGCACGGGCGCGCCAGCTTCATCTTCCTGGCCTGTCTTTTTGTTTAATATCGCACGGTCCATGCACGGTCGTGCGTTCGACCGTGCGTGACCAATTTCTGACTGTTTTTCTATATAAGCTGCAGATTCCGCCCTAGAGAGATCGATCTTCTTTCCTGCGTCCAAGAGCTCCAATTTTGCCCATTTCGTAGCTCCATCTCCGCCCACCATCTGGAGGTGCTCCGGACATATTCTTCACGCCAATCTCGAGCCGGAGTATCCTCTCGGCCTCCTCCATCATTCAAAAGCTTCCAAGCTCCATTTCAATGGATTTCGCACTATATCCTTGGAGTTCTCCGGCAAGATCATGGATGAAGGCTATTGACGAAGAAGACAGGTCCATTGGGAGGTAGTGACATCCCTCTTCTACCCCGGACGACAGTTGAAGACCGATCCCCGATGAGGATTGACAACCCTAGATTCCGTCCGTGAATCTCCGACGAGTCTTCGTGCTTCGGTTGTAATCTTACCTCCTCCTTGTTATTTTTGCTGATTCCATTTGATGTGTATGGTTGTATGTTTCTATATGAATGATGTCCATAAACCCTAAATATTATTAGTGTAATTTTCCATGGTTTTGTGGTTATGTTTGTGGTTTATGTGATTTGAGGAGCGCCCCCATTCCACCATCCATTCTGCCCGACTACTCGCCCATTCCGTGTGCCACTCTTCCATCCACCAAGCTAAGCGGTGCTAACGGCCCGTGTAATCCACCTCGACTCTGCCGGTGAGAACCATTCCATCCGCTTGCCTTCTCGTCCATCCGCTTAGTGAAGCATGGCATAACTACCCGTGTAATCCATTCGCCAAATGAAGCAGTGCGCTCAAGGCCTGCACAGTTCGATTCTGCTTGCCTACTCATCCAACCGCCCTTGCGATGCAGTGCGCTCAAGGCCTGCCTAGTCTCCATCCCGCCAAGCGAAGCATTGCATAGAGGCATTGCATAGGAGTAGTTTTAGCTCTTTTACTTTATTTTCCACAAACCAAATCACCCCCCTTTCGCATCCATCCGACTTAAGGACTTCAATCTCAAGTCTGTCCTCAATAGTTAACTCCACCTTACTGTGTTCCTTCGAGATCGATACTTGGGGATTCACTCCCACATTTTATATTACTTGAATGATCGGTACACTGCCATTTCGTGCCGCAGTTTAGCTACCGCCTTTAGCGGTGTGCGAGATTTGCGCATCAAGTTTTTGGCGCCGTTGCCGGGGAACACGGTCGTGTGAGTTCTCTGGAGAGGTAGAATCTGAGATTAAAGCCCTTCCATTTGTGTATTGCATTCTTTTGCTTTATTTCTTCTTAGTCTTTTTTTTGTTTTTATTAGGTTGCTTAGTAAATTTTTGTTGGGTGTATTATTTTGCACAATAGCGTGTTTATTTTGAATCTTTTCATCTTCGCACTATGTGGGCTTCGTTTAATATTCGTTGCCGCTTTTGTGGAGATATATCTGATGCTAGTGATAGATGTCCAAAGGGAGATAGTAACCCTAGTACTCAACGCCCAGTACATGGAGCACCGAATTCGTCTGGTACTCCATATGGTGTGCGTAAGTCCTACGACTTCTCCTCCGCTCCGCACATGCCCTTTTCGCATTCATTTTTGGTTCAATTTGAGTCGAAGAAAAATGCAAAACAGTGCTTGTTTTGTCGGAGCATGGATCATGCCTTGAAGGATTGTGCTGCATTCCTTCGCCAAATGGACGAGGATGACGAGCCGGATATCCGGATCGTCCCGACTCCTACTTCTGGCAGCACACCTTCAACATCTAGTTATGTGCCCATATCACCTTCATGCTTTGAAGGGGATGGTGTGGACAAAGTCACCAGATGTGTGGATGACCTAGGCTCTGACATGACTGAGCCCATCTCCCCTGTCCATACATCACCATGCATGAACTTGATTCCTTGTGAGTAATCGGTGCTTGACATTTATCCAAGCACTATTCCTCCCCCTGTTGTGCATACTACTATACTCGTCTATGATGACATTGTTGAGGATGTGTCGCAGGATGAGGCTAGCAATCTACGTGTTATGCCTGCTCCTATGGAGGAGGACAACCTTCTAGGTTAAAAGGAGCTTTCCTCAGCACCGGTGGAGGAAGTCCAAATCTTGGGCATGGCCACTGTTGATCCCGTCGAACCTTGTAGCATTGATGACAATGCAAACATTATTTTACTTCCCCAACCTGATGGGAGTGAGACCGGGATCACTCCCCCAATTGATTTTTATTCATCTTCTTCTTATTATTTATTTCTTGATCCCCTTTCTCTATCTAAGCCTGTGCAGGTTGAGTCTTCATAGGTACCTCAGGAGGACTTGGAGCATTCTGCTCAAGTCAATGATGAGTGTATCCTCTCATGTGAGGAGGTTGATCCCACCTCCATAGAGGAAGCTCCACTCATTGCTTTCTCCTCCTGCTGCCTCCCTGGAGATGACACCTTGCTGGGCAAGGATTTATTTTGTGGTGAGACGAGTGAGGACCAGCTCTCCTCCTCTTCTTACTTCCTATTCCCGCTACCTGTGTTCAGCAGGTATTTTTATTTAGGTAGGGGAGTAACTGCTCTATCTCCGTATCGGTACCCGCTACCGACACGCATATTAGAACAGTTACCTGTACATTTCCTTTTTCATACTCCTATTAGCTAGAACTGTTTTAAATTTGAATTAGTCGTGCTGGGATGACAATAACCCCAGTAGTTATCTTACTTTTCCTGCAATTCTTATTTCATCTTGTTTAGTTTAGTTAGCTGTATTTCATTTTTATGTTTGTATATTGTCTTTTGTTTTTGCGGAGCTCACCCGTGCAGGTATTCTTCTAGATGGTGGATACTGCAGCTTTGTCTTGGTTTACACGCCAATCTTCTGGTATGCTCACTTGCTGAGCATTGGGTACTCTCTTCCCCTAGCTCTTTTCTGAATTTCATAACTATATATTGTGTGTATTGTCTAGTTTAAGTCCCGGGGAGAGCAGTTTTGTGTGCCCACTCACGTGCACTTTTGCATAGCATGCTAGGAGTATTTTATTATCAGTTATATTATATGTTCATTTTCATCGCACGCCACAACACCCACATGAGCGTGTACTTAGCCGTAGGCGCGTTACGAGTTCAACTCGTTTCTTTTGTGTGATTGTGAAAATCTCTGTGCTGGCTTAGGATTGTGAGACGGAGTAAAATGTTGACTCCCATTGTGCCCCTAGTCGAGCGCTTGCGTCTCGCGTAGAAATTCGTGTAGAATTAATTTTTCCTTATGCTTATAGTTTTATATTTTTCTATTTGCGTAAATATTATTTATTCTACTCAGAAGCGGTGAATCTGGTGTGAATCAAATGGTAGCGTAGGGATGTGTGTAGACGTTTGCTAGATTCATATTGCTCGAGTCGGGAGGAAGGATTGTCTTTCTCGGTGGCTAAGAACTTGCCCCAAGCGACTCTTGAAGCATTGGCATAGGTTAGCTTAGTGCGTGAGCATGACGTAGGCCATCATTTTTGGCCCGGTTGAGCTTTTGTGCCCATTCCTATCACCCTATCCTCGTTAGCCCAGTTGTGCCTACCCGTTCTTTGATTCAGCCCCACTTTTGTCTCACCAAAGCCTAAAAGCCAATCCTAGTCGCACACCCAAATTTGAGCTTTAGTTGTCTAGTATTTTTATGATTGGGGTGTTGATGTTGTGATATTTTTGTGAAAATGTGGATGCGCTTCATTGTTCTTCTTGCTGAAAATGTTTTGAAAAGAAAAGAAGATAAAAAAATGAGAAAAGGAAAAAGAAGTAAGAAGAAAAGAAAAAGAAAAAGTGTTTAATTGAATTTTTTTATAGATTTATGATTGGGAGTAGGCGGTGCACACACTCATATAGTTAAGTTCATGTCTGGGGGTGTGGTGCACCCGTTTGTTTATCGTGGTGCGTGGATAATTTATTTTGCACTAGCTCATTTGGGTTTCGTGCGTAAGCCTTCATGTTTATCATTGTATATCCCACCGAAACCCAAGCCCTGTCTTATACCTAAAGTCCTACTGATTTGTGCATTGAATCAAACTAGTGCCGTGGAGAGAGTGCGAACAGGCAAGCTTATGGTCACCGACATTGATGGATTTCTTTGGAGGTTGTCCCGAGCCCCGATCTTTAGCAATGCTCACCTTAGCGATCAGTTTACTTTCTTCCTATGCGTGACTGGATGATTTACCACGATTCAGATTCCGAGTAATAATAATATATAGACACGCTCCTAGAAAAATGTAAACTTTTATGCATAATTAAATATTTCTTCTACTGAATTTTTATGAGCGTGATCTTGCGACTTCGCATGGTACTCCACCCTTGCAATTTCTATGCCATCTTTTTATTTTCTCATCCGCTTGAGGGATTTGTTTGCTCGGGATGCGCAAACAGGTAAGTCTGGGGGTGTGATGAGTCCCATTTATATACACATATTTAGACTCATCTGGGCTAATTTTCACGCACTTGCACTTCATTTTTTGTTCATTAATGCTTATATTTCACTTGTTCACTCTTCTCACACTAAGTGCACTTTTAGGCCCGTTTTGGTGTGCAATTGCATGCTTTGTTGTTGGGGGCAAGCACAATGTGCTCCCCATTCTTTTTCTGTGTTTATCTGGTGCTGGAGGTGTTTTCCCAGCTGTTTTGTCTTGTGTGCAGGCGGTCGGATCATCCAGTTTTCTCCCAGAATTCATGACTGTGTACAACGCACGACCATGCTTTTCCTTGACGCACGGACGGTTGCGGTCGTGCGTTCTCATCTGGGCAGAAAATGGGAGATCTGAGTTCAGTCGTGCGTTTTTACGCACGGGCGGATTTACTCGTGCGTGGGTAAAACGCACGGTTGCCTGTTTCTTCTTGTTGTTTTAGCATTTCTGAATTTACCCATGCGTTTTACGCATGGGCGGGTTTGCCCGTGCGTGAGTAAAATGCACGGGCGCGCTAGCTTCATCTTACTGGCCTATCTTTTTGTTTAATATCGCATGGTCCACGCACGGTCGTGCGTTCGACCGTGCGTGACCAATTTCTGACTGTTTTTCTATATAAGCTGCAGATTCCGCCCTAGAGAGATCGATCTTCTTTCCCGCGTCCAAGAGCTCTAGTTTCGCCCATTTCACCGCTCCATCGCCGCCCACCATCTGGAGGTGCTCCAGACATATTCTTCACGCCAATCTCGAGCCGGAGTATCCTCCCGGCCTCCTCCATCATTCAGAAGCTTCCAAGCTCCATTTCAATGGATTTTGCACTATATCCTTGGAGTTCTCCGGCAAGATCGTGGCTGAAGGCTATTGACGAAGAAGACGGGTCCATTGGGAGGTAGTGACAGCCCTCTTCTACCCCGAACGATAGTTGAAGACCGAGCCCAGACGAGGATTGACAACCCTAGATTCCGGCCGTGAATCTCCGACGAGTCTTCATGCTTCGGTTGTAATCTTACCTCCTCCTTGTTATTTTTGCTGATTCTATTTGATGTGTGTGGTTGTATGTTTCTATATGAATGATGTAGATAAACCCTAAATTTTATTAGTGTAATTTTCCATGGTTTTGTGGTTATGTTTGTGGTTTATGTGATTTGAGGAGCGCCCCCATTCCACTATCCATTCCGCCTGACTACTCGCTCATTCCGTGTGCCTACTCTTCCATCCGCCAAGCTAAGCGGTGCTAACGCCCCGTGTAATCCACCTCGACTCCGCCGGTGCGAACCATTCCATCCGCTTGCCTTCTCGTTCATCCGCCTAGTGAAGCATGGCATAGCGGCCCGTGTAATCCATTCGCCTAACGAAGCAGTGCGCTCAAGGCCTGCACAGTTCAATTCCGCTTACCTACTCGTCCATCTGCCCTTGCGATGCAGTGCGCTCAAGGCCTGCCTAGTCTCCATCCCGCCAAGCGAAGCATTGCATAGCTGCATTGCATAGGAGTAGTTTTAGCTATTTTACTTTATTTTCCACAAACCAAATCACCCCCCTTTCGCATCCATCCGACTTAAGGGCTTCAATCTCAAGTCCATCCTGAATAGTTAACTCCACCTTACTGTGTTTCTTCGAGATCGATACTAGGGGATTCACTCCCACATTTTATATTACTTGAACGATCGGTACACTACCGTTTCGTGCCGCAGTCTAGCTACCGCCTATAATGGTGTGCGAGATTTGCGCATCAGCTCTAACCCCTGTCGATTTTTCTAGGTACTTAAATACTTTGGCGTTTTGCCGATCCAGCTGACGCCGAATGCGATCGACGTGGTGGTCGCGTTCGCCAGTTACCTTCGGGCAGAGAAGATCAAGTTTAGCCTGCTCGTCTTCCGCAAGGTGCTTTCTTTTCGTGCGTACAAAGATGGGACGACTCATTTCGCGAGCCAGCATGTCACCATCTGCGAGATGGTAAATAAGTCCCACTATTGGACGCAGAAGTATGTCCTGGTGAAGGGCCCCTTCGGCAATATCTCCTACACCCCAACCCAGCGAGACGAAGCCGCTTACTGCCCTCCTTCCTCGCTAGGGGGTTATGACGCGAATCTGTATCAATATCTTAAGGGGATGAATTTTGAGGTCGCCTTCCTCCGAGAGCGGGTGGACCTGCTGCCGCCTGTCCCCCAAGGAGAAGGTTTGACTCGCGCTCGCAAATCTCCTCACTCCCCTTTCCTTCGATTAGCTATCGTTCTTAGTTATCTTTGCAGGGGAGCGCGATATTCCGCTCAACCCCCCGCACGCGCCTTCTTCCTCCCTCGCCACTGACCCGCTCGCGAGCGTGGCTGCTGAGGCTTTTCGCGACCTCCCGAGCTCTTCGGCGGGAAGGAAATGTTCTCGCCCTCCGCGCCGTCCCACCTCACAGGGGTTGCCAAAGAAAACAAAGAATCCCCCCCGCCCTGAAGGGGAAGGATGTCGTGGATCTCTCCGAACCAGACACCCCCCTGTCTCCCTCAGCGAATCAAGAGCCTGCCAAGGAGGGCGGCGAACTAGAAGAGACGGTCGGCAAGCCCAGGTCGATGAGCCATACGAAATTTGGGCTCGGCCCGAAGCTTCCGGACGCAGTTGGCGAGCCGCTGCTCGCGTGGGCTTTTGAGCAGAATAAGATCGTCTGCTCCTCCCTCCTCCCTTCCTGGGTGGAGGGTGACAAAATTGGAGGCGAGGCGTTCTCCCTTGCCTTCGGGCTATATGTCCGCGAGGATGCCTCCCTCTTCAAGTCCTTCACACAGAAAGGGCTTGTATATGAGGCCATATGGGCCCAGTTCCGAGCGACGGAGCTTACCCACATGGTGGGCCGCCGCTACTTCACTACCGATAGGGAGATTAAAGAGCTCAACGTTGTGCTATGGAAGTCCGCGGATGAGATCGCGGAGCTTAAGGGAAAGGAGGCGTTGTCCGAGGGCCTCCTCGCCAGCCTTCAGGGCGGCGTGGTAAGCAATACTCGTAAAAGTCTTTTTCTGTCTCGCTTCCCTTTGCATTTGCTAACCTGATTTTTGCAGGATGCCGAGTCCGTCAGCCAACTTCACGCGAGGATCGCCGACCTGGAAACGGAGAATACTTGCCTCAAGGATCAGGTTCGCGATCTGACCCTGGCGGTGCTCCCCCCTCTGGCCAGCCGCGCAGCGAAAAGGAGGCCAACCGCAAAAAATCGATGGAGATCGCCAAGCTTGTCTTCAAAACCCTTAAGGGGGCGGATCTGATCGTTCCGGACGCCATGGAGCTCACCGCGGAGGAAGTCGTCCCCGATCTGTTCACGCCGATCTCTAAGATGGAGGATCGCGGGAGCGACTAAGGGACTACCCGGCGAGACGCCTCAACTTTTTTACTGTTTATAATGTGAAATTTTTCTTTTTGCCGGCGAGCTCGCCGTTGGACTGTAACCCATTTTTTGAGGAATGAAAAAGAAAAATTTTGTCTATCTTTCCAATGTCATTGTCTTATTTCTTATTTCTTTTTGCACGATTATGATTTTCTTACGCTCGCGCCCTTAAAGCTTTCATTTGACTCTCGCGTTCGCATCTCCTTAATTAACAATTCTCCCATTGTCGTGTTGTATCTGGGTCGCTCTCGCCCCATTCTATTTTGCGGCGATGATAAGGCTATCACGCTGTAGAACATTATCCTTGCTTGGGATGTACCCTGTGGGGGAACATTGCGAGCGGGGCCAGCATTACCCTGCCTCGCTCGCGCTCGCTTCTTGCGAGCTTTCATCGTTACCCATGGGCCACCGCGACGACGTGCCCTTTCTGGTTCGCCGTTTTAACGCACGCCACCAAAATTTATAAGTAAATTTGCGAACATCAGGCTCAGTCGCTCTGCCGCGATCTATTCTCTTATGCGAACAGGCCCCTAGTCTCTCCTCGCCCGGGCCTTGAAGTTGCTTGCGAGCCAAGTCTCTTACCAGGAGTAACCTACTCGCCTGCCTCCCCAGAGATCAACCTGACCCACCATCTATGAGAGCCCGACAGCGGAAACGATCTGGGGCATTCCAGCTCTAAACCACTTGACACCTTGTCAGCCTCTCCAGAGATCAACCTGACCCACCGTCTAAGAGAGCCCGACAGCAGAATCGATCTGGGGCATTCCAGCACCAAACCACTTGAAACTTTGCCAGCCTCTCCAGAGATAAACCTGACCCACCGTCTATGAGAGCCCGATAGCGGAATCAATCTGGGGCATTCGAGCACCAAACCACTTGAAACATTGCCAGCCTCTCCAGAGATCAACCTGACCCACCGTCTATGAGAGCCCGACAGTGGAATCGATCTGGGGCATTCCAGCACCAAACCACTTGAAACATTGCCAGCCTCTCCAGAGATCAACCTGACCCACCGTCTATGAGAGCCCGACATCGGAATCGATCTGGGGCATTCCAGCACCAAACCACTTGAAACATTGCCAGCCTCTCCAGAGATCAACCTGACCCACCGTCTATGAGAGCCTGGCAGCGGAATCGATCTGGGGCATTCCAGCACCAAACCACTTGAAACATTGCCAGCCTCTCCAGAGATCAACTTGACCCACCGTCTATGAGAGCTCGATAGAAGAATCGATCTGGGGCATTCCAGCACCAAACCACTTGAAACATTGCCAGCCTCTCCAGAGATCAACCTGACCCACCATCTTTGAGAGCCCGACAGCAGAATCGATCTGGGCATTCCAGCACCAAACTACTTGAAACATTGCCAGCCTCTCCAGAGATCAACCTGACCCATCGTCTATGAGAGCCTGGCAGCGGAATCGATCTGGGTCATTCCAGCACCAAACCACCTGAAACATTGCCAGCATCTCCAGAGATCAACCTGACTCACCGTCTATGAGAGCCCGACAGCGGAATCGATCTGGGGCATTCCAGCACCAAACCACTTGAAACATTGCCAGCCTCTCCAGAGATCAACCTGACCCACCGTCTATGAGAGCCCGACAGCGGAATCAATCTAGGGCATTCCAGCACCAAACCACTTGAAACATTGCCAGCCTCTCCAGAGATCAACCTGACCCACCGTCTATGAGATCCCGGCATTGGAATCGATCTGGGGCATTCCAGCACCAAACCACTTGAAACATTGCCAGCCTCTCCAGAGATCAACCTGACCCACTGTCTATGAGAGCCCGGCAGCGGAATCGATCTGGGGCATTCCAGCACCAAACCACTTGAAACATTGCTAGCCTCTCTAGAGATCAACCTGACCCTCCGTCTATGAGAGCCCAGCAGCGGAATCGATCTGGGGCATTCCAGCACCAAACCACTTGAAACATTGCCAGCTTCTCTAGAGATCAACCTGACCCACCGTCTATGAGAGCCTGGCAGCGGAATCGATCTGGGGCATTCCAGTACCAAACCACTTGAAACATTACCAGCCTCTCCGGGGATCAACCTGACCCACCGTCTATCTGAGCCCGACAGCGGAATCGATCTGGGGCATTCCAGCACCAAACCACTTGAAACATTGCCAACCTCGCCAGAGATCAACCTGACCCACCGTCTATGAGAGCCCGGCAGCGGAATCGATCTGGGGCATTCCAGCACCAAACCACTTGAAACATTGCTAGCCTCTCCAGAGATCAACCTGACCCACCGTCTATGAGAGCCCGGCAGCGGAATCGATCTGGGGAATTCCAGCACCAAACCACTTGAAACATTGCCAGCCTCTCCAGAGATCAACCTGACCCACCGTCTATGAGAGCCCAGCAGCGGAATCGATTTGGGGCATTCCAACACCAAACCACTTGAAACATTGCCAGCCTCTCCAGATATCAACCTGACCCACCTTCGATGAGAGCCCGACAGCGGAATCGATCTGGGGCATTCCAGCACCAAACCACTTGAAACCTGCCAAAGAATTACTCCAAAATTCATGTATTGAGTAGGAAATATTCAAAAGTCAGTTACAAAAACTGCTAAGGATAAAATCTCTTCAAATCATCCCCACTCCTGGCTTGGCTGAGAGATACCCCTTCCACATCCTGGAGGTGGTACCCTCCTGACTTGAGCACTTTACTTACAATGTAAGGCCCCTCCCAATTGGGCTCTAGCTTACCAACCGAGGCTCCTCTTCCGGCCGCGTCAACCTTCTTTAGTATTAAATCTCGTTTTTCGAAGTGCTTTATCCTGATGTGCTGGTCGAAGTATCTGGACATCCGCCTCTTGACTTCCTCCTGTCGGACTGTAGCGAGGTCTCAGAGCTCTTCTACCAGGTCCATGGACAACCTTTGCTCTGCAGCATTTTCTATTAACCATTCTCCATCTTCTTCGCCCGTGGTGATCACCTTGGGGGTTTTGACTTTGAACTCTATCGGGATAACGGCCTCAGACCCGTGGGATAGTTTGAAGGGGGTCTCCTCTGTGGCCGTGCTTGGAATAGTTCTCAAAGCCCATAGGACCAAATGTAGCTGCTCCACCCAATTGCCTCTGAGATTCTCTACCTTCTTCTTTAGTAGGTTGACGATTATCTTGTTCGCCGCCTCCACCTGGTCGTTGCTCCATGGGTGGTGGACCGACGCGAACCTGATGTCTATGCCGAGTTGGGTGCAAAAACTAACAAACTCCTCGCTGGAGAATTGGGGTCTGTTATCTGTCACGATGGCTAGAGGGAGCCCATGCCTGCAGATTATTTCACCCCAGACAATGTTTCTCACTACCTGACATGTTACCTTGGCCAGCGCCTTCACTTCGACCCATTTGGAAAAGTAATCTATCATCACCAGTAGGAACTTTCTTTGGCCGCTTGCCTGGGGGAAGGGTCCCACCAAATCCAATCCCCATATAGCGAAGGGCCACAGAGCTGTGATGGTCCGGAGCCTTTGGGATAGGAGGAGTTGGAGTGGAGCATAGAGCTGCCACTTTGAACACTTCCTCGCGAATTTTGCTGCATCCTTGCTGAGGGTAGGCCAGAAGTAGCCTTGCCTCAACACTCTCCCTTCCAGAGTCCGGCTCCCAGAGTGACTGCCACACTACCCCGAGTGGATTTCCTAGAGGACTCTCGGGACCTCCTCCTTAGACACACAACGAGCCAGGAGCCCCGAGAGTGTTTTGCGGTATAGCTGCCCTGCATATAAGGAGTAATATGCCAATTTGTACCTGAACTGCCGTTTGTCAATGTCTCCTTCAGGGAACTTTCCCGACGCCAGGAAGGTGATGAAGGGATCCATCCACGACGTTCGCTGATCCACCTCCATCAACTCCCCCTCTTCAATGGAAGGTTGGAAGAGTTCTGACACTGATCCCCTTGCCCGGGGACCGAACTTGGCTAGTAGGCCCGCCAGGGTGCTCTCCTCCCTCGGCACATGTGTGATGGAAAAAGTGCGAAATTGGCCGATGACCCCCTTGACCTTCTCTAGGTAGCATTGGAGGGTCGGGTCCCTTGCTTCAAATTCTCCCCTGATTTGGCATGCCACCACCATGGAGTCCGTTGAGACATCCACGTCCTGCACTCCTAGCTCCCTATCCAGCCGCAGGCCCACTATCATTGCCTCGTACTCGGCTTGGTTGTTGGTAATAGGGAAGTGGATGCTCAGGGCTTGCTCGATCTTTGTTCCTTGGGGGCTTATCAGGACGATTCCTCCTCCATAGGAGTGCTTCCCTGACGCACCATCCACTAGCATCTTCCAGGCAACCGGGGGAAGTGATTCATGTTCCCCCACTTCAGTTGCATAGTCCACCATGAAGTCCGCCACCTCTTGTGCATTGATTGACGTCCTAGGCACAAACGTGATGTCGAACTCACTTAGCTCCACGGACCATTTGGCTAGCCTCCCTGAATGCTCCACCCCCTCCATAACTTTGCGAAGTAGGTGGTCAGTCACCACTTTGATTGAGTGCGCTTGGAAGTATGACCTGAGCTTTCGGGCCGATACCACCAAGGATAAAGCCAACTTCTCCAAAATTGGGTATCGGAGCTTTGCCTTCCTCAGCACTCGGCTGACTTTATAGATGGGGAACTGCCTCCTCCATTCTTCCCGGACCAACACCAAACTTACTGCCTCCGATCCTACCCCTATGTATAGGGATAGGTCCTCCCCTTGCCTTGGTCCCGGGAGTAGAGGGGTCTGGGTGAGTTGCCCTTTCAAAGCTTGGAAAGCTTCCACACATTCCGAGGTCCATTCGAACTTCTTGTTTCCCCGTAACACCTTGAAGAAAGGTGCACACTTCTCACCCGCCTTTGAGAGGAACCTGCTGAGCCCGACCAATTTTCCCGTGAGGCGTTGAACCTCCTTCGCGTTTCTTAGCGACCCCAACTCCAAGATTGCTTTAACCTTATCTGGGTTAGGCTCCACCCCTGCCCGGGTGAGCAAGTGGCCTAGGAATTTTACACTGCTAGCCCCGAAGACACACTTCAGGGGGTTGAGTTTCATCTTGTACTTCCGCAAGGTCCCAAAAGTCTCTTCAAGGTCTTGGAGGTGAGACTTGAGGTCCCTGCTCTTTACCATGAGGTCATCAACATAGACCTCCAGGTTTCTTCCCTTCTGCTCGCGGAAGTCCCTGTCCATCATCCGCTGGTATGTAGCCCTGCATTCTCGAGCCCAAAATGAATTATTTTATAACAATAGCATCCATCCCCTGTGATGAAGGAGACATCCTTGATGTCGGGAGGGTGCATGCGAATTTGGTGATAACCTGAAAAAGCATCTAAGAAAGACATCACAGAGAAACCGACGGCCGAGTCAACCAGCGCGTCGATTCTAGGCAAGAGGTAACAATCCTTGGGGCATGATTTATTAAGCAAGGAAAAATCAATGCACATTCTCCACTTACCATCCCCTTTTTTCACCATCACTACGTTGGAGACCCAGCCGGGGTACTGGATCTCTGATACAAAACCGGCCTTGATGAGCTTGTTCACCTTCTCCCGAATAGGTGCCTCCAGCTTGTCAGCAGTGGACCTCTTCTTTTGGCGAATGGGGCGAGTGCTGGGATCGAGATTGAGGTGATGGCATGCCACATCCACATCGATCCCCGACATCTCCGCAGCACTCCATACGAAGACATCCACGTTGTCTTGAACGCAAGCCGAGACCTTCCTCCGGTCCTCCGGGTTGAGCTCCCCACTGATCCTGATCTTCTCGATTGTTCCGGCCTTGGTGGTCACCTCCACCTCTACCACCTCCTCCACAGCTTCCAACATGGATTGGTCCCTAGGTACTGTCCTCCTTTCCGCCACCAGCGAGCGCTTTGGCTTCTTTGTCCCTCTCTTCCTCTCCCACTACCATCAACTCCTCCACCCCTCCTCCCGGGGTCTCTTCTTCTTTCTCTCCCTCTTTCCCCTCCTCCACCCTAGGCCCCTCAACGACCCCTCCCTGGGCATAAACTACTCCATCATCCATCCTTCCTTCCAGCTTCTCCTCCTCCTCGGCCTCGGCCACTTTTTCCATCACCTTATCCCACTCCTCCGCTTCTTCCATCCAAGAGATGGTGTTGACGGCAGTCACATAGCACTGCCTCACCACCTTGGGGTCTCCCCTGACCCGGATCTGGATTCCTCCCGTGCTGAACTTGAGGCACTGGTGGAAAGTTGATGGGACGCATCGGAACGCGCTGATGAGAGGCCGTCCGAAGATGGCGCTGTAGCTGCTGGGGGCATCCACTATCACGAAGCGGCAGTTCCGGGACTGCCCCCCCAAGGTCACATGGAGTCCCACTCCGCCTTCCACTTCCTTCCTCTCTCCTGAGATCCCAAACAGAGGGCCATCCGAAGCCAACACCCTTCTGGCCTCCACCTTCATTTCGTCGAATGCCCTCTTGAAGATAACGTTGACCGAGCTCCCGTTGTCCACGAGAATTCGAGACACCGTGAAGTTCTCGATGGTGGTTTGGATGACCAATGCGCCGCAGAAAGGGTCCTCATGACCCGACATATCCCTTTGGGAGAAAGTAATCTTTTCTGCTGGGGGTGGAGCCGTGGATGTCGAAGCCACGCTCTGACAGTAGACGGTATGAAGGCTTGCCTTGCGGGTTGCCTCTACCCCTACTCCCCCGTGGATCACCCCGATCCCTCCTAGGGTCCCCAAATTGACACTGTCCTCACACCTCTCCTCCTCGTCCTCCCGAGGCAGGACTTCCTCGATCCTCACTTTCTGCTGCTGCCGCGGCACCGACGCTCTAGCTCTCTTTATCTCTAAGAATTCGGGGCAGGTGGCCGTTGTGTGACCTTCCTCATCATGGAAGTCACAGTACGACAATGCCGCCTCTCCCCTCTCGGCCTCTGCCACCCTATTTCCTCTTCTCCTCCGTGCTCCTGCTTCCACTCCTTCTCTCCTTCCTCTTCCTCCTCTTCCTCGTCTGATCGCCATAGCCTGCTGAGGCGGGGGAGGCATCTGCCTCGGATCCTGGCTCCATCCTAACTGTTGGGGTCTTCCTTGCCCCCCATAGATGTTACCCCCTCCTGGGGCGTAGCTTCTTCCCTGACCTTGCATTCCCCCGCCATGTTGCCTCCATCCCCCCTCCGGGGCCCGGGGATCTTCCCTTCTCCTTACTTCCTGCTGCTTGACCTCCGACTCACTAAGATTTGCTAACCTCCTGGTGAGCTCCGAATTGGTATCTTCACTCTCGACCTCCTCCGCCACCCTCTCCATTAAGTCCTCGTAGGAGACGGGGGGGGGGGGGGGGGGGGGGGCTTTCCTCTTCAAATCCATCTTGAAGAAACTCTCCTTCAGCCCCAACGTGAAGGCGAGCTGAAGAGCATACCCGAGCATCTTCTGGGTGAGCAGAACTTCCTCCTGAAACCGATCTGCATAATGAGCCAACGACTCCTTGGGCTCCCGCTTCACCTTGAAGAGGGACTCGGCGTCCTTCTTCCTCTTCTTCGAAGTTGAAAACCTCAACAAGAAACTTCTACGCAAATCTTCGAATGCATAGATCGATCCGACGGGAAGTTAGTTGAACCACTCCCGAGCTTTCTCCTTCAGGGAGACGGTGAAGAGCCGACACTTTAAGGCATCCGACATCGGCCTGATAGAGACCGAGTCCTCGAATGACTGCAAGTGCTGGACTGGGTCATCCCGACCATGGTAGTAGACCCTGTCCCACTCCCCGAACCCTTCCGGAATGGGTGCGGAAAGCACCAACTCGCAGAAGGGGCTTCCCCTACCTGCCATCTTCTCCTGCTCCACTCCCCCCCCCCCCCGAGCTACCTTGCCTGCCTGGATCAGGCTCGTCTGCACCACACCCGCCTGTCCCTCACTCGCCTGTACCGCACTCGCCTGTGCCGCACTCGCTGGCACCGAGGTCGCCGGACTGGCGAACAGCACTCACCCCTCCAGGTCCGACTCTGACCCTCCGACTACCTCCTTTCCAGCCCTTCCTCCCAGTGAACCCTCGCCAACCGCTGCCAGAGCATGGGGTGCTTGAGCCGCTGGGGTCGCGAGCTCGCTACGTAGCGCTGCGACTGCGAACCCGAGGGTGTCGAGGACTTCTCGCCTGAAGTCCGAGAACATCTTCTGCACTGCCGCCGGGGGTGACCCGCAGAAATCCTCGTCTTGCTCTTCATCTCCTGCCATGTCCCTTTCTTGGAATCTTCCTGGACCAGCCGCGCTCCACGCTCACAGCACCAAAATGTTGAAACCGATTTCTCGGTCTCTTGTGAAGCTCGGGCCCTTAACAAGTTGAGGGGAAGCTAGCCCTTACTAGTCCCTTGAAAGGAGTAGACCGGAGACTCGGAAACGGACTAAGACCTTAGTTGCAGCGAGGAGGTCCCACCACAAACCCGGAAGATTGTTGAGCGCTTCCCCACCCAAGCCAAAGCTGTGACTTGGGCACCTTAGAGAGCTAGAGAGCTAAACCAAAGTAACCAAGGGAAGAAGGAGAAGCTCATAGAACTGAGATTGGAATCTTCTCCCAAGGTTCCCTTAAGGTCTATTTATAGTTTTTTGTTCGTGGTCTGTTAATAGCGGAATTCTGCCTTTTGGTTTTACTAAACGCACCCCAATTTGTCCTGCTAACAACCAAACTCCGCTGTTTGGATGGGCTAACGACAGACCATTGGGGGTAGGGGGGGGGGGATAATTTCACTCCCTACCGAGCTGAGTTGCAGGTGGGGGAAAAATCGCTGAGACAACCCGGTCCCAGCGGATCCGCTGAGACGGGACAGAAGTGACCGTTAAGACGACCGATCCTCTCATCCCAACCGCTGAGACAGATTCAAAGATGCTGTCCGTCGGACGCCGGACAAATTTTGTCGAACATCGAGCTGAGTTCGTCGATCTTAACTTAAGCTCGGCGTTCATCGAACGCATAACAGAGTTCGTCAAAGCCTAAGCTGAGTTCGCCGAGCTTAACTAAAGCTCGGAATTCGTCGAACGCAGAACATAGTTCGTCAAACCCTAAGCTGAGTTCGCCGATCTTAACTGAAGCTTGGCGTTCGTCGAACGCGGAACAGATTTCGTCTAACGTAGATTGAATTTCGTCGGAAGTGGGCGGGAGCTCCGCCTTCTTTTGAGCGATCGGCGAGTGCCCGACTCGCTCGCCTTCTTGCGAGCTGACCTTGAGGCTCGGGCTCGCCGGGACACGACTCGCGTGCCTTCCTGCGAGCTCTCCTTGGCCTTAGTGTAAATCTGCTGAACCGGCGGGATGACTGTTAGCCGAACTGAGACGTGACGCGAGTTCGTCGAACGGAGAAGCCCATTCGTCGAACGGAGAACTGATTTCGTCGAATGCCATTTGAAGTTCGTCGAACACGAAGACTTGGAAGAAATCCGGCTCGTCCGCCTCCTCGCGAGCAGCCGGCGAGTACCTGGCTCGCCCGCCTCCCTGCGAGCTGACCTTGAGGCTTGGGCTCGCGGGGACATGACTCGCGCGCCTTCCTGCGAGTAACCCTTGAAGCTCTGGCTCGCCTTCTTTGTTACCTCTTCCACCTGTTGGATCTGAAACCCCTCTTAGGCGAGGCGCTGAGAAGGCGCTCGAGCCCGCTGAGACAATTGCTTGTCCTAGCGGGTCCGCTGGGAAGGGACAGAGATAGCCGCTGAGATGGCGCTCGAGCCCTCTGAGACAATCGCTTGTCCCAGCGGGTCCACTGGGATGGGACAGAGATAGCCGCTGAGACGGACGGCCCTCCCAGCCCAGCCGCTGAGATGATTTCATCGGGGCTGAAGCGTGGCATTCGTCGAACTAAGAATGGCTTTCGTCGAACTCAAATCGGAGTTCGTCGGTCTCAATGAGAGCTTGTCGGACTGAACGGCGAGTTCGCCGATCGCGAAGTTCCGGCTTGCCCATCCTCCTATGAACGGAACGCGATAACCAGGCTCGCCCGCTTCAGCTCGTCTGCCTCCCTGCGAGCTACCTTCGAGGTCCCAGCTCGCCTTTCCTATCACTTCCTCCACCTGCTGATTGCCTGTACCTTTTCCTACCTCTTGGCGAATATCGGGGTTGTACATAGAGCCCCCAGGGAGGAAAGGTACAGGTCTAACTCTGGTAAACAAGATTTAAATAACACTGTTTGTTATTCCTGCAGCAAGACAGGTCACATGGCCGCTGACTGCCCTTCTAAGAAGAAGGAGTCAAGGAACTATGAAGAGAGAAGAAGCTCAAGGAGCAAGAGGAAATTAGATAAAGGATTCATGGAAAAGAAGGTCAGAACACTGAGTGGTTCTGACTTAAGTTCCTCTGGCACTGAGGAAGATGCACTCTTTGGCTTGATGGCCATAGGTGAAGACAACCAGGATGACATCTATCCTGGGAAGGTAAGCAACAAAACTCCTCTATCTGACTCTGATTCTGAATCAGTAGCAGATTTTGTGCATGATGATGAGGGTGTGTCTGCTGCCAACAGCACAGCCTCAAGATCCCAATATGATGTTGAATCTGAACTGATAAAGCAATATAAAGCCCTATGGAAAGCTTTCAAAAGCTGTAAGAAACTCCTCAAAGTCCAGACCAAGGAGTTAGATTCTTTGAAGACTGTTCAATCTGAGCTCCAGGAGACAGCTGAGAAGCTGGCTGCTATGAGCAAAGAAGTGAACAAATTCAAGGAAGCCATAAGGCTTAAAAATGCTAAATTGGGACAGAAGAACAAGGTCATCAAGGACCTTGAGGAAATGTTGTTGGCTGAGAAGAAACTGGCATCCAGCTTCTCGATGCCCAAAACAATCCTGCCTATCATTAACACCTTCTTTGGACAGTTCAGAGCTGGTATTGGTTTTGATCAGGAGACAGTTAAGGGCAAAGATTCTGAAGCTAGACCTTCCTACAAGAAGGTGCTGGTGTCAAGTCCTTCAGCCACAAACCTGCAGCAACAACAATCAAGAGTAGGGGAAAGGTTTTTCCTACAAAGCCTGTTCCCAAGAAGGTGAATCAAAATGTGGTGAGACCGATTCCACCCCAAACTCACACATATGAGGTTCACCTAAGATCTGTTAGGCAAGAAGCATGCTCTTCTGCTCATCAGCACTGCCACCAAACTCAGATGGTGAAGCAGAAGAGAAGATACAACAGACATGAATGCTGGTGTTGTGGGAAAGTAGGACACTTTGCCTTGGACTGTTGGTTCAACCCAACAGGGCTCAATGCAAAGAGAGTGCAGAACCCTTTGTGGTTTAGTGTTCCTTTATACCAACCTAACAGAAACCGAGGACCCAATCCTTATTGGGTACCTAAGGGGAAGTAATTTGTCTTGCAGGTAGGTCCAAATGCCAACCAATCTCCAAGTTGGTATTTGGACAGTGGCTGCTCCAGGCATATGACTGGAGTCAGAAGGTACTTGAAAGAGTTCACCCCTGTGGAGAATGGACCAACAATGATTATTGGAGGTTCAGAAAAGGAAGTGACCAGGGGCTATGGTAGCATCTCAAATGGGTTAGTTACAATCACAAAGGTGGCTTATGTGGAGGGATTGAAACACAATCTCATAAGCATAAGTCAACTTTGTGACTTAGGCTTTGTTATTACCTTCCACAAGGACAAGTGTCTAATTAAGAAATCCTTAGATTCTGAGGCAACCTTAACTGGCACTTGGAGTGAGAATATTTATTGTCTAAATTTTCTCAATACAAATTCTTCCATGCCCATATGTCTTGTGGCTAATGGAAAAGAGGCTCTCTGTGTTCAATGGCACAAGTGACTTGCACACATCAACTATATGACAATAGGCAAGCTTTTCTCACAAAACCTAGTTAGTAATGGACCTGATATTAAGTGCATCAAAGATGGTCCATGTCAAGCTTGCCAACTTGGAAAGCAGACTAGGACCAGCTTTAAAAGCATATCTAACAAAGAGTCCACTAGGTGCTTTTTTCTACTGCACCTGGATTTGTTTGGTCTTATGTCAGTTCATAGCTTAGGAGGGAAGGCCTACACTCTTGTAGTTGTTGATGATTATTCAAGGTTCACTTGAGTATTCTTCCTCAAAAAGAAGTCAGATACCCTAGATATCTTGAAAAATTTTGTCAGGTAGATCCAGAACGAGATGGACTGTACTGTGGTCAAACTCAGAAGTGACCATGGGACAGAATTTCAGTCTGGGGCCACGACAGAATTCTGCCAAGAACTAGGTATCTCCCAAGAATTCTCCTCACCCAGAACTCCTCAATAGAATGGGGTTGCTGAAAGGAAGAACAGAACCTTGATAGAGGCTAGTAGGACAATGCTAAGTGACTCCTCTCTACCAGAATACTTCTGGGCAGAGGCTGTCAATACAACTTGTCATGTGATAAACAGGGCTTCGATCATCAAAGACCACAAGAAAACTCCCTATGAGTTAATGAAGGGAAGAAAACGAACCTTATCCTACTTTAGGATTTTTGGAAGCAAATGATATATCCTTAATAATGGGAAATCCAAGCTAACTAAGTTTGCTGAGAAAAGCAGTGAGGGTATTTTTGTTGTCTACAACTCTCATAGCAAGGCCTATAGAGTGTACAACATCAATAACCAAGCAGTGGAAGAATCTGTTCATGTGGTATTTGATGAGACTAACCTTATATATAAGTGCTGGTTTAGTTCTCTAGTGAATGCAGGTACAGTGGAGAGACTAGAGAAGTTATCCATTGGAGACAATGCTGGTACCTCACCCAGAAATAAGAATCAGTCAGTGACAGTTGAAATCGAGGAAGAACCTCCAGAAAGCTCAGAAACGGCTGAGGAAGTGCAGCCTGAAGTAGCTGCTAATGCAGAAGTGCCCAGAATACTACCAACTGCCTTGAGACAAGTAAGAGATCATCCCGAAGAGCAGATAATAGGAAATGTCAACCAAGATGTGATGACAAGGAGCAGAGCTGCAAATGAAGCATTGTACCTGAGTTTTCTCTCTCAAATTGAACCCAAGAAATTTGAGGAAGCAAATCAGGATCCATTTTGGATTGCTGCAATGCAGGAGGAACTGAACCAATTTAAAAGTTACAAGGTTTGGAAACTGGTTCCAAGACCCCAAGGACAGAACATCATATGGACTAAATGGGTCTACAGAAACAAGTTGGATGAAAATGGAATCATCACCAAGAATAAAGCAAGGCTAGTGGCAAAAGGCTACAGACAAGAGGAAGGGATATATTTAGATCAGACATTTGCTCCAGTAGCCAGACTGGAAGCAATAAGACTGTTTCTAGCCTATGCAGCATACCAAGGCTTCAAGGTCTACCAGATGGATGTGAAGTTAGCCTTTCTAAATGGTGACCTCAAAGAGGAGGTATATGTAGAGCAGCCATCAGGTTTTGTAGATTCTACTCATCCTGATTATGTTTATTTTCTTAGAAAAGCTCTTTATGGCTTAAAGCAGGCTCCTAGGGCCTGGTATGAGACCCTATCAAGCTTTCTAATTGAGAACAAGTTCTCAAGGGGAAAGATTGATAAGACATTGTTCCTAAGGGAAGTGAAGGGCAAGATCTTGCTAGTGCAGATCTATGTGGATGACATCATCTTTGGCTCTGCAGATAACAATCTCTGCAAAAAGTTTGCCAACTTGATGCAGGGAAAGTTTGAGATAAACAATATGGGTGAGCTCAAATAATTCCTAGGTCTCCAAGTGAAACAATCTGATGATGGTATATTCATCTCCCAGACCAAGTTCACTAGGGAGCTGGTCAAGAAATTTGGATTGGAGAGTGCTTCTTCAATGAAGACTCCAATGGGAACCAATGTGTCTCTGGACAAGGATGAGAAGGGCATACCCTTTGATGAAACCAAGTATAGATGCATGATTGGATCCTTGCTCCATCTAACTGCAAGAAGGCCTGACATAATGTTTGCTGCATGTGTCTGTGCTAGATATCAGGTGAATCCTAAGGAATCTCATCATGTCTCTGTCAAGAGAATCTTAAGATACCTAAAGGGTACATCAAATCTTGGCCTATGGTACCATAGGAACAATGGTTGTGAACTAACTGGCTACTCAGATGCAGGTTATGTAGGGTGCAAGGAAGACAGGAAGAGTACATCAGGGAAATGTCAATTCCTTGGTGGAAGACTGATCTCTTGGAGCAGTAAGAAGCAGACCAGTGTGGCAATCTAAATAGCAGAATCAGAATATATCTCGGCTGGGAGCTGCTGTGCCCAACTGCTATGGATCAAACATCAATTTGAAGATTACAACCTAAAGATGACCAAAACACCCCTATTTTGTGACTCTTCAAGTGCAATCTCAATTGCTAAGAACCCTGTCTCTCACAGCAAGACTAAGCATATTGAGATCAGGTATCACTTAATCAGGGAGCATGTGGAAAATGAAGATATCAACCTTGAGTTTGTCCCAATAGACAAACAAGTGGCTGATATATTTACAAAGCCCCTAGATGAAGCTAAGTTCAACTTCCTCAAATTCCAACTAGGAATGTTGAACTTAGAGTGATCCTTTACTTATTTTTCACTAATCCCTTTCTAGAAGATTGTTTAGAAAATCTCTCAGGGTTTGCATGAACTATAACCGAGCAAGGGGGAGCCTTGGACTATTGTCTACTTAAAGAAGAGCTCCAGGAAAAAAATCAGAAAGGGGGAGAAAGGAAGGGCATCAAATGTTCAAGACAAGATGCTCAAGAAGACCTCAAAGATAGGGGGAGCAAAGAAGTAGGGGGATCCATAAAAGAAGAGACATCAAATCAAGTGGGAGCTACAAGCTTGATGTACTCAGGAAGTACAATCTTATATGCTCAATAGACTAAGATTATTATATTTATTGTCAAGTGAAAGTAGTCTTGAATTGAGATTCTGACTTCTTCAAATAGGGGGAGATTGTTGGGAATCTTGCCCACATGATTCCTGATTTGAAGAAGTCACCAAGTCAAGAATACTTAACTTTGTATTTGATCACTTCTTTAGCTTATAAATCTCAGGAAGTTAGAAGAACAAAGTTCATCGAACGCAGAAGCAAGATCATCGAACTTAGAAGGAAGATCGTCGACCGCTGAGACTTGGTGTGTTCGTCGAACTCAGAAGGAAGATCGACGACCGCTGAGACTTGACATGTTCTGTTTACCCAGAAGATCGCCTCCAAGTAGCCCTTCTCGCAGACTAGGCGGTCTGAGGATGCAAGTTGCCCGGTTCAGATTCAACAGGGCTCGTCAGCACTAGCCAACACAATCCGGGCGGTCTGACAGAATCCGGATCGCCCCCACAGATTGAAGATCATCAAGGTCTAAGTCCCTAAGGCTAGCCGCGGTGTCAAGTTAGAGACCGCCCGGGTTGCGCCATGAAGACTATCGAGGCTCAAGTCCAGAGGGCAAGCCGCGATCTCAAGTCGGAGACCGCCCGGGTTGAATCATCGCCTTGATCGCAGCATCTTCAGTCTCCGATCAGGACAGATCAGGAGCGCAAGCCGCCAAGCCGCGCGACTTCTTTCTTTTCTCCTTTCTGTATCCGGTCACCGCCTGCCCGATTCTCCTGTACCCGGGTAGGCGGTTATTTTATCCCTGCCTGTTCGGGCAAGCCCCCGAGCCTTTAAATAGGGGGCGGAGATGTTCCCAAGGCACGCACACTCGAATTCAGGAGCTCGCTTATTTGAGCTGCGGTCTCGAGTTTCCCGTCTTGCGACCTGTCTGATCGGCTGGCTTCTACTTTCCTGCTTCTGTAACCCGCTGTAACCGCTTCATTTAAATCAAATGAAAGCCCGTCATAGGAGTGGCATTCGCCATGACGGGCGAAGTCTGGCCTTGACCGCTACTAGCGGTCTAATTTTCTCTAACCAAAAAGTAACCGACAGCCCGCAACCTCAGATTTCCTTCGGAGGTGCAATTTCAGATTCAACAGAAACACGCGACCTTTGGATCGCGGACTATCGGTGAAACCTTTTGTCAAAATGTCAGACCGCCAGTTCCCACTTGGAGACCGCTTCTACCACAGTGAAGATTCCCTATGGGAGGCTCTGGAGCAATCGAAAAGAGAAGCCGAGCGCGCTAAGAAAGCGACTGATCAGCGTCTGGACGCGATCAGCGAGGCTCTAGCACTGTTAACCGAGCGGTTGGTCCCTCAGCAGACCGCGGTTAATCAGGTGGTGACTCCAGTCCCTCCTCCTCCTCCTCCTCCGTACCCGCTACCACAGGTCGCCAACTTCCAACCACTACAAGAAGGTTTTGCGGCCAGGAAAAACTTCTACCAAGAGGTCGCGCACAGCATGCCGGCTCGAGTTCTCGATTTCCAAGGGGCGGCTTCTCATGCTGCCCGCCTTTCCTACCCGCCTGAGGTCGCTGCTCATCATTCCTACCTGCCAAAAGCTGCTGCCCGTTCCTCCTACCAGGCGGCTTGTCCGCGAGTAGCCGCAGCTCAGGCGGCTTATTATTCTGCCCCTCTTCTATATGAAGATGTTGTAGATAATTCTCCCTTCGTGGAAAAAGTCCGAGGGGAGCCGGCCCCAAACAATTTCCGGGAGCCGCGTCTACCGGCATATAATGGGGAAACTGATCCAACCGTCCATCTTCAGGCCTTTGAGTCGGCCATTGCTTTGAGGAACCTTTCAGATGCAACCAAATGTAAACTACTTGTGACATCCTTTGAGGGACAAGCAAGGGAGTGGTTTTATGGGTTGCACCCCAAGTTGATTAGTTGCTTTGTTGAGCTGCGCAGGGAGTTTCTTCTCAGATTTTCTACTTCAATAAAGAGGAAAAGCGGCTCGGCGGCCCTTTTTGATATCAGGCAGCGGGAAGATGAAACGTGGGCCCATTTCGTGGACCGTTTCCAGAAGGAAATCATGGAGGTGCAGAATGTAGATCCGGAACTGTACAGGGTGTCTCTTATTCATGGCTTGAGGGAAGGCCACCTGAAATTTAAGGCAAACATAAGGGAGACAAGAACTTATCAGGAAATGATAAGTTTGGCCAACATGTTCATAAGAGGAGAAAAAAGTAACCCCGGCTACGTCGCGAAATTGGTGAGCGACAAGGAGCAGTCCAGTTCATCTTTCAATCATCCACCAGCAAACCAACCTCACTTTGAGCCCCATTCCAAGAGGGGAAGAAACTACAAACATAAGCAACCATTCATCGGCCATCAACGGTTTCAGGATCAGAAACCGCCGTTGGCCATCGCACCCAATCCATCCGTCCCTCTTCCACAAATAATGCCGGTTTACCTGCCACAGTTTGCTGCGCAGCCATCTCCTGCTATTACATCAACCTAGTGTGATGACTCGCAAGAGTCATTCACTCCTCTGAATGTTACCATGGACGAAGTCGTCCAAATCCTCCAGAAAAGGCCGGATTTCAAAAGGCCCGCTCCCCTGAAATCGGATGTTCGTAACCGAATTCCAAATCTTTACTGCAAGTATCACAAGGAGGGAGGGCATCTGACCGAAGATTGTTGGGCCCTCCGCTTATTAATAGAAAGGCTCTTGGGAGAGGGAATGCTCCGAGGCCTAGTCCGAAAGGAAGTAACTGCCGAACCAGCGGCTGAGAAAAAGAAGGAAACAGTGGAGGTAACTTGGGAATGCACTGACGTTGAAGACACCGACTGCTATGGAGATATTCTCCCTTTCAAATGAATGCATAGAGGTCAATGATGTGGGCCCCCTGGGTGACATTTATTGCATTCATGGAGGGGCTGGAGCTGAATCGTCTCGTAAATCAAGCATTGCGAGAGTCCTAAAGCAAGAAGTGGCGGCAACCACAACTTCTGCCCCTGAAAGCACCATCGTCTCTTACGGTCAGGATGATCTTTCTCCAAACGCCAACCCTTTTGACGATGCCGTGGTCATCAAAGCTGTTATTGAGAACTATACTGTTCATAAAATCCTGATCGACACGGGCAGTTCTGTCAATCTCCTTTTCCGTCCAACCTTTGATGCCTTGAAGACTGGGAAGCCTCTGCTTTCTACCAATGGGCCCCTTTATGGATTTTCTGGGGAGAAAAAGGAAGTGGAAGGTTCTGTAAAGCTCCAAGTTTCTCTTGGAGGAGTAATAAAGCTGATCAACTTCATGGTGGTGGATGCCCCAAGCTACTACTGCGCCATCTTTGGAAGGCCCATTCTTAATGCCTACAGGGCAGTAGTGTCCACTTTCCACCTTGCTCTTAAATTTGCTGCCGATGGGAGGCAGTATCGGATCAGAAGCAACCCAAAGGTGGCTCGGAAGTGTTACGTGCAAACCGTCAACATGATCACCAACATTCCTCTTCCCGAGGCCACGGCTGAAGTTCTCGAAGTTGCTGAATCTTCAAAGGCTGCTGAGGAGAGGAACGATCGAGAAGGGGCTCACCTGGAACCTGCCCAGGCAACCCAAGAAGTTCCCATTGCTGAGGGGAAGACAAGAAGCTGATCATCAATACAGTGCTGCCGGAAGAGGAGAAAGTGCATCTGATCTCCTGTCTTCTAGAGAACCTGGATATCTTTGCCTGGTCAGCGGAGGATATGCCAGGAGTGGATCCGGACGTGGCTTGTCATCATCTGAACATATCTGTTGAGTTCAAGCCAGTCCAACAAAAGAAAAGAGAAGTGGCAACCAAGCTGGCGGTGCCCATCAGAGAGGAGGTTGCAAAACTCCTGAAAGCGAACTTTATTTCTGAAATACAATATCCCACGTGGATGTCAAATGTTGTAATGGTTAAAAAATCCGGTGGGAAGTGGCGCATGTGCGTGGATTTTACCAAACTTAATAAAGCGTGCCCCAAAGATTGCTACCCTTTGCCTCAGATATATGTTTTAGTAGATTCCGCGGTTGGGTATAGTTTTATGAGCTTTCTCAATGCATTTTCGGGGTATCACCAAATCAAAATGCACAAACCTGATATCCCGCAGACTTCTTTCATCACGAACGATGAGTGTTATTGTTATCTCGTAATGCCCTTCGGACTTAAAAATGAGGGTGCAACATACCAGAGAATGATGGATACAGTTTTTAAACATCAAAAAGGCAGGAACCTTGAAGTTTACGTTGACGATCTCCTCCTGAAAAGTAAAACATTTTCAATACATTTGAAAGACCTCGTAGAGACGTTCGCTACTCTACGGAGGTTCAAATTACAATTGAACCCATTGAAATGTGTGTTCGAAGAAAACAAGGGGAAGTTACTCGGGCATCTCCTCACTCCCGATGGCCTTGCACCAAACCCAGATAAGGTGAAGGCCATCCTCGATATGACTGCTCCTCATAATACTAAGGAGGTCCAGCAATTCGGAGGAAGGTTGGCGGGGCTGAGCAGGTTTATTTCCAAATCGGGAGATAAAAGTGCTCCATTCCTTAAAACACTCTGAGGAGGATTAAAGTTTGAATGAAGCGAAGAATGCGACAAGGCTTTCGAGCAATTAAAAGTACAATTGACCTCAAATCCTCTACTTCAAAGTCCCCGTGAAGGGGAAATATTGTTCTTATACTTGGGGGTCGGCCCAGATGCAGTGAGTTCATTCCTCGTCCGGGAGGAAAAGAAGAAACAATTTTCGATCTACTATGTCAGCCATATTCTCATGGATGCAGAAACCAGATATTCGATCTTGGAAAAGCTAGCTTTGGCCTTGGTTATGTCATCACGAAGGCTTCATCCTTATTTTCAGGCTCATCCTATCCAAGTAATTACAAATCATCCTCTGAGAAGTATTCTTGAAAAGCCAGATCATTCAGGGAGGCTGGCCAAATGGGCTATTGAATTGAGCGACTTTGAAATGCCTTATATTCCCAGAACGGCGATCAAAGCACAGGTCTTGGCAGATTTCTTGGTTGATACAACAGAATCCAGTCCAGAACAAGTGGAAAAATCTCCTTTGGCTTGGGTTGTTTATGTGGACGGAGCTTCTGGTAAAAACTCTGTGGGAGCCGGAGTAGTTTTAATTAGCCCAAATGTCATCAAACTCGAGCAAGCTATCAAGTTCTTCTTTCCAGTTACAAATAATCAGGCCGAATATGAGGCACTTCTGGCTGGTTTGAGGCTTGGAAAGGAACTGGGCATAGAACACGTTCATGTTAAAACTGATTCACTGGTAATGTCTTCTCAAGTTCTTGGGAATTACGAAACATGGGAGCCAATTCTGAGGAAGTATCTGCTGCTATCTAAGAAGGAGATCGGAAGATTCAAGTCATTCATCATCGAGCATATTCCCAGGACTCAAAACGAAGAAGCAGATGAGTTGTCAAAGTTTGGTCTTCCATCAGGGGGAGTGACCTCTGAACTTTTCCATCCGGCAACAGATGAAGGGGAACTTATGCAAATCGATCAGAATCCTTCTTGGAAGGATCCTTATGAGCTGTTCTTGTCAAAAGGAGAATTCCATCATTCCATCAAAGACAGAAAGAGATTCAGGAGAAAGGCAGCCTATTATTACTTAATAGCGGGAGTCCTGTATAGGAAGACTTTGATTTCTCCCTTGGCGCGGTGTGTTTCCGAAGACGAAATTTCAATCATACATCAGGAGGTTCATTCCGGGGAACGTGGTAGCCATTCAGGGGCAAAGACTTTGGAGAAACGAATCTTGAGGCAAGGGTACTTCTGGCCAACCATGAGAAAAGATGCCGAAGCATTTGACAAGCGATGTATTCAGTGCCAAAAGTTTGCTCCTCTTCAACATCTGCCTGCTCAATCACTTAGATCAATAACTGCACCTTGTCCCTTCGCAGTTTGGGGGATGGATCTCATCGGACCCTTCCCAATGGCAAGCGGTCAGCGTCGATTCATAATTGTGATGATAGATTATTTCAGTAAGTGGATTGAGGCAAAGGCACTGGCAAAGACTACAACGCAAGTCATCAAAAACTTCATCTGGGGAGAAATAGTTTGTCGACATGGAATTCCGCTAGCGATTGTCACTGATAATGGTCCACAGTTCAACAATTCGGAAATGATAAACTTCTGTGATCAAGTAGGAATTGATCTTCGATTCTCCTCGGTACATCATCCAAGGACTAATGGCCAGGTGGAAGCAGCAAATAGGCAAATCCAGCAGCTTTTGATGAAGAGAATCTTGAATCAAAGAGGGAATTGGGCAGAACAACTCCCTTCCATCCTTTGGACTCTCCGTACTACTCCATCTTCAGCTACAGGGGAGACACCATTCAAATTATCTCATGGTTCGGAGGCTATTGTTCCAATAGAATTTGAAGTGGTCACACCCATAGTTGTATATGCAAAGGAGGGGGAGAGGCATGGATAGAGGATAATGATGAAGCTATCAAGTACAGTCTGGATTTGATCGAAGAGCTTCAGGAAGAGGCAACAGTCAGACAGGAAGAATTAAAAAGGAGAATGACCAAGTACTTTGACAGAAATGTCAGGGTTAAACATTTCGCAGTTGGTGATGTTGTACTAAAGAAGGTTGATGCCGCAGCAAGGACAGGCAACATCAGAAAGTTAAATCCCAACTAGGCAGGACCTTTCATTGTCAAGGAGGTATTAAAGAGTGGGGCTTATCTCCTACATACAAGCGAAGGAGAGGACATCCCACGCACCTGGAGCGGTGGCGATCTTAAACGATTCTATCCTTAAAATATCTTCTTCATTTCTTGCATTTTTTGGATATTCAATGAAAAGCCCCATACTGATACTTCTTCATGTCTGGTGACCTTTTTTTACACTTTTTTTATATATATCACCCTCACTGAACCGCGGAGACATCGCTAAGTTCTGCTCGAACCCCCTCGGATTGCAGTCATTAGCGTAAAACCATGAAGATCATGTGTAGCAGAGAGTTTTCGCACACGTGTAGTGGTAGCTTGCCAATTCTCGTGCGGTGGTCTTCGGAATCTTGGATCCCGGCTGATATCTAGCACACCTTTGCATCAAGGGAGGTCTAGGTGAATTTTAGCTCTATCATGCCCCGAGAGGAATATAGTTACAGCTTTGATGATCTTTCTGAGGAAAGCAATGTTCGCCGCCTAGCCCCACCTGCCCAACTGATCATCTTAGTCTGTGACCATCAAATACTCCCAGGTACTCTCAAGCGATGCCTAAACGGGACCCACAACTGAGTTGATCTCTCTGAGGAAAGCAATGTTCGCCGCCTAGGCCCACCTGCCCAATTGATCAACTCGGCTTGTAACCCTAGGCAAGAGAGCAGTTGAGTCGCTTATAGCCCTTATGACCACTTGAGGAAAGCAATGTTCGCCGCCTAGGCCCACCTGCCCACTTGGTCATCTGGGTCTGTACTTGTCTTTTTCTTTATTCCTACAGCTCTTATGACCACTTGAGGAAAGCAATGTTCGCCGCCTAGGCCCACTTGCCCACTTGGTTATCTGAGTATGTAGCTATTTTTATTGCATTACAGGGAGTTATCTCATCTCATATGGTCCTTCTGGACCGTTTGAGGAAAAAACAGGATTTCTATAAGTATATCGCAGACCGAGCGGTTTGATTTTTAAACCGCGTGGTGTGAAATAAGCAGGTACCATAATTATCAGGTGTTCTGGTTATTAAACCGGACGGTTTGAAATAAGCAGGTTATCATAAAACGCCTTAAGGCAGGTATCAGGATATCGAGTATAACCATGACCGGTCGGTCTTTTCATCTCGATCTGTAATTCTATCATCCTTATGAGTACCAGTTCTATCCGCGCGGTTCAAAATGGGCTCTTCATAGGGAAGTAATTATGATTCTTGTGGGGATGGAAATCATTACAAGTATCAAGTCACTAACCGCCCGAGTTATATATAGACCGCACAGACTTATCAGTTAATATTTATATTCACAAGGATGGGACTTACAGAAATCTGAATTACAAGTCGTTCGAATTAAATACCAACCACGCGACCTGTTAGTTGGTTTCTTATGACTTGGTGTTCTTTATCTTATGAAGCAATTATATAAAGTCGGATAATAATCACCCGGCTTGGTCTCGAATATATGGAGTCATCTAAATCGCACAGGACACATTCAAATCGCATAATCAATAATCAGGATTCTATGTCGGTTTAAAGTTATGTTCGGTTTCTGGTTATCTCGGGGCATTCATAACAAGATAAGGCAGAGCTCGAATTTCTACCCGCTCAATTATATATTGAAACCACACCGATTATTCATCAAGATATCGTGGTTAATGCTTTCTCGGGTTATATAAAAATCGCTTAATCCGGATCGAAGAAACAGGCCGCCCGAACAGGCTTTATAGTGTTCAAGTGACTATCTAATTGGAATGCATGACCTGGTTAAAAGAGAAGAAGACCGCAACAATCACAAGTAAGTCGCAGAAAACAAACAACTAGACAGGTAAAAAATTTCCATTTCATTATCAAAATGTTTTTACATTGTTTTGTAACCGACCGGCTAACAAAACCAAGCCGTCGGCTATTCAAAATAAAAACAAAATACAACTATTGCTAGTCCAGCTTGAGCCTTTTTGATGCAGGAGTGCTCGAGTTTTCGCTGTCTTCAATTGAAACGTCAGGAGAATAGCCCTCGCTACCCGACGAAGATGAGCTGCTCAGTTCGCCCGACTTGCGTTCGGATTCTTCCCCAAAATCACTGGACTCTGAGTTCGAGTTGCTCTCTCACTCCTTAGCCGCAGCAGGCTCTTCAGCTTCTTCATCGTCCTCATCATCGCTCTCCTCCTCCAAAATGGTCCCATTGAAGTTATTCTTTCCTTTGGCTTTTCGCCTAATCTTGTCCAGCTTATTTTGCAAGGTCGGATAGGCGTCTGAGAAGGTGAAGTTCTCGAAACCGGGCGCCAACCCGCCAAGTTCTCTGAGGCGGTCAAAGGCCCAATCAATTCCCTCGGCTACATGAGGGAAGAGTTCTTCCTGGTAAACCAGGTCGGTCTCATCATACTTTTTCTGCAAACAGAAATAAAGGTAAGACCTCACGGTTTGATAAATGAGAAAGTCGGTTAACAAGGTGATAACTTACCAACTCTGCCTCCTTCAGCCGTGCGACCTCTTTTTTCAATTCGATATTCTCCTTCTCAAGATGATCATTTGCCCTAATCAATCTCTTGAAGGTCATACCCATGAAGTGATTGGTGATGAAGCTTTCAGCACCAACCCGCGCGGCCTGCCGAGCGAGCTCTTCTTCAGGGACCTTCCTTAACCGCCTGAAGTTGCGCCGGCCATACATGGCAATGCTGGAGGCATCTGCGTGCCAGCCAGACTTTTCATTCGCCCAGTGGGAAAGCGCAGTGGAGACTTGGACACCATCGCCGTCCGGGTGCCAGGACAAGACCGTGCGGCCTTTCAAGTCCTTCACTTTGCTGAAGGAATGAAGGGAAGAGAAGTCGCCAGAAGAGGCCGAATCCTCATCGTCAGACATCAGCGGCTTGTTTTTTCTCTGCCTTTTCTCTCTCTGAGTCAGGACCAAGCTGGCCGGACTGACTGGCTTGCTCTTAGGGACCATTACTTCAGCTATAAAAGAGGAGTAAAAATGTTAGAACAAAAGCCCGCGCGGTCAAGTCAGAGCAGGAAGCGGGTTGAAGGAGACTTACTGTCCTCAGGCCGGACATTCTCCAGCTCAGCGAGCAGCGGAATGTAGTGACTTACATTAAGTCGCCCATTCTTAAGGAGTGTATAGGTGTCCATCTCAACCTTGTTGACGACGATTTGTTGAAAGGCTTCCTCTGGCCGTACCTGCAGATTAGGATTTAACAGGACAAGTCGGCCTTCAAATATCAGATACCTTTCTGGCCAGTCCGTAACCTTGTTCGTGAGGTTGATCATCTTCAAACCCCGACAGCTAAAGTACAGGTGGCCCTTAAACACATTCGACTCAGAATCTGGGATAGCCCGCACCGTGAAGATCTTTCTGAAGAGGTCCATTGAGAAGCAGACTCTCTCAAACTGCAGATAGGAGATGAAGCTACATATGGCGGCTATCGAGTTGGGGAGAGTTGTCCGGGAACAACTCCATAGTGTTCGAAGAACATGGCGAGATCGATAGAGATTGGGATCTTGAAGCCGCAATCGAAGTGGTCGATTGGGATGGCGATCTGATTTGGGGCGGAAGAATTTATTCGCTCATCGCGAAGTGGAAGCCGCGCGAGCAGCAGACTCCCCACCATATGCTTCTCCACGAACTCGTCCAGTTCTGCTTTGGTCAGGCAACATTCCTCATGATCGGCCGAGTGAAACGCTAAGGCCGCGTCAGATCGGGTAGCGGACACCTTTGCAGGTCGCTTCGACTAGCGCATAGCTCCCATCTTGAGATTCTGTTGAAAGAGTCTTCGGAAGGGTCGCTACTAATAGAGTAAGTGATCTGCAATTAGCAAAGTCAAATCGCGGCTAGTATAATGAACCCGCGCAGGCAGATTTTTTGTACAAAAAGCCAGTTCATTAGCAGCAAACCATAAGAATTAAAATCAAAGCAAGCGGGTTAAAGAACAGCAGAAACAAGCCGCTCGACTTATAAATCAATTCACAGACATCTATCAATATCCTAAGGAATAAAATAAAAGCATCCAAATAACAGACCGCACGGTCTGAAGAGCAAACCGAATATCATAAAATCAAGTTCAAGCAGTCAAGTTTGTCCAAAGGACCGAATAGAATAATATTACAATCATTGTTTATAACCGCATACTACTCGCGGGCATCGTTTAGAGTATCTTCCCTATGAAGTCGGGCAACATGGTCACCGACTTGCAGAACGGTACCGTGCATCTGATTAATACTATGATGGAGGTGGTTGATAATGCTGTGAAGCCGCGCGGCTCTACTCGCGTGGCTGGAATCATGCGAATAGGCAAGGCCGCTGCGGTCTGATAAGTAATAAAATATATGTATTTTTAGTATAATTATTAGTATAGTTTTAATTAATATTGTGAATTTTCTATGTAAATTAATGAATAAATTGCTTCTTTATTATTTCTGGTTTCTAACTTAGTTTTATTTTTGTTTTTGCATTTTTTTGCAAAATTTTCCCAGGTCACGCCCTCAGTCACGCCCGTGACCAAGGGCGTGTAATTTTAAAGATCAAATATCAACGGGACGGCTCGATTCAGATCAAATCCCGACAAATCGCTCAAGTCACGCCCTCGGTCACGCCCATGACCAAGGGCGTGTAAATTTAAAGCTCTGCGCCCGACGAATTTCTCTTCAGCTCACTCCAGTTGACCAAAGCACGCCCGTGACTCTTCAAGTCACGCCCGTGTTCCAGCAGAGTCACGCCCGTGAGCCGCCAGCGCGTCACGTCTCGAAGCCGCGCCCATGCTGCCGACATCAGCCACCCATAGTCACACCCGTGACTCACAAAGTCACGCCCGTGACATACCAAGTCACGCCCATGTGCAGCCATGTTTGACGGCCGGACCTTCCAGAAGATGGCGAATACAGCCGAGCAAATGTCACGCCCTAAGTCACGGCCGTGACATTCAAGTCACGCCCGTGACCTAGGGCGTGTAAAACTCAAATTTTCCCTATAAATAGAGGGGCTCGGCTGAAGTATTTTTCATCCAAATTTTGAGTAGTTCTTGTTGTATTGTGAGTTCTTTTGAGTGATTGTGAGCTTCTCTTATGAAATTCAGTTTAAGTTCGTTTTAAGTTTTTTTCGTCTTCCTAGTCTAGTTGTAATGCTGATTTCAGAAATAAAATGATATTTTTCTCATTTGGATCATCTTCCTTTTTATTAATGTTAGCGTGTGTGCGTGTATGAGTTTAGCTTTATTGCTTTCATAATTTAGTTTTATTGCTTTGATAGTTAGGTTTACTGCTTTCATAATCTAGGTTTACTGTTTTCATAGCTTAGATTTACAAGCTTTCATAAAATAGTTTTATCGTTTTCTTTTTCGCTTTATTTTATCGCTTTCATTTTAAACGCTTTCTTTTCAGTTTTTTTTAGAGTGTGTGCGTGTATGAGATTATATTTTTCTTTTTTTGTAACTTAGTTTTATTTCAGTCTTCATATAACTGCTATATACCACCCCCATCTTGAATAAGAGGCTAATTAACTTTAGCGTTTATTTAAGTCGGTTGGGACGGATATTATTTCTGCACCTTTATAAGTCTTTTCATTTCTATACCACCCCCATCTTGAATAAGGGGCTAATTAACTTTAGCATTTATTTAAGTCGGTTGGGACGGATATTATTTCTGCACCTTTATAAGTCTTTTTATTTCTATACCACCCCCTTCTTGAATAAGAGGCTAAGAACTTTGTAGCGCTTGTTTAAGGTGGTTGGGACGGATACTATTACTGTTTTTTATATAAGTCTTTTTATTTCCTTTTTACCCGCTTATATCTGCTTTACTCATTAAACATGTATTTTTCAACCGATAATGCCGTCTCCATTCCGATGAGTGGCTAATTTCCTTTAGCACACGACGTCGAAGAGCATTGGGACACAAAAATAGTTTTTCTATAAAATTAAAATATCTCTTTCTAAAATAATTAACGCTTAAGGTTTACCCGAGAATCACGTTGAGTGGAGCCACATAATCGATGTGTGGTTTTCATTTCCGTTTTCGTACCTAGTTAGCCGAGAGGCTTGTGCGTACGGATTGATCGCTCACGGGTAAAGAGAAGTGCGCTGTACCCTTGAGAGAGGACGAGGTAATTCTCCCGAATTGGAAATAAAAACCCAATAGCGGGGTTCACAACATAAAGCGAGTATTAAGAACATTCGATTGTAGAACGAGAGTTTGGTCGAATATTCATAATCTCAGGTGGGCGTACCCTCGAGAGAGGAGCGTTCATAATTATGGAACCTCCACGGTCAAGTCATCTTAATATTTTGAAAAGTCATCACTTTTAATTCTACGAAAAAATCTATTTTCGTCTCAAGGTAATTCGACGTCGCGCGCTATCTTTCTCATCGCTTAGAACTCTAGTTAATCGCTTATTACCGTCTTTCGCATTTTATCACTTAGAATTTTTGTTAAACCAACTAAAAATATTATTCCGATAAAATAATAGTTCGTTCCTCGAAGTAGCATAATCAACACGACCCGCGGAAATATACGATCCCGATATTTTCAAATAAAATATATCCTGTATTACTTGCGATAAGGTATACTTGCCTTTATCAAATGATTAATTTGGACTAATAATTCAAACACAGCTTTCCAAACTCATTTAGTGCAAAACTCTCCTTTTCTACTTTTCAATTCAATAGAATTCGGCGTTGTAGCCGAGGCGTAATTGTCAATATTCCGAAAGAAGAAAAAGACCGTTACTTCTATCCTTCAATAGGATAACCGTTAATTTCTCAAAGTAGGAGTACTTGCGAGACTCTTCAAAAACATCCGCCAATTCTAAACTCTTAATATAAAGGTTATCTTTTATTTATAAAACAAAAGAAGAAGTCCAACCAAAATCATCAAGTTTTTGGCGCCGTTGCCGGGGAACTTTGTGTTGTTATTTGAAAGTAGGAACTGCTATTAATTTTATTCCTTATCTATATATTTTTACTAAAAAACAAAAAAATACAAAAAGTAATATAAAAAATATATATATAAAACTTATATTTAAAAAATTAATAATAATAAGAAAACAAAAAATTCCAAAAAAAAAAAATTGTTTTTAGTATATGACCCGAGGAAGCTCGTCCGACGATTCGACTATTCCTTTTGACCCCGAAATCGAGCGCACTCTTCATGAGCGTATCCGATCTCGTGATCAAAACTTACTCGAAACCCCCGACGAGTCAATCGGAGATACTGCAAATATGGGCGATCCAATTCCAAATGCGGCCCCGACCCGGACCATGGCATATTATGCCCGGCCGAATTTGGACGATACAGGATCAAGTATTACTCGCCCAACAGTTAATAATAATAATTTCGAAATAAAATCCAGCATAATTCAAATGGTACAACAGTCGATTCAGTTCGACGGTTTGCCAGATGAGGACCCAAATCAGCACCTTTCAAACTGTTTAGAAATATGCGACACCTTTAAAATTAATGGCGTCACTGATGACGCCATTCGTTTACGCTTATTTCCATTTTCGCTACGGTTAAAAGCCAAATCGTGGTTGACTTCTCTTCCGAGAGGGTCCATAACCACGTGGGCCCAATTGACGGAATTTTTCTTAACTAAGTATTTTCCTCTGTAAAAAACTGCAAAACTACGCACGGATATCACATCCTTTGTGCAATTCGATTCTGAGTCTCTTTATGAGACTTGGGAGCATTTTAAAGAATATTTGCGTAGGTGTCCTCATCACGCGCTACCAACTTGGCTACAGGTCCAGACGTTTTATAATGGTTTAAATTTTTCTACGCGACAGATGATTGATGCGGCCTCCGGGGGAACGTTAAACAACAAAACCCCGGAGACCGCTCAAGCTCTGATCGACGAAATGACCATGAACGCGTACCAATGGAATGTGCCAAGGTCGCGTCCTAATAAACCGGCTGGTCTTTTTGAAGTGGACGCCACTACTTTCTTAGCCTCACAGGTAGAGCGGCTAAGTAAGCAGGTGGCGAAGATGACTGTTTCCTCCTCCACTCCCGCTTGGAATAATAATAATAATAATGTAATCGAAGAATCGGTGGATTACCTCGGTAATCCGGTTAGGCCCCCCTTCAACCCTAATAACAACCCGTATAGTAATAATTATAATCCGGGTTGGAGGACCCACCCTAATTTCTCCTGGAGCAATCCTAACAATGCTCAGAGGCCCCCAAATATGAATCCTCAAGGATTTCCGCAAGGATTTCCGCAGGGATTCCAGACTCCTCCTCCAAAACCTTCGCCGCTCGAAGATGTTTTGTCTAAATACATCGCGTCCAACGATTCAAATATCCGGAATCTTACCGGATCGATTAAGAACTTGGAAAACCAGGTTGGACAACTTGCAAAGATGGTCTCCGAGCGGCCATACGGAGCTCTACCAGGGAATACGGAGCCAAACCCTAGGGAAAATGCCAACGCTATAACCCTTCGAAGCGGCAAGGAGGTCGTCTCCCCATTGCGGGTTGAGCCTAAGGTATGCATTTCGCCTCCGACCCCTCCACCCTCTTCTTCGATTCTAATTGCTCCGGATTCTCCGGTTGCGGCAAATGTTTCGAGTCCTCGAATTCCTTACCCGTCTAAAATTAATAAAGAGAAGGAGGACAAAAATTATCAAAAAATTTTGCGTATTTTAAAACAAAATCAAATAAACATCCCCTTCTGCGAGGCACTCTCCCAAATGCCGAAATACGCGAAATATCTTAAGGAGTTGCTTTCTAATAAAAAGCGACTCGAGGATGTTTCGCGTGTTTCCCTTAACGCGGAATGTTCGGCTGTTCTCCTTAACAAATTGCCGCCAAAACTGAACGACCCGGGACGGTTCTCCATCCCGTGTCTCTTTGGCAATATGTTAATAAAGTACGCTCTTGCGGACTTAGGCGCCAGCATCAATTTGATGCCTTTTTCTCTTTTCAAAAAACTCGATTTAGGCATCCCAAGTCCAACAAAAATGAGTATCCAACTCGCGGATCGCTCGGTAAAGTACCCAATAGGTGTAGCGGAGGATGTTCTGGTCAAGGTCGACAAGTTTATCTTCCCGGTAGACTTTGTCATCCTGGACATAGAGGAGGACGTCGAGGTACCCATCATCCTCGGTCGCTCCTTTCTCGCAACCTCCCGCGCATTAATCGATGTCAGTAACGGTCGCCTCCTCCTTCGAGTTGGAGACGACGAAATTACTTTACATATCAACCCCTCCATGCGGAACTCACTATCGAATGATGATTCCAGTTTCAATTTAGAATCCGCGTTTGTGGACGAGTGTTCTTCTCTTTCGGAATTGCTATCTTTAATGATAGACGATTCGGATCTGGCGAATCAACCTCCTTTAGACGAATTACCACCAAATTCGCCTTTCGAGCCTTTTGATTCGAAAGCTTTAAAAATCTCCACTTCCTATGAAGAACCTCCAGTCTTGGAGCTTAAGCAACTCCCCGACCATTTAAAATATGCTTTTCTAGCCGCGAACTTAAAACTTCCGGTTATAATATCGTCTACTTTAATCGATTCGGAAACATCCGAATTGGTTGAAGTTTTATCTAAACATCGCCGTGTAATTGCATGGCAAATTTCCGATATCAGGGGAATTAACCCCTCATTCTGCTCCCACAAAATTTTTCTCGAAGAAAACCCCCGCAAAACAATTCAGCCTCAACGGCGACTTAACCCGAACATGCGGGAAGTCGTTAAGACTGAAATTATTAAACTCCTTGACGCGGGGATTATCTATCCTATTTCCGACAGCACGTGGGTATGCCCCATACAAGTCGTCCCAAAAAAGGGCGGTATAACGGTCGTGGCAAACACGAATAATGAATTAATCCCAACTCGCACTGTTACGGGTTGGAGGGTGTGCATCGACTACAGAAAACTAAATGATGCCACCAGAAAAGACCACTTTCCATTACCGTTTATTGATCAAATCTTAGAGCGTCTCTCCGGTCATCCTTTTTATTGCTTCCTTGATGGTCTCTCGGGGTTTTTCCAAATCCCTATTTAACCCGAGGACCAAGAAAAAATGACTTTTACTTGCCCTTTCGGCATCTTCGCATATCGACGAATGCCGTTTGGCCTCTATAACGCGCCAGCTACATTCCAAAGATGTATGCTGGCAATATTTGGCGAGCTAGTAGAAGACATAATGGAAGTCTTCATGGATGACTTCTCCGTCTTTAGAGACTCTTTTAAAAATTGTCTAAAAAATTTAGATAGAGTCCTCCAACGGTGCGAGGAGACGAACTTAGTCTTAAACTGGGAGAAATGCAACTTCATGGTCCGAGAGGGCTTAGTCCTCGGCCATAAAATTTCTTCCAAGGGGATGGAGGTCGATAGGGCCAAAGTCGCTATAATTGAACAACTTCCTGTTCCTTCGAACGTCAAATCAATTAGAAGTTTTCTTGGCCACGCAGGTTTTTATCGGCGGTTTATTCAAGATTTTTCAAGAATAACCAAACCGCTAACTCACCTCCTGGAAAAGGATTCCCCATTCTTTTTTGACACGGCCTGCGTAGAGGCATTTGATTTTATAAAAAAGCAACTTATCAATTCTCCAATTCTGGTGGCGCCAGATTGGTCCCTTCCGTTCGAGATTATGTGCGACTCGAGCGATATCGCGGTAGGAGCTGTCTTAGGCCAACGCGTAAATAAATATTTTCATCCAATATATTACGCTTCTCGCACACTCAATGCCGCATAGGCTAACTATACAATGACGGAAAAGGAACTTCTTGCCGTCATCTTTGCTTTTAATAAATTCAGGCCTTACGTAACACTTTCCCATGTGATCGTTTTCACTGATCACTCCGCCCTAAAATATCTTTTGGCCAAAGTTGATGCCAAGCCTCGCTTACTTCGATGGATCCTCCTTTTACAGGAATTTGACTTAGAGATCCGGGATAAGAAAGGGGCTGAAAATTTAGCAGCCGACCACCTCTCACGTTTAGAACACCCCATCGCAGAAGCGCTCGTCGAACCAGAAATAGACGATCGATTTCCTGAGGAGCGCCTTTTAATCATAAATAATACAAAAACTTCTTCTACCCCTTGGTTCGCAGATTACGCGAACTATTTAGTCGCGCGGGTCCTTCCAAAAGATTTTTCGACTCAGCAGAAGAAGAAATTCTTCTCTGACTTGAAAAACTACTTTTGGGAGGACCCCTTTCTCTTTCGCATCTGCGCAGACCAAGTGATACGAAGATGTGTTTCAAGCGAGGAGGGTGCGCAAATATTGCGACACAGCCATGAGGGGCCGGCTGGAGGGCATTATCAAGCCAACCGGACCGCGCGGAAAGCGTTAGAGTCAGGCTTTTATTGGCCCACTCTCTTTAAGGAAGCTCACACTTTTGTGAGTATATGCGATAGCTGCCAGCGGTCGGGTAACATCTCTCGTCATGACGAGATGCCCCAAAACTTTTATTTAGAATGCAAAATCTTCGATTTGTGGGGCATAGACTTTGTAGGCCCCCTACCTCCTTCTTTTAATAATCGCTATATTTTAGTGGCGGTCGACTACGTATCTAGGTGGGCGGAAGCGCAAGCTCTGCCCACCAATGATGCGCGAGTCGTCGTCCATTTTCTAAAAAAATTATTTTCTCGCTTCGGCACGCCCCGTGCAATAGTTAGTGATAGGGGCACGCACTTCTGCAACGCCCAGTTTTCAAAAATTTTATCTAATTACGGTGTCATGCATAAGCTCGCCACCGCCTATCACCCCCAAACGAGCGGCCAAGTAGAGGTAGTAAATCGTGAGATAAAACGCATTCTGGAAAAAACTGTCTCTTTAAATAGGAAGGATTGGTCCTCAAAACTCGACGACGCATTGTGGGCGTATCGTACGGCATACAAGACCGCTATCGGTTGTACGCCCTATCGATTAGTCTACGACAAAGCGTGCCATTTACCGATAGAGTTAGAACACCGCGCTTTTTGGGCCTTAAAATTTTTAAATCTCGATTCGAACTTAGCCTCCGAGAATAGGAAATTCCAGCTAAATGAACTCGATGAATGGCGTGCGAACGCTTATGAGAGTAATAAATTTTATAAGGAGCGTTCTAAGTTCTACCACGATCAAAAAATTAAATTTCCAAAAACTTTCGCGCCGGGCGATCTTGTCCTTCTTTATAATTCACGTCTTCGTCTTTTTCCGGGTAAGCTCAAATCCCGCTGGACTGGCCCCTTTGAAGTCAAGGAGGTTTGGCCGTATGGGACCGTTCTTATCTCTCACCCCGAAAAAGGCGACTTTAAAGTCAATGGCCACCGTTTAAAACTATATCTTGCGGGTGATCCGGTAGACGGACACACGGAATCTTTAACCCTCCCCAATTTATAATCTCACCACGCCAAATGCGTCAAGCTACGCGACGGTAAACAAAGCGCTTGTGGGAGGCACCCCATATTTATCTAATATTTATATTATGCTTTTTTATCTCTTTTTGCAGGGTTTCTTACGACCCCGCCAACTTTCATTCAGGGAAGCCTTTTTGCTTCCTCTTTCCTTTTGTATATATTGCAATATTATTTTCTCTTCTTCATACTTACATTACAACATTGGGGACAATGTTGGGTTTTAAGTATGGGGGTGTTTTACCGTTTTCATATTACCGTTTTCATAAAAAAAAAAAAAAAAATTTAGGTACTTTTTTACTTTGTCACAAAAAAAAAAATATATATATATTTTCTAAAAAAATCAACAAAAAAAAACAAAAAAAAAGCTCTACAAAAACTTTTGTTTTTTAACTTTGTCATAATAAAAAACAAAAAAAAATTTACAACTTACAAAATACAAAAAAAAATATATAACTATATATAGTTGAAAAAACAAAAATAATATCCAAAAATAAAAACCCTACTTTACTTTTATTCTTAAAGCATTTAGTTTCGAGAGTATATGTTTGTGGATTTTCATAATCGCTAGTTTTACTATTTATTTGTTTATCTAAGATCGATAAATTTAAACGTTCGGGGTTAAGTTTTAAAGAATATCTTGTGTTTTTAATTTAAATAGAGGCTTTGTTATTAAGCACTACTTCTACTAGCTAAAATAGAGACATGTGTATTATGTTGGCAAAACAACTTTAGACTGCAATTATCCCTACTTTATGTCTTCAGGAATCTAGGAATATTCAACTTACTAAGGTTGCTCTCAAAATTTTTTTTATTATTCTAGAATTTCTCTTGAAAACCCCTTGTATACACCAATTTAGCATGGCAAAAACAAACAAAGGAAGAAAAAAAAAGATCTTATGTCAATGGGAATACAAAAATTCCGTAAACATAGGCACCCAATATTTGTTAAAAGAGATCCTATGTCAATGGGAATTGCAAATTCCGTAAACACAGGCATTGGGTTAATTAAAAGGTCAATTTTCCCTCGTACACCAACGATGAGAGTCAAAGGAAACTATATAAGAGGGGTGAGATGATACAATTCATCACCCCTAATTCAAGTACTCTTCTATTTGCCAAGGCTTTTTACCCCCTTTTCCCTTAACCAAATTATTGTTTCTAGTTTTAATTCAAAAAATCATTTGAGAGCATAATTAGTAACTTATATTTTTTCCTTCATGTTTCTTTAAATAAAGGTTATTATAATTTCGATCTAATCTCGTTTACTAATGATTGCAATTTTGTTTGCTATTTGGTTAATTAAGAAGTCTTTTGGCCATGACATTTCTTTCTACTTAAATCATTTGCATAATTTAGGACTTAACTCTTATTACTCCGAATTTTTATTTTTCAGTCTCTTATGATTAAAAAAAACGATAGCCAAAAATTAGAACTTATGTTAATCCCGTATAGATCTCTCTTACTTTTGCTCTGGAATAGCAAAAGCTTAAGTATGGGGGTATTTGATAAGTAATAAAATATATGTATTTTTAGTATAATTATTAGTATAGTTTTAATTAATATTGTGAATTTTCTATGTAAATTAATGAATAAATTGCTTCTTTATTATTTCTGGTTTCTAACTTAGTTTTATTTTTGTTTTTGCATTTTTTTTGCAAAATTTTCCCAGGTCACGCCCTCAGTCACGCCCGTGACCAAGGGCGTGTAATTTTAAAGATCAAATATCAACAGGACGGCTCGATTCAGATCAAATCCCGACAAATCGCTCAAGTCACGCCCTCGGTCACGCCCGTGACCAAGGGCGTGTAAATTTAAAGCTCTGCGCCCGACGAATTTCTCTTCAGCTCACTCCAGTTGACCAAGGCACGCCCGTGACTCTTCAAGTCACGCCCGTGTTCCAGCAGAGTCACGCCCGTGAGCCGCCAGCGCGTCACATCTCGAAGCCGCGCCCATGCTGCCGACATCAGCCACCCATAGTCACGCCCGTGACTCACAAAGTCACGCCCGTGACATACCAAGTCACGCCCGTGTGCAGCCATGTTTGACGGCCGGACCTTCCAGAAGACGGCGAATACAGCCGAGCAAATGTCACGCCCTAAGTCACGGCCGTGACATTCAAGTCACGCCCGTGACCTAGGGCGTGTAAAACTCAAATTTTCCCTATAAATAGAGGGGCTCGACTGAAGTATTTTTCTTCCAAATTTTGAGTAGTTCTTGTTGTATTGTGAGTTCTTTTGAGTGATTGTGAGCTTCTCTTATGCAATTCAGTTTAAGTTCGTTTTAAGTTTTTTTCGTCTTCCTAGTCTAGTTGTAATGCTGATTTCAGAAATAAAATGATGTTTTTCTCATTTGGATCATCGTCCTTTTTATTAATGTTAGCGTGTGTGCGTGTATGAGTTTAGCTTTATTGCTTTCATAATTTAGTTTTATTGCTTTTATAGTTAGGTTTATTGCTTTCATAATCTAGGTTTACTGTTTTCATAGCTTAGATTTACAAGCTTTCATAAAATAGTTTTATCGTTTTCTTTTTCGCTTTATTTTATCGCTTTCATTTTAAACGCTTTCTTTTCAGTTTTTTTTAGAGTGTGTGCGTGTATGAGATTATATTTTTCTTTTTTTGTAACTTAGTTTTATTTCAGTCTTCATATAACTGCTATATACCACCCCCATCTTGAATAAGAGGCTAATTAACTTTAGCATTTATTTAAGTCGGTTGGGACGGATATTATTTCTGCACCTTTATAAGTCTTTTCATTTCTATACCACCCCCATCTTGAATAAGGGGCTAATTAACTTTAGCATTTATTTAAGTCGGTTGGGACGGATATTATTTCTGCACCTTTATAAGTCTTTTCATTTCTATACCACCCCCTTCTTGAATAAGAGGCTAAGAACTTTTTAGCGCTTGTTTAAGGTGGTTGGGACGGATACTATTACTGTTTTTTATATAAGTCTTTTTATTTCCTTTTTATCCGCTTATATCTGCTTTACTCATTAAACATGTATTTTTCAACCGATAATGCCGTCTCCATTCCGATGAGTGGCTAATTTCCTTTAGCACACGACGTTGAAGAGCATTGGGACACAAAAATAGTTTTTCTATAAAATTAAAACATCTCTTTCTAAAATAATTAACGCTTAAGGTTTACCCGAGAATCACGTTGAGTGGAGCCACATAATCGATGTGTGGTTTTCATTTCCGTTTTCGTACCTAGTTAGCCGAGAGGCTCGTGCGTACGGATTGATCGCTCACGGGTAAAGAGAAGTGCGCTCTACCCTCGAGAGAGGACGAGGTAATTCTCCCAAATTGGAAATAAAAACCCAATAGCGGGGTTCACAACATAAAGCGAGTATTAAGAACATTCGATTGTAGAACGAGAGTTCGGTCGAATATTCATAATCTTAGGTGGGCGTACCCTCGAGAGAGGAGCGTTCATAATTATGGAACCTCCACGGTCAAGTCATCTTAATATTTTGAAAAGTCATCACTTTTAATTCTACGAAAAAATCTATTTTCGTCTCAAGGTAATTCGACGTCGCGCGCTATCTTTCTCATCGCTTAGAACTCTAGTTAATCGCTTATTATCGTCTTTCGCATTTTATCACTTAGAATTTTTGTTAAACCAACTAAAAATATTATTCCGATAAAATAATAGTTCGTTCCTCGAAGTAGCATAATCAACACGACCAGCGGAAATATACGATCCCGATATTTTCAAAAAAAATATATCCTGTATTACTTGCGATAATGTATACTTGCCTTTATCAAATGATTAATTTGGACTAAAAATTCAAACACAGCTTTCCAAACTCATTTAGTGCAAAACTCTCCTTTTCTACTTTTCAATTCAATAGAATTCGGCGTTGTAGCCGAGGCGTAATTGTCAATATTCCGAAATAAGAAAAAGACCGTTACTTCTATCCTTCAATAGGATAACGGTTAATTTCTCAAAGTAGGAGTACTTGCGAGACTCTTCGAAAACATTCGCCAATTCTAAACTCTTAATATAAAGGTTATCTTTTATTTATAAAACAAAAGAAGAAGTCCAACCAAAATCATCACGATCTCACTAGCATTAGCAACGGGATTAGCTATCCCAACCGCTAGAAGAGATGAACTCATCCCAACAGCCGGGCAGTTTGATCCGCGGTGCCCTTCATCAATTATATTATAAGGTCGTCGGCTTCCGCCGACTTCCCTTGTCAGGTGCAGGTACTTGTCTCTGTAATATGCACAATCGTCATCAAGATTGTGGATCTCTTTCTTTCCTCTATCACGCCGCGCGGTCAATGCAGCGACCTGGTCCTACTGCGCCTTCTCCTTCTCCCATCTTTCTCTTCTCTCGGCTTCCATCGCAGCCCGCATCGCAGCCTTCTCATCTTGGGCGGCCTTCTCCCGCTCCTCGAGGAACTTCACCTGCTTCTTGAGGATTTCAAAATTGCTTTGAAGAGTGGCCATCTCATCCTCCATCTGGGTGTCCGGGTTCAAAGAGGAGCTCGGAAGAGATGAAGTCAGTGGGGGAAGGTAAGTCACAAATTCGGCCGGCTTTGGAATGGATTCGGGATCATCTGCAATAAGGAAGACATGGTTAGAAAGGTTGAGCGAGCGTAATCTTATAAAAGGCGCATAACTAGACCGCTCATTTCAAACTCTCCTCGCTTACAAGCCGAAACAGTGGGGTTAAGGATCGAATGAACAAGCCGCCTCGCCTGCTCAGGATCCATCCTCCGGCGCTGCTCTTTCCACGACCTCTCATTCTGCCTTCGCCTAGCAGCCAAGAATTGAGCAGCGGAGGGAAAGAAGCTCGGAGGCGGATTCAGCACTAAGTCGCTTAACTTCTTTCGAGACCGCGTTTGGAAAAAATGAACAGGTCGGTAACCAACAACCCCTTTACCTGGCGTGAGAAGATTGAGCGGTGGTGGTGGCGGCTTGTCCAGATTATCTCTCGCTCTCTCCGCCTTCGCTTTTATAAGCCGCAATCTGGTTAGCACGAGGTCTTCAGATGTCGGATCGGCCTTCTCAACTCGGGTAGTACTTCCCCAGGGGGGTCGGCCGCATTTAGGTTGGCAGAAGTATCCAGCAGTTCGTCCTGCTTCTTAAGGGAGTCAAAATCCTTAATAATATCACTCACAGTCATGTATGAGCAGAAGAAGAAACCTGGTCGCCCGGTTTGGGGGAGGGAGTTATCTGTCCTTCAGAGACCTCTTTCTCGTTCACCTTCCGTTGAAGGCTGCCCGCTCCCGGTTTCCGGGAGGCCATTCTGTTCTTGGCCTTTAAACTCTTAACCCTCCTTAGAAGCCTATCCGCCGTCGACTCAGCCCTCTTCCTCTTCTTAGCCGACCCCTGGCCAGCTTGCTGCGAAGAGAACGGACTGTCCACAATGTTCACTACCCGGCTCTGCTGTCCGATCGGCTTGGGAGAGTCAACCGCTTCTCCCACCTTATCACTTATCTTCAAGGGATAAACTCCAGAAGGAGTATTCTCCATATTGAAGGAATCAGCCCCGACAACCTTCGAGATGATGACTTCAGGGTTCGTCTTATCTGGAGGGGTGGGCAGACCGTCGACCTGGTCAGAAGAAGCAGGCAAATCAGCTGGGTGCGGGTTGGAACTACCCGCTCCATTCTGTTGGATCGATAGGCGCCCTTAGGGGGGGGGGGTGAATAAGGGAATAAAAATTCTTTCTTATAATTTTATGAAAATTACTAAATTGTTTTATAATATGAGAAATGCAAAATAATAATTTAGCTAATTTGTGAGAATATCATAATTTTCATGTTTAGAAATAAGTACTAAATTGTTTTATGATTAAAGAGTTTGAAATAAACAATTTAGATAAAGTAATTTGAATTGAAAACTTTGTAATCAATATTTTAGAGATAACGCCAAAGGAGAGAAATCAAGTAAACACAAATAGAGACATGATTGTATTTATATAAAAAAGGTGTTTACATAAATTTGATTTCAATATCGCTAGAAATCGGAGGCGTACAAAAGTAAATATCTTTTCCTTTTCTATATCGACTTGTATCCCCACAAACCGGTTGGCTTTAGCCTATCCTTCCCCGGATAAGGCCTCAAGCCGCTCTAGCCAATCCTTCACCGGATATGGCCTCGAGAACCCCCTAGATCTAATCACCTAGAACTAGTCGCCAACACAAGGCTAATTCCTCCCTAAGTCCTACCCAGACCTAGTCGCCAACACAAGGCGAATTTTCTAAACAGTTACAAAAAGTATGGAATGAAAATAAAGATAACAATAATAAAACTCCCTATATGAGATCTTCTGAAGTTGGAAATGAAGGATCGATGTAGTATGAGCGAGGTCGAAGCGATCGTCCTTCGGATGTAGCGTGACGTAGTCCTCCTCCAGAATTCTCCTTAAGCTTTTAGTGGGAGATCCATCTTCGGCAGCATAGCAGCAGTAGAATTATGGCACTTGCAATCTCTCTGGGATGGATAGCCAAAATGAGAAGCAAAGCTCCAATTTATAGAACTTCTCGTTAGCGCCTGCGGTAGCTCCTAATGCCTGCGGTAGCGTTCGTGTGGAGCGGTTGCGAAACAGTCGGCGTCGTGGCACTGTGCACGAACTTAAGCTAATGCCTGGCTGTAGCAATAGCGCTGGCGGTAGCGCTAAGGAACTGCTGAGATGAAACTAAACCGCTAAGACGCAGCCGCTGAGACGAAGCCGCTGAGACGAACTTGAGCTAGTGCCTGGTGGTAGCACTAACGCTGGCGGTAGTGCATTCTTCCAGATGTTTGAATTCAGCTGCTTTCTACTTGTGGAGTATTGCACCTATAGTTACTGCACACTATAAACACACGACAAGCAAGATCAAATACAATTTGGGATTTGTTATTCTCAAACAAAGGGATGTGACACACATGTCCAACAATCTCCCCCTTTTGATAATAACAAATCCTCTTAGCAAGAAATCAATAATAGTGTTTATAGTATATGATAAGCAAGATGATAGTGCAACTATAGTATATGATAAGTGTTGGAGCATGCGTTTCGCACTCTTCCGGTTTGATAATAACAAAATCCCGTTTGTGTTTGATTCTACTTTTATTGATGGTGTGCAGGTAACATGTATGAGATGTTCACAATTGTGATTGGAGCTCAATTTGACTATATGGAGAATTTCGATGTCGGAATTTTCTGACATCTACTGTCGCCCAGGCGACAGGACAGAAGTTACAGCAATTGCTCGCACGGCAGCATGACGAGCAGCAGTTTGGTGCTGTCGGAATTCCGACAGCGATGTCGCCCAGGCGACAGGCCAGAAGTTACAGCAACAGCTCGCACGACAGCACGACGAATGGCAGTTTGACGCTGTCGGAATTCCGACAGAGATTTCGCCCAGGCGATAGTGAAAATCTATAAAGTTATTCGTTTTGTTCGTGCATTCCAAGTATTAAGAATTCTAAGTCCCTTCCTGAGTCCATACGAACCAGAGAGCTCCAGAACCTCATCAACTCCCATTTGTGCTTAGAAGGTTTGAGATTGAAGACGAGATCGGACGCGCTTCTACATCAACGATCATCTCGAGGCTTCAACCTTCCTTTCAGAGATCTGAATTTCTAGGGAGTTCTTCATTTCATTTTGTATTTTCATTTATATACATTTCACTTTGTATTGGTTGGGAAATCATCTCCTTGTGCGTGACGTCTAAGTCCTTGCGTGGCTTAGTGGAAAATTGCTTCCTTGTGCGGAGCGTCCAAGTCCTTGCGTGGCTTGGTAGGAAATCATGGCCTTGTGGGCTACGTCTAAATCTTGGGAAGATCTAGAGGATAGGCTTGGGCTTGGTCTAGGGAGAGACAAGTGATAGCCTTCCGATCCTTGGGAGAAGGATTGGTAAACAAAAATTGTCAAAAGTTTATTATCTTATTTGTGCCTTGATCTTAAGCATTGTTAAGATCATTTTTATTGTATGTGAATTTCATGATTAAAATATTATGCCTTTTCTTTAATTGCAAATATGGTTGCTTAATCTTTAACTTAGAAATTTGTGTTTGATTTAATTTAAAAATTTCATTGTTTGTAAATTTTTATAAGTGATTTTTAGAAAAGCAAAATTTGTTTTAAAAATTCTTAAGTAAAAAATCATAATTTGAAAAGGCCCTTGTTCACCCCCCCCCCCCCCCCCCCCCCCCCCCTCTAAGGGCGCCACAAGATCCAACACGCGGTATCAAAGCCAGGTTGCTCCAAACCGGTTTTACCACCGAGAGTAATGGCGCACAACGATCACACGTTCGTTGAGGGGCAAGGAATTAGTAGGCCACCACTTTTTACGGGTACAGACTATAACTATTGGAAAACCCGAATGCGGTGTTTTCTAATAGCTCTCGACATGGAAGTTTGGAATATGGTCGAGACGAGTTATACTTCCCCAACATTTGTTGTAGGAGAGGTAACTATGGTCAAACCCAAAGACAAGTGGGATGACAATGATAAGTTAAAATGTAAGAACAATGCAAAAGCCATGAATGCTTTATTTTGTGCACTAGACCGCACTGAATTTAATAGAGTTTGTGCTTGTGATACTGCATATGAAATTTGGAATCTTTTAGAAATTACTCATGAAGGTACTTCGCAAGTAAAGGATTCAAAGCTATTTCAACTGGAGTCAGAGTTCGAAAGATTCAAAATGGAGGTGGATGAAGAAATTGATACAATGTACACACGATTCACTAAAATCGTGAACGATTCAAAGGTGCTGGGTAAGGTTTTCTCCAATGGAGATTTAGTAAGGAAAATCTTAAGATCACTTCCCCCGAAGTTCAATCCTAAAGTGACTGCAATCTCTGAGTCATATGATCTTAAGACCTTATAATTGGAGAGCCTCATTGGGAATCTGAATACTCATGAGGTGGAGTTGAAAATCCAAAGCCAAGAGTACAGTTTGGAGCCCAAAAAGAAGAGCTTGGCGTTGAAATCAAGAAGGGAAGTTGAAACTGAATTCGAAGAAAGTGAGGAAGATGAGGAAGGACTGTTTGTGAGGAACTTTAAGAAGTTTATGAGAAATCCGGAGAGGAGAAATTCATTTAAAAGATTTTCAAAAAGAACGATTTTGCCTACCAAAAAGGCAAAGGAAAAATGGAAAATAAAGAGGAGCATCCGCTACCGGAGTGCTACCATTGCAAGAAGATTGGTCATATCAGAAGCAAGTGCCCAAAGTATCTGAAAGAGCAAAAAGCAAAGAGGCACGATAAAAGTTACAAGAAGAAAGTGTTAAAGGCAGAGACTTGGGATGATTTTTTGTCTGGTGAAGAAAGTGATTCCTCAAAACAGGAGGAAGAGGAGGCTAATGTATGCTTGATGGGGAAAGAAAATGCGTCATCTGACGACGATAGCAGTGTCCAAAGCGATGCTGAGGTAACTCCTCCATCTTATGATGATTTATATTCTGAACTTATGAAAACTTGCAAATTTTTGGATAAAAGCCTAAAGGAAATCGATTTTTTAAAATGTAAAAATAAAGATCTTTTGAAAGTAATAAAAAGTTATCAAATGAGTTGAAATCTATTGGGAACGAGAAGGTAATTTGTCAATAGTGTGATCACTCTTCGACAAGGATAAAAGAACTTAAAACACTATTTCTAAGTCCGAACAAAAAATTGATCAACTTCTAAAAGAGAAAAAGGACTTAGAAAAGGTTGTCAAAACTTCTCATTCTCAATTAGAGAATTACAAGAAAAATGTTGCAAATAGATGTGGCATGATAGTAAAAGAGAATTCAATTTTAAAGTCCAAAGTAAATGAGTTTAACATGGCAATTGGAAAATTTGGTGTTGGAAAAAAATCTCTGGATATGATTTTAGCCAACCAATGCCATGGGATAGCAAAATTTGGGCTAGGATACGTTTCTGGAACCTCTGGAAGCTGTCGGAAATTTCTGACTGCTGATGTCGGAACCAATGACAGCTCCAGGTTCAGAAAACCTGTTTTTCAAAATGAAAATTTTTCTAAGTCCACACATAAAGATGTTTCCTCCAGCAAGAGTCCAGAGAAACCATTGAAAAATGGTTCCTCACCATTCATTGCATGTGCCAAATGTCACGATTTGGTCACATCTCGGACTCATGTTGGAAGAAAGGAAAAGTTCACGTTAAACAAATCTGGGTACCTAAGGCGTCCACCTATACCATGGGATCGACCACTTGTGTAACCAGATCTTTACTCTCATCATCTTTTTAGTTGTGCGTGCAGGCTAGGAACAAGGGAGACGTGTGGTATTTGGACTCTGGATGTTCAAAACATATGACGGGCGATAAATCAAAGTTCCTTAGCCTAGAGATGAAGAAAGGTGGAACAGTGACATTTGGAGATAATGGCAAGGGTAAAGTCAAAGGCATTGGAGTAGTAGGTAACGAAGAATTTAAAATTTCAAATGTTTTATATGTTAAAGGTTTGAAACATAATTTAATTTCTATTAGTCAGCTATGTGATAAAAATCTAAATATTTTATTTGGCTCTAGCTCAAACCTTTGCAAAATTATTGATTCTAAAACAAACGAAATCGTACTTACTGCACCAAGAATAAACAATGTCTATACAATCACTTTTCATGATTTATCTCATTCTACACTTAAATGTTTTATTTCAAAGAATGATGAACTTGAATTATGGCATAGGAGACTAAGACATTCTAGTGCTAAACACATAGTAAAGCTTTCTAAAAATAAAATAATAAAAGGTTTACCAAATTTGAATGGAAAGCTTTCTTCATTATGTTCACCATGCCAAAAAGGAAAGTTTACAAAATCATCTTTTAAAAGCAAAAATGCTATTTCTACTACTAGACCTTTACAATTATTACAAATGGACTTGTTTGGTCCAATTACTACACAAATTCTAGGAGGTAGAAAATATACGTTTGTTATTATTGATGATTATTCTAGATTTTGTTGGACATTATTTTTAAATTCAAAATCTGATGCTTTTGATGAATTTGTAAAACTAATTTCAATTATTCAAAATGAACTTGATTTAAAAGTAAAATGCATTAGATCAGATCATGTAGGAGAGTTTGATAATGAAAAATTTATTTCATATTGTAATGAATTTGGGATAAAACACGAATTTTCCGCTCCTCGCACACCACAGCAAAATGGTGTAGTGGAGAGGAAAAATAGAACACTTCAAGAATTAGGACGTACCATGCTTTGTGAATTTAAATTGCCAAAATATTTTTGGGCCGAAGCAGTTAGTACTGCATGCTTTATTATTAATCGTGTCATGATTCGTCCTACATTACAATTAACTCCTTATGAAATTTATTTTCAAAGAAAACCAAATGTATCTTACTTTAAAGTTTTTGGCTGTAAATGCTTTATTTTGAATACAAAAGATAACTTAGGTAAATTTGATGAAAAATGTGATGAAGGAATTTTCATTGGTTATTCTTCAACTAGCAAGGCCTATAGAGTTTATAATAAACGTACTAAAGTGGTTGAAGAAAGTATTCATGTAAAATTTAATGAAAACATTTCTTGTGTAGAAAATACTAAAGTTGCAGGTAATGAGAAAAATGAAGAAAATGAACAAAATCTGAGGAAAAATGATGATGATGATGATGAAGAAAAAGTAGAGAAAGAAGACGAAAAAGATGGTGAAGAAGAAGAAGAACAAGGATATGTACCTCCAACCGAGCTAAGGTTCTCAAAAGATCATCCACAAGAATTTGTTATTGGAGAACCAACAAGTGGGGTACGTACACGTTCTAGTTTACATGAAAGTTTTTCAAATTTATGTTTTGTTTCAAATATTGAACCAAAAGATGTTGTCACCGCTTTAAATGATGAATCTTGGGTTCTAGCTATGAATGAAGAACTTAACCAATTTGAAAGAAATAAAGTTTGGATTCTTGTAGATAGACCTAGTGATCATCCTGTGGTAGGAGTCAAATGGGTTTTCAAAAATAAATTAGATAGTGACTCTAGGGTCACTAGAAACAAAGCTAGACTTGTAGCGAAAGGATATAATCAAATTGAAGGGGTAGATTTTGATGAAACATTTGCACCCGTAGCACGATTGGAATCAGTTAGAATTTTTGTTGCATTTGCTAGTCATAAACGATTCAAATTGTTGCAAATGGATATTAAAACTGCATTTTAAACTGGTTAATTAAAGAAGAAGTTTATGTTGAACAACCCCCGGGATTTATAAATGAAAAATTTCCTAATCGCGTATATAGATTGCTAAAAGCTTTGTATGGTTTAAAACAAGCACCACGAGCATGGTATGATAGATTGACTATATATTTATTACAAAATGATTTTAAAATGGGTGGTGTTGATTGTACACTCTTCATTAAGCAAGTTGATAATGATTTAATTATTTTACAAATTTATGTTGATGATATTATTTTTGGAGCCACTAATGAAGAGTTGTGTAATTATGTTGTAAAAATGATGGAAAGTGAATTTGAGATGAGTATGGTAGGAGAATTAAAATATTTCTTAGGATTTCAAATTGTTCAAAAACGTGATGGAATTTTTATTAACCAATCAAAATATATTCATGATGTTTTAAAACGATTTGGATTTGAAAATCTCAAACAAGCAAATACTCCTATGAGTGTATCTTTACAATTAGGAAAAGATGAAAATGGAATATCTATAGATCAAACTTTATATAGAGGCATGATAGGTTCACTTTTATATTTGACTGCTTCTAGACCAGATATTATGTTTTCAGTTTGTTTATGTGCTAGATTTCAAGCGGATCCCAAAGAATCACATTTAAAAGCGGTAAAAAGAATTTTTAGATATTTAATTGGCACATCTAAACTTGGTTTGTGGTATCCTCATAGCGATGATTTTACTCTTTTTGGCTATTCTGATTCTGATTATGACGGTTGTTCAATATATAGGAAAAGCACTAGTGGCACTTGTCACTTTTTAGGCCCTTAACTCATTTCATGGTCGAGTAGAAAACAGAATTCTATTGCCCTCTCAACCACCGAGGCCGAATATATCGCACTTGGTAGTTGTTGTGCACATGATCTTTGGATGAAACAAACTTTAGAAGAATTTAACATTAAACAACAAACTATAGAGCTATGGTGCGATAACAAAAGTGCAATTGATTTAACTTACAACCCGGTTCATCACTCTAGGTCTAAACATATTAACGTTAGGCATCATTTTATAAGAGACCACATTAAAAATAATCAGATTAGAATTTCCTTCATAGGAATGGATAATCAACTAGTCGATATATTCACAAAACCGTTGTCGGATTCCTGGTTTTCAATGCTAAGGCTTGAATTAGGAATCCTAGATATTTCAAACTAAGCATATCCAATATGACAAATGAAGTTTTAACAAGATAAAGAATAATGGAAAAACATCATTTTAAATCAAAACATTGAAATTGAACGACTTAACAAAAATTCTCACATCATTAATAATTCATATAAATTGTTCTAGAAAAATAGTAGAAATCAAGATAAGATCAAGTTCAGTAAACAGAAAATGAAATATGGGTAAGATTCACTATCGCCCAGGCGACAGTGAGTGTCGGAAAATTTCGACATCAATTAGAAGCAGCAACCTGCTGGAAACTACTCAGAATCATCATATCCAGCCCCGCTACTTTCTAGATAGTCTTCTAAAGATCCACGTCTTACAGCCTTTCCATGTCGAGTCCGCCTAACCGATTGGCGTGGCGGTTCTTCAGCTGGGATTTCCCATTCGGCCGCTTCTTCAGGAGTAGGCTTTAACTTCAGTCCCTTCACCAGAAATTTCATAATCTTCTGCAGTCTACTGCGATCTTTCTTCACTTCTTTCTTGTGCTCTTCAAATGAATCACAAAGATCATCTATAGACTCTCGTAGTGATCCTCCTCTAGGATTTGTAGGCTCTCTAATCTCTATTCCAGGATGAGGCTTTTTATGAGACTTCTTCACTTTCAGGGTACCCATATAGTATATCTCAGGAACACAATCATCTAAGTACGAATCTTTACTTATCCATTCATACTTCTTATATAGAATACGTTGAATTATAGCCCCCATTGGCAAATATGAATCTTCACCCATTTTGGTTGTTTTAATCTAAAAGCATAACGAATCTGGGCAAGGATGAGGTCCGCTACATCGAAGGGTTCCTCCTCTATAATAAAATATGTAAACAACGTCAACTGTGCTGTGATACTCCTTGTATCACCACTTTTTAGCATGACCGTGTTCCTTAATATGTCTTGGACTAAATATGCAGTAGGAGTGAGTGAAGAGACTTCCGTGATTAGCGTCCTCTTTTGACTTCCATGTAAACTCATCTTTACAAGAGTCCAATCTCTGTCCTTTCTATAGCTTTCTACTATGTCTGGCATATCATCACTCATAAGAAGACCAAATTCATCTCTAAGATCAACATGTGTTATTTCCACTTGTTGACCTTGGATTCTCGATCGCACTCCCCTATCCAATTTAGTGTATTTAGGGTCTTCCAAATGATTGTAAAACTCTCGGATTAAGAAAGATGAGAACATATCTACTGAAATTACTGATAATATACCTGCATTAGCAAGACGAGTATAGATATGGTCGTGCTTAGGAGAGTCAAATTCTACATATTTTGAAACTCCAATTATTGCTTTCTCAATCCCCGGATATACTTAATAAGAACTATGCGCATCTTCAGACATACTCTTACGTGCCTTAGAACTGGAAGCCATTCTGCAAACATAACAAAACAAAATTAAAGTTAATCACTGTTCTGTGCACTGGAACGATGTCGCCCAGGCGACATTGACTGTCGGAAAATTCCGACAGTAATCCAGTGAGATTTTATTTTCTCATATATGTTTTTCAATATAGACTTCCAGATCTACTTAAAATCAAGCTATATTTCTGTTAAATTTTTTTTTTGAACAAAACTAAACCTTCTCACATATCATTTACTATTCATCTTCTTCAACCATCTTAAAAAAGAACATCTTCAGTTTTTTGAAATTAATCCATGTAAAAATACAAATCTTAAACCACAAAAATCACAAGATCCAAACACATTTCACCAAGATCCAACAAGATCCACTTGATTTACACTAGATATACACCTTTTATACACAAAACTTCAAAGGTCTAAGCCATTCATCCAAAGTAAAATGAAAAACACATTTTTTTCATCTCTACTTTCAAAACTCTCAAATCTCTAAAAAACATTAAGACAAAAACCTAAAAATCAACCAATCATACCTTAGATCTAGGGTTGTCGTCGAACTCTGACACCTTCCTCTCACCTTCCAGTCCAGAAAATGAGGTACAAACGGGTTTGACTCGGTTTTGAGCCGTTTTTATACTTTTAGCTGTCGCCCAGGCGACAGTGAGTGTCGAAAAATTCCGACAGCTCCCAAATTTGATTAATCTTCAATTTTGGTCTCTCTGATACTCTACACTTGTTATATGTCATTATTAATGCTACAACTCATGAATTGATGCCAAACCATGTGCTTTCTATTTTTTAAAAATGGTTATTTACATGATTATATGATTTCATTTCCGCTCTATCATAGTATTGACACTCCTGCTAAGTGGTATAGACTATTGGAAATTGTTTTCGCATGCCTCTAAGTATGAGAAATTGTTTATATATAATAATGAGCTATCACGTTCACTTCTTTTGATCCATACATATGTCTTTCTATTTAATATATACATGAATCATGTTTACTTTAACATAATACAATAGCATTTCATAAATTCTACTTTCAACTTCGATTTGTTAGCACAACCAAATATACACCATCTTTTGCGATTCAAGTGAATTCGGAGATCCTCGGTCAATTAAAAATACATATCTATACAAACTACAAAGTTAAGATATCACAAACTACGTGATCAACAAAAAGTTTAAATTGAGGACAAGGATACTCCACCAAGCACTACTTACCATCCTGATAAGTCTTAATAAGCATTGTGAGGTTGAGCACCTTGAAAAGAATTGTAAAGTGACTTGAGCAAAAAAAAAAAAAGTATTATATTCTTATTGTGCTATATCTTCAAGGTCAAAGTTGTTTTTATATGCTTATATTATGTTTTCTATTCCAATGATCATGTAAATTAAATAATTTCATATGTTTGATCAAAGCAACAATTGTTCACATCATTATGTTATATAAACCTTCATCTCATGAGAATTGGACCAAAAAGATTCCAAATTTCTATACACAATTGTGTCTTTCTATGATACTTTAAAATGACATTAATCATGTTTAAGTTATTTTTTATTCTACTACTTCATATGGCTATCCCATCTATTCATGAGTTTATTCAATACTATGGCATATTACTATTATTTCAAGACTTTCAATCATTTTCAACACAAGTGCTTCTGCTTACTATTATTTTCTACTTCCTATCTCTTCCCTTAAGAACTACTCATTCATTTCAAATTAACTTTTGCTAATACCAAAAGGGGGGAGAATTATACGTATATTCAAGAAATCAAAAAACAATTCCACCTAAATCTTCCACCTAAACAATACATCATTTCACTTTACTATAACATTTAGGGGGAGCATTCATCTAGGAGGAGCTTACATTTAAGAGGAATATATCATGTTATTTTTTGTGCACACACCATATGTGAAAAACAACAACCTAAATGGACATGATTTCTTTTTATACGGATTTGTTATTATCAAAAGGGGGAGATTGTTGGAGCATGCGTTTCGCACTCTTCCTGTTTGATAATAACAAAATCCCGTTTGTATTTGATTCTACTTTTATTGATGGTGTGTAGGAAATAGGTATGAGATGTTCACAATTATGATTGGAGCTCAATTTGACTATATGGAGAATTTCGATGTTGGAATTTTCCGACAACTACTGTCGCCCAGGCGACAGGACAGAAGTTACAGCAACTGCCCGCACGACAGCACGACGAGTAGTAGTTTGGCGCTGTCGGAATTTTGACAGCGATGTCGCCCAGGCGACAGGTCAGAATTTACAGCAACAGCTCACACGACAGCACGACGAACGACAGTTTGACACTGTCGGAATTCCGACAGCGATGTTGCCCAGCCGATAGTGAAAATCTATAAAGTGGTTCGTTTTGTTCGTGCATTCCAAGTATTGAGAATTCTAAGTCCCTTCCTGAGTGCATACGAACCAGAGAGCTCCAGAACCTCATCAACTCCCATTTGTGCTTAGAAGGTTTGAGATTGAAGATGAGATCGGACGCGCTTCTACATCAACGATCATCTCGAGGCTTCAACCTTCCTTTCAGAGATCTGAATTTCTAGGGAGTTCTTCATTTCATTTTGTATTTTCATTTATATACATTTCACTTTGTATTGGTTGGGAAATCATCTCCTTGTGCGTGACGTCTAAGTCCTTGCATGGCTTAGGGGAAAATCGCTTCCTTGTGCGGAGCGTCCAAGTCCTTGCGTGGCTTGGTTGGAAATCGTGGCCTTGTGTGCTACGTCTAGATCTTGGGAAGATCTAGAGTATAGGCTTGGGCTTGGTCTAGGGAGAGACAAGTGATAGCCTTCCGATCCTTGGGAGAAGGATTGGTAAATAAAAATTGTCAAAAGTTTATTATCTTATTTGTGCCTTGATCTTAGCACTGTTAAGATCATTTTTATTGTATGTGAATTTCATGATTAAAATATTATGCCTTTTCTTTAATTGCAAATTTGGTTGCTTAATCTTTAACTTAGAAATTTGTGTTTGATCTAATTTAAAAATTTCATAGTTTGTAAATTTTTATAAGTGATTTTTAGAAAAGCAAAATTTGTTTTAAAAATTCTTAAGTAAAAAATCATAATTTAAAAGGCCCTTATTCACCCCCCTCTAAGGGCGCCACAAGATCCAACAATAAGCATGATATTGTGCATACTCCCCCTATCTTAATGCTCCACCTACATAAATGCAATTTATATTTTACTCCCCCTAAATGATAGATTACATGAATTATTCTCCCCTAAATCTTCTATATTTCTCCAATATAGATTTCTTCAATTAATCTCCCCCTTTTGGTATTATCAAAAGAAGGTAGGGTGAGGGTAGTAAGGAGACATTCTTTAGGCTAGTAATAAATCATGATCGAGCTTTTGTAATGTATGAAATGATAAAGATTTTAAGCATAGTATATATAAGAGATTTCAAATAAAAAGATAAGAGTTGTAAGCAAGCAGAAGATTATAAGAAACATCTTTTTGTAAGCATAAAAAGCACAAGTAAAAATATGAGTTTTAGTTCAAAATTGAAAGATGTTTTAACCTTTTTGAAATCCTAATGTTTTTCATAAAGATACCAAGCATGAAATGAACATATCAAGGAAAGATTATACTACAATGTTACTTAATTTTAAGTTCAAGAGTTACCAAAAACATTGTAGAGATCATGCTAGGTTATCTAGTGCATTTCTTATATAAAGAGTAGTATAGATAAAGCATTAGAATTCAATACTCATGAGAAGAAGTGTTATGAAAGATAATGATGTGCACATAAGTGTATTTTGAGCAATGTTAACAATTGATTTAAATCATAAAATACAAGACATATGTAGAGTAAAGTGCACAATAAAACACAAGTATATCAACTTTCACACACTTTTAATGCACATAATTTTTAACAAAGTGGTGTAGTAACCAAGGTTTGCACAAGACACTTTACTATTCTTTCCAAGGTGCTCAACCTCACAATGCTTATGAAGACTTATCAGGAGGTTCAAGTAGTGCTTGGTGGAGTTATATTTGTCTACATATATAATTTTTTTGATCACATTTGTGAGACAACATTCTCCGAATACACTCGTTTTGCAAACCCAATTTTTTATCTTAACCACTTTTCTAAATTTCATAAGTGCAATTCAAATGTAGTGTAGGCAATAAACTTATGCAAGTTTTAATTCATTGTACAAATACAATACACAAGCAAGCATTTTAGATTTAAACACACATGTTGATTATCAAAATAAGTGAGTGAAATGTATCATTATCAATCATAAAACATTTACTCATACTTAGAGGCATGCTAAGCTTGGATCTACACATATTTTTAATACTATTGATGCACTTAAATAGATATATCAAAGCATGATAAACAAAACAATGTTCATAGTAATTTGAAGGAATAAATGTTGACATTGTAAATAATTCTAAATAATAGAATTCATTCATGCTTGATATTAGCAATAAAGATCATACAGTTTTTTTTGTTGTTTTATCATTTTTTTAATGAGAAAAAAACAGAAAATCACAAAAACATATTTTTGAATTTTTGAATTTTGAACTTTTGTAGTTGATTTTTCATAATATGAATAAAACAGAAAAATCTCAAGAACATATTTTTGAATTTTTGAATTTTTAACTTTTGTAGTTGATTTTTAATAATATGATTAAAACACAAATCTCAAAAACATATTTTTGTAATTTTGAAATTTGAAACTTTGTAGTTGATTTTCTTAAATATAAATTAAACAAAGATAATAAATGTCAGAAATTCAAAAAAACAAATTAGTTAATATAAACAAACATATTTTTAAGGATTTTTAGAAATTTTACAAATCAGAAAAATCAAACACCCACGCTAGCGCGACAAACAATACTTGATTTTTTGAGAATTTTAAAAATCTGATTTTTGATATTTATTAGGTGTCCTTAGAGCAGTCTTATGCAAAAATTTTGTAATTTTTGGAGATGTCTTGATTGCTCAAATTTGCATAAAACTTTAGCTTTTTCAAATACATGTGTTTTACAAAAAACATTTAAGTTCAAAAATATAAATTATGCAAACACAAGAGGACACAATTTTTTTTATATTAAACAACTCAAAATATGCATGAATTAAGTGATAAGTAAATAAAAAGTTCTTGCAGTGAATTATAAGTATGTCCTAAGATTAAAGACTACCCTGACTAAATGTCTACACCCTAGCCCCGTACTAAGTGACAGATTGGCATGAGGAGCTGCACACATGCCGTAGGTTCGGGTGTTAATCCCATATGCACACACTAGAGAACGCTAAACCTAGCACTCTTTCCCCCTAGTGCCTCGCAAGGCCCCACTGGAACCCTCCCCGGTTAAGGACAAGACATGACTTAGAGGTTAGGTCTCTAATGCATACAACCCTATGCCCACGCTATTGTGAGATATGAAGTCATAGGTGAATAATCATTCGACAACCTATACTTTTAAACTATGGGTTGATTTATAAACTATGGATTTTGTTTAATGTGATGAGTTATATATTGCCACATAGTTTTTCTACTTTTATGAGATGACGATATGAGATAACTAGCACAATTACTAATATTCAATAAGTGATAAAGCTAGTAAGATGAGTTTTGGGTTTAATGTCATGTCATAAGATTAATATAAATATTGCATGTATTCCAAAATAGAGTTTCAAATAATAGATTTAGAATAGAGTGATGATTAAGTTTGATTTATACTTTCATTACAAAGTTGATTCTAGAGTCTACAAATATGAGCGATGCATGCAATTACTAGCAAAGCATATTCATACATCAAATAATGTAAAGAAAAACATTATTCAAATTTTTATCATAAGATCCATAATTCCTAGGTGATAGATATTATTGATTTGAGATATTTCTTGATTGAGCATGAATTATGATTTATGTTTTTAGAGATTTTTGTATAGAATATATGTTAGATCATCATGATATATGTGAATTCTATTCCTTCTAGACTTATGTCAATATGATTTGGTGATATTCTTTTGAATGAGCATGTTTGAATTGCAAGTTTAGAAAAATGATGATCATCCAATCATATACAAGACAAAGATCACATATATATAGTTTTGAAATTTATAAGATTGCTTTCAATAATTGAATTTATTGATCTTTGGTTTTAAATGATAATATATGATTCATGATAAAATATTCAGATATATTCTAATGATTAATCCATAAACTATGTGTTTGTTGGAATTTTAGTATTCTATTTATGATTTCAAATCACATAGTTGTCATGAAATTTGAATAACATTATAAGTGTTATACCTAGCATAGATATATAAGCATAGACCAGGAAGTGATGCTAGGATGATGAGATTGAATGCAATGTTATTACATAGGATTAATGGAGATAATGTTGCATATAATATGAGAAGTTTTCAAATTAATTTTCTTTAGACCTAGAATGAAATGATTAAACTTTTGATTTGATCTTAATGATACAAGATGATTCTAAGGTCTAAATTAAATGCAAACAATGGTGACACACATCACACACATAATATCTAAAATAATATATGAAACAATTATACATAGGATAACATGTGATGAAAAATCCATAAACACGGAAATTTCCAAATCAAGCAAACTAAGATAGCTTTTAAAACGGAGTTGAAATTGGGCAAATTTCTAGCACCAAACGAACTCAAATGGGCAAGCCTAGTTCGCCGTTGGATGGAGATTTCTGAGCTCTTTCCGAAAATATATTAAACGCAAAAATCGGACGAGCGGATCAAAAGATATGGTTGTTTGATGTTTTGATCGTAAACTCGCATTTTTGAAAGATTAAACATGCGTTTAGATGAATTTAAGTTTTCAATTTTTCTAGATAATATTCTTCATTATAAGGGCTATCATATATAACAAACAAAAATAGAAAGGAATCAAAAAATGTTGCGCATTTTAATTTTTAATTTAAGCCCTTTAATAAACCATTTAAATCCAATCCTTAAAATAGTTTCAATAGTCTTGATAATAATTTCAATATTCAATTTATAATGATAATTCAAGACAATTAAGGGTAAAGGATTTAAAAGGATAAGGAACAATCAAAGATGAGAGATAGATCACTTTGAAAAAATATATGACTTAATGTTCAATTTTAATTCAAATTTGATTTGATAAACATTAGGCTTAATATATGAAAGTCATATTTCATGATATATAAAGTGATCATAGCATGTTTGTTCAAAAAAAATAAAAAAAAATAAACAAAAGAGAAGTGAAAATAAGCATATCATGAAGTAGAGTAGTGATATTTCATTTTTATTTGTTTCTACTTCATGCAAATGAATTGATATTAATGAGTGAGAGATTTAGGTATCCAAAGGTGACCAAGTGGGATGGTTCCATTGGGTACCCAAATACATCGTGGTGGCTTTTTTGAAGATAATGATGAATGACCCCTTTCAATTAAAGTTGATGTGTCATTTTTCTTTATGGGTCTCCATTCATACCTTGGTTATTTATCACTCAAATCCATATAATGATTATGTGACTTCTTTATATGATTGTAGTTATTCGAAAAATAATTCATTTGGGATTTATGTTTATTCAAATTATTTTTCAAAATACTTTGATGTTGATAATCATAATGAATTTTATTATATGGATTCTTTGAAAGTTTATAAGAGTGATTGTCTTTCTTTAGAAGTGATTGTTGAAAAAGTGGGTTACAATATGTTTTAAAAGATTAATTCTTATTTTGATGATTTTCATTTCCACTCTTTCTTATCGACATACTCTTATAATATGAAGGATAATATTTTATAGTTTGATTTTCATGAAAAGGAGTTTTTAAATATGAGTCATGATTGAAAATATATTGAGACTTATAATAGTGTCTCTTAAGAATTTTGTGAGGGTCATAATTCTTTTTGAAACTAAACTCCTTTTTAGTTGATGTATGAAAATGATCCTTTTTAGAATGATTTTGTAAGTTAATTTTGTTGGATCTTACGGCGCCCTTAGAGGGGGGGGGGGGGGGGGGGTGAATAATGGAATAAAAATTCTTTTTATAATTGTAAGAAAATTACTAACTTGTTTTATAATATGAGAAGGTAAAATAACAATTTAGCTAAATGAATAGAAAACTTAAGACTTTGTAACCAATATTTTAGATATAACGCCAAAGGAGAGAAATCAAGTAAACACAAATAGAGACATGATTGTATTTATATAAAAGAAAAGTGTTTACATAAATTTGATTTCAATATCGCTAGAAATCAAAGGCGTACAAAAGTAAATTTATTTTCCTTTTCTATACCGACTTGTATCCCCACAAACCGGTTGGCTTTAGCCTATCCTTCCCCGGATAAGGCCTCAAGCCGCTCTAGCCAATCCTTCCTCGGATATGGCCTCGAGCCGACCTAGATCTAATCACCTAGAACTAGTCGCCAACACAAGGCGAATTTCCCCCTAAGTCCTACCCAGACCTAGTCGCCAATCACAAGGCGAATTCTCTAAACGGTTACAAAAAGTATGGAATGGAAATAATGAAAACAATAATAAAACTCCCTATATGATATCTTCTGAAGTCGGAGATGAAGGATCGCTGTAGTATAAGAGAGGTCGAAGCGATCGTCCTTCGGATGTAGCGTGACGTAGTCCTCCTCCAGAATTCTCCTTAAGCTTTTTGTGGGAGATCCATCTTCGGCAGCATAACATCACTGGAATTGTGGCACAAGCAACCTCTCTGGGATGGATTCTCAAAATGATTGAAGTTGGCTTCAATTTATAGACCTTGGAGCTAGCGCCTACGGTAGTACTTAGTGCCTGCGATATCGTTCATGTGGAGCGGTTGCGAAATCGTTGGCGTCGTGACGTTGTGCATGATCTTGAGCTAGCGCCTGCGGTATCACTAGCGCTGGCGGTAGCGTTAAGGAATCGCTGAGACGGAACCGCTGAGACGGAACCGCTGAGACAAAACTGCTGAGATGATCTTGAGCTAGCGCCTGGCGTTAGCGCTAGCGCTGGCGGTAGCGCTAGCGCCTACGTTAACCTCTAGCGCTGGCGGTAGTGATCCTTTCAGAAAGTTTGATTCCATGCTGCCTTCTACCTGTGGAGTATTGCACCTATAGTTCCTGCACACTATAAACACACTATAAGCAATATCAAATACAATATGGGATTGGTTATTCTCAAACAAAGGGATGTGACACACATGTCCAACAATCTCCCCCTTTTGATAATAACAAATCCTCTAAGCAAGAAATCAACAAAAGTGTTTATAGTATATGATAAGCATGATAGTAGTGCAACTATAGTATATGATAAGCATGATGAATGTGTATACTCCCCCTATCTTAATGCCCCCCTACATAAATGCAATTTATGTGTTACTCCCCCTAAATGATAGATTTCATGAATTATTCTCCCCTTATTTATCTATATTTCTCCTATATAGATTTCTTCAATTAATCTCCCCCTTTTGGTATTATCAAAAGAAGGTGGGGTGAGGGTAGTAAGGAGGCATTCTTTAGGCTAGTTATAAATCATGATCGAGCTTTTGTAATATATGAAATGATAAAGAGTTTAAGCATAGCATATATAAGAGATTTCAAATAAAAAGATAAGAGTTGTAAGCAAGCGGAAGATTATAATAAACATCTTTTTGTAAGCATGAAAAGCATAAGTAAAAATATGAGTTTTAGTTCAAAATTGAAAGATGTTTAAACCTTTTTGAAATCTCAAAGTTTTTCATAAAGATGCCAAGCATGAAATGAACATATCAAAGAGAGATTATACTACAATGTTACTTAATTTTAAATTCAAGAAATACCAAAACATTGTAGAGATCATGCTAGGTTATCTAGTGCATTTCTTATATAAAGAGTAGTATAGATAAAGCATTAGAATCTAATACTCATGAGAAGAAGTGTTATGAAAGATAATGATGTGAACATAAGTGTATTTTGGGCAATGTTAACAATTGATTTAAATCATCAAAATACAGGACATGTGTAAAGTAAAGTGCACAATAAAACACAAGTAAATTACTTTCACACACTTTTAATGCACAAGGTTTTAACAAAGTGGTGTAATAACCAAGGTTTGCATAAGACACTTTACTATTCTTTCCAAGGTGCTCAACCTCACAATGCTTATGAAGACTTATCAGGAGGTTCAAGTAGTGCTTGGTGGAGTTATATTTGTCTACAAATATAATTTTTTTTGTTCATATTTGTGAGACAACATTCTCCGAATACACTTGTTTTGCAAACCCATTTTTTTTAACTTTTAACCACTTTTCTAAATTTCATAAGTGCAATTCAAATGTAGTGTAGGCAATAAACTTATGCAAGTTTTAATTCATTGTACAAATACAATACACAAGCAAGCTTTTTTAGATTTTAAACACACATGTTGATTACCAAAAATAAGTGAGTGAAAGGTATCATTATCAATCATAATACATTTACTCATACTTAGAGGCATGCTAAGCTTGGTTCTACACATTTTCAATACAATTGATGCACTTTAAATAGATATATCAAAGCATGCTAAACAAAACAATGTTCATAGTAATTTCAAGGAATAAATTTTAACATTGTAAATAATAGAATTCATACATGCTTGATATTGGCAATAAAGATCATACAGTTTTTTTTGTTTTATCATTTTTAAATCAAACAGAAAATCACAAAAAAAATATTTTTGTAATTTTTGAATTTTGATTTTTTGTAGTAGATTTTTCATAATATGAATAAAACACATAACAAAAAACATATTTTTGTATTTTTGAATTTTGAACTTTTGTAGTAGATTTTTCATAATATGAATAAAACACAAATAACAAAAAAACATATTTTTGTATTTTTGAATTTTGAACTTTTGTAGTTGATTTTTCATAATATAAATAAAACAAAAATAACAAAAGTCAGAAACACAACAAATAAGTAGAACATATGAACTAACATATTTTTATATATTTTTAGAAATTTTAAAAATCAGAAAAATCAAACACTCACGCTAGCGCCGGCGCTAGTGATAGCGCGGCAAACAGTACGTGATTTTTTGAGAATTTAAAATTTTTGATTATTGATATTGATTAAGTGTCCTTAAAATAGTTCCATGCTGAAGTTTTAGAATTTTTGGAGATCTCTAGGTGGATCAAATTTGCATAAAACTTTGGCTTTTCAAATTCTTGTGTTTTACAAAACCATTTAAACATGAAGATATAAACTATGAAGACACAAGAGGACATTTTTTATTAAACAACCCAAAATATGCATGATTTAAGTGATAAGTAAATAAAATGATCATGCAAAGAGTAATATAAGTACGTCCTAAGATTAAAGACTACCCTGACTAAATGTCTACACCCTAGCCCCGTACTAAGTGACAGATTGGCATGAGGAGCTGCACACATGCCATAGGTTGGGGTGTTACTCCCATATGCACACACTAGAGAACGCTCAACCTAGCACTCTTTCCCCCTAGTGCCTCGCAAGGCCCCACTGGAACCCTCCCCAGTTAAGGACAAGACATGACTTAGAGGTTAGGTCTCTAATGTATACAACCCTACACCCCCGCTATTGTGAGATATGAAGTCATAGGTGAAATAATCTTTTGGACAACCTATGCTTTTAAATCTAAGGGTTGGTATATAAACTATGGGTTTTGTTTAATGTGATGAGTTATAAAGCCGCATAGTTTTTCTACTTTTATGAAATGACGATATGTTGTAACTAGCACAATTACTAATATTCAATAAGTGACAATGCTAGTATGATGAGTTTTGGGTTTAATGTCATGTCATAAGATTTATATTGAAATTGCATGTATTCCAAAATAGAATTTCAAATTATAGATCTAGAATAGAGTGATGATTAAGTTTGATGTATATCTTCATTGTAAAGTTGATTCTAGAGTTTACAAATATGAGAGATACATGCAATCAATAGCAAAGCATATCAATACACCAAATAACGGAAAGAAAACATTATTCAAATTTTTACCATAAGATTCATAATTCTTATTATTGATTTGAGATATTTCTTGATAGAACATGAATTATGATTTATGATTATAGAGAATTTTGCATAGAATAAATGTTAGATCATCATGATGTATGTAAATTCTAATTCTTCTAGACTTATGACAATATGATTTGGAGATTTTCTTTTGAATGAGTATGTTTGAATTATAAGTCTAGAAAATGAAGATCATGCTATCATATCAAAGACAAAGATCACAAATAATAGTTTTGAAATAGAATGTCATTCATTAATTGAATTTATTGATCTTTGGTTTTGCATGATAATATATGATTCATGAAACAATATTCATAAGTATTCTAATGACTAATCCATAAACTATGTGTTTGTTGGAATTTTAGTATTCTATTATAATTTCAAATCACATAGTTATCATCAAATTTAAATAACATTGTACATGTTATACCTAGCATAAATATATAATCATAGACAAAGAAGTGATGCTAGAATGATGTGTTTGAATGCAATGTTATTACATAGGATTAATGGAGATAATGTTGCATGTAATATGAGAAGTTTTCAAATTAATTTTCTTTAGACCTAGAATGAAATGATTAATCTTTTGATTTGATCTTAATGATACAAGATGATTATAGGGTCTAAATTACATGCAAACATTGGTGACACACATCACACACATAATATATAAATTAATATATGAAATAATTATACTAAGGATAACATGTGACAGAAATTTCCAAATCAAGCAAACTTAGATCGGTTTTTTTACAAAAAAGAATGGAGTTGAAATTGGGCAAATTGACAGCATCAAACAACTCAAATGGGCAAGCCTAGTTCGCCGGTGGATGGAGATTTCTGTGCTCTTTCCGAAAATATATTAAACGCGAAAATCAGACGAGCGGATCAAGAGATGTGGCTGTTTGAAGTTTTGATTGTAAACTCACATTTTTAAAAGATTAAACATGCATTTAGATGAATTTATGTTTTCAATTTTATTTGATAATATTCTTCATTATAAGGGGTTATCATATGCGGCAAACAATATAGAAAATAATCAAAAACGTTGCGCATTTTAATTTTTAGTTTAAGCCCTTTAATAAACAATTTAAATCCAATCTTTAAAATAGTTTCAATAGTCTTGATAATAATTTCAATACTCAATTTCTAATGATAATTCAAGATAATTAAGGGTAAAGGATTTAAAAGGATAAAGAACAATCAAAGATGAGAGATAGATCACTTTGAAAAAATATATGACTTAATGTTCAATTTTAATTCAAATTTGATTTGATAGAAATTAGGCTTAATATATGAAAGTCATATTACATGATATATATAAAGTGATCATAACATGTTTGTTCAAAAAAAAAAAAAAAATAAAAGTAAAAAAAAAAAACAATAAGCATATCATGAAGTAGAGTAATGATATTTCATTTCCATAATGGTTTCTACTTCATGCATTTGAAAGATACTAAATGAAAAGAAATTTAGGTATCCAAAGTTGACCATGTGGGATGGTTCCTTTGGGTACCCAAATACATTGTGGTGGCTTTTGGGAAGATAATGATGAATGGGCATTTTCAATTAAAGATGATACATCATTTTTCTTTATGGGTCTCCATTCATACATTGGTTGTTTATCATTTAAATTCATATTATGATTGTGTGACATCTTTATATGATTATATTTGTTTGAAAAATAATTAATTTGAGATTTATGTTTATTCAAATTATTTTTCAAAATAGATTGATGTTGATAATCATAATGGTTTTTATTATATAGATTCTTTGAAATTTTATATGAGTGAATGTCTTTCTTTAGAAGTGATTGTTGAAAGAATAGGTTACAATATGTTGTAAATAATTGATTCTTATTTTAATAATTTTCATTTCCACTCTTTCTTATAGACATACTCTTATAATATGAAGGATAATATTTTATAGTTTGATTTTCATGAAAAGGAGTTTTTAAATTTGAGTCATGATTGAAAATATATTGAGACTTATAATAATGACTCTTAAGAATTTTGTGAGGATCATAATTCTTTTTAAACTAAACTCCTTTTGATTTAATGTGTGAAAATGGTCCTTTTTAGAAATGATTTTGTAAGTTAATTTATCCTTGTTATTCAAAATCTTATGATGAAATTCATTACATGACATTTGAAATTTTTCAACAAAAGATTTTAATTGTATTAACTTACAAGTTAAAGCATCATTTTCAACTATCAAATTTTCATTATGTTCTTTAGAAACTAAGAGCCCTTTTTCAATATCCTTGAATTTTTGTTTTAATAGATTGCAATCTAAACAAGGAATAGGAATTTTACCTAAAGAACATGAAAGAGAATTTAATACATCAAAATTTGATTCTACGTTATCATTTTCTTTTAAAGATTTATTTTCTAAACGTAATTTGGAATTAGAAATTTTTAACTTTAAAATTTTACGTTTAGCAATTTTAAGCATACTAGATGTAGAAATAGAATTTGTTACAAAAAAGGAAGTTTTTGATTTTCTTACATTGCTATGGGATGTGTTGCCAACAAATGAGTCCAATATTGTGACGTTGTATTCTTCTTCCTCCAAGCATAAGTCCTCATCGATTTCTTCTCTTCGATCCATAAGGAATTCCTCGTAGATTTCTCTCTTAGATTTATCATCCTCCAAGAATGAGTCCTTGTCGATTTCTTCTCTTGGATCCATAAGGAATTCCTCTTGTTCATCATCTATAGAAGGAAGATTATAAGTATTCTCAAGAAATTTCCAAACTTCATAAGCAGTAGGAAGTGTATAAATAAGTTTGAAAATATTTTGATCTAATGCACAATATAGACTATTCATAGATTTGGCATTTAAAAACATTTCATTTTTATTTAAAATACTTGGGGGTATTTTAATAGTAATATTCCATACTTCCATATCCAAAGATTTAAGAAATTTTTCCATAAGAGTTTTCCACCCATTATAATTTTTACCTTCAAATAAAGGTGGTGCTAAAGATTTTTCATTTATAAGAAAATTTCCCTACTAGTAGAAGCGAGATCATGAGACGTCATTATTCCTGGTTTTTAAACCATTTGGAATAACCTCGCTCTGATACCACTTGTTGGATCTTACGGCGCCCTTAGAGGGGGGGGGGGTGAATAAGGGAATAAAAATTCTTTTTATAATTTTAAGAAAATTACTAAATTGTTTTATAATATGAGAAGGTAAAATAACAATTTAGCTAAATGAATAGAAAACTTAAGACTTTGTAACCAATATTTTAGAGATAACGCCAAAGGAGAGAAATCAAGTAAACACAAATAGAGACATGATTGTATTTATATAAAGGAAAAGTGTTTACATAAATTTGATTTCAATATCGCTAGAAATCGAAGGCGTACAAAAGTAAATTTCTTTTCCTTTTCTATACCGACTTGTATCCCCACAAACCGGTTGGCTTTAGCGTATCCTTCCCCGGATAAGGCCTCAAGCCGCTCTAGCCAATCCTTCCCTGGATATGGCCTCGAGCCCCCCTAGATCTAATCACTTAGAACTAGTCGCCAACACAAGGAGAATTTCCCCCTAAGTCCTACCCAGACCTAGTCGCCAATCACAAGGCGAATTCTCTAAACGGTTACAAAAAGTATGGAATGGAAATAATGAAAACAATAATAAAACTCCCTATATGAGATCTTCTAAAGTCGGAGATGAAGGATCGCTGTAGTATAAGCGAGGTCGAAGCGATCGTCCTTCAGATGTAGCGTGACATAGTCCTCCTCCAGAATTCTCCTTAATCTTTTTGTGGGAGATCCATCTTCGACAGCATAACAACACTGGAATTGTGGCACAAGCAACCTCTCTGGGATGGATTCTCAAAATGATCGAAGTTGGCTTCAATTTATAGACCTTGGAGCTAGCGCCTGCGGTAGTACTTAGCGTATGCGGTATCGTTCGTGTGGAGCGGTTGCGAAACCGTTAGCGGCGTGGCGCTGTGCACGATCTTGAGCTAGTGCCTGTGGTATCGCTAGTGCTGGCGGTAGCGTTAAGGAATCGCTGAGACAGAACCGCTGAGACAAAACTGCTGAGATGATCTTGAGCTAGCGCCTGGCGTTAGCGCTAGCGCCTACGTTAACCTCTAGCGCTGGCGATAGTGCTCCTTTCAGAAAGTTTGATTCCATACTGCCTTCTACCTGTGGAGTATTGCACCTATAGTTCCTGAACACTATAAACACACTACAAGCAATATCAAATACAATATGGGATTTGTTATTCTCAAACAAAGGGATGTGACACACATGTCCAACAAATTTATCTTTATTCAAAATCTTATGATGAAAGTCATTACTCGAAATTAGAACTTTTTCAACAAAAGATTTTAAGTGTCTTAATTTACAAGTTAAAGTATCATTTTCAATTATCAATTTTTCATTATGCCTTTTAGAAACTAAGAGCTCTTTTTCAATATCCTTGAATTTTTCCTTTAATAGATTGCAATCAAAACAAGGAGTAGGAATTTCAACTAAAGAGAAAGATAGAGAAGCCACATCATAATTAGATTTTACATTAACATTAGCTTTTAACCTTTTATTTTCTAAACGTAATTTATAATTTGCAATTTTCAATTTTTTAATTTTACGTTTAGCAATTTGTAGCATATGTAATGTGGAAATAGAATTAGTCACAAAGATAAAAGAATTTGATTTACTTACATTGCTATCGGGAGAGGCAAGATTTGAACATAAAGTTCCTTTAACATCTTTTTGGCACTCCTCTTCCAAAGACAACATTTCTTCTTCTCTTCCACTTGATGTGCTCTCCATGGTTTCATCCCGAGAGATTCTTTCTTGAATGCTTGTGCCAATTTGAATGTTTTCCAATTGCTGTGCATGCTCCAAACCTATACACTGAAGATCAAACATTTCATCAAGAAATTTCCAAACTTTGTAAGCATTAGTAAAATAATAAATCAATTTGGAAATATCTTTTGATAAAGCGCAAAATAAAGTATTCATAGCCTTTGTATTTAAATGACATTCCAATTTATTTGATTCATCCGCTGGTCTTATAATTGTGGTATTCCAAATTTTGATATCATATGAGTTAAAAAAAGTTTTCATTAATATTTTCCATCCTTTATAATTTTTGCCTTCAAATAAAGGTGGTGCCAAAGATTTTTCATTTGTACAAAATTTTTTCCCATTAGTAGAAGTGAGATCATGAGACGCCATTATTCCCAGTTTTTAAGCCGTTTGGAATAACCTACCTCTGATACCACTTGTTGGATCGATATGCGCCCTTAGAGGGGGGGTGAATAAGGGAATAAAAATTCTTTCTTATAATTTTATGAAAATTACTAAATTGTTTTATAATATGAGAAAGGCAAAATAACAATTTAGCTAATTTGTGAGAATATCATAATTTTCAAGTTTAGAAATAAGTACTAAATTGTTTTATGATTAAAGAGTTTGAAATAAACAATTTAGATAAAGTAATTTGAATTGAAAACTTTGTAACCAATATTTTAGAGATAACGCCAAAGGAGAGAAATCAAGTAAACACAAATAGAGACATGATTGTATTTATATAAAAAAGGTGTTTACATAAATTTGATTTCAATATCGCTAGAAATCGGAGGCGTACAAAAGTAAATATCTTTTCCTTTTCTATACCGACTTGTATCCCCACAAACCAGTTGGCTTTAGAATATCCTTCCTCAGATAAGGCCTCAAGCCGCTCTTGCCAATCCTTCACCAGATATGGCCTCGAGCACCCCCTAGATCTAATCACCTAGAACTAGTCGCCAACACAAGGTGAATTCTTCCTTAAGTCCTACCCAGACCTAGTCGCCAACACAAGGCAATTTTTCTAAACGATTACAAAAAGTATGGAATGAAAATAAAGATAACAATAATAAAACTCCATATATGAGATCTTCTGAAGTTGGAGATGAAGGATGGATGTAGTATCAGCGAGGTCAAAGCGATTGTCCTTTGGATGTAGCGTGACGTAGTCCTCCTCCAGAATTCTCCTTAAGCTTTTAGTGGGAGATCCATCTTCGGCAGCATAGCAGCAGTAGAATTATGGCACTTGCAATCTCTCTGGGATGGATAGCCAAAATGAGAAGCAAAGCTCCAATTTATAGAACTTCTCGTTAGCGCCTGTGGTAGCTCTTAGCACCTACGATAGCGTTCGTGTGGAGGAGTTGCGAAACCGTTGGAGTCGTGGCGCTGTGCACGAACTTGAGCTAATGCCTGGCGGTAGCGCTAAGGAACCACTGAGATGAAACTAAACCGCTGAGACGTAGCCGCTGAGACGAAGCCGCTGAGACGAACTTGAGCTAGCGCCTGGCGGTAGCACTAACGCTGGCGGTAGTGCATTCTTCCAGATGTTTGAATTTAGCTGCTTTCTACCTGTGGAGTATTGCACCTATAGTTCCTCCACACTATAAACACACGATAAGCAAGATCAAATAAAATTTGGGATTTATTATTCTCAAACAAAGGGATGTGACACACATGTCCAACACATTCTTGGTCGATAAATCATCTAACAGCAAAAGGGCCGGCATGACCGGCTTCCCCATAGAGGCTATAGTGACCATTTTATCAGGCTGTGTGGTCTTCTTCTTCTTCCTCTTCTTTTCTTTCTCGCGGTCTCCCCCGCGATCTTTGCTCGACTTCTGGAGGTTTTCAAACTCGGACATGAGGTTCACCATTCTGATTACGTTGTCTAACCGGAAGGTTCTAACCGCAAGAGTCGAGTAGAGACTTGTTGTGACACTTCAATTATGTCGAAAAAGAAGCTTCCATAACGTTTTATAAACTTACAAGGCAAGGTCTGCGCGGTCTCCGACTAGAACTAATATTTTTGAAATCTCTTCGGAATTTGAAAATATGCTGGGATTATGTTTACCCAGAAGACCGCCTCCGAGTAGCCCTTCTCGCAGATCGGGCGGTCTAAGGATGCAAGTCGCTTGGTTCAGATTCAACAGGGCCCATCAGCACTAGCCAACACAAACCGGGCGGTCTGACAGAATTCGGATCGCCCCCACGGATTGAAAATCATCAAGGTCCAAGTTCCTAAGGCAAGCCGCGGTCTCAAGTCGGAGACCGCCTGGGTTGTGCCGTGAAGACTATCGAGGCTCTAGTCCAGAGGGCAAGCCGCGGTCTCAAGTCGGAGACCGCCCAGGTTGCATCATCGCCATGATCACAGCATCTTCAGTCTCCGGCCAGGACAGATCGGGAGCGCAAGCCGCCAAGCCGCGTGACTTCTTTCTTTTCTCCTTTCTGTATCCCGTCACCGCCTTCCCGATTCTCCTGTACCCGGGCAGGCGGTTGATGGCGATGATGCCCCTCCATATGTTCGTGACCATGGTCGTGACCAGTTCCTTGACGACGCCGACTTGATGCATTATTTTGATCGCTGCCGCAAGATTACATTTGAAGATTCAGATGGACGATGCCGCGACAACAATCATGATGCACGCCATCGCTACTACAACCATTTTGAAGAACGCCATCGCCGCACCATTGTGAAGAACGCCATCGCCGCTACAACCTCCGCCCGCGACGTATGAATATTTAATTAATATTTATAATTATTCTACTATAATTATTAATTAATTATTGTCATGTTTTCTTTATTATTAGTTGTATTGTTTGGACTTTATTTTATGTTGGTGTGCATTTAGACAATGTTTGTTTTGTTTATAATTTGGGCTGCATGTAGCCTCTTTTATTTGTAAGCCTATAAATAGGCCATGATGTAGAAGGATTTAAACAATGATGATTATATTTGAAATTTGAATTAGAAATCCAAACTTGGAATTTCTCCTCCTCTCCTTATTCTCTCCTCCTTCCTTTAATTTTTCCCTCTCTCCCTCCTCCTTGGATTTTCGGCCCTCCCCCTCTTGGCCGCCCCTCTTCCTTGCCTCCTTCCTCTTGGCTGCAGGCCAACCTCTTCCTCTCCCCCCTCCATGGCAAATTTCGGCCATCTCCCTTCTCCCTCTCCTATTCTTCCTCCTCTTGGGAAGATTTCAGCCAAGGTGAAGAAAGAAGAAGAAAAAGGTCGTGGGTTCGTGGAATCAAATTCGGCGTCAAGCGAGGAAGGCGGACGAGTTTCTCTCCATTCGACGTGAATCTGGTGGAATCGGTGAAGAGCGATTTGAGCGGTTCTATGCTTGAGAAAATCTCATTTCAAGCGGGGTAACGAAATTTCTACCTTGTGTGATTCTCTCTAGATAAATCTTGAGGTGGAATACTTTTGCGTTGATTTCGATAGCGTTGATTTTATCGTGGTTTTCTTCTCTCGATCTTGTGTTTATCTTGATTTCATTTAAGTTCGTGAGGATTGGCGAACCTCGTCTTCTTTTTGTTGGGAGAGATCTACCTTTTTCCGAATCGTAATTTTTGGGTGGATCTCTTTTGGTACAACAATTGCTCGATCGGATCGGGTGAATCCATTTGGCTAGAAAGAATATTGGTCAATAGCTATTATTTGATCTCTAAGGACGTTGCCGACCTATACGTTAGCCTTTAATTATTAATCATTGCATAGCCTGAGGGCTGCGAATAATTATTTGTGCGGACGTAGGATTGGAACGTAGAGGGAAAATCCATGTTTATTCGTATTAACCATGTCGGAGAGCGTAGCCTGCATCAATTTGGTATCAGAGCCAGGTTCATGTCAATTTCTTAATTGACGCATTCCTAAAATTTTCTTAGAACGCCGGCACACACAATCTTCACATGATTTTGTGTTCAAAATTTCAAAATTTTTAATTTTTGGTCTGCGAATAGCGGCCTAAACATTTATTTCTCTGCGAAAATCGAAATTTTTTTTTGGGGATTGTCCATATTTTTATCAGTAAGAAAATCAAAAAAATATTTTCATTACCCTAGTTATTAGGCGGAAATAAAATTAGATTTCATAAAATTTGGTCTCTTTAAAATTTCTGGTCTGCGAATAGCGGCCATAAAATTTTAATTTTTCAGCGAAAATTAAAAACAACAATTTTTGCAAATCTGCGTACTATTTTCTACAGGAAAATAAAAAAAAATTTAAAATTTTGAAATTCAATTTCAAATTTATGAAATTCAAATCCAAAATTCAAAATTCAAATTTTTGAAATTCAAAATTCAAAATTCAAATTTTTGAAATTCAAATTCAAAATTCAAATTTTTTATTTTCACATTCAAAATTCAAATTTTTGAAATTTAAAATTCAAATTTTGAAATTCAAATATTTCTTGAAATTCAAATATTTCTGAAAATTCAAATTTTTTCTGGAATTTCAAAAATTTTCTCCTTATAAAATCATCTTTTATAAATCTGTCTAGCTTAGATTAAAGATTTTTCTATCATTGCATGTCTACTAGTTCTGTTCCCGAGTACACACCTACTCACTCTGAATATGGCTCAAGACGTTTATGTTTCCCGATTAGATTATTTGTAAGCTAAAGTTATTGCTAATCACACCCCAACTTCGCCTATATGTCATAGGAAAACCAACCGTCCACGCACTTTTCCTCACACGAGAAAACAGGCACCCACATATGATGGTTATGGGAATCCACAAATTTTTCAGGATTGGCTTAAGGGAATGGAATATTATTTTGATTGTCACGATTGGGATGACCACCACAAGGTTGTCATAGCTCGGGAGACGTTATATGGTCAAGCCCGGGTGTTTTGGTTAAATGAAGAGCACCGTGTGGGTAATTATCAATATGCCTGGCCGCACATGCGTAGCCTTCTCACTTCTCAATATGACCCCGACTACCTCCGTACTACTAGCACAAAGTCCGCGAGTGCGTACAACTCCAAGCCCGTGTGTGGGTATAGAACCACAACTGTGAGCGAGTATAATTACGGCACTAGACCCGTATCTACTTATAGGAGTGACCATATGCCTCAGGCTAGATCCTTTCCCCACAAATGTAGGACTATCCAAAGTGTGCCAACTTCCTCCTTTAGGGAAAATAAGCAGATTATGCCCTATGTTTCAAACACGATAGATGTTACTGTTAGGGATGCCATGAGCCCGCGTGGTGAGAGTATTCTGGATAGTGAGGGCTATCCCATAATTTTTACACACAATGTGTCGGGAATGTCTCATCCCGAACTTCCTGATATAGTTTTTGAATCTTCTGACAATACTGAGTTTGTGCCCTTGACTGAGCCTACCGCTGAGGGCGATGTCGTTATTACAGAAGATCTTAGCGACGATGAGGACTTTGGTTACCCTAGTGATATGGAAGAGGACCTCGCCTCTGATCCAGTTTTAGAATTAACTGATGATTATGATTTGGAGGACGTACCTAGTACATTGGAAGAGTTAGCTAGCGAGGGAATGATACTTTTGGATGACTTAAATGGTGCAAACCCGGAGGAACTTGTTTTGAGGTTGCCACCGTTACAGGAAAATCAATATGACTTAAATTTTCTCCCGGGTTTGATTTATGCGATTTCACCAACCCTCCCTCCTGAACCTTTGACGCGATTAGCGGATTATAATTTTGGACACAAACTTGTTTTGACTAGTCGGAGGTGTTGTGTGATTCTGATGGACGCTTTCCATGTGTTGCTTGGATGTCCATGGTTTTATGATCATAAAGTGACAATTTTTGGAAAAACTAAAATTTATGAGATAAACTTTAATGGAAAGCTAATCGTTTTGAAAACCGCTCTAAGTTTGATGGAGAATAGAGAGATTGTTCGTGAATCTTTTCTTGGTGGTAATAAGACTAATATGTTAGTGGAGAATACATTTTGTTTGTCACGTTTACATCTACTCATCCACAAGATAATTAAAGACTATCTCACATGTCAACTCGTTGATAACAATCCTCCAAATCAATTTACCGTTTTTGCGCCGCCTGTACTCGTGCATGGATATAAGGCACCAATGCCACTTGACTTGATTATGCCACCCCCAACTTATAAGTCAAGTTAATTTACACAGGATTTTGCCTCTCATGTTCACAATTTACATAAACACATTAATGAAGCGCTAACCACACAATATGCATCTTATCAATCACATGTTAACGTACATAAGAGAGTGTCTCACTTGAAGGTTGGCGATTTAGTCTTGGTGCGTCTCATCCTTGAACGGTTTCCTTCGGGCACCATAAAAAAGTTGGCGAATCGGCGAGCTTATCCATTTCGAATCTTAAAGAAATTAGGAGAAAACGCATATCTTTTGGAGTTACCCACTGATTGGGGAATTTCCCCTATTTTCAATGTTTCGGATTTAACGCCTATGTTTCTCCACCGCTTGAATTGTCTGTCTGCCCGTTTGGTTCCACTGATTTTTCTAATGGGATTGGGGGTGAGCTTGTTAATGGATCGCTCTCTCCATCGGTCTCCATTGGAGGTACGTCAAATGTTGATGATGAAACTTTTTCTCCTTATTTGCCTAACGCATTTCCAAGGGTTCCACAGACCTTTGTTTTGTCTGACAGGTGTTGGCTGATGGTCCACTCATCGGTGATGAGTGATTTTGAGTGGGGGAAGATTGATGGCGATGATGCCCCTTCATATATTCGTGACCATGGTCGTGACCAGTTCCTTGACGACGCCGACTTGACGCATTATTTTGATCGCTGCCGCAAGATTACATTTGAAGATTCAGATGGACGATGTCGCGACAACAATCATGATGCACGCCATCGCTACGGCAACCATTTTGAAGAACGCCATCGCCGCACCATTGTGAAGAAAGCCATTGCCGCTACAACCTCCGCCCACGACGCATGAATATTTAATTAATATTTATAATTATTCTACTATAATTATTAATTAATTATTGTCATGTTTTCTTTATTATTAGTTGTATTGTTTGGACTTTATTTTATGTTGGTGTGCATTTAGACAATGTTTGTTTTGTTTTTAATTTGGGCTGCATGTAGCCTCTTTTATTTGTAAGCCTATAAATAGGCCATGATGTAGAAGGATTTAAACAATGATGATTATATTTGAAATTTGAATTAGAAATCCAAACTTGGAATTTCTCCTCCTCTCCTTATTCTCTCCTCCTTCCTTTAATTTTTCCCTCTCTCCCTCCTCCTTGGATTTTCGGCCCTCCCCCTCTTGGCCACCCCTCTCCCTTGCCTCCTTCCTCTTGTCTGCCGGCCAACCTCTTCCTCTACCCCCTCCTTGGCAAATTTCGGCCATCTCCCTTCTCCCTCTCCTATTCTTCCTCCTTTTGGGAAGATTTCAGCCAAGGTGAAGAAAGAAGAAGAAAAAGGCCGTGGGTTCGTGGAATCAAATCCGGCGTGAAGCGAGGAAGGCGGACGAGTTTCTCTCCATTCGCCGTGAATCCGGTGGAATCGGTGAAGAGCGATTTGAGCGGTTATATGCTTGAGAAAATCTCATTTCAAGCGGGGTAACGAAATTTCTACCTTGTGTGATTCTCTCTAGATAAATCTTGAGGTGGAATACTTTTGCGTTGATTTCGATAGCGTTGATTTTATCATGTTTTTCTTCTCTCGATCTTGTGTTTATCTTGATTTCATTTAAGTTCGTGAGTATTGGCGAACCTCGTCTTCTTTATGTTGGGAGAGATCTACCTTTTTCCGAATCGTAATTTTTGGGTGGATCTCTTTTGGTACAACAATTGCTCGATCGGATCGGGTGAATCCATTTGGCTAGAAAAAATATTGGTCTATAGCTATTATTTGATCTCTAAGGGCATTGCCGACCTGTACGTTAGCCTCTAATTGTTAATCATTGCATAGCTTGAGGGCTGCGAATAATTATTTGTGCGGACGTAGGATTGGAACGTAGAGGAAAAATCCATGTTTATCCGTATTAACCGTGTCGGAGAGCGTAGCCTGCATCACGGTTATTTTATCCCTGCCCGTTCGGGCAGGCCCCCGAGCCTATAAATAGTAGGCGGCAACGTTCCCAAGGCACGCACACTCGAATCCAGGAGCTCGCTTGTTTGAGCTGCGGTCTCGAGTTTCCCGTCTTGTGACCTGTCTGATCGGTCGGCTTCTACTTTCATGCTTCTATAAACCGCTGTAACCGCTTCATTTAAATCAAAGGAAAGCCCATCACAGGAGTGGAATTCGCCATGATGAGCGAGGTCTAGCCTTGATCGCTGCCAACGGTCTCATTTTCTCTAACCAAAAAGTAATCGACAGCCCGCAGCCTTCGATTTCCTTCGGAGGTGCAATTTCGGATTCAACATGTTCGTCGAACGCAGAAGGAAGATCGTCGACCGCTGAGACTTGGTGTGTTCGTCGAATGCAGAAGGAAGATCATCGAACGCAGAAGGAAGATCATCAACCGCTGAGACTCGGCAAGATCGTCGAACGCAGAAAAGACGCGGTATCGTCGACTTCACCAAAGTAGCCTTGTCGTCATGAAGATGAAGAAGCCTTGTCGTTGAAAAGACAAAGAGAAGATCAGTGTCAAAGAGATCGACGATAAAGATAGCATATCGTCGAGAGAGTCAAAGAAGAACAGACATCGTCGTCAAGAAGCCTCGTCGCTGAAAAGGCTAAGTATGATTGATGGCATTGGACATCGTCATAAAGAAGGCATGTCGTCGAGAAGACTGAAGAAGGACAGCTGAAGACAAGCAGTTGGTCAAAGTATGATCTGTCCACATGCTATCACTCATCTCATCAAGAAAGCAACGTGATTACAACAACAGTCTGCAAGAAAGAAGATCACGACGACGCAGTCGATGATAGCATATCGTCGTATATGCAGAAACACCAGAATGTCTCCTATCGTCGAGACACCTACATCAGTGGCAGAAGCAAGAAGAATTTGAAGTCTACCTGAGTTCAAGGCATTGACAAACTCCTGTTTTCGAGATATTGTCCATGTCATCGTAACAATGGAAATATCGTCGAGACAGATTCAAAAGTTGCGGACGCGCTGTCAGCATTTAATGCCGCCGCCTGATTGTCTTTCAGCAATTAATGCTGTCATCAATCAACGCGTGCTCTTAAGGAATGGAGCGTCTCACACTTAAGGAATATTTTTCAGAAGACTGTTGGGTGCCTCGCATTCTTATAAAAGAGATAAAAGGTCGCCCTAAAAAGGTCAATCAACAAGAAAGAACTTGCGTATACAGCGAATAGAACAGTACAAGCGGCACAAGAAAGAAAGAGAAAAAGAAGAAGCAGTCATCTCCATCGACTGTTAAGAAGCCAATCCTCATCAGGCTAAGAAAAGATTGAAGAAGAACTGTGCGCTCAAGATCTGATTCAGAAGCATCTTCTTCAACCTTAAGAAGCCGATCTTCAACAGGCTAAAGCTGCCAATCTTCATCCGGCAGAAGAAACAGTCTTTCTACTATAATTTCTATGTAAGGCTTGCGGGCCTGATTGTCAAGCTTGAGGGCTTGAGACCTATGAGGCTTGAGGGCCAGGGTAGAGGCTAGACTTGCGGGTCTGGCTAGGTAAGGCTTGCGGGCCTGATTGTCAAGCTTGAGGGCTTGAGACCTGTGAGGCTTGAGGGCCAGGGCAGAGGCTAGAATTGCGGGTCTGGCTAGGTAAGGCTTGCGAGCCTGATTGTCAAGCTTGAGGGTTTGAGACCTGTGAGGCTTGAGGGCCGTGGCAGAGGATAGACTTGCGGGTCTGAGCTAGGTAGGGCTTGAGGGCCTGAGTGTCGAGCTTGCGGGCTCGGTGGAAGTAGGGGCTTGCGGGCCTAGGCTGTTGGACTTGCGGGTCCGTGTTGTAAGGCTTGAGGGCCTGAAGTTTTTGGCAAAGTTTGCTGATCCTAGCACACTGCTGGGTAGGCGCAGAGGGACAGAGGACTACTCAAGACACCCGGTCTTGAGGAACCTCTATAGATCTTGTGTCGTCTAGTGTACTTTATCTGTGCTTATCTGTGCGATATTTTTTTATTCTGTGCTTGAATATTTGAAACTCGTGCAAGTAGTTTAAAAAGAACCCAGATCACCTAACACCCCTCCCCCTCTAGGTGAACATTCCATTACTAACACTTTCTACTTCGTAATACCTGAGTATCTGAGTCTATAACTCGTATCAGTTTAAACCCATGATAAATCTGAAGCTACTAGTCCCGATGGGGAAGAGATGTGTTTGTCTGGATGAAGTAGAGCTCGTTAGAGTGAAGAGACGTGGAATACGTTGTGTAAGTTGGCAATTTCTGGGGGTAGCGATCTTGTAAGCTAGGGGTCCAAGTCGTTCGAAAAACATTTATGGTCTCATGTTTTGGGGACTGAGCTTGCGGTGACTCCGAACACGAGAAACTCCGTGCACTAGCTTAATCTTCAGAAATACCTGGTCTCCTTCTTGGAACTCGACCATTCAGTGCTTCTAGTAATAATACTTGACTTATCTACTTTGAGCTTCAAGCATTCTTTCTCGGATGATCCTGATTGTAGTGTCGGTGTAATCAATAAATTGTACTCCCAGCGTCTGCGGATCTTCTTCTTGTATCCAATATAATGGTGTTCGGCACCTCCTGCCATATAAGGTTTCGTATGGAGCTATTCAGAAACTTGATTGTAGACTGTTATTGTAAGAGAACTCTATGAGGGGTAACCGTTTCTCCCACGGTTTGCTATATTCTATAACACATACTCGGAGTAATGCTTCCATAGTCCTATTTGTTCGCTCAGTTTGGCCATTTGTTTGAGGGTGGAAAGCGGTACTGAAAGTAAACTTTGAGCCTAGGTATGCTTGTACCATCTTCCATTCCTTGAAGAGAGGCGCCAGTATATATTTGGAAACCTTCCCTTCCCTAGCGGAGGGTGAGGATGGGTGCCGACGTTAATCTTGTTTTTAGGTTCTGTAAGGCAGCGTCATATTGAGGCGTCCATTTGAACGGGGTATCCTTTTTGGTGAGAGCTGTACGGGGGAGGGCAATCCTTGAGAATCCTTTTACAAATTTGTGGTAATATCCCGTTAATCCTAAAAAATTGTGGTTGTTCGCGGCGGTTTTTAACATAGTCCAGTCCCATACGACTTGAATCTTAGCGTGGTCTACCACTATTCCTGCTCCATTAATTACATGGCCTAGAAAGCCAACCTCTTTTAGCCAAAATTTGCATTTACTGAATTTAGCGAATAGGTGCTGCTTCTTTAGCTTTTTTAAGGCCAACCTTAGGTGCTGGGCATGGTCTTTCTCGGTGTTGGAGTACACCAAAATGTCATCTATAAAGATAATGACAAAGATGTCTATGTAGGGTCCGAAGACTTGGTTCATTAATGTCATGAATGCTGCGGGGGCATTAGTGAGGCCAAATTGCATTACTGTAAATTCGTATAGCCCATACCTCGAGCTAAAGGTCATCTTCTGGATATTGTCATCCTGGATCCGTAATTGGTAGTAGCTGGATATTAAGTATAGTTTTAAGAAGATGCCGTCTCCTTGAAGTTGGTTGAAGAGTTCATCTATTTATGGAAGGGGGTAGGTATTTCATACAGTTAATCTGTTGAGTTCCCGATAATCGATACAAAGTCATAAAGTACCATCCTTTTTCTTGACAAAAGGATCGGGGCTCCCTATTGCAATGAACTGGGACGGACAAATCCATCTTTGATCAACTATTCTAGTTGTTCACTAAACACGGCTAGTTCTCTTGGGGCCATTCGGTAAGGGGCTCGGGATACAGATCGAGCTCCGAGTATTAGTTCAATTTTGAACTTGACCTCACAGAGGGGTGGCAGTCCAGGTAGTTTCTCTGGGAATACTTTGAGGAAGTCCTTAACTACTTGTACTTCGAGTATATTACTACTGCTACCTAACATTTCAAAACATACCTCGAATACGTCCTCTCCTTGAGTATAAGCTTTGACTACCTGAATGGAGGATAGTATTGTTCGAGAAATGGATTTAATACCTTGGAAGATGGGTTTGTTTTTGATGCATGGTGTAAGGTAACTTCTTTTTTTATGCATTTTATCAGAGCGCCGTGCATTTTTAAGCACTCCATTCCTAGAATGAGGTCAAAGTCGAAAAGTGCTAACATTATGGCGGTGGGTTCGAAAGAATCTTACTTTAAATAGATCGGGAATGTGCATTGCGTAGAAGAGACTATCTCGAATCCGCCTGGGAGGTGAACTCTTAGACGTAGTCCGGAGAAGTACTCAACATTGGGCATGTCTTGGATGAAGCTTTCTGATACAAAGGAGTGTGAGGCTCCCGTATCAAATTGGGTGTGTGCAAGTTTTCCACTTACCATGCATACACCTGAAATAAATTTTATAAAGTGCGAACGAATTTTCTTATTTAAGTTACCGTAGTGAAAGAAATATAGAAAAACAAAAGTTACCTGTCACTATGTCATGGGGCTCGTACTCTTGAGTTAAGTCCAATGCATACGCTTGTTGTGGTGGGGGTAGGGGGTTTCTTGGATTGCCTCCATTTCTTCCTTGGTAACTGCCTCCATGACCACTTCCTCTACCTTGGAATGGTGCTTGGGCACCTTGGAATGGTGCGGGTGCACCTTGAAATGGTGTCGGTGCCTCCATCCTTGATGGGAAGTTTTTTTGTGGTCAATCGGCCTTTATATGATCGGGCCGCTAACATTGAAAACATTTCCCTTAGAAGAGTTCTGCATTTCTGGGTGGTGGTTGTTGGGCCTGTGGTTGTTGTTCTGGCCTTGGAGTGGGATGGAAAGGTCATGCATTTCTTTGTCCATCCGTGTCCCTGCCTCTGTATGGGGGGCATATTCCTCTGATTGTTGTTGTGCTCCATGACTGATTCTGCTAGTATTTTCCTTCGGTTCTAAAACATGAGGTGACCAGCTTCTAGTGTTTTTGCGGACTCCGGGATGCGTGCAAATGAAGAGTGGACTGCGAAGATGAGTGGTTGTCGGATGGAGTCTCTGAGGCCACAGTCAAAGCATTTCACAAAGTCATGCTCGCTAAAAGGGAATCCTCCTACGAAGCGGGCTAAGTGATAGTACTGCATCTCATAATCCAGGACCGAGTGGTTGTCTTGCTTTAGTTGTAGAAACCTTTCTCGTAATTCATTTCACCCTGTGGTGGGAATAATGTGGTCATTGAAGGTGTCGGTGACCTCGCTCCACTCTATTTTCCCATAAGACTTCCTCATAAAGGTGTTATCTAGAGCCGACTTACACCATCTGCGAGCATATACGACTAATGAAGATACTGTTAGGGTGATGGACATGCTTCTAAGACATTTTATCCCTACCAATACCTCTTGGATGAAGTCCAACCACTCCTCTGTTTGGATTGTTGCTTCTGTGTCGTTGAAATTTGGTGGGGATAGGCCACAGAATATGCACAGCCAGTTGGTTTGTGGCTCCATGGTATAAATTCCATTTTGTTGAGACATGGTAGCCAGGAAGGTAGCTAGGATGTCCGTCAGTGTTTAGTTTAATTCTGGTTGTTGAACAGTGTTGACTGACGGGATTGGGGACAATCTAGTGTTTGGTCTGGCGTTCTCTGGAATCTATATATAAAAGACGTATGTTATTGATCGGTGATTGAGAAAAGTGAAAAAAAACAATGAATGTGATTCCGCACTTGGGCTCACCAGCTTCCGCTGCGCCTGTTTGTCCTCGAACTTGCAAAGGAAGCCGAGTTCGTTAGTGGGGAAAGTTGGACTTCAATATAGAAGGATCGTGTTTTGTTCTGATACCATTTGTAATGACCCCCCCCCCCCCCCCCCCCACCCGGTAATTAATCACATATGAGGGGGTCATTATGCCCAGAGCAGTTACCATACAGTAGTGTTAGCTAAAGTTCTAACCTCCACTGTATGACACTTGCTCTGTAAGGCGAGTTATCATTACATCACAGTAATACCAATCTATAACAGAAGGAAAGACAAATATGAAGTCCAAAACACATTTTTCATATATATATATATATATATATATATATATCAAGGTTTGGAATACAGCGGAAGACTTGGGCTAACACCTGCCCGGATAACTAGGGCTAAGAGATGCCCTTAACTCAAAATTGGGGCTACTATGCGCCCGGATAAACTACAACATGTCTTAACTAAAACATGCTGAGATACATAGAACATAGGCAATAACTCACTTCTAGTTATACTTCCTCTACTGCTGGGGATGGATCCATAACGTCTGGTAACTCCATCTCTATCTCAAAAATCTCTGGTTGGTGCTTGTACTGCAAAAGCTGCAGCAGCGGGGGTTCCTAAAGGGGGTTGTCACAAACCGTTAGTTGAATTGACAAAGTGGATTCCCTTCCTTTTCCCAACTGCATCTTAAGGCATTGGGTATGGAGAAGGGGTAAAAGTGCACAAATGGTAATATGAGCGAACTGAGTGATGGGAGAAGAGAGAGTTGTGTTATGAATCAGGTAATAGGGGAAGCATAAATGACTCAGCTTATAAGAATGCCCAAACAAACTTATAACTTGAGGGTCTTGTTCTGACATAAGTAATAAATCTAACAGGTTATTTGATAAAATATATAGTAGAGTATGAAACAGTTATGGTACAGAAATAACTTAATTTATATGAATGCCCATACAAACTTATAAGTTAAGGGTCTTGAAGTTATCTTAACACAGACTTATCTTACAAGAATGCCCATGCAGACTTGTAGTATAAGGTTAAAAGATGCAAGGTATGTTAAAGTAAGATGATATGATGAATTACTAGTTTAGATGTCTAAGTCCTACCCATCCACTTATTAAGTTGGTAGCTAACCACACATGCCTTATCACTGTGACAGATGATAACAGTGGATCAGGCATCTCCACTTCTAGGTAGGTGACACACAACCATCCCAGGCCTTTATGTATAGTATGAGTTCATACCTGCACTACTATCCGAGGTCTCGTCAAAGGCAGAGAGCGGATACCAAACTCTGGGGATTTGCCCACCAGGACTAATTCCACAAGACAAATTGCCCCAACAACTTAATGGATCTAACACTCGAGTCCCTCCGACAGTGTGTGTTATACAGTAGAGTGGTTAAACTCGCCACAATTTTATAGGAATAGGCATTACACCAATGTCGTTCCCCCACCTGACTAAGGATTAGTTTCTACGGCCCCTCGATCGCAATAGACTTAAGGGATTGTAGGAAATTAACCTGGAAAGGCCACTAGATAACTTATTATCCATATATTGTGATGTCAAGTTTAAGTGGTCCACTGATCAGGTAAGAGTGAGGTCAGTGGTCGCACAGCGTACCGTTATACACCACCTTCCTTGCAGGGGATGCTAGATCACCCCTAATGTTGAAACCGATTTCTCGATCTCTTGTGAAGCTCGGGCCCTCAACAAGTTGAGGGGCAACTAGCCCTTCCTGATCCCTCAGAAGGAACAGACTGAAGACTTGGAACTAGAGTAATACCTTAGTCACAACGAGGAGGTCCCACCACAAACCTAGAAGATCTTTGAGTGCTTCCCCTCCCAAGCCAAAGCTGAGATCGGGCACCTTGGAGAGCCAGAGAGCTAAGACAAGAAAACCTAGGGAGAAGGAAGCTCAGAATGCTGAGATCAGATCTTCTCCAAAGGTGCCCTTCAAGGTCTATTTATAGTTTTTCCTGAACTGGTCTGCTGATAGCGGAATTCCGCCTTTCGGTTTTACTAAACGCACCCCAATTTGGCCTGCTAACAGCCAAACTCTGCTGTTCTGAAGGGCTATTGGCAGCCCACCAGGGGCAGAGGTGTAATTTCACCTCCTTGGCCCCTGGACCAGGGGCCGGCGAGAGCTCCTCTCCTAGCGCTTCTCACGAACCCTCTTGCGAGTGACGCTCGCGAACCCTCTCTAGGCGAGCGACCCGCGAAGACTCTACTCGCCTGCCTTCTGGCGACGACTACCCAGGACCGGCTTCGCATCCTCCTCCGCGAGGTCCTTCTGGCTCGCCACGCCTGGCTCTCGCGACCCTTCAGTGGCGAGATGGCTATTTCGAGCCCAATTCTCATGTCACATTCCCTCAGGCGAACACGGTGTTGTACACAATCCCTGCTCTTTGTGAGGCTACTCTGGGCTCGCAAAGAATTGTCTAACTCCGGGTGTTCGCCGAAGACTGCTGATCTATCGGGAATCTTTCTCGTGGGTCCCACCCTACCGCCATAAATACTGCCTAAGCCGGGGCGATGCGCGCCATTACTCTCTCTTATTCCACCTCCGTACATTGTATCTGCCGGAGAATGCCTCTTTCCGAAGAACTCCAGGCTCGCCTGAGGGCGTCCAAGGAAGGCGAGCGCTCCACTATGGCCAACGCTGCCTCCTGGATGACTCGCCAGACCACTCCGCCTGCGCCTGCGATAAAAAAGGCGAAGTCGGTCCGCCTACCCCCAGGGGGGACGGGGCCGTACTGTTGGACTCTTCTCCTGACGATTGGCCCTCTAAAAAAGTAATGGACTATCATTCTCGCTTAACTATTCATTCGGTTTCTCTGAACCTCGCCCGACTGCAGGACCCGCCCCCTGCCGATCAGGACACAGGCGGAGACCCAACCGAGAATCGCCTCAATCCTCCGGCGAGGACTGATCCTGTTAATGGAAAAGCTGTTGGTAAGTGCCTCGTTCTTACATACCCAGATTAACTTCCTGCCAGATGGTTCTCATTTTCTTCTTCTTACAACCTCACCCCGCGCGACTCCTGGTCGTCCAAGTTCGCGACCTCAGACGCCGGTCCCCCCCCCCGAAACAACCCTTAACACCCTGGGATTCAATCTCCTGAGGGGGGAGGGTTCTGGTGGCTCGTGACCGACCACGACCACACCTGCCGACGGCAAAATGCGTCGCGATGGTCTTGGGAAGTCCACCTCGCTCCCCTTTAATACTCTTTTCTAGGGTCGTCCAGAAAGTTCCCGCCCACCTCCCGGTAAGGAATCCGCTACTTCTTGCGAGACCGACCACCCTACGTCGATAAGGGAATGCTTTCGCTAACTGCTAACATCGCGTAGATTTACACGCAGGTGATTCCAAGACCCTCCCTATCGATTCTGAATTTGGGGAGGAAGAGTTGTCGCCCCTTCCTTTGCCGGAGCAGATGGATGACTTCCTGGACGACCCGTAAGACCCCGTGAACATGAAGAGGCAAGCCTCTGAATTGTTTCAAAAACAAGGGTGGATGCTGCAGGACCTTCACCTCCAAGTGAAAAGAGATAGGGAGATTGCCGAGTAGCGGCATGCTGTTTTACCGGATGAGTGTGTGCGACTCCGCGCCGAGCTACCGCAGGATATCAGCGAGACGGGCACCTCCCCCGGGACACCTCTCGTGCGAGTGGATGATTATGCTCGCTTAATTCAACGCGAGGCACGTGCTGTCCACGCATATCACCACCCTTGGGTTCCGCCATGGTCAGGAGTGCGAGGTCGTGGCAGGTGGAAGTTGCTACCTTACTAAACCTCACCCGCACTCTTCCCCGGCTAGGTCAACCCCTCCATAATATTTGAACATTTGTTTAATATCACAGGACGATCTCGCGAACATTTCTATTTTCATTATTAACCGTTTCTCGCCCGCTACTGGGGCTTACGCGAACTTATTCGTTATTGCAACATATTTGCTAGTGATGCTCGCTCTATCTTTTATTTCCGCTCTTTCTTGCTGCTCCCGCATGGAAATTTTGCTTATACTAACTTCGTAAGCTAGTCTCGCTCGCTAATATATCTGAGGTTATATCGCGTTCTCGCATCATGCAGGGTTTTGCCTAACTTCACCCCTCGCCGCTTCGACTTCTTTCCCGCGCTTTTCCTTTCCTATAAATAGGTCCCAACGCTGATCTCACCTACCGCATTTAACTCTAACTCTTCATTTTCCTCTACTTATGAGATCTCGCTCTCTCTTCTTCACGCTTTCTTCTGCTTCTTTAGCAGATTTCAACAATGGTGGGGGACACCAGCGAGGATGAGGGTCGGTTGAAATGCGTCTGCGCCTTCACCGATCATACTTTCTTCCACAGCAACCTGACCGAAGATGAATACCTCGCCGCTGTCGCCGACTTCATCCCACCGGGGTTCTCCGCCCGCTGCCCTAGCGGGGATGACGTGATCAACGTTCCCATGCCGGATGAGCTCGCCATCCTGATAGCCCACTTAAGGGTCGGCCTGCGCCTACCTCTGTGGCCAGAGGTTCGCCAGGTATACGCCATTCTCGCTTACCTTCCTCTGTCAAATTTCTAATTCTCGCTTGCCTATTCAGACCTCGCCATTTTTCTCTCCAGGTGCTCAAACACTACGGCGTGGTCTTGGGTCAGTTGACCCCCAACGCTATGGCGGTTATCATTGCGTTCGCATGCTACATGCGAGAAGAGCACATCGAGTTTAGCTTGCCGGTCTTCCGGAAGCTGTTCTCCTTCATAGCTTACAAGGAGGGTACCACCTACTTCGTGGGCTCAGGCCCTAAAGTCAATGAGACCGTTAACAAGAGCCACTACTGGGCTCAAAAATTCCTTTTCGTCAAATGGAACATTGTCAACGTCCCGTTCTCGCCAATTCAACATGGTGAGAGCACCTACCGCCCCTGGCTCTCGGGGGCCATGACGCCGCTGTGTACCAGTTCTTCAGCAAGAAGAACTTTGAGGTGGCTCATCTCCACCAAAACCTCGACTCGCTACCACCAGTGCTCCCCGGGGAGGGTATGTATCGCGCTTGCTCTCCCTTTTCTTCTTAAAGTTCTTGCCGAACGTTTCTAATTGCTGAGCTATTACAGGTGAGCGAGATCTACCCGTCCATCCCCCTTATGCGAGTAGCCGGTCATTTCCTGCGGACCTCGACCTCGCACAAATGGGAGCGGACGCCTTCCGCGAGACCCCCCACCCCCCACCCCCGTCCTGCTGCCCCACCTACCAAGAAAAGGGGCGAGTCTTCTGGTCGAAAGGACTCCTCGCAGCCCTCTCTTAAGAAAAGCAAATTGAATCCCCCCCCTTACGAGAAGGGAAAGATGCACGCCGAGGCTTCCCCGAGTGTGGTCCTACCGACTGACATTCCCGAGGAAAGGGAGTCTAGCGAGCCGGTCGAAAAGGTCGCCAGGATCTCTTCCTTGCCATTGCCGATAAACCACTGGAACTTTGGTCGCGTCCAAAGGCACAAGGACGAGGCCGGCTAGTACTTGCTGTACTGGAGTCCTGAAGTCAACAAGGCAACCATATCCACCCTCCTCACCTCCTGGGTGGAGCAGCCAACGGTCAACGAGTAGGCGTTCTCGCTGTGCTTCGGGCTGTAAGGTCGCAAGGATGCCTCGGTCTTCAAGGCCGAGACCGCGAGGACCTTGGCATACGAAAGTGCGCGAGCCTAGCTCCGCTCTATGGAGATTGCTCATATGACGGGCCGGCGGTGTCTCCAGCTGGAGCGCCACAATGAGGAGCTAGCCCTAGCCTACAAAGGCTCCGCTGCCGAGGTCACGAGTTTGAAGGAAAGGCTGCTCGCCTCCGAGGCACTCCCTTCCGACCACCATGATGCGATAAGTCTTCAAGCTCTCGCCTCTCTCCTTTCCTAATTGCTTCTATGGCTTACCCATTTTCTTTACAGGATGCCGAGACCACCCAGGAGCTTCGCGCTCGCATCTCCAGCCTGTAGAATGAGGTCGCCGGGTTGAAAACCTACAACCGCGAGCTGGTCCGCGTCGTCGTCCCTCCGTCCCCTCGCCGTCTAAAGAACGACCAGCGAGCCAGGGAGGAGGAATGCCGAGAAGCCTCCATGACCTCAGCGCGGTACATATTTCGGGCCATGCAGGGAGCCGGCCTGCTATCCGCTGAGGCGGCTGACCTGACAATCGAAGATATGGTCCCAGAGTTGTTCTTGCTCCCCCCGCCCCCTGCAGATAGCGAGGACGAGCTGCCGCCAAGCGATAGTTAGAACATTGAACTTTTTTGTTTTGTTCCATTTTTGGCTGGGGAGATGATGCGTGTCGGCAAGTGCACCGGTCGCTGTCAAGTAATAATTGTGGAGAATAGAATCCCCGGATGTCGGTCTCTTGAGGAATGCAGGATGGGTGAACGAATCGTGCAGTGACTATTGTTACACAAACATTTAACAAACACAAAGAGGGGGGCTTTTGGTTGGTTTTCCTAATCTTAGCAACGACAAAAGAGATGCGGGTCGAAAACACCGCTTCGCAAAGTGAGGTGGATGCAATGGTCGCGATGCCGTGCTTCGTGAGGCGGATGGAATGTACTCAAGTGCGAGAGGGTGAGGGTCGCAAACACCTCTTCACAACCGTCGTTGGCTCTTGCTAACACGGAACAAACACCTTGCGTGCGCGTGCGAGTGAGTGAGTGGAAAAGGAGTGAATCACAACCGAACCATGAAGAACAACAAAGAAACATTCATTTCAACAAACATCATCATAATATTCGAGTTTACACGGTTCAACGAGTACAATGGAGGAAAGAGGAAAAAAATAACCGATGGTGAAGACTAGCGGCCGTTCACGGCCGGAATGGTAGGTTGTCGGGCTACCTCCGGACTCGGGCGGACTATGCTTCCGGCGTAGAGAGCTGTCACGATCTCCCTACGTAGCTCCGTCGTCTTCGACTTCAGGTTCCTTCTTCTTCTCACCGGGCGGAATGAGAGAAGGGTTGCTTGGAGGCTTGCGGACGATGGAGAACACTCACGGACAATGGAGGAAGTCTTGGAATGGATGGAGGAGGCTTCCCCTTGCCTAGAAGATGAAGTGGAGGCGTCCCACGGTGGAGGTCGACGGCGTACGGAACAGGAACTCCGCTCCCGCAAGTGATAATACCCTAAAAATCGCAACAGGCGTTTAAATAGGCGCTGGATTAAATACTGCGCACGATCATTGGCGCACGACCAGTGGTCGTGCGCACTGGAATTCTGCGATCGTGCGCACTGCCTGGGTGGAACCTGCAAGATACGAAATTTATAAAATGAAATGTTCGCATGACCAGTGGCGCACGACCGGTGGTCGTGCGCACTAGCGTTGATGGTCGTGCGCAATACAGCAAACAGAACTCAGAATTTTAATGATAAGTGCGCACGAGCAGTGGGGCACGACCGGTGGTCGTGCGCGCTGGCGTTGGTGGTCGTGCGCACTGCACCAAACAGAACTCATGAAAAAGGTTTAAGTGCACACGATCAGTGGCGCACGACCAGTGGTCGTGCGCAATAGAACCGGCGATCGTGCGCAGTGTTCCTGTGCAGAATTGCACCGGGAACACTTGCACGACTCCTATTCCCGCACAACCACAGATCTAGCCACTGAAAGTGGCACTTAAGAGCACATGAACACTACTAATGACAATAAGCACGAAAATCACACCAAAGTGGGCCTAGATGTGCACCTAGCGTGGATTATCAAATATAAACTATAACAAGGCTAAAGTGCGGAGAATTGACTAAATAATGGCCCGGATGAGTCCATAAATGTGTATATGATCATGACTCATCAGGAGACCGCCGCGATAGATGTAATTGACTTTAATGAAATAGATGAAAGTTTTTCATGCTTGTTCATTTTATTCTCGCTGTTTATATATGCTGCTTTTTTCTCGCATTTATTACTTGTTCTTTTGCCATCGCATTCGCCATGCTCACGCCTGCCTACCACGTAACCGCCTAGGTTCAGCTTAAAATACCTACTCACTACGTGAGTCCTCGCCCTTCTGGCCGACCTTAGAGTGATAGGTCTCAGCATTAGCCCCTCAGAATCTCTATCTCGCGGGGGGTGACTATTTCCCCCCTTTGACTTCGGCGAGCGAGGTCCCTGCGTGACCTCTCGCGCTGTTCCCAGAGACCTGAATGATCCTTCTCTCCCACCTGATGCCGGCGAGAGTGACCTTTTTCATACGGTTTGCCCATTTGGGTTGCCCACTTGCCGACTTTCCCTTAGATTGTTTGCAAGGACCCTATTTTATGGGGGGGGGGGGCCCGCCGTCTTGCTATACGAGACCACCCATTCTCGTCGTTTTGAGGCCTTGTGGTAATCAGAAACTTCCCACCTTGCCAGCCTCTCCGGAGATCAACCTGACCCACCATCTATGAGAGCCTGACAATGGAATCGATCTGGGGCATTCCAGCACCAAAGAACTTGCCACTTGCTAGCCTCTCCAGAGATCAACCTGACCCACCGTCTATGAGAGCCCAGCAACGAAATCGATCTGGGGCATTCCAGCACCAAAGAACTTGCCACTTGCCAACCTCTCCAGAGATCAACCTGACACACCGTCTATGAGAGCCCGACAGCAGAATTGATCTGGGGCATTCCAGCACCAAAGAACTTGCCACTTGCCAGCCTCTCCAGAGATCAACCTGACCCACCATCTATGAGAGCCCAGCAGTGGAATCGATCTGGGGCATTCCAGCACCAAAGAACTTGCCACTTGCCAACCTCTCCAGAGATCAACCTGACATACCGTCTATGAGATCCCGCCAGCGGAATCGATCTGGGGTATTCCATCACCAATGAACTTGCCACTTGCCAGCCTCTCCAGAGATCAACCTGACCCACCGTCTATGAGAGCCCGGCAGCGTCATCGATCTGGGGCATTCCAGCACCAAAGAACTTACCACTTGCCAGCCTCTCCAGAGATCAACCTGACCCACCCTCTATGAGAGTCCAGCAGCGGAATCGATCTGGGGCATTCCAGCGCCAAAGAACTTGCCACTTGCCAGCCTCTCCAGAGATCAACCTGACTCACCGTCTTTGAGAGCCCGGCAGCGGAATCGATCTGAGGCATTCCAACACCAAAGTACTTGCCACTTGCCAGCCTCTCCAGAGATCAACCTAACCCACCGTCTATGAGAGCCCTGCAGCGGAATCGATCTGGGGCATTCCAACACCAAAGAACTTACCACTTGCCAGCCTCTCCAGAGATCAACCTGACCCACCGTCTATGAGAGCCCGGCCGCGAAATCGATCTGGGGCATACATCACCAAAGAACTTGCCACTTGCTAGCCTCTCCAGAGATCAACCTGACCCACTGTCTATTAGAGCCCGACAGTGGAATCGATCTGGGGCATTCCAGCACCAATGTACTTGTGGATTTTCATTCAGAAATAATCACATATGTTATTAGAAGAGTAAAAACATACAGCTAGTTATGAAAACTTTAAGGGTAAAATCGTTTCATGTCATCCCCACTCCTAGCCCGGTCGAGTGGTACCCCTTCCACATCCTGGAGGTGGTACCCTCCCAACTTGAGCACTTCGTTTACAATGTAAGGCCCCTCCCAATTAGGCTCAAGCTTACTTAAAGCGGCCCCTCTCCCCGCCGCATCTACCTTCTTCAGGACCAAGTCCCCTTTCTCGAATTGTTTTACTCAGATATGTTGATCAAAGTACCTGGCCATCCGCCTCTTGACTTCCTCCTACCGAACAGTAGCGAAGTCTCAGAGCTCTTCTACCATGTCCAGGGACAACCTTTGTTTTGCATCATTTTCCACTAGCCATTCTTCATCCCCTTCGCCCGCGACGACCACCCTGGGTTTTTTTTACCTCAAACTCTATTGGGAGGACGGATTCGGACCTGTGAGAGAGTTTGAACGCAGTCTCCCTGGTGGCAGTATTTGGAGTAGTCCTCAAGGCCCAGAGGACCAAGGGCAGCTGCTCCACCCAGTTGCCCCTGAGATTTTCCACTTTCTTCTTGAGTATGTTGACAATTATCTTGTTCGCTGCCTCCACTTGACCATTACTCCTTGGGAGGTGGACCGACGCATACCTGAGGTCGATGCCATGTTGGGACCAGAAACTAACAAACTCTTCGCTGGCAAATTGTGTCCCGTTGTCCATCAATATGGCCAGCGGGAGCCTGTGCCTGCAAATTATCTCACCCCACACAAAGTTTCTTACCACTTGGGATGTTTCCTTGGCCAGCGCCTTTACTTCTATCCACTTGGAGAAGTAATCAATCATCACCAACAAAAACCTCCTTTGGCCACTGGCTTGCGGGAAAGGGCCTACCAGGTCCAAACCCCATATAACAAAAGGCCAGGGAGCGGTGATGGTTCAGAGTTTTGAGCTGGCAAGAGCTGGAGGGGAGCGAATAGCTGACACTTTGAACATTTCCTCATGAACTCCGCCGCATCCTTACTGAGGGTAGGCCAAAAGGAGCCTTGCCTCAACACCCTACCTTCCAAGGTTTGGCTCATGGAGTGACTGCCACATTACCCGAGTAGATTTTGTCTAGGACTCTCGGGACCTCCTCCTCTGATAGACAATGGGCCAGGAGCCCCGAGAGTGTTTTCCTGTATATTCCACCTGCATGCAAGGAATAATAAGCCAACTTATACCTAAAGCATCGTTTATCCACGTCCCCTTCAGGGAACTTCCCCGATGTCAGGAAGGTGATGAAGGGGTCCATCCACGATGCTCACTGATCCACCTCTATCAACTCCCCTTCCTCGATGCAAGGCCGGAAGAGTTCCGATACTGTCCCCCCAGCTCAGGGACCAAACCTGGCTAAGAGGTCCACCGGGGTGCTCTCCTCCTTTGGCACATGCTTGATGGAGAAAGTGCAAAATTACCCGATGACCCCCTTGACCTTCTCCAGGTAGCGTTGGAGGGTCGGCTCCTTTGCTTCAAATTCTCCCCTGACTTGGCATGCCACCACCATGGAGTCCATTGAGACCTCCACATCTTGCACTCCCAACTCCTGGGCCAGCCACAGGCCCGCTATCACTGCCTCGTACTCGGCCTGGTTGTTGGTAATTGGAAAATGGATGCTTAAGGCTTGTTCGATCTTTGTCCCTTGGGGGATTATTAGGATGATTCCTCCTCCATTGGAGTGCTTCCCTGACGCACCATCCACTAGAATCTTCCATGCCACCGGGGGAGGTGATTCATGCTCCCCCACTTTGGTTGCGTAGTCTGCCATGAAGTCTACCACCGCTTGTGCCTTGATCGACATCCTAGGCACAAACGTGATGTCAAACTCACTCAGCTCCACGGACCATTTCGCCAGCCTCCCCAAGTGCTCAACCCCCTCCATGATTTTGCGAAACGGGTGGTCGGTCACCACTTTGATCGAATGTGCTTGGAAATAAGGTCGGAGCTTCCAGGACGATACCGCCAATGCGAAGGCCAACCTTTCTAAAATGGGGTATCGGAGCTCCGCCTTCCTCAACACTCGGCTTACGTAGTAGATTGGAACTGCCTCCTCCCTTCTTCCCGGACCAACACCGAACTTACTTCCTCGGATACTACCCCCAAGTATAGGGATAAATCCTCTCCTTGTCTTGGCCCCTGGAGTAGAGGAGTCTGGGTGAGTTGCTCTTTCAAAGCTTGGAAAGCTTCCTCACATTCTGAGGTCCATTCGAATTTTTTGTTTCCCCTTAGCACTTTGAAGAAGGGTGCACACTTCTCTCCCGCCTTAGAGAGGAACCTACTAAGCCCGGCCAATTTTCCCGTGAGGCTCTGCACCTCCTTTGAATTTCTTGGCGACCCCAACTCAATGATTTCCTTAACTTTATCTGGGTTAGGCTCTACCCCTACTAGGGTGAGCAAGTGACCTAGGAACTTTCCCCGAGTAGCCCCGAAGACACACTTCAGGGGGTTGAGCTTCATCTTATACTTCCGCAAGGTCCCAAAGGTCTCCTCGAGGTCTCGGAGGTAGGACTCGAGGTCTCGGCTCTTGAACTTGAGATCGTCAATGTAGACCTCCAGATTTCTTCCCTTTTGCTCTCAGAAGGCCCCGTCCATCATTCGTTGGTACGTGGCCCCTACATTCTTGAGCCCAAAGGGCATTATCTTATAATATTAACACCCATCCCACGTGATGAAGGCGACATCCTTGACGTCAGGGGGGGGGGTGCATGCGAATTTGGTGATAACCTGACAATGCATCTAAGAAAGACATTATAGAGAAACCGACGGTTGAATCAACCAGCACGTCGATTCTAGGCAAGGGGTAGGGCACGATTTATTTAGTAGTTAGAAATCAACACAGATGCGCCACTTCCCTCCCACCTTTTTCACCATCACTATATTAGAGACCCAGCATGGGTACTGGATCTCCGATACAAAACTTGCTCGGAGGAGCTTGCCCACCTCCTCCTTGATGGGGCCTTCCATCTTGTCGGCGATGGATCTCTTATTTTGGCGGATGGGTCGAGATCCGAGATCAAGGTTGAGACAGTGGCATGCCACGTCCGCATCAATCCCGGGCATCTCCGTCGTGCTCCAACCGAAGATGTCCACGTTCTTCTGCACACAGGCTAGGATTTTCTCCTGCTCCTTCGGGCCGAGCTCTCCGCTGATTTGGACCTTCTCCACCACCCCTGCCCGGGTGGTGACCTTGAGCTCCACGACCTCCTCCATGGCCTCCAACCGGGACTACTCTCCCCAATCGCCTTCCTTCCCATCACCGCAAGCGAAAGCTTCAGCCTCCTTCTCCCTTTGTTCTTCTCTGATTGCCATCAGCTCTTCCGCCTTTCTTTCTTGGGCCTGGCCCCCTTCCTCTTCCTTCTCCTCCTCTCCTTCCTCCATTTGCTCCTCTGCCCTTCTCTCCTGGGACTTTTCTTCTCCCTTCCTTTCCTCCTCGGCTTCCTCCCTCTGCTCCTCTCCGAGACCCATCGGCTCCCCCATCTCCCGGTCCCATTCCTCTGCTTCATCCATCCAGGAGATGGTGTTCACGGCCGTCACGTAGCACTGCCTTGCTACCTTTGGGTCCCCTCTTACCCGAACCTAAACTCCTCTCGAGTTGAACTTGAGACATTGGTGGAGGGTGGAGGGGACGCAGCGAAAAGCACTGATAAGCGGTCATCCGAATATGGCACTATTGCTGCTGGGGGCATCTACTTTGACAAAATGACGATTCCGAGACTGCCCCCCAGGACCACATGGAGCACTACTCCCCCTTCCACCTCCTTCCTCTCCCCGGAGAACTCGAACAATGGGCCATCCGAGGCCAACAACCTCTTGGTCTCTACCTTCATCTCATCAAATGCCTTCTTGAAGATGATGTTGACGGAGCTTCCATTATCCATGAGAATCCGGGACACCATGAAGTTCTCAATGGCGGTCTGGATGACCAATGCATCGCAGAAAGGGTTTTCATGACCCGACATGTCCCTCTGAGAGAACGTAATTTTCTCTGCCGGGGGTGGGGCTGTGGATGTCGAAGCCACGCTCCGGCGGTAGATGGTATGGAGGCTCGCCTTGCGGGTTGCCTCAACCCCTACACCCCCCGTGGATCACTCTGATCCCTCCTCGGGTCCCCAAGTTGAACCTATCCTCGCACCATTCCTCCTCATCCTCCCGAGGTAGGACCTCCTCAATCCTTACTTGTGGCTGATGTCGCGGCGCTGGTGTTCTGGCCCTCTTCGTCTCCAAGAACTCCGGGCATGTGGCCGTCGCATGACCTTCCTCATCGTGGAAGTCACAATATGGAAACGTTACCTCTCCCCTCTCGTCTTCTGCAACCCTATTCCTCCTTCGGGTTGCTTCCCCTGATCCACACCTTGCTCTTCCTCCTCTTCCTTATCCTATTGCCATCGCATGCTGAGGCGGGGGAGGCATCTGCCTCGGACCCTGCCTCCATCCCAACTGATGGGGTCTTCCCTGTCCCCCATGGAAATGACCCCCACCCGGGGCATAACCTCTCCCTTGACCTTGCATTCCTCCGCCATGCTGCCTCCATCCCCCCTCCGGGGCCCTGGGCTCTTCTTTTCTCCTCACCTCCTGCTGCCTGACCTCCGGCTCACTGAGCTTTGCTAGCCTCCTGGTGAGCTCCAGATTGACCTCCTCCCCTTCGATTTCCTCTGCCACCATCTCCATTAGCTCCTCGTAGGAGACGGGGGCCTTCCTCTTCAACCCCATCTTGAAGAAACTTTCTCTCAGCCCAACCGTGAAGGCGAGCTGGAGGTCAAACCCAGGCATCTCCTGGGTGAGCATCACCTCCTCCTGAAATCGATCCGCATAGTGTGCCAACGATCCCCTGGGCTCTTGTTTAACCTTGAAGAGGGACTCAGCATCCTTCTTCCTCTTCTTTGAGGTCGAGAATCGCAATAAGAAGCTTCGACGCAAGTCTTCAAATGCATAGATAGATCCCACAGGGAGCTGGTGGAACCAATCCCTAGTTTTCTCCTTCAGGGTGACGTCAAAGAGCCGACACTTAAAGGCATCCGACATTGGCCTGATAGAAACAGAGTCCTCGAATGACTACAGGTGCTGGACAGGGTCATCCCAGCCATGGTAGTAGACCCTGTCCCATTCTCTGAACCCTTCTGGAATGGGTGCAGAAAGCACCAGCTCGCAAAAGGGACTCCCCCCACCTGCCACCTTTTCATGCTCCACTCGTCCCACGAGCTCCCTCGCCAGGCTTGAGCTCGTTGGAGCCACACTTACAGGCGCCGTGCTCATCGGAGTCGCACTTGCCTGCGCTGCGCTCATCTGTACTTTGCTCGTCGGCACAGTGCTCGCCGGCACCAAGCTCATCGACACCGAGCTCGCCAGAATCTCGCTCGGCGGGCTGGCAAATAGCACTCGCCCCTCTAGGTCTCGCACCGACCCCCCAGCCACTTCCTTTCCAGCCCTTCTTCCCGGGGCATTCTCGCCTGCCACTGCTGGAGAAGGGAACGCCTGAGGCACCAGCTTTGCGAACTCGCTTTGCAACACCGCGACGGCAAACCCGAGGGTGTCGAGGACTTCCCTACTGAAGTCCGAGAACATCCTTGGCGTCACCATCGGGGGTGACCCACAAAACTCCTCGCCGTGCTCTTCATCTCCTGCAATGTCCCTTCCTTGGAACTTTCCTGGACTAGCTACACTCCACGCTCACCGCACAAAAAGGTTGAAACCGATTTCTCGATCTCTTGTGAATCTCGGGCCCACAACAGGTTGAGGGGAAACTAGCCCTTACTGATCCCTCGGAAGGAACGGACTGAACACTTGGAACTAGACTAAGACCTTAATCACAGCGAGGAGGTCCTACCACAAACCCGAAAGATCTTTGAGCGCTTCCCCTCCCAAGCCAAAGCTGAGATCGGGCACCTTGGAGAGCCAGAGAGCTAAGCTAAGGAAACCTATGGAGAAGGAAGCTGATAATGCTGAGACCAGATCTTCTCCAAAGGTGCCCTTCAAGGTCTATTTATAGTTTTTCCTGAACTGGTCTGCTGATAGTGGGATTCCTCCTTTCGGTTTTACTAAACGCACCCTAATTTGGCCTGCTAACAACCAAACTCCGCTGTTCCGAAGGGCTATTGGCAGCCCACCAGAGGCAGAGGGGTAATTTCACCTCCTTGGCCCCTGGACCAGATGCCGGCGAGAGCGCCTCTCCTAGCGCTTCTCGCGAACCCTCTCGCGAGTGCCGCTCGTGAACCCTCTCTAGGCGAGCGACCCGTGAAGACTCTGCTCGCCTGCCTTCTGGCGACGACTAACCAGGCCCAGCCTCGCATCCTCCTCCGCGAGGTTCTTCTGGCTCGCCACGCCTGGCTCTCGCGACCCTTCAGTGGCGAGATGGCTATTTCCAGCCCAATTCTCATGTCACATTCCCTCAGGCGAACACGGGGTTGTACACCTAACCTCTTTCCTAGACACCAGTTAGATGACTTAAAATGTGGTACCACAGATATATTGCTAAGGTTAAATCTACTCTCTTTTCAAAAATGAAGTTATAACAAAAAGATCTATCAACGATGAACAAGTTATTCAAGTATACAAATAATACCCGAGATACTCTTGACAGAGCTTTCTCAAATCTTAAATCAAGAGTTAGGCATGACAAAATATAAGAGCAAGAATGAACTTTGAGCATTTAGAGTAAGTATTTAAGGCCAAGGTACTTTATCAACATATGAGTGCGATTAGTAGTTAATCGAATAATATTTTTAGAATACGTACAATTTTACAAAATGGTTAATTCAAGCCCGATTTATTTGAATAATGTAAATAAGGTCAACCAAGATAATATTAGGGTGCAATAAAAATTTGGGAATTTATTGAAGGGTTTATGACTTATTTATTTCATTAATATGGAAGTGTGACATATTAACTAATATTCTTTTAAAAGAATAAATTCATAAAGTGAACAAATGAAGTTCAAATATTTTGAAAACTTAAACCAAGATCAGTCATAACATTATTAGTGTGCAATAAAATTTTTGGGATTTGTTGAAGGGTGTAAGACTATCTTATTTCATTAATATGGATGTGTGACATATTAAATAACATTCCATTAAAGGCATAAATTCATAAATTGATCAAATGAAGTTAAAACCTTTTAAAAACTTAAACCAAGATCATTCATGACATTATTAGGGCGTTATAAAAATTTGGGGATTTGTTGAAGGGTTTAAGACTTATTTATTTCATTAATATGGAATTGTGGCATATTAAATAATATTCGTTTAAAGGCATAAATTCATAAAGTGATCAAATGAAGTTCAAACCTTTTGAAACCTTAAACTAAGATATGTAATGACATTATTATGGTGATATAAAAATTTGGGGTTTTGGTTGAAGGGTTTAAGACTCTTTTATTTCATTAATATGGAAGTGTGACATATTAAATAATATTACTTTAAAGGCATAAATTCATAAAGTGATTAAATGAAGTTAAAACCTTTTGAAAACTTAAAAAAAGATCAGTCATGACATTATTAGTGTGCTATAAAAATTTCGAAATTTATTGAAGAGTTAAAGACTTATTTATTTCATTAATATGGAAGTGTGACTTATTTAACAGCTTAATTCATACATTTTGGATACAAAATTCATAGAGTGATCAAATCAAGTCCAAATAGATCCAAATTTTAACCCAAGGTAAGTCATGCCATCATTATGGTGCTATAAAAATTTGGGATTTATTGATATATTTAGGACCAAAAGATTTCATTAATACACAAGTGTGACAATTGAGTGTATTTTAATTTAAACCATAGTAAAAATGTGTTCCATAAATTACCAGCTTTTTCATATGAATTAATAACCTTATAAGGAACCTACATACAAATTTTCAAGTTCAAATTTGGTCTTATGAATGAAAAATACACAAAAAATGGAAAGTCCCAAGGTGTATGTCACCCAAACTTTGAAAATTAATTCAGGGAGTTATATACCTAAAAAAAGTGCCACCCCAATTTGAAAATGTTTGACCAAGACCTCCAACTTCTATGTTGGACACTTGGCTTGGTTCAGCCAGCAAGGCACCTAAAAATTACTTTGAAAGTCTTTACTGTGGGATGCATATACCAAATTTTCCAATTTTAAGCTCTGGATTAAATAATAAAGAATAGGCACAGATCTTCATGTAGATATAGCGGCTCGGGAAAGCGGCAGATAGTGAATGACCTTCCACCACAGCGGATCCGCTGTCGATCCGCTGTGGGGATCAGCCCAATCATTATTTAAAGATCTAGACGGCTGTGATTTTGTCTTCAACCTTGAGCCAGCAGTGGAGATTGATCCCGCATAGGATGCGTTTTTTAGAGCTCCTCCACCACCGTCCGACCATCACCACCCATCGCCACCACCACCACCAATAGTTTTGCCGTGGTGAGGGATACCTCTGGGCGGTGGTCCGGTGGCCTGACGCCGCCACCGGCGGCCTGACACCGCCGTCGACCAGAATTATGGGGACATTCCGGCAGAGATTCTGCACTAAATGACATGAAATAATTACCAAATTGAGTTTAATTTTGATTCAAAATCCTTCTAAGATGATTTCAGAAGGGGGAGGGGGAAGGAATCTCTCCTGATTTTGCCTTGTTCTCCTTGATCGGGTTCGGGCTTCCATGGCTTAGTTGACTTAGTTGGCTACACTCCTCCAGAGGGCTTCCACTCAATTTCTCTGCTTAAATCTATTGCTTGGGGCTGGTGTGAGGTTTCTGAAGGGTGAGGGTGGTGGGGTGGGGGGGGGGGGGGGGGATTTTGTAGGCTTGAGGTGAGGATTGAAAAAATCCTCTTAAGCTCACCATGGCCGGCCATGGTTATGGTCTAGCTTGTACATACAGCTACCTTGTAGTCCTTTGAGGCCTTGGATAGGAACAGAAGCTTCCTTTTAGTCTCTCAAAGATGAACGAATTCAATGGGGGTGCATGGTTACTTCACTTTGATGTTTTGCCATTTTGGGAAAAATTTCCTTAAGGGGGAGCTTAGTCTAATTAATGACCATTTGATTTTGGTCATTTTGTTTATGATCTAAATGTGTTTAAGGTTTAATTTGGAGGCTCTTGGGTGAGTGTGGGGTTAAGGTATTTTTAAAAGGTGGGTTTAGGCCTTAATGAAACCATGGTTTGACCATGCTTAATTTGGGTTGACCAATGTTGACCAAAGTCAACATTTTGAGGGTTTAGCTAGCCTTGGTCTCAAATGAAGTTGCCAATCAGCAGAATAGTAAACTCTTTCTGAGCCATCCTTGGGATATCCAAATTCAATCCAAGCTTCTGAGATTAGATTACTAGAATTAGGGCTCCATCTACTGAATTGAGGATCTTGCTCAACTTCCATTAGCCTTCTTTTCCGGTACTTTCTATTCTCTGTTCTCTTCCTCTTACTGGATGTTGAGGACTCTCCAACTTCAACAACATTACCTTTTGAGGCAGTGCTCTCTGAGGGTTCTTCCATAACAAACACAGAGGATGGTGATTGCAAGGCTTTCTTAACTTGATTGGCTGTCCACATTGCTTAATGGGAGCATGAATTTATCACAGCCTTCTCCCCCTTTATGTCTGCTTCAGCAATGCTCCTGTGTTCGACGAACTTGCCAAGGTTCTGCATTTGACTAAATCATTCTACATTCGACGAACTCCTCTCTGCGTTTGACGAAATGCTCTCAGCGGTCGACGAAAGCTCGTCTCAGTGGTTGATGAACCTCGTCTCAGTGGTCGATGAACTTCAGTCTCCGCGGTTGACCAAGTCTCAGCGGTTGACCAAGTCTCAGCATTCGACAAACCTCCCAGTCTCAGCGTTCGACGAACTCAGCTCTGCGTTTGAAGAATAAGTATCATGATGTCCAGATCGACGAAAGTTCTTCTCAGCTCAACGATTTCAATATTCCAGCTAGCTTATCAGATATTATTCTTTAGTTTGACGACCTCCATCTTGAGATCGACGAACCCAATATTGTATTTGACGAAATTTATTCAGATCGACAAATTTCTATTCAGTTCAGTATTTCAGAAAGATTATTTTATTTCATTCTCTAAACTCAGATCTTCTTTCAGCAACGACTCTATTTCTTCCAGATAAGTCAGGATATTATATTTCCTTTTATTTATTCTCCTATTTCAAAAATAGTCATTGACTTACTTTTGAAAAGGACACTTTCGTGGAAAAGGAAAAGTAATAAAGCGTATCAGATTTACAGTTCCCAGAATATCTCTTCCAGAATATTTTATTCCTTTAATTAAGGGATTTGAATTTCAAATCAGTCAGAGATATATTATCAAAAGAATAAGGAAGAAGGTATACAATATTATTATTATTACAGCAGTACAACAAGATAGAGAATAACATCAGAATACTGTCGAGAGAACAGAACAGCAAGAAAAGAAAGAATAGGAAGAAAGCTGTCGAGAGAAATACAGAAGGAAGAAACATAAAGCTAACAGATCATCTTCATCTTCCTCAAGCAACACCATCTCATTCTCTGAGAACAACAATACAAATCATCTCTCAGTTTTTCTGCTGTAAGTTCAGATCTTCAAAAGAGCAACAAACAATCTGAGAAAACATTTTGTCTCTCAGATTCATCAGCTGTCAGGAAGATACAAGAAGATATTACTTTCAAGTGAAAGCTTCATCCTCAACTATCAACTAATTTCAATCAGACAGGGGGAGCTTTTTAACAACATTATGTTGGATCGGTAGGCGCCCTTAGAGGGGGGTGAATAAAGGTTTTAAAAACTTATGTTATATTTTGAAATACTTGCTTATGATAAGAGATCAAAATAGTGATTTTGTTTAAAGATCTAAATTGTTTTATAATAAAGGAGAGGATAATAAACAATTTAGAGAAATGAAGAACAAATCAATTTTATTACACAAAGAGAGACATGATTATTATTAATAAAATTGATTACAAAATTTTGATTTCAATGACGCTAGAAATCAAAGCGAAATATGAAAGACTCTTTTGGTTTTTTATATCGACTCGTATCCCCACGAACCGGTTGGCTTTAGCCGATCCTTCCCCGGATACGGCCTCAAGCCGCTCTAGCCAACCCTTCCCCGGATATGGCCTCGAGAACCCTCTAGACCTACACCCGAGACCTAATCGCCAACATGAGGTGAATTTTTGCCCTAAGTCCTACCCAGACCTAGTCGCCAACACGAGGCGAATTTACTACACGATTTAAAAGAGATAGATAAATGAAATAACAACAATATAAAAACTCCTTATATGGATCTCTTGGAGAAGTGGACGAAGGCCCGCAGAGTATGATCGTAGTCGATGCGGTCTTTCGTCACGTTGATGACGCGTGTTGAAATCTTCTCCACGGATCTCCTTAAGCCTTTATGGATTTGTGGGAGTATCTCTCTGAACCTTACTCTCTATGTTATGGCACGAAGCTCTGGAATTTAGGATCTTAATAGGATGAAGAAGACGGATCCAAGGGGTCCTTTTTATAACCATGGAGCTAGCGCCTGCACTATCGCTACCGCCGACGCTATCCCGGTTTAGGAAATATTCTCCGCGTGAGAATCCTTCAATTTAAGCAAGCCGGTCGCCTTCCTCTATTGCTTTGCGCTACCGTTGGCGCTATCAGCTACCGCCGGCGCTATCTGCTTTCTATATATGCATCCCGCCAGCTTGAATTTCACTTTTGCGCTTTCAAGCGCTAGCGCTTGCGCTAGCAGCTACCGCCTGCTTTAGCAGCTACCGCCTGCTCTAACATCTACCGCCGGAGCTACCGCCTGCTCTAGCGGCCAGTTTTGAGTTTTGGCTCCAAACTTGGGCGCATCATTCTTATGTTATCCTTGAGTCATGTGGACTTGTTTTCCTGCACACTTAAACACACAAGATCAAATACACATAGGATTTGTTATTCTCAAACCTAGGAGATGCAGAAGACCATGTTCCAACAAACTCCCCCTTTTGATAATAACAAATCCATTAATGATAAATCAGAGCATTAATATATAAGCATGATGAAACTTACTTGTGTGTGTGTGAGAGTGATGACTTAGGATAATTATCGATTTTTGCATTTAGAATTGCTCCCCCTAAATACATGCTCCCCCTAAGTGAATGCTCCCCTAATATGTAAGCTATCATCTTTAATTAATCATGGTAGTTTCTATTTTGATAGCGGATTATATTTATCATGTAAGTTCTCCCCCTTTTGTTATTAGCAAAAGAGGGTAAGGAAGCAAAACACAAAATTTTTTATAATAAGATTAAGGCATGGTCAAGCTTTTAGAGAGAGGGAATAATATTGAGTTTTAGAATAATAGATCAAAGTTTTTAGCTTAAAGATGAACAATCTAACATTTGTCAAGTACTCAATATTATCATGTTAGTTTTTCCTTTTTATATAAGAGTTTTAAGCATAAAAATGTAATGATTTCCAAGTAACTAAACTACCCAGACAATATGTCTACACCCTAGACCCGTACTAAGTGACGGATGGGCATGAGGAGCTGCATACATGCCGTAGGTTGGGGTGTTAGTCCCATATGCAAACACTAGAAAAACTCAACCCAGCACTCTTTCCCCCCAGTGCCTCGCAAGGCCCCACTGGAACCCTCCCCGGTTAAGGACAAGACATGACTTAGAGGTTAGGTTATCTAATGTCTACAACCCTACGCCCCCGCTATGGTGAGATATGTAATCATGGATAATAATTATTGGAAACATTTAAGCATTTTAAATCAAATTATAATTTCATAGCCAATGGGTTTTAATATTTGAATTTTTAAAGAAAAGTTCACATAGCTAATCCATTAATAAATCAAAGTTTTAGTATTACAATATTTTCATAGAAATAAATCAGAGTTTGTAGCATAAAAAAATATTCTTGTTTAAAGCAACCAATATAAAGTTTACCAAGCAAGTCTACCACTTGTTGAAAGAAAGGAGTGTTAAGATTCAAGTGAGGATGCACACAAAATAAAATATTTTAAATAAGCATGAAAGTGCAAGGTAAAACAATTATATGGTTATGATGCGGAAGACTTATCGAAATACAAGAAACATCTTATTGTAATCAATGATGATCCATAAAAAGATATATGAGTTAAATTTCATAAAGAAGATGTTTTTGTAAATCATTGTTCAATTAAAATCTTTAAGTCTAACAATAAAGTAACCAAGCATGAAATAATGTTATCAACAAGAGATTACTACAATGTTATTTTAATTCATATATTCAAAACATACCAAACATTGTAGAAAGCATGCTAGGTTATCTAGTGCATTTCATAAATAAAGAGTAGTATAGAATTAGCATTAGGATCCAATACTCATGAGAAGAAGTGTTATGGAAGATAATGATGTGCACATAAGTGTATTTTTGAATAGAGTAAACAAATGTTTTAATCAAAAATACAAGAGATATGTAAAGTAAAGAGCACAATAAAACACAAATAATTTTACTTCCACACACTTCAATGCACAAACAAAATGTACAACTACCAAGGTGCTTTGCACACACAATGCTCATCAAGACTTATCAGGGTGCAAAGTATTGCTTGGGGGATCACATATTTTATTTTATTTTAATATTGAAACTAGTGATCCGGTGTACTTAAGAGTAAGTGGTTTTTATTTTGAAAGAAAGATATGGTTTGCACAAGATACTTTACTATTCTTTCCAAGGTGCTCAACCTCACAACACTTATTAAGACTTATCAGGAGGTTCAAGTAGTGCTTGGTGGAGTTATTTTTGTCACTTTATTTTATGATTTTTGTTTAGTACAAAGTTCTCCGAATACACTTGTTTTGCAAACCAATATAAAGTATGAAAACATAACCACTTTTCTTAACTTTTAAAAGTGCAAATAAAGGAAGTGTATGTAAGATACTTGTGCAATTTTAATTCATTGTACTAATACAAAACATACACAAGCATTCTTAGATTAAACACATATGTAGACAATGCCAAAGTGAGTGAATAAATATCATTATCAAACATAAAACATTTACTCATACTTAGAGGCATGTTAAGCTTGGTTCTACATAACTTTTACAATATAATTGATGCACATATTAATAGATATATCAAAGCATGATGAAAACAATGTTCAAAGTAGTTTGAAAAGATAAATTGCAATAGTATAGAAGTTCTAAATGATGGGTTAAATCATGCTTGATTTTCAATGAAGTCCATATAGTATTTTTGATATTTTGAAGAATAATTTTGATTTAATGTTTGAACTCGTAAGATTGATCTTGGTCTTCCCGAGGACTACCTTGTGAGGGGTTCGCACGGTACTAGGAGATGTGATGGGATGATAGCCCAAAACTCCCTTTCGCAAGATACATGTAAGTAGAAAATGTAAGTTCAAAAAAAATTCTTGTTCATACTTGTTTTTGTTTTGTATTTTTGTATTTGATTTTTGCATATAGAAATCAAACAAATAACCAAAGAAAGGAAGTAAGAAAAAATATTTTTTGTAATTTGGTTTTTGTAATTTTGTATTTTTATTTTTCAAAAATCAATTATAGGCATAAATGCAAAAATGAGTAGTACATATAAAATAATATATTTTTATTGATTTTACAGAATTTTAAATTTCAGAAAATCGGAGACTTGAGCTAGCGCCGACGTTAGTTTCTAGCGCCTGCGTTAGCTCACAAAGAGTGCTTATTTTAATCATATAGACTGGATTTTCTTTGATTTTGCTTCCGATTTTTCATAATTATGTTTGTGCAATGTAAGGCATGTCTAATGAAGTGAAGAGATGAGAAGAAAACGCAAAAAGTTGCGGAAGTTGAAATTTTAGTACATGGGTTTCACATTCATTAAAGCTCTAAATTTATTAGACCTTAATTCTTGAGTTTTAAACAACATATGCATGAGTGAAATGATCATAAATAATTGAAATAATATTCATGCAATTTTTCAATTTTGGTTTGACATGATTGTGATTTAACATACTATGGGTAATCAAAAATGACGCAAATATATTTAATACCTAGGCAAAACTTGCGCATTTTATAAATTTAGCCTAATACCCCTAAAATACCTTTTGAATCCATTTTGACACTTATTTCATTTAGTCTTAATAATATCATATGACAAATTTAGTTTTTCAAATTTTATAAGACTTTTAGGAAATTGGATTTAGAAGGATAAAAATAAAAAGGATAAGTAGATCACTTGAAAAATGATATGACTTTTTATTCAACTTTGTTTTATTTATGAATTTTGGTTTAATATGTGAAAGTCAGATCACATGTTATATAAAGTGATCTTATCATGATGGCTCAAAGAAATAAAAGAAAAAACAAAAAGGAAATTAAGCATATCATGAAGTAGAGAATTGATATTTCATTTTGAATTGATTTCTACTTCATGCAAATGATATGATACTATTGAATGAGAGATTTAGGTATCCAAAGAGGACCGGGTGTGACGGTTCCTTTGGGTACGCAAATACATCGTGTTTGCTTTTGGGGAGATATGATTTAATGAGCTTTTTTTATTTGAGTTTGTGTTTCATCTTTAGCTTTGGGTCTCCATTCAAATCTTGGTTTAACATTATTTTTAGTTTTCAAATTCCATAATCATTTACTTGAATATTTTGATCAAAAAGGTTTTTGAAGTTATAATTTGAAGGAAATTTGTTTGCATTTAATTTTAGGTTGGGAGAAACATGATTTTGTAAATTATGGTGATTTTGATTTTGATTTACAAATCCTTTAGGTTCCTTACTCCCATTTTTAAACTTAGGTAAGATGTTCATATTCATATTCAACTTGTTTTTAGATATAGTTTGATATTGTGAATTTGTATTTTCAATTTTCATAAGCAAGTTGATTTTTGATTTTAATTCATCATTCTTAATTTTTAAATTATGTCTAGCTTTATTATAAGCGATTGTGCAATTTTTAAGAGTGCATACAATTGAATCAATATGATTTTGATAGTTATTTCTATATTCATCAAATGTTTCATCCATCTCTTTAATTCCAATTTTATAGGCTTCACACTTAGCACAATCATTTTTCAAAGATGAATTTTCTAAACATAATCTTCCATTTTGTTCTTTTATAAAGAGAAGTTCCGTTTCAAGTTCCTTGCAATTTTCTTTTAAATCATCAAATTCCATACAAGGTGTAATGTTTTCAACTAAGGAGCCATGGGTAGAACTAGATAAATTTGTATTTGATTCTACTTTAACTTTTGCTTTTAAATTTTTATTTTCTAAGCGCAATTTGCAATTCGCATTATTCAATTTCTTAATTTTGCGCTTTGTAATTTGTAGCAATTGTAAAGTAGAAATAGAATTGCAAACAATACGATGATTTGATTTCCTTACAGTGCTTTTGGATGCTGTGAGATTTGAGCACGAATTTTCTTTGTTGTCTTCATCTATTTGGCATTCCTCTTTCAAAGATGGGATTTCTTCTTTTCCATTTGATGTGAAATCTTGTATGTTCTCCACTTCTTTCATTTGTTCCATACCTGTAGATGGAGAATCATACATTTCTTCAAGAAATTTCCATACTTTGTATGCACTAGAAAAACAATATATTAATTTTGAAATTTCGTGAGATAAAGCACAAAAAATACTATTCAAAGCTTTTGCATTTAGATGACGTTCCTATTTATTTGATTCATCCGCTGGTCTAACTATTGCTATATCCCATGCATTGATATCTAAATTTTTAATAAACTTTTCCATTAAAAATTTCCACCTTTTATAATTTCTCCCTTCGAATAAATGTGGTTTAAGAGATTTTTCTTCTTCATAAAAATTTACCCCACTAATAGAAGCGAGATCATGAGACGCCATTATTCCTGGTTGTTAAGCCGATTGGAATAAAACCCCTCTGATACCACTTGTTGGATCGGTAGGCGCCCTTAGAGGGGGGTGAATAAGGGTTTTAAAAACTTATGTTATATTTTGAAATACTTGCTTATGATAAGAGATCAAAATAGTGATTTTGTTTAAAGATCTAAATTGTTTTATAATAAAGGAGAGGATAATAAACAATTTAGAGAAATGAAGAACAAATCAATTTTATTACACAAAGAGAGACATGATTATAATTAATAAAATTGATTACAAAATTTTGATTTCAATGACGCTAGAAATCAAAGCGAAATATGAAAGACTCTTTTTGTTTCCTATACCGACTCGTATCCCCACGAACCAGTTGGCTTTAGCCGATCCTTCCCCGGATACGGCGTCAAGCCGCTCTAGCCAACCCTTCACCGAATATGGCCTCGAGCACCCCCTATACCTACACCCGAGACCTAGTTGCCAACACGAGGAGAATTTCTGCCCTAAGTCCTACCCAGACCTAGTCGCTAACACGAGGCAAATTTACTACACGATTTAAAAGAGATAGATAAATGAAATAACAACAATATAAAAACTCCCTATATGGATCTCTCGGAGAAGTGGACGAAGGCCCGCAGAGTATGATCGTAGTCGATGCGGTCTTTCGTCATGATGATGACGCGTGTTGAAATCTTCTCCACGGATCTCCTTAAGCCTTTATGGATTTGTGGGAGTATCACTCTGAACCTTCATCTCTATGTTGTGGCACGAAGCTCTGGAATTTAGGATCTCAAGAGGATGAAGAAGACGGATCCAAGGGGTCCTTTTTATAGCCTTGGACCTAGCGCCTGCGCTATCGCTACCCGCCGGCGCTATCCCGGTTTAGGAAATATTCTCCGCATGAGAATCCTTCATTTTAAGCAAGGCGGTCGCCTTCCTCTATTGCTTTGTGCTACCGCCGGTGCTATCACCTACCGCCAGCGCTATCTGCTTTCTATATATGCATCCCGCCAGCTTGAATTTCACTTTTGTGCTTTCAAGCGCTAGCGCCTGCGCTAGCAGCTACCGCCTGCGCTAGCAGCTACCGCCTGCTTTAGCAGCTACCGCCTGCTTTAGCAGCTACCCGCCTGCTCTAACAGCTATCGTCGGAGCTACCGCCTGAGCTACCGCCTGCTCTAGCGGCCAGTTTTGAGTTTTGGCTCCAAACTTGGGCGCAACATTCTTATGTTATCCTTGAGTCATCTTGCACACTTAAACACACAAGATCAAATACACATAGGATTTGTTATTCTCAAACCTAGGAGATGCGGAAGACCATGTTCCAACACATTCCACTAGGGTCTTCTCTCAGATTATTGACAGAGAAGAACATTTAAACCCTCTTTATCCCATTCTTGTACAGGGTTATAACTCCCTTCAAAAGTTAACCCCTTGGTGGCAGGGCACCTGAACAAAAACCTGTAGTTTGGTTAGAGCACCTGATCAAAAGCTCCTTGGTGTTTGGACACCTGATCAAAAATCCATTGGTGATAGGGCACCTGATCAAAAACCTAGTGGAATCCTACCAAGCGTGGTAGAAGAGTAGACGTGCCCAGGTTTATTGGGGAACTACTATAAAAATCCTTGTGTCCTCTATGCTGTGTTTATTTTTCTGTATTGTGTTGTGTGTCGTCTTTGTGTTTGTTTTTATAACTCACTCAGTACACATATATATATCACTATTTTAATTCTGCTATAAAATTAAGTGAATTTTTTTAATACTCTATTCACCCCCCCCCCCCCCCCCCCCCCCCTCTAGAGTAAATCTAAGATCTAACCTCACTTTCAATTGGTATCAGAGAATACATCTGATATCAGAGCACTTTCAATTGGTATCATAGGATACATCTGATATCAGAGCACTTTCATGATCATCCAGGACAACTTGCACCAAGTTAATCCTTTCATGAAGAGTATGTTCAACCTCATCTAGATTATTTCTTATTTGAAGCATATGAGCATCTAGCACTTGAGTATTAAAGTCCACTCTACCAACTATATGCTCTATGTATTGACCCATAAAAGTTGTGACCTCTTGAATGGCTTCTTCTAGATTTTGAGATGTGGCTATCTGATTTTCAATAACTAGAGGGTTGACTGATGAGTCACATTCAGCTGATCAGCAATTTTATCCATAGCTGGAGCTTCAAGGTGTAGAAAGTGAGTTTGTTGAGTGTTGAGATGATGCATGTCATATTTTACAACCTATATCTCATGCTTCATCTCCTTCCTCAATCCATTAACTATTTTCAGAACAAATGCTTCCATCTTTTTCCTCTGCCCATCAAGCAGTGCTTATAACATGTGAAACATGGATCCTGATTGTGCATTTTATGGTTCAGCAGCAGCCTTTTCTGGGGTAGAGAATCTCCTGGAGACACTTTCAGGATCATTGTCATCAAACTGAAATCTAGGAGAATCTATTTGCATTTTCTCACCATCTGACACAACTTCCTTTCCTTTGAACAACACCAGGTTGTCTAGTCTCAAGTCCTGCACCATCATCCTTCTCTGACTCATTGCCAGTATTCTTTTCAGCTTCTCTTTCAGTCACTTTCTGAGCTCCTCCTTCAGTAGAAGATCTAACCTCTTCAGCAGCAACACTTCCTACTAGCTCATCCAGGGCAGAGCACCCCAGATGGGTCTCCCCCTCAACAACTGCAGTGTGTTGGGCTGACCTCCCTAGTAGGGACTCCCCCTCAACTGGATCTGCCACCTAGCCAGAGCCTTGGTAAGGACTCCCCGTCAGCAAGCACTCCTCCTTCCTGGCTCCTCTTCCTTTTATACACAATTAGAATATCACCCATATGTGCTCTCCTTTCCACAAAAACCACTATGGTAGTAGGTTCGACATTAGTCTCTGATAGTGCATTATTTATAGTTATTTTTATATAGTATTTTAGTAGTAATTAATTAGTTTTTATATAGTTTTAGTTTAATATATATCTAATTCGCTTTATTTTGTGTTTTCAGGTAATCTGGGGCTGCTAATAGCAAATTCAAGCTCACAGCCATGTTCAGGGGAAAGAATGGGACAAGTCTGCAAAAATCTTCAGTACACGCCCTCGGTCACGGCCATGACCAAGGGCGTGACTTCAAGTCACGGCCATGACTCAACCCAGCCATCTTCCAGCTGCCTGATCATGCCGCCAGCCCAATTTAGTATTACACGCCCTCGGTCACGGCCATGACTAAGGGCGTGATATCAAGTCACGGCCATGACTCAACCCAGCCATCTTCCAGCTGCCTGATCATGCCGCCAGCCTAATTTAGTATTACACGCCCTCGGTCACGGCCATGACCAAGGGCGTGACATCAAGTCACGGCCATGACTCAACCCAGCCATCTTCCAACTGCCAGAACACGCCGCCACATCATTTCCAGCCTACACGCCCCAGGTCACGGGCATGACTCCATGTCACGTCCATGACCTAGGGGGTGACCCAACGCGCAACTGCCAGAATAACTCCAGATCGCGCCGTTTCCAGACTCGGCATGTCACGCCCTCTGTCACGGGCGTGACTACATGTCACAGCCATGACCTAGGGGGTGACCATTCCCGCAACTGCCAGAATAACTCCAGATCGCGCCGTTTCCCGCCGTTTCCAGATTCGGTCAAGTCACGCCCTAGGTCACGGGGGTGACCGAGGCCGTGACCCGTCGAGATGATTAATTTTGGCGGTTTTTTCTTCCCCAACATTCCCCGGCTTTCAAGATGCAATTACGCAGCTTACACGCCCTTGGTCACGGGCGTAACCAAGGGCGTGACTCAGCAATTTTCTGCCTATAAAAGCCAGCTGCTGCCAAAGTGATGGGAATCCGATCCTAGCTTAGATTGGGTCATTTTTAGATTAGTTTTTTCAGCATTTTCTTATTGTATTTTCTTTATGCAATTTACTTCTTGTCTTGCACTTCTTAATTCTTAGTTTAGAATTTTATTTCTTGTATGTGTTATTCCTTTTCTTAGAAATTAAATTGTTCTTCTTTTTAAATCATGTTTAACAAATTTTATAGCATTTGATCGGATGATTTCCTAAGTTTTTATATTTCGTAATCTTTTATTCTTAGTTTGGATTTGGAAACTAAGATTTACCGATGATTTGCAATTATTGGTTTCATACTAGTGTATGAAAATCAAGTTTGATCCATATTTTAGTGTATCGAGAGATCCGTAAATACGGTAGATCGCTCATCAGTAAACAGAATTTTTTGCACTCCTCGAGAGAGGGTGATGAAATTCTTCCGGATTGGAGTCAAATCCAATAGTGGGGCTCACCGCATAAAGCAAGCTTAGGGGTTTCGACTGGCCGAGGGGTCTTAATCGATCAACCTAAGGTTAGGTGGTAGTTCTCTCGAGAGAGGCTCTATCATATTTTGGGAACCTCCACGGTCAAGTTTGTCTAAATCGATTTCTTTCGAATTCTAGATTTACGAAATATTTTACTTTAGAAGGATTCCCGATCAAATGTTTCTCTTTATTTAATTATTTTCAAAACTTCATATTACTTCTGATAAAATAATATTAATTTGCGTGAGTAGAAGTAGTCAACAAACCCGTGGAATACGACACTTGATATTTATTTGTTTTAAATATCCTATGCTATGAACGATAGGTGCTCTTGCCTATAGTTCGTAGAATTTGGAGAAAATTATTTATATCCTAAATCTTAGCTATCAAGTTTTTGGTGCCGTTGCCGGGGAATATTTTTGTTGATATTTTGAAAGCGTGAATTTTATTACTTTTATCATTATCTTTCTCCACCCCCATTTCTCTTTATGCTTTTTCTTTTAAAATTCACTTCTATTAGGTAACGGTTATTTAATTTTCTTTTTCAAAAAATATGATGTTATCGCAGTTGGCCGCAAAAGTTGTCGAGCTTCAAAATAAAGTCATTCTTTTGGAAGCCGCACGAATGCGCCAAATTATTTGTCCTTTTTGTGGGGGTCATCATTCTAGTGAGGAATGCTATTTTTCATTTCAACATTTTTCTAATGAAAATAAAATTAATTTTTCTAATGAAAATTATAGTTTTTATAATGAAAATTATAATTTTTTTGATGAAAATATTTTTTCTTTAAATAATGATTTGAGTGAATCTCCTTCTTACTCCTATGTTGATTATTCATGGTGGCAAGGTCACCCGGATAGTTTTTAGTGCGAAGAAAGAAATTCCTTCAATTATGATTTGCTTTCCTCGCCTTTTCCACAGATTTGTTCTTCTTCTGATCTTGAAATTTTTCCGAATGTTATTTCTCCCACTTTAAATGTTTATTCTCAAGATCAAGAAGAACAATTGTACCAAGAATTTCGCAAAGTCATGGAGACACCGGACGAATTAGAAAATGAAAATTTTTCTTCTTCTCCTTCGCCCGCCCTGTCTTCTCTTTTTCATGAAATTATTATTCATGAAGAAATTGTGTCTCATGAATTTTCTCCACTTGGTATTGATTTTTCTGATAATTCGTTTATTTTTGAAAATAAACAACCGGCGCTTAATCATGTATTTTCACAAGAAACTCCTCCTTGTGAAAATTTTTCTGACTCGCTTAATCTTGATTCTTTTTATACTAATAATTTTCTTGTAGATGATGAGCCGTTGCAACCAAACGTCTTCACCGATCCATTTGCCGCTCATCTCCATCAATCCAAATTACCTAGGATATGTATAGGTAATTTGGATTCACAATTTCGCGCTAACGGAGAACAAAAGAATCAGGATTATAGCGGAGGAGTCATCGGGCAACAGTTTTCGGCATTTTCACCTCAGCGTGAATTAAGGGAGTTGCCTGTGCATTTTCAATTTGAATATCCTTTTAGCTAATCCTTAACGTCTAGCTAAAAGACGTTAAACAAAGCGCTCTTGGGAGGCACCCCTTGCTTATCTTTATATTTTTGCAATTTTTCTTTTATTTTATGCATTTTCTTTTCCTGTTTTTGCCTTTTCATCCTTGTTTATAAACATTGGGGACAATGTTTATCTTTAAGTATGGGGGGGGGGGGGGGGGTGTTCTCTTCTGTTTATTTTTATTCAAAAAAAATTTCAAAAAAAAATTGCGAAAAATGTTAAAAATCATAAAAAAATGTTTCTTTGTTTTCTTTTTCAATTTTGTTTTAAAAATATGAAAAATACAAAAAAAAAATTAAACTATTAATCTAATAAAATAAATTTTGTATTATTAAATTTCTCCAAACTTCATTTATGCAAAATTAAATTTAATTATGAGTTGTCTTTATAGGCTTTTTAAGGAGTTTTCTTTTTATGAATTTTTAAATCATATATTTCTCTTCAAAATATGTTAGATTTAAATTTTAGATGAATTTGATTTAATGAGTTTTTCATTATTTTGACTTATTTAGAATATTTCTTAGTTTTACTTTCTCTCAATGAAATATCATAATTCAATTTTGTAGTAATTGTGTTAAATATCTCTAGATTTTACTTATATTAACTTGAACTCATTGTTTCTTGTAGATTGCTCAAATTATTTTCTATGCTCTTAAAATGTATCTTTGGAATTTGTTTAGCCTTTTCCCTACCTTTTTGTTAAACCCATTGTTTGGCATAAAAAAATTTGAAAAGATCATATGTCATGGAAAGAGAGGATAAAATTCATCATTCCTAAACATATGCACCCAAATCAGTAAAAGATTATATGACATGGAGTTGAGAGGATAAAATTCATCACTCCTAAACATATACATTTGGGATATAAAAAGAAGAAGAAATTTAAAAAAAAAAGATGGAAATGAGAGGATAAAATTCATCATTTCCCATATACAAAGTAACTTCTTCAATGCCAATTTTACCCCATTTAGCCAAGTTCACTTGTTTATCCAAGATATTATTGAGAGAGCATATTTAATATTTTATAATTTTCTAAAAGTTTCTCATGATTGTAAAGTTTCTATAATTTTAATCTTGGAATATTTTGCTTAATTCAATGCAATTTTGTTTATGAAGATTTAGTTAGAGAATTTCAAAACTAAAATTTATTCTACTCATTTCAATTTATGAATTATGAATTATTTCTTATAAATCTGAATTTTAATTTCTTAACTTATTTTGACATAAGTTTTATGAGATTTGAAGTGCATAATTAGAAGTAAATCTTTTTGGAAATGCCCTATAAATTCTTCTCATACTTATAAATTAGTTTTTGCTCTGGAATAGCAAAAGCTTAAGTATGGGGGTATTTGATAGTGCATTATTTATAGTTATTTTTATATAGTATTTTAGTAGTAATTAATTAGTTTTTATATAGTTTTAGTTTAATATATATCTAATTCGCTTTATTTTGTGTTTTCAGGTAATCTGGGGCTGCTAATAGCAAATTTAAGCTCACAGCCATGTTCAGGGGAAAGAATGGGACAAGTCTGCAAAAATCTTCAGTACATGCCCTCGGTCACGACCATGACCAAGGGCGTGACTTCAAGTCACAGCCATGACTCAACCCAGCCATCTTCCAGCTGCCTGATCATGCCGCCAGCCCAATTTAGTATTACACGCCCTCGGTCACGGCCATGACTAAGGGCGTGATATCAAGTCACGGCCATGACTCAACCCAGCCATCTTCCAGCTGCCTGATCATGCCGCCAGCCTAATTTAGTATTACACGCCCTCGGTCACGGCCATGACCAAGGGCGTGACATCAAGTCACGGCCATGACTCAACCCAGCCATCTTCCAACTGCCAGAACACGCCGCCACATCATTTCCATCCAACACGCCCCAGGTCACGGGCATGACTCCATGTCACGGCCATGACCTAGGGGGTGACCCAACGCGCAACTGCCAGAATAACTCAGATCGCGCCGTTTCCAGACTCGGTCATGTCACACCCTCTATCACGGGCGTGACTACATGTCACGGCCATGACCTAGGGGGTGACCATTCCCGCAACTGCCAGAATAACTCCAGATCGCGTCGTTTCCCTCCGTTTCCAGATTCGGTCAAGTCACGCCCTAGGTCATGGGGGTGACCAAGGCCGTGACCCGTCGAGATGATTAATTTTGGCGGTTTTTTCTTCCCCAACGTTCCCGGGCTTTCAAGACGCAATTACGCAGCTTACACGCCCTTGGTCACGGGCATGACCAAGGGCGTGACTCAGCAATTTTCTGCCTATAAAAGCCAGCTGCTGCCAAAGTGATGGGAATCCGATCCTAGCTTAGATTGGGTCATTTTTAGAATAGTTTTTTCAGCATTTTCTTATTGTATTTTCTTTATGCAATTTACTTCTTGTCTTGCACTTCTTAATTCTTAGTTTAGAATTTTATTTCTTGTATGTGTTATTCCTTTTCTTAGAAATAAAATTGTTCTTCTTTTTAAATCATGTTTAACTAATTTTATAGCATTTGATCGGATGATTTCCTAAGTTTTTATATTTCGTAATCTTTTATTCTTAGTTTGGATTTGGAAACTAAGATTTACCGATGATTTGCAATTATTGGTTTCATACTAGTGTATGAAAATCAAGTTTGATCCATATTTTAGTGTATCGAGAGATCCGTAAATACGGTAGATCGCTCATCAGTAAAAAGAATTGTTTGCACTCCTCGAGAGAGGGTGATGAAATTCTTCCGGATTGGAGTCAAATCCAATAGTGGGGCTCACCGCATAAAGCAAGCTTAGGGGTTTCGACTGGCTGAGGGGTCTTAATCGATCAACCTAAGGTTATGTGGTAGTTCTCTCGAGAGAGGCTCTATCATATTTTGGGAACCTCCACGGTCAAGTTTGTCTAAATCGATTTCTTTCGAATTCTAGATTTACGAAATATTTTACTTTAGAAGGATTCCCGATCAAATGTTTCTCTTTATTTAATTATTTTCAAAACTTCATATTACTTCCGATAAAATAATATTAATTTGCGTGAGTAGAAGTAGTCAACAAACCCGTGGAATACGACACTTGATATTTATTTGTTTTAAATATCCTATGCTATGAACAATAGGTGCTCTTGCCTATAGTTCGTAGAATTTGGAGAAAATTATTTATATCCTAAATCTTAGCTATCACTCTCTGGAGCTATTTACACTTGAGAGCCCAATCCCACTATCAGAGCAGGGTTTCGGACAGATGAGGCTACCACTTCTTCAGAACTGCTTGATGACCTTTCCTCCTCAGCATCATCAGCCTACCCATCCTTCTTCTTTCCCTTCAGTGCTGCTTGACTGGCTTTAGGGGATTTTGAAATCACCTTATCCCTTCTCTCCAGCATCTTGGAGTCCAGCTTCTTGGAGTAGTGAAGAGGTACTCCCATTTTCCTCTTCAGGACCTCCCCAAGAGATTTTAGAAGAAAGAGAGATAGTATTCTTCCAAAACATGGGGTTTTCAGGTCCCCTTGATTCTTTGAAACAACAGATCTCTGCAGTTAGTCTTCTTTGAGAGGATAATTCTGCACATTATCTCAAACATCTCTTTCGAGATCCTATCGTGAGAACCTGGATTACAAAGCATTACCTTCCCCACTATATCAGCCAATAACTTTCCTTTCTGATTGAATTCAGCCCTCTTAATTGATCCATAGGTCTTGCCACTATGACCACACCAGGTGTAACCTGTAGTGTAATCTTCACCTATTAAGTCTTCATCTTGTTCTCCTACCTCCAGCCTAGGCAGTCGTAAAGTCTTCCCTAGGCTCTTGGCAGATACCTTCACCTTCCTTCCAGCCACCATCGATTTTATAGAGGTCTCAGAATGATTGACCCTGGCTCCTTCATAAAATTCCAGCAACTCTTTGTGCATTAGGACGCACGGCGCACTCAACAAGTTCTCCAATTCGTCTGCTTCTAGAAACCCTTTTACTGACCTAATTTCTTCTGAGCAAGAGTTGAAACCTCATCGCAGAAGCTCACATCTAGAGATCACAAAAGCCTCTTCCTTTTCCTTGTCCTTCTTTGGATCCATTGAAGCAGGTTGGCAGGAATGAGTGAATGTCGGGAACGGAATGGGAGATTGTCGCAGAGATGACTTAGGGCAAATGACAGTGTAATTTTGTCCTAAGCATTCATTCTATTTATAATCGAGGTAGATGAAGGGGCGCGTACCTATTCGTACTATTGATTTGATTAATTAATCATCAGACGGCTTAGATTGAAAGATCCAATATTGCATTAAATAGCTGGGTTGCGTTACGACGATACACATTTTTTCGTCGAAACATTTCACCACCAAGCATCCTTCCACCAACTTTGTAGCACTTTCTCAGTTTTTCCAAATGAGTATTTGTGTAGTTGAGATTCATGTAGTGTCGTCGAGACATCTAACTATGTCGTTGAGACAACATACGTATATTTTTCAGACTTGGTGAATTTCCATCACTTCTTGAGAGGTACCTGCAACACTCAACATACATGTTATCAGTGACTATAAATAGATGGTGGCCAATTGAATTTGAGTTAAAATTTATTCTAAGTTCAACATCGCCAATTGGAACTTGAAGAAGTTAATCTTAGCTTCATCTAGGGGCTTTGTGAATATATCAGCCACTTGTTTGTCTATAGGGATAAACTAAAGGATGATATCTTCATTCTCCACATGATCCCTAATGAAGTGATACCTGATCTCAATGTTCTTTGTCCTGCTATGTGAGATGGGGTTCTTAGCAATTGAGATGCCACTAGATGAATCACAAAACAAGGGTATTTTGGTCATCTTTAGATTGTAGTCTTGAAGCTGATGCTGAATCCATAGTAATTGAGCACAACAACTCCCTGCAGATATATATTTTGATTTTGCTGTACAGATTGCCACACTTGTTTGCTTCTTGCTGCTCCAAGAAATAAGTCTTCCTCCAAGGAATTGGCAAGTCCCTAAAGTGCTCTTCCTATCTTCCTTGCACCCTGCATAAACTGCATCTGAATAACTAGTTAGCTCATAATCATTGTTCCTAGGGTACCATAGGCCAAGATTGGGTTTACCTTTGAGGTATCTTAAGATCCTCTTAACAGGGGAGTGATGAGATTCATTGGGCTTCACCTAGTATGTAGCACAAACACATGTGGCAAATATTATGTCAGGCATACTGGCAGGTAGGTAGAGCAAAGATCCAATCTTGCATAAGTACTTGGTTTCATCAAAGGGTATTCCTTGTCCAGAGTCACATTAGACTCCATGGGAGTCTTCATGGAAGAAACACTCTCCAATCCAAATTTCTTGACTAGATCTATAGTGAACTTAGTCTATGAGATGAATATGCCATCTTCAGATTGTTTCACTTGGAGACCTAGGAAGTATTTGAGCTCTCCCATACTGCTCATTTCAAACTTTCTCTGCATCAAGTTGGCAAACTTTTTGCAGAGATGATCATGTGTAGAGCTAAATATTATGCCATCCACATATATCTACACTAGCAGATCTTGCCCTTTCTTCCCTTAGGAACAATACCTTGTCAATATTCCCCCCTTGAGAACTTGTTCTCAATGAGAAAGCTTGACAAGGTTTCATACCAGGCTCTAGGAGCCTGTTTCAACCCATACAAAGCTTTTCAAAGAAAATAAACATAATCAGGGTGTTCAGAATCAACAAAACCTGAGGGTTGCTCAACATACACTTCTTCTTTGAGATCATGATTTAAGAAGGCTGACTTCACATCCATCTGGTAGACCTTGAATCCTCTATGGGCTACATAGGACAGAAATAATCTGATGGCTTCCAATCTTGCAACAGGAGCAAAGGTCTACTCAAAGTCTATGCCCTCCTCTTGTCTATATCCCTTTGCAACTAGCCTAGCCATGTTCTTTTTAATTACTCCATTTTTATCCAACTTATTCCTGTAGACCCATTTGGTTCCTATGATATTGTGTCATTGGGGTCTAGGAACTAGTTTCCATACTCTACATCTCTTAAAATGATTTAATTCTTCCTACATTGCTGCAATCCAAAATGGATCTGAATTTGCTTCCTCATATTTCTTGGGTTTAGTTTGAGAAAGAAAACTTAGATAAAAGGCTTGTTTCAAGGCCCTGCTTCTTGTCAGAACTCCATGACTGACATCTCCTATGATTTGCTCCATTGGATGATGCCTGATGTGTCTAGATGCAGGTGGCAGTCTCTTGAAGGTTTCTCCTGTGACTAGTTCTTCAAGCTTTTCTTCTTCTATTGTATCCAAACCTTCCACATCATCCTCCTCTAAGTCTACTACAACTGAGTAATCTTTGACTTTCACTATAGTTTCAACTATTTCTTCAATGGATGGGTTCTCCATTTTCTAAGCTGTAGCTGCATCCTTTAAAGAACTAGACCAGCCTTTGTAAATAAGACTCGACTTATCAAATACAACATGCACAAATTCTTCTACTGCTTGAGTATTAATTTGTACACTGTCACAACCCGCACTTTCCCACGAATTTAATAAATATTATCAGAGCAAGGGGAAATGCACGTCATGATGCCGCGTCATGCAGGGGACATCTACAGACGCTCAAGCAGCCACTCTTTAAGGAAATTTATAAAAGACATAAATATGTTTGAGTTAAAAAGAGAATTTACATTTTTAGCTTAAGACCGTGTCCCTCAGTCTAGTGGATCAACTAGTCCACGAGTAGAAATCTATACATACGCAGCGGAAAGATAGGTTCATTTTATCCTACATGAGCATGAAGATCAAAAATTCCAGCAATGATATGCACATCTCTAGATTTAGTATAAGTAAAGAAGTATCTTTCTACGATCTTCAAAGTAGGTGACATGTGCTTAAAATCATGCTATGCAAGAAACCCATTTGCTACACATAAAATAACTCATGCATCCTAACATAAAACTTCCCAGAGAGCAAGTATGTAAACTAATAAGTAAGTGACAACAGAAAATCTAGCAAGTAATCTAACACTGGAAACCAAAGTTAAAGCAAAGGGACAACCACCTCACAACAGTGAGGGGAAAGCGGACAACTGCAACCAACCGCAGCTCTGAAAAACACCAACTCTACCACCCAGACTGCTACTGCTCCGAGCCTGAGACATTCAAAAGAAAAGAATGCCTCAGCAAGAAAGTGCAAGGGGCAGCAAGAATAAGCCAAGGTTTTTCAATACACAAGGGTTAGCAACAAATCAAAATAATAGATTTGCAGGAATAGAGATTTTAATAGTTCAAAAAAGATTAGCTTGAAACAACCCGAGCCAGCTCAATCGAGTGCACTCGATAAGAGAAATGCATGCACCAAAAGTAAGGGCCAACTATAACATAATGATATATATATATATATCAAGTACTTGAGACTGGTCAGCTCGAGAAAAAGGGCATCATTTTACGTCGGGCAAAACACAAAGCCTCAGGTGTATGATTAACAAATAAAAGGCACTGCGACGGTGGTACATTCCACTAACACTCACAGCCCTACAATCCAACAGGGGTGATGTGGCGGTGACTCCAGTCTACACAAACCAATAGCTCAAACAGAGGCACTGTGGTGGTGACTCTTAGCTCACACAACCAACCGACTCCCACAGAGCAAACATAGCTCAACAGGCTTCAACAGAGCAAACATTGCTCATACAGCCAACAACAGAGCAAACTTAGCTCAACAGGCTTCAATAAAGCAAACAGAGCTCATACAGCCAACAATAGAGCAAATATAGCTCAACAGGCTTCATCAGAGCAAACATAGCTCTTACAGCCAACAATAGAGAAAACATAGCTCAACAGGCTTCAACAGAGCAAACATAGCTCATACAACCAACAACAGGCCAAACAAAAGAGTGTCAGGCAGGAAAACAATATTACAGATGGACTTAACTACAACTCATGACGGGAGGAACAATAGGCACATGTTCAACACTTAACACATAAGTCAACGTTCGACTTAAAAAAAGGTTGAAGATTTCAGGCAAAAGACACCAAACAAGACTTGGCGTCTGAACATCACAAAGTTAAGGTTAGCACGAAGGCCAAACACCAGAAAATACTCAACAGATCACTAGAAAACACTCGGTGAGTCCAAACTTGACTCCTAACGAACTTCTCGTAACAACACGACGGAAGTCACAAAATAACATCATAAATGATCACTTAACATTATGGGACATCTCGACGAATAAGACACAACAAGTTCGACGGAATAATCTAAACTCATCCAAGTCTATCAACAGTTCATAAAACATAGCAAAAATTGGGAAATAACAAGACTACTCCAGCAATGGGTCCTTCGAAATGATTAACAAATAAAAAAGAATACCAAGATTAGGGGATTCTTAACAGACTACTAGAAGCACAACTGCACATGTAGAGAAACTATCCAGATTTCAAGGGGATGACAACAGGAATCAAGAAACCAAGAAAAACCAATCAAGACCCATAAGGAAAAAATAACGGCCACTAAGCTAAAATCAGCAGATTTTGCATAAAAGGAAGAAGGAGAAGACTAAAAAGGACTTTCAATCAGATAGCAATTCAAGCCAAAGAGGACTACTACCACTTGAAGAACAATGCTAATAGGAGATCCTAGCATAACTAGATTTCAGGAAAAAGGGTCATCAAGGAGAAAAACTGCAACTTGTAGCCCTTAACCACTAAGAAAACCTTTACATCCAACCAGATTACCAAAGACATTGAGGAAGAAGCATCACTCCTCACTGAGAATCACTACCTGAACAAAGATCCCACTCTAGAGAAACAAGGAGAATGGCAACTAGATGCTCATACCTTAAACAGAAAACCCACCAAGACAAACAAAGAATAAAATCAGGCTACCTGCATTAAAGAAGAAGAGAAACAAGACAAGAAAAAGGTCTGCAACAAGATAAAGGAGAGAAATCGACGAGAGTTCCCATACATCATAAAGAATCATTAATCTTAGAAAAGAATAATTAAATAGCCTACTGGCATCATGCCAGACTTGAAATTAGGTGAAACACCCAGTCTTCAAAAGGCAGAGAAAACAGGCCTTTCTATTAGTAGCGACGGGTGGTAGCTTTATCGGTTTAAGGATTATCGTCGAGAAGGATACCATATCGTCGAGACGGAGACAACAATGTCATCGAGACAGAGACAATGCCGTCGACACAGAGACAATGTCGTCGAGACAAAGACAACAAAGTCAACGAGACGATACCGACTTGGCGATATCGATGAGACGCTAGCGCTAGCTTTATCGGCTTGAAGATTACTTCGTCGAAAAGGAAGACAATATCATCGAAAAGGAGGACAATATCATCGAGAATAAATAGACGATATAGACGAGATGATATAGATGAGATGATATCAAAGAGACGCTAGCACCGCCGGTAGCACTAGCGCCGGGCTGTAGCTCAACCTGAACTAAAATCAAAACTACTTGAACGTAACTCTTCCAGAACTCAAATTTAAACTCCAGAACAAAGATCAAAATCATTTTAGGATAAATAAATTCTACACTAAGGTTGCAAATGAGGACACAAGTATAAAACAAGAAATTTTATAGAATTTAGACAAGGGTTTTTAGCTATAGGACAAAGACATAGGACTTTGGCTACAGGTCAGCAAAAAGAATTAAGAAAGTTACTTCAAACTTAGGTTTTTAGGCACCAAAGTATAAATATATAAAGCTAAATTTAGGGGAGTTAATTGGCTAACAAAAATGAAGAAGCAATCAAAGAAACAAGTATTTAAGATGATCAAGAGAGATTTAGGGGAAAACAAACAACCACTTGCCTTAATTCCCCCGGTTCCAAACGGAGGTGCGGTAAGAAGCACACAGACACGAAGAGCTCGCCGAGAGCTTTCCAAAGCTAAGCTCCGACGAAGAAGAAGAGCACCGGGGCTCTCGAGATGGCGGCCGAAAGTATCACGGAGAAATGCTCTCCTCCTCTCTCAACTCTCTAGTTTGGGGATTCTTGGAGAAGAAGAAAAAGAATACTTGGGAAGAAGATGATCATGGCCACATAAATTCTTCATAGATGGTGGTTTAGATTTCCAAGGAAGAATATATATTATTTTATCTAAGTGCTGGACAATTTCTTAATGAATAGGACACGACAACCTAGGAATAATATTCTGAAAAGATTTTTATAATCAGGTTAATAATAATAATAGTAACAGTAATAGTATAATAATAATATCAATATTGACATATTATTACAAAGGGCTAAATGCACACCGATTCGAGCAAAATTCGCCCAAAGGAGGAAGCCGGCAATACGAACTCAACGGCGAAGTCAAAACCAAAATTCGACTAGCCGTTCTCGAGTTAAACTTTTCCAAGGTTTACGGCGAACAATAAATACACAAATCTTCGAAAATCACCAAGGCTCTAAAATCGCTCGGATCGCAACGAAACTTCGACCGGCCTTTCTAAAATTAAATAATTTAATTTTCTAACAAAAAATTTTCCAACTCCGGGACGCTCCAAGATTTGGTCAACTTGGCCGAATGGACGCAAAAACGTGCAAATGACGATGCACCACTAACTTCGCACCAATATAACGCCCTTACGTCATTATGACGTCAAAGAAAGGTTAAGAATAATTCCTGAAAATTCAGGGGCGTTACAGTCACCCCACCAAAAAGAAAGTTTCATCCCGAAACTTAGAAGTCAAACGAATAAAAAGGGCAAAGGGGGAGATAAGCTAATACTCACTGGATAGAAATGCTAACCGAAGAGGGCTAGGAGAATGGGTGCGGATAAGATTTCTTCTCAGCACTCAAAATTGATCACCCAATCCCTGATCAAAGTTCACAACCATGTCTCCCAAATTCAACACCTCCCAATTAACCTAAGTGAGGGAATCATCTAAAAGGAAAATGACAACCCTGAATGCCCTGACCCAACATCACCGATTCTATAGGGAAAACTTAACACTAAGGGGATCCGGTAATCGATCGACAACCTAGCGATGACCATCTACGAAACTCTCTAGCCAAAAGGAAAGATCGACCAGAACTCTAATAAAAAAGAACGCACACTCAATACCCTCTACCTTAAACTCACCCGATAAAACCAGCCGCAGAATCGATATAATGAAAATCTAAATCCAAAACCGCAAGCCAACCAAAAAAAACTAGGTCAAAACCTAACCTAAAAACACTTGAGCAGAAAGTTGAGATTCTTCCTTGGTCAACACTTCTAGCTCTTCCTCTTCCTTGCCCAGTTGCTGCGACAGTAAAGTCTACAAGGGAACCACCTACAAAGGGGGCTGGGACTACGGGCATTTAGTCTTCAAATACCCTTTCTGGCCGCACTGGAAATAGACTTTACCCTTCACCCAGCAGAGGGTAACCTCATGCCCCGACTTCAGGCAAAAGGTGCAAGCAAGATCTCATTTAGGTGCACCTTAGATCGAAAGCTCCTGAGACTACTTCTGTGCACCCAACCTCTTGAAGCACTTCTCGAACGGGTGGCCCACACGGCCACAAAAACCACACACCTGCTTGCCCTTCTTACTTGGAGCAGGGTTTCCACTATCATCAACTTTCCTCCTTTCTTCCTCGACACCGCAACCTTACCCCCCAATAGGGTTCTGCACCGTAGGCTGCTGCCCAAATGTAGCCACCATCAAAATTTGAATCTGCGCCTGCATCGTGACCATTTGCCTCGGCAATGCCTCATTACTCTGACGCAACTCCTCAACCGCTGCCTTACTGCGCGCGCGTGAGGATTCATCCTCTAACTGGAGAGCTGACTCTAACGCACTATGCTCTGGAATCATCTACTGCAATTACAAATGAACTCCTCATCTACACCTAGCTTAAGACACAACATATAGCAAACTAGAATTTCCTAACTCGATACAGATCAGAAAAGTGTATATACTTGCTCTTGCTGTTACCTTGCTCTGGGAATTCATGAAATGATGATATTCTTTCGACTTAGGATGATATATCATCATCTTATTGACTCGTGTGCATAAAACATGAATGCATTAATGCTTAACATCTTCATTTTTAAATCATGTGTGTACATATGTCATCATGTAGATCTTTAACTTGGCACATGTGTTGATGATATGTTATGATGTATATGTTGTGCTATTCATTCTAATAAAAGAATTAATGCATGTTATGAGTAGCGCACACATGAAATATTATGCATCCCATTCTACATAATATTGCATGTAACAAGAATAAAATCTAATGGGCATTCATGTGATAATTGTTATGCATCCCATACTACATAACAGTCACATGGTGCTTCCTACGAGGATCCATATACAACCAAATATTATGCATCCCATACAACATAATATGCCTCATATACTTCTTGTCATGCTTATGAGTGTAGTGTTCATGCTTCCATCAAGACATACTGATGGCATATCGGTGTGTGTTTGCAATGAAACGACATGACTAGAATTTTTCTTAAGGGAAGTGGTCGTCCGACTTACTTTCCAGGCCAACCAGCCCTCTTGCAAAACCTGGCTCTGATACCAACTATCACAACCCGCACTTTCCCACGATTTTAATAATATTATCAGAGCAATGGAAAATGCGCATCATGATGCCACGTCATGCAGGGGACAACTACAGACGCTCAGGCAGCCACTCTTTAAGGAAATTTATACAAGATATAAATATTTTTGAGTTAAAAAGAGAACTTACATTTTTATCTTAAGACAGTGTCCCTCGGTCCAGTGGATCAACTAGTTCACGAGTAGAAATCTATTCATATGCAGCGGAAAGATAGGTTCATTTTATCCCACATGAGCATGAAGATCGAACATTCCATCAATGATATGCACATCTCTTGATTTAGTATAAGTAAAGAAGGATCTTTCCACAATCTTCACAGTAGGTGACATGTACTTAAAATCATGCTATGCAAGAAACCCATTTGCTACACATAAAATAACTCATGCATCCTAACATTAAACTTCCCAGAGAGCAAGTATGTAAAATAACAAGTAAGTGACAGCAGAAAAGCTAGAAAGTAATATATCACTGGAAAACCAAAGCTAAAGCAAACGGACAGTCACCTCACAACAGTGAGGGGAAAGCGGACAACTGCAACCAACTGCCGCTCCAAAAAACACCAACTCTACCACCCAGACTGCTACTACTCTGAGCCTGAGACATTTAGAAGAAAAGAATGCCTCAGGAAGAAAGTGTAAGTGGCAGCAAGAATAAACCAAGGTTTTTCAATACACAAGGGTTAGCAACAAATCAAAATAACAGATTTGCAGGAATAGAGATTTTAACAGTTCAAAAATGATTAGCTTGAAACAAACCAAGCCAGCTCAATCGAGTGCACTCGGTAAGAGAAATGTATGCACCAAAAGTATGGGCCAACTATAGCATAATGATACATATATATATTTATATTTTTTTCGAGTACTTGTGACTGATCAGCTCGAGAAAAAGGGCATTATTTAACGCCGAGAATGTTAAATTTTTGAAGTGGAAGTGGAATGGTGCTGGGCGGTCTGCAAATTAGAGACCGCAGTGATTGCACGGTCTGCGCTGGTGCTCTGACCGGTTTTGTCTTAGGTGATCTGATCTGAGTGGTCTGATCTGGGAGACCGCTAATTGTCGGGGCGGCTTGCGCCGGTTGTTCTGGCGACTTGTTCAAGTCGTCCAAATGTTCAAGTAGGTCTTCCTTCTTTCAGTGACCGGGCGGTCTGACATGTTGTTCTAGTCGGTCTGGGTTACTTAAGAAGTACTTTTCTTATGCAATAAGACCGGGCAATCTGTTTTGATGACCGCGGTAACCGGGCGGTTTGTGATAACCGTATGGTTCAATAAGGGAGCTGTTAGCCTTGCTGAGCTCGGGCGGTCTATCTTGTGAGACTGTTGGCGATCTGATGGGCGGTTATTGTATCTCGGTTTGTGCGGTGATGACATCCGTCTGCTCGCCTATAAATAGGGGTGCAGGGCCCGTCATTCATAACTAGAACTGTAAGAACAAAAATTGGCTTGATTGTGCCGGTCTCAATTTGAGGTCGCGCGGTTTGAGTTTTGTCTGACCGGTTTGTGTGTTCGCAGGTTAGCGGCTTGCAGTTCTCGTTCAGCATTCTCCCTTCTTCCGGCTTTGAATAAACCAGTCCGGGCGGACTGTGTTTAGGTGTTCTTGGACTGTGCAGTAAACTCAGTTGATCAGGTGGTCTTAAGTGGCCAGGAGATCTTGAGTTGCGGTCTGTAGCAGGAAGCAGTTCTTCTTCAAGTGTTTTCATTAGTTGAATAAGCAGCAGGTGGGGCGGTCTGTGGTTGCGGTCTGACAGGTGCGGCTTGTGCTCTGTTCGCGCGGTCTCAGAGGTTAATATCTGGCTTGTCTGTTCGCGCGGTTTCAAGTTGTCAAGTCGCCAGCAACTTATTTTTTGTGTTTTGTGCTTCTCTCCTCCGCGATTCTTATGAATCATGTCTCGCCATGTATACCTCGAATTGTAAAGAGATAGTTAATACCATAGCACTATTTGGTCTTCCTATTGTCATTGTGTTGCTATACTTGTGGAAAGTTTTGTGAAGTGTTCCACATTTTACTTCATCTCTGGACCTCAAGTTTTTTAACATGGTATCAGAGGGAGGTTGCTGAGCAGTAGTTGTTGATACTTATCTTAGGTTCCTCAAGTTGGTTAGCAACCAGTGGGATAGCAATGGAAGGAGGATATACTAGAGGTCTTGGTATTGAGCTCCTTATGCAGACTAACTTCAATAAGTGGAAGTCTTGCATGGAGAGCTATCTTCTTGGCGAGGATTTGTGGGAGGTTGTAGGAGGAGAAGCAAGACAAGCTGATATTCTTGCTGAAGGGAATGCTGAGCTCGTGAAGGCTTGGAAGAGAACGAATGCTAAGGCGGAGTTCACTCTCAAGAGAGCTATCATTCCGTATCTGTTTGATCACATCATCAGAGATGATGGTGATGAGCATGAAACTATATCCGCAAACGACAATGGCAAGTGTACCGTATCAAAAGTAGTATATGTTATAAAACCAAGGTCGTATTAGACTCGGGGCGGTTGAGTACTTTAACTTCAGAAAATCTCTATTATTTTATCAATAATACTTTGGGTTTGTTTTGCAAAAGAGAAATTAAAATAAGATTAAACGATGAGGAAGATTAGCACTCGATCTTTGAATTACTTCGAAGATAAAAATAAGACGAAAGAATAAAATCACATTCTCTTACTAAAGTAACCTTGACCATGGAGATTCCTAAATTATGAACGCACCTCTCTCGAGGAATACGTTCACCTGAGATTAGGTTGATCAATCGAACTTCCATTCTATAATAGAAACCCCTAAAGCTCGCTTTACAAGGTGAATCCCGCTATTGAATTTTACTCCAATCCGGATGGGTAACATCGTCCTCTCTCGAGGGTTGCATTCTACTCTTCTTTATCTTTGAGCGATCGATTCGTATTACGAGTTTCTCGGCTAACTAAAGTACAAAAACAAGAACAAGAATTATATATCGAAGATATAATCTCGTTATCTTAAAATCAAGGATAAATCTTAAGCTTTTTAGAAAAGAGAAAGAGCAACTCAAAATTAATTCATGACTTATATTATTCCTTGGATAATATCGATCGAGTACTAATAAAAATTTAGTTACTCATTGCGATGGAGGAATCATAGAAATTAAAAGAATACATGAAGAAGGAAGAGGAGAATGAGAGAAATAAGAATTATTTTATTAATTGATGCAAAGGAAATTACAACTAAGAAAAAGGGATTACAAGCTATTGAATTGAGAATTACAAATACTAATAAGAAAAAGACATATAAGAACTACTAAAATGCTAAAAACAATA